>CM019694.1:5707185-6907185 GCA_009760885.1 Achatina immaculata
AATCACGGCACCTCTGGTCTAGAGGTCGGTCACGTCCTATATACACCCATACTGGGGCAGACTGTCTAAACCGGCTTAACCCAGGGGTTAAACTAGGACACTGCTGGCAAGATTCTTCGGCTGTCGCGTGTGGGATGAAACTCCTCCCGACCAATGAAGAAAACGCGAAATCGCGATTAGGGTTGCCATGCAGCGCCGCTGTGGAAAATGTTATGGAAAGGATAAAGTGAAGTTTAATCGGTATGTCCAGTAGTCTCGCGGCAAGAGCTACTCATACCACGACACCTCTGCTCTAGAGACTGGCCATGTCCTTTATATACCAATACTGGTGAAATATGCCTAAATAAGCTTAACCCAGGAATGAAACTTGATGACTACTCACGTCACGGTATCTCCGCTCTAGAGGTCGTTCACGCTCTAAATACGCCATTACTATGATAATACTGGCTTAACCCAGGGGTTAAACTTACTAGTGGCGAGGATTCGTCCTCCTGGACAAAAGCTCCGTCCTGGTCACAACTAGGAAGGGTAGCGCCCACGACCACAAAATCCTGAAGTCGGAGATACTGGACCAGGGCAGTCTAGATAGGCAACCACCTCTTACCCGACGGGGATATATGCGTATCCTAATCACGCTGAGGTTTTCCTGTGAGAAAGTTCAACGCTGGACTGGATGGGCAACCACCTCTCACCCGGCGGTGATACACGGGTATCTCAAAACACGTCGAGGTTTTCCAGTGAGAAAGTCCAACTCTAGGCTGGATGGGTAACCATCTCTCACCCGGCGAGGATATACTGATATCCAAAACACGCCGAGGTTTTCCGGAGAGAAAGTCCAACTCCAGGCTGGATGGGTAACCACTTCTCACCCGGCGAGGATATACTGATATCCAAAACACGTCGAGGTTTTCCAGAGAGAAAGTCCAACTCTAGGCTGGATGGGCAACCACCTCTCACCCTGCGGGTATATGCTGATATATCCAAACCATGTGGAGGTTTTCCGGTGAGAAAGTCCAACTTTAGATTAAACTGGTGCAACGAAAACCTCGGAGTAACGCATTCCCGCTTCTGTGACCCCCCTCCCCCAGAATATAGGCCCACGCCCCGCGATACTCTGAACATTTTGTGGTCCTCTCGGGGATCTCTTGTGGACCACAGAACCTATCGAGGATCAAAGGAGTAAATTCAATAGGATCACGGGGCGGTCTTGGTGGTAAAAGCGATCGAAGAAGAAGAAGAAGAATTACTAGGTTACAATCCAGTAAGTGATAGAATCCTCACTATCAGACTTAAAGGCACTCCTAGAAATGTAACAATCATCCAGATGTATGCACCTACATCAGCAGCAGAAGAAGAGGAAGTAGAAGACTTTTATAACACACTGCAAATAACGATAGACCAGGTACGGAAAAAATATATTGTATTCATAATGGGCGATTTTAATGCAAAGATTGGTACAGAAAGAGCAGAAGACGAAGGATATGTTGTAGGGAAATTTAGCATAGGACATAGAAATGAAGCAAGTAACAATTTAATGGTGTTTTGCATGGAAAATGAGCTAATGATTGCTAACACACTTTTAAAACAACATCCATGAAGACTACACATGGACATCGCCTGATGTGAAAACCAAGAATCAAATAGATTACATTTTAGTGCAAAGAAGGTGGAGATCAAGTATAACATCAGCAAAAACTTTATCAAGTGCTGATTGTGACACGGACCATGAGATATTACTAGCAGATATGAAGATAAAGATAAAAAAGACAGTTACGGGATCAAGACCACTCTGCTTTGTTCTTACAAAAATACCAGAACAATACAGTATAGAAGTGTAGAACCGTTTCGAAATGCTGATGGATGTACAGGAGGAGATGACACAAGATGAATTGGGTACGCAAGCCAGAGATATCTTAATAACAACAGCTAAAGAGGTGGTGAATATTGCCTAAACCAGCTTACACCAGGCGTGAAACTTGATGGTTACGCATGTCACGGTACCTCTGCTCTAGAGGTCCGTCACGTCCTAAACACGCCCATACTGGGATAATATGCTTAAACCGAGTCAACCCAGGGGTAGAAGTCACTAGTGGCGAGGATTCATCCTCCTAGACAAAAGCTCCATCCTGGTCACAACTAGGAAGGGTAGCGGCCACGACCACAAAATCCTGAAGTCGGAGACACTGGACCAGGGCAGTCTAGATAGGCAACCACCTCTCACCCGGCTGGGATGTATGCGTATCCTAATCACGCTGAGATTTTCCGGTGAGAAAGTTCACCACTGGACTGGATGGGCAACCACCTCTCACCCGGTGGTGATACACGGGTATTTCAAAATACGTCGAAGTCTTCTGGTGAGAAAGTCCAACTCTGGCCTGGGTGGGCTACCGCCTCTCACCCAGCGGGGATGCACTGATATCCAAAAACACGCCGAGGTCTTCCGGTGAGAAAGTCCAACTCTAGATTAAACTGCTGCAACGAAAACCACGCTGTCACGCAATCCCGCTTCTGAGACCCACCAAGAATACAGGCCCAAGCCCTGCGATACTCTGAACCTCTTGTGGTCCTTTCGCGGACCACACTGAGGACCACGGGACCTATCGAGGACCACAGGCGTAAATTCATTAGGATCACAGGGCGGTCTTGGTGGTAGAAGCGAACGAAGAAGAAGACTCTAGCAATAATAGTTATACTAGTATGTCATAGTTATATGTCATAGTTATATGTCTGTTCTCAGTACTTGCTCAAGTCGAGGGAGAAACTGCAAGCCTAGCCGAAGCTAACTACTACGCCACAGCAATTCAGGGTAAGAAAAGATATTTTATTTGTCTCGTCACTTTATATATGCATTCTACGCACGTTCGACTTTTTCAGTTTCTGGGTTATATTTAGATATTTATGTGCACTGATACATATTTATTATTGTTATGTTTTTCTGTTTCTGTTTTTATCGTGATTATTTTGATATCGTTGTAATGAAGCAGATAGAACGAATTCGCCATTATATCACTAGAAAATATTTCACTTTCTACATGATATCACAAGAAAACCTTACACTTTCTACACGATATCAAAAGAAAACCTTCCACTTTCTACGTGATATCACAAGAAAACTTTCCACAATAAAAGCTTCTACTTTCTACAAGATATCACAATACAAGATTCTACTTTCTACAAGATATCACAATACAAGATTCTACTTTCTACAAGATATCACAATAAAAGCTTCTACTTTCTACAAGATATCACAATAAAAGCTTCTACTTTCTACAAGATATCACAATAAAAGCTTCTACTTTCTACAAGATATCACAATAAAGGCTTCTACTTTCTACAAGATATCACAATAAAAGCTTCTACTTTCTACAAGATATCACAATAAAAGCTTCTACTTTCTACAAGATATCACAATAAAAGCTTCTACTTTCTACAAGATATCACAATAAAAGCTTCTACTTTCTACAAGATATCACATTTCTTGCACCCACTAAAGACATCCAAAGGACGGTAAATAATACGAATGATAAGTTTTTATCATCATATTCTGTACCATCTTTAGAGAGCGCCAATTTTTTTTACGGTAATTAATGTACAGTTAGGTCACTTCTCATTGCTTTTTTTCATATCTGTTAGCACATCATAGGCTCATAAGCACATGTAAATATTGGTTATAAACATGGCGTCCTAGATCCAAGTTAAAGATGATAACGGAAATATCAGACGGTCCAGAGTGCCAGATTTTTCTCCCTTTGAAAATAAAATTGAAGGTTCGTTCTTTCGTAGAAGGGAAAAAAACCCAACTGTATAAGGTCATGTACCGACTTAAAACACCATAAACTTTGGAAAATAATGGGAAAAAATGGGATTTCCAACATATTTGATATAATTAACATCACTGGTGTATCTAGACCAACATGCAGCGGTAAGAATAAATGGTGAAACAACAACTTGGTTTGACATAAAACAAGGCGTCCATCAGGGGTGCATATTGTCACCTTACTTATTTAACTTGTATACTGAAAATATAATGAGGAATGTTAGAGAAGATGTAGACAAAGAATATTACGATGCTATAACAATTAGAGGTTATGAAATACCAGAGATTAGATATGCTGATGACACAGTATTACTGTCAACAACACAAAAAGGAATGGAAAAACTAATTATGTCAGTCCGTAAGAACAGCGAAAAGCAAAACCTCTATCTTAATGCGAAGAAAACTCAAGTGATGACAACTGACAAAACAAATAAGGCAGCTGATATATGTATCAATGAGGAAAAATTGGAAGAAGTGGAGAGTTTTTAATATCTTCGACCACTACTAATTAATAATGAAGATACAATGAGGGAAATTAAAAAGAGGACATCTCTCGCTCTTCAAGAAGTAAAACAACTAAAGAAGCTGAGGAGAGAAACAGACAGAACTACAAAAATAAGATTTTTAAGGGCATGCATCTTTCCCACCGCAACATATGCCTGTGAGACCTGGACACTTAACAAAACAGCTGAGAAACAGATAAATGCCTTTGAATGTAAATGCTACAGAAGAGTTCTTCAAATATCATGGACACAAAAAAGAACAAATATATCCATACTACAAGAACTATTGCCTGGCTAATAAAGAGGATTAAAGAGAGAAAACTTAAATATTTTGGACATATTAAACGTCATGAGAATTTAGAGAAGACAGTCTTGGAATGATACATAATGGAGAAAAGAAAGAGAGAAAGACCAAGGCGAAGATGGCTGCAATACATCGTTGATAATCTGCAAATGGATGCACCAGCAGCAGGGCATCTTGCTTACAACCGAGAGGCCTACAGGAGTGCTGTTTGGGAGGAGTTCCGCAAGGGACTTGCAAATGACTGACTTACTGACTGACTGACTGACCGACTTGCGGTCAAATCACAGCCGATCATACCTACGGCTGAGGTCCCATAGGAGAAATATATGGCCAGAACCATCACAGGCCACTAAGGCTATACATATTAGTTAATAAACATTTGCTACTCAACATTCTTCACAAAATAAGAGATAAAGATGAACAATGTATGTATGTATGTATGTATGCATGCATGTATGTATATGTATGTATGTATGTATGTATATACAAGTATGTATGTATGTATATATGTATGTATGTATGTAAGTATTTATGTATGTATATATGTATGTATGTATGTATATATGTATGTATGTAAGTATGTATGTATGTATATATGTATGTATGTATGTAAGTATTTATGTATGTATATATGTATGTATGTATGTATATATATATGTATGTATGTATGTATGTATATATGTATGTATGTATGTATGTATGTATGTAAGTATGTATGTATGTATGTATGTATGTATGTGTGTATGTATGTATGTATGTATGGTATGTAATGCATGTAATGTGTGTAATGTATGTATGTATGTGTACATTTATTTTATGTGCCATTGCAAAGTTATTACAGTACGATTCTATATTTAACGTGGAGTGATTACAATTTTGTGATTAATTTTCGCACGGTTACGGTGCTAACATGAATTTTAAAAATATTTTAAAGCGCCTATTCGTCTTGTCACATGTTATAATAGTGAACTGTGCTCAGTGTTTGATTATTCCCTGTAACATGGTATAATAGTGAACTGTACTCAGTGTCTGATCTTCCACTGTAATATGTTATAATAGTGAACTGTACTCAGTGTCTGACCTTCCACTGTAACATGTTATAATAGTGAACTGTACTCAGTGTCTGACCTTCCACTGTAACATGTTATAATAGTGAACTGTACTCAGTGTCTGACCTTCCACTGTAACATGTTATAATAGTGAACTGTACTCAGTGTCTGACCTTCCACTGTAACATGTTATAATAGTGAACTGTACTCAGTGTCTGACCTTCCACTGTAACATGGTATAATAGTGAACTGTACTCAGTGTCTGATCTTCCACTGTAATATGTTATAATAGTGAACTGTACTCAGTGTCTGACCTTCCACTGTAACATGTTATAATAGTGAACTGTACTCAGTGTCTGACCTTCCACTGTAACATGTTATAATAGTGAACTGTACTCAGTGTCTGACCTTCCACTGTAACATGTTATAATAGTGAACTGTACTCAGTGTCTGACCTTCCACTGTAACATGTTATAATAGTGAACTGTACTCAGTGTCTGACCTTCCACTGTAACATGTTATAATAGTGAACTGTACTCAGTGTCTGATCTTCCACTGTAACATGTTATAATAGTGAACTGTACTCAGTGTCTGACCTTCCACTGTAACATGTTATAATAGTGAACTGTACTCAGTGTCTGACCTTCCACTGTAACATGTTATAATAGTGAACTGTACTCAGTGTCTGACCTTCCACTGTAACATGTTATAATAGTGAACTGTACTCAGTGTCTGACCTTCCACTGTAACATGTTATAATAGTGAACTGTACTCAGTGTCTGATCTTCCACTGTAACATGTTATAATAGTGAACTGTACTCAGTGTCTGACCTTCCCAAGCAAAATTCCACATCATATTATTTATGCATGCGGATCATATTGCTAGACCTGGACAGAAAGTTTTGTACTCATGCTACGCCGCTATGAAATTCTGAAGACAACCGTTACACAGTCCACAAAGCTCCTAGAGTTTGCATGACTTATATCTTCATAACAGAATAATAACAATCAAAGAATTTTTTTCTCTCTGTCAAGGCATAACACTGGAAGTTCAGGGAATGTACTGGAGTCCTACATATTTATTTCTTTTAGAGACCTTTATTTATTTACTATTCGTATTTCTATTTTTTTTTCTCTTATTATTTTGAACACAAGATGGCGGTTACTGGGCTCCCTTTGGCTACCGGCCCGGATCTGCTACTCGTACTAACAGTTGTCAACGTGTTCGTGCAGTACCGCCACATCTACGGTCCTCTAGCCACATAAAACCAGCAGGACTTGCTTATTTCTACCAAAAGTACACAGAAGCTTACGGCATTCCAGTCGTGGGTAGATATCCAGTCTTGTCAGTGTGCTTATCATGTTTTATGATATCTAGTCTTGTCAGTGTGCTTATCATGTTATGATATCCAGTCTTGTCAGTGTGCTTATCATGTTTTATGATATCTAGTCTTGTCAGTGTGCTTATCATGTTATGATATCCAGTCTTGTCAGTGTGCTTATCATGTTTTATGATATCTAGTCTTGTCAGTGTGCTTATCATGTTATGGTATCCAGTCTTGTCAGTGTGCTTATCATGTTATGATATCTAGTCTTGTCAGTGTGCTTATCATGTTATGATATCTAGTCTTGTCAGTGTGCTTATCATGTTTTATGATATCTAGTCTTGTCAGTGTGCTTATCATGTTATGATATCTAGTCTTGTCAGTGTGCTTATCATGTTATGATATCTAGTCTTGTCAGTGTGCTTATCATGTTTTATGATATCTAGTCTTGTCAGTGTGCTTATCATGTTATGGTATCCAGTCTTGTCAGTGTGCTTATCATGTTATGATATCTAGTCTTGTCAGTGTGCTTATCATGTTATGATATCTAGTCTTGTCAGTGTGCTTATCATGTTATGATATCTAGTCTTGTCAGTGTGCTTATCATGTTATGATATCCAGTCTTGTCAGTGTGCTTATCATGTTATGATATCCAGTCTTGTCAGTGTGCTTATCATGTTATGATATCCAGTCTTGTCAGTGTGCTTATCATGTTTTATGATATCCAGTCTTGTCAGTGTGCTTATCATGTTATGATATCCAGTCTTGTCAGTGTGCTTATCATGTTTTATGATATCCAGTCTTGTCAGTGTGTTTATCATGTTATGATATCTAGTCTTGTCAGTGTGTTTATCATGTTATGATATCTAGTCTTGTCAGTGTGTTTATCATGTTATGATATCCAGTCTTGTCAGTGTGCTTATCATGTTATGATATCCAGTCTTGTCAGTGTGCTTATCATGTTATGATATCCAGTCTTGTCAGTGTGCTTATCATGTTATGATATCCAGTCTTGTCAGTGTGCTTATCATGTTATGATATCCAGTCTTGTCAGTGTGCTTATCATGTTATGATATCTAGTCTTGTCAGTGTGTTTATCATGTTATGATATCTAGTCTTGTCAGTGTGTTTATCATGTTATGATATCTAGTCTTGTCAGTGTGCTTATCATGTTATGATATCTAGTCTTGTCAGTGTGCTTATCATGTTATGATATCTAGTCTTGTCAGTGTGCTTATCATGTTATGATATCTAGTCTTGTCAGTGTGCTTATCATGTTATGATATCTAGTCTTGTCAGTGTGCTTATCATGTTATGATATCTAGTCTTGTCAGTGTGCTTATCATGTTATGATATCTAGTCTTGTCAGTGTGCTTATCATGTTATGATATCAAGTCTTGTCAGTGTGCTTATCATGTTATGATATCTAGTCTTGTCAGTGTGTTTATCATGTTATGATATCCAGTCTTGTCAGTGTGCTTATCATGTTATGATATCTAGTCTTGTCAGTGTGCTTATCATGTTATGATATCTAGTCTTGTCAGTGTGCTTATCATGTTATGATATCTAGTCTTGTCAGTGTGCTTATCATGTTATGATATCTAGTCTTGTCAGTGTGCTTATCATGTTATGATATCCAGTCTTGTCAGTGTGTTTATCATATTATGGTATCCAGTCTTCTTCCTCCCAGCTGTCATCTTCCTGGAACTTATTATTGTTTTCTTTACATCAAGCACACAGATGGTATAACAGGAAGTTTCCTGACTTTATGAGGGCATTGAACTAGATCTCTGAACGTTTTTAGAAAATGTTGTTATATTAGAATTTTCTTTCAGATTTTTCAGTTGCAAATTAGCCACACGTGAAGTAGAACCAGGCTATTGATATCTTGTGAAGTCATGCTACCTACACGGACTTGTGACGACGACGATGATGATGATTTTGACAGTCTGGCGAGGAGGGTATTGGGGGGAGGGGGCATATTGGGCAGTTCAGGGTGGGGGGGGGAGCAGCACATGACAGACTACTATGGGGGGGGGGCAGCTTGGGCAGTAAACTGTGGGAGACATATTGGACAGACTACTATGGGGGCAGCTTGGGCAGTAAACTGTGGGAGACATATTGGACAGACTACTGTGGGTGGGGGGCAGCTTGGGCAGTAAACTGTGGAGGACATATTGGACAGACTACTATGGGGGGGGGGCAGCTTGGGCAGTAAACTGTGGGAGACATATTGGATAGACTACTATTGGGGCAGCTTGGGCAGTAAACTGTGGGAGACATATTGGACAGACTACTATGGGGGCAGCTTGGGCAGTAAACTGTGGGAGACATATTGGACAGACTACTATGGGGGGGGGGGCAGCTTGGGCAGTAAACTGTGGAGGACATATTGGACAGTCTACTGTGGGGGGGGGGGGGCAGCTTGGGCAGTAAACTGTGGAGGACATATTGGACAGTCTACTGTGGGGAGGACGACGGTTATGAATGAACCTCTCGATCTAACAGGACAGGTATTGTGTCGGCTGAAGAGTATTAGAAAGTTTTCTTGAAGACCTGTAGGGTATTAGAACATCTTCTCAAAGACCTGTAGAGTATTAGATAGTTTTCTTGACGACCTGTAGAATATTAGAACGTTTTCTTGAAGACCTGTAGAGTACTAGAAAGTTTTCTTGAAGACCTGCATAGTATTAGAACATTTTCTCGAAGACCTATAGAGTGTTAGAAAGTTTTGTTGAAGACCTGTAGAGTATTAGAACGTTTTCTTGAAGACCTATAGAGTGTTAGAAAGTTTTGTTGAAAACCTGTAGAGAACCAGTCTTTTTATTTGACTCCACCATTGGGGTGGGGGGGGGGGGGGTATGTTGAGCGCTACCCCGCTATGTTGAAAGATGCAACAGCCTTTCATGCTTGTTATAAAGGAAAGGTGGGGCAGCGTCCTGGCCGGCTTTTGTCTGCTAGTTCCAGCAACCAGGATGTTTCTATATCAAGATAATCTCTTCTCTCACTTCATCTTGTCCGCTAGTTCTAGCAACCAGGACGTTTCTATATCAAGATAATCTCTTCTCTCACTTCATCTTGTCCGCTAGTTCTAGCAACCAGGACGTTTCTATATCAAGATAATCTCTTCTCTCACTTCATCTTGTCCGCTAGTTCCAGCAATCAGAATGTTTCTATATCAAGATAATCTATTCTCTCACTTCATCTCGTCCGCTAGTTCTAGCAACCATTACGTTTCTATATCAAGATAATCTCTTCTCTCACTTCATTTTGCTCATAAACTGACAGTGATGGTAACCACATTCAAATGGGTTCCGGTTTTGAACTAAATTATGATACATATTTTATATAGCAGTGGTATAGAACACGAGAAGGGCGTGTCCCTGCTAATTTAGCTGTAATTTAACCACCAACAGCCAGCCAGAACGTGCCGGACGAGGCGGTGAGAAGGGCGTGTTATACTCTTCGCTTCCTATTGGCCGGCAACTCTGCTGTAAGAGAATCGTTCTATCGGTATTCAGGCCGCATCGCTGTCATTGGAAAACACGAGGAAACGACCAATGTTCCTGAGCATAGTAACCTGGAGGCGTGGTGGAACTTGCGAGCACGAGGGCTGGGAGCCACGCCCCACGCGCCTGTGTCATCTGGAGGAGAAGAGAATGTCTTATGTTACAGGTGACAAAACAATTATAAATGGCGTGATCTCGTTTAAGAGTACAAAAAAAAAAAAAAGTAAAAAAAACCTGGAATTTAATCATCTGTAGATTATGGTTTTGACAAAATGTAAGAACAGAGGATAAAAAGTTCATTAAGTCAAATGATTTAAATTTACGCACAACACAAAACTGTAATCTGTTCTATCATTCAAGGCTGCTAATCTATCTATCTATCTATCTATCTATCTATCTATCTATCTATCTATCTATCTATCTATCTATCTATCTATCTATCTATCTATCTATCTATCTATCTATCCATCCATCCATCCATCCATCCATCCATCCATCCATCCATCCATCCATCCATCCATCCATCCATCCATCCATCCATCCATCCATCCATCCATCCATCCATCCATCCGGCTGTCTGTCTGTCTATCTGTTTTTTAATGGCAGTGTCTATCAGCACTACATTTAAACTGTATATTATATATATATATATATATATATATATATCAACCATCCCGTTAGCTCAGTCAGTAGGAGCATGAGTCTAATAATATAGATGATATGGGTTCGAGCCCCACTATTGGCGAATTAAAAAAAAAATTTAAAGGTATACTTTAGATTATGACACTATTTATTTAACTTTTTTATTTAGAAAACTTTAAAATCATACAACAACGCTGCGCTGTCGAGTCTCTCCTCTCGTTTTCTTTCTCTCCCTTCCTTTCTGTTCATCCCTGGCTCTACCAAGAGACGAACGAAATCGCAACTCACAGATTCATAAACCACATATCACATACAATATTGTACAACAACTTCAGATCTGCATGAACACAGTGGGCATGAAGGCAGTTATTTGTATTTATCAAAGTCTGTAACCAGTTGGGGGGTTGGGGGGGGGGTGGGAGGGTGAGCGAGCTTATTAAATTAAAAATATAAAATGTTTCCTTTCCAAGTGATATTTTGCTATTCCCTGTGATATTTTACTATTCCCTGTGATATTTTACTATTCCCTGTGATATTTTACTATTCCCCTGAGAATAGCACCAACAAACGGGGGATTAAAAAAACACGCCAAGCAGAAGTGACAGTTACTACAGAAAATCCCATGATATGTTTTATTTACATACCACAAATGCAGTAATCTTAAATCTAACCCGTTAACACATGAACATTATTCCAGAATATTCCACCACGTCAGTGACATCTCGAAGTTGTCTACCGGGGGTGGGGGTGGGGGTGGGGAACACCATCGAAGTGGTGATTTCAACTGAGAACCCAGTGACACAAGATCCTGACTACCAAAACTCACAATTCTCCGCAACTCTAGAGCTGAGAATTAAAGCGAGACAATTTACCAGCTTCGTCTTGTTTTCTGATGTAGTGGAAACAGCCGACAAACGACGGATACAAGATGAAAGAATTTTGTGGATCATTTAGATCAATTACAGCCAGTTTAACTTGTTTCCCCAGCAATGACCGGTACAGTAGCCAAGATATTCTCCTACACGAGTCCGCCCATGGGGTACATCTTCTGGGTAAGTTTAAATGTCTTTCTACCGAAGCCTCAAGACTTTGTCTCGCTTCTACAGCATAATCAAATCATTAACAAAATATCACCAGGCCCTGCACTAAATGTCGCGAATGATCTTTCTGTGATCTTCTCCATCAGCTCAGTCGGTGTATTTCCCCCTGGCTTTGTCATAGAATGTCTATCTTCTCTCTTCTCATGTCTTTCCTCTGTCTGTGTGTGTATGTCAGCACGTGCCTTTCTGATCATATTTCCAATGAATATTGATGGTTATCTTATAATTTTAATTACAGTTCTTTTTCTTTGAATTCATTGAATTTTTAATCGAAAATTCTTCTTAACTCGTGTTATTTGTCCAAAATGGTAGTTATATTATAAGAAATCTCATCTCTGTTGCTTTCACAAACCTCTGAATGTATTGTCCACTCTATATATACCCGGAGCAGTGTATACTATCATACACGTGTAAGCACTACGTAATCGTATACGACTCCATCTTTTTACATTCAAACGGAGTTTATATTCGTTGCTACGCAACAGGCGCTGCGCACGGAATTCCAGGATGGGACCAGCGTTTGAGAAGCTTGTATAACGAGTCCAAGTCACGTGGTTTGTGGGCCAACACCTACAGCATGACATCTCCTGAGGAGTACTTTGTAAGTGAACGAGTTACGCATTAAAAAAATAACTAAAATAAGCTAAAGTTGCTATGGCTGGATAAAGTGTTTGTATAGTTTATGTATTTATCATTTATTTCATTGAGCGCAGAGCTGAAAGGCTCCGGTTCAGCAAGCATGCCCATTTTAGGGAGCAAGAGTGGCGGTGGAGTTGGTGCACCATGTCGGGGTCTTCCATCAGTGAAGGAGAGCGGAATATCTACGGACTTACACTGCTGGCGAGACTCTTCCGATGCCGCGCGTGGAGTGAAACTCCTCCCGGTCAAAGAAGAAACTGCGGAAAAGAAGTAAGGGTTGCTGAGGGGCGGCTATGTGAAAAGGTGAAGGAAAGGATAAAGTGAAGTTTAATCGGTATGACCAGTAGTACCGCGGCGAGAGCTACCCATACCACGGCACCTCTGTTCTAGAGGCCGGCCATGTCCGAAATACACCTACACTGGTGAAATATGCCTAAACCGGCATACACCAGGGGTGAAACTTGAAGGCTATGCATGTCACAGTACCTCTGCTCTAGAGGTCGGTCACGTCCCAAACACGCCCATACTGGGATAATACGCCTAAACCGGCTCAACCCAGTGGTGGAAGTCACTAGTGGCGAGGATTCGTCCTCCTGGACAAAAGCTCCGTCCTGGTCACAACTAGGAAGGGTAGCGGCCACGACCACAAAATACTGAAGTCGGAGACACTGGACCAGGGCAGTCTAGAGAGGCAACCACCTCTCACCCGGCGGGGATGTTTGCGTATCCTAATCACGCTGAGGTTTTCCGGTGAGAAAGTCCAACTCTGGCCTGGGTGGGCTACCGCCTCTCACCCAGCGGGGATGCACTGATATCCAAAACATGTCGAGGTCTTACGGTGAGAAAGTCCAACCCTAGACTAAACTGGTGCAACGAAAACCACGGTGTCACGCAATCCTGCTTCTGAGACCCACCAAGAATACAGGCTCAAGCCCTGCGATACTCTAAACCTCTTGTGGTCCTCTCGGGGATCTCGTGTGGTCCTTTTGGGGAACCACACAGGAGACCATGGATTTAACGAGGACCACAGGCGTAAATTCAGTAGGATCACAATGCGGTCTTGGTGGTAGAAGCGAACGAAGAAGAAGAAGAAGAGATCTACGGACTTCCCCAGTGTGCAGTCAGTTGCAGCTTTCTGGAGAAATAAAACCAGACCGATGTAATTAAAAAAAAAATAAGGGTCTACAAAACCATTTACATGGCTAACACTAGGAGCAGAACTGAGAGCGTAACTTGCTACAGAAGCAATCTAGCAACCCACCCCACCCCATTCCTATCTAACTTCTAACTGGACAAGACTGTTTAGATGTTTGGTCTACTTAGCTGTATGAGACTGTTTAGATGTTTGGTCTACTTAGCTGTATGAGACTGTTTAGATGTTTGGTCTACTTAGCTGTATGAGACTGTTTAGATGTTTGGTCTACTTAGCTGTATGAGACTGTTTAGATGTTTGGTCTACTTAGCTGTATGTGACTGTTTATGTTTGGTCTACTTAGCTGTATGTGACTGTTTATGTTTGGTCTACTTAGCTGTATGTGACTGTTTATGTTTGGTCTACTTAGCTGTATGTGACTGTTTATGTTTGGTCTACTTAGCTGTATGTGACTGTTTATGTTTGGTCTACTTAGCTGTATGTGACTGTTTATGTTTGGTCTACTTAGCTGTATGTGACTGTTTAGATGTTTGGTCTACTTAGCTGTATGTGACTGTTTGTTTGGTCTACTTAGCTATATGTGTCTGTTTTGCATTCTTTCATATTTTCCACAGGCAGTAGGGGCCCAAAGCTACTTCAACGTAAACTCGTACTCTCCTGTTCCAGATGGAGTACGGGGGCCCATAAACACGCAGGCTAAACTGAGAATTTATGATCCTAAATTGTACAGCATGATCCAGGAAGTGTTTCCATGTGACAACACATATCTTAAGAGATGTGAGTCAAACAGAGGTACGTATTGATAATTTAGTCTGAAGAAGCGCAAGATGAAAAGAAGTTAGTCATGACAACATTAGTCTGAAGAAGTACGAGTTGAAAAAAAGTAAGTCATAAGCACATTTGTTTAATGAGGTGTAAGTGAGATAACTGCTAGCTACTACAACATTCGTCCTGAATGATGGACACCAGGTAATGTGAGGTGAGATGGTCTTTAAAAATATAGTAAGAACTTGAAGGTATTAACCATCTTGAACGGAGTCATATTGCAGAGGGGGGATGTAGCTACTCAGACTATACCAAATTATATTTTCCAATGTCTCATTAATAAATAGCAGGATGTAATAGATTAATATAAGAGTCACAAATGATAGATAAACTTCAGATGTTAGAGAGTCGCAAAATATAAACAAATTACATTAAGTTTTTACTGTTATGTATTATTACAAAAATGTTATATAAATATTAGAAATGGGTGTATGTAATATTTATTTGTAGTCAGCGCTGGCTTGTAGAGTTTCACTTATTCTCCAGCATGATTTTTATGTAATCCATGACTCTATTGATCATTAAAATTAGCAGAGAAATTTATTTACTAACGATGAAGATTAAACTTATGCTTTTAAATTGCTGACCTCTCAGTTCATATCTGGTAATTAGTTCTAGTAATTAATTCTGAAGTTTGAAAATGTTTTATTTACCTTTTATTTTATTTGTGATGTATAAATGAGTTCAACCAGCATATATCCAGCTAGCAGTTGCCGTGATGGTGCCCACCAGCTAGCAGAAGCCGTGATGGTGCCCACCAGCTAGCAGTTGCCGTAATGGTGCCCACCAGCTAGCAGTTACCGTGATGGTGCCCACCAGCTAGCAGTTGCCGTGATGGTGCCCACCAGCTAGCAGTTGCCGTGATGGTGCCCACCAGCTAGCAGTTGCCGTGATGGTGCCCACCAGCTAGCAGTTACCAAGATGGTGCCCACCAGCTAGCAGTTGGCATGATGGTGCCCACCAGCTAGCAGTTGCCGTGATGGTGCCCACCAGCTAGCAGTTGGCATGATGGTGCCCACCAGCTAGCAGTTACCGTGATGGTGCCCACCAGCTAGCAGTTGCCGTGATGGTGCCCACCAGCTAGCAGTTACCGTGATGGTGCCCACCAGCTAGCAGTTACCAAGATGGTGCCCACCAGCTAGCAGTTGGCATGATGGTGCCCACCAGCTAGCAGTTGCCGTGATGGTGCCCACCAGCTAGCAGTTGGCATGATGGTGCCCACCAGCTAGCAGTTACCATGATGGTGCCCACCAGCTAGCAGTTACCATGATGGTGCCCACCAGCTAGCAGTTACCGTGATGGTGCCCACCAGCTAGCAGTTACTGTGATGGTGCCCACCAGCTAGCAGTTGCCGTGATGGTGCCACTAGCTAGCAGTTGCCAAGAAGGAAAAAATAAGAGTAAAAAGAAATGGAGTGAACTATGAAATGAATAAAATATTATGTACCAGGTCTCAGATGTCAAACGTTAAATATGTTCCCTAGCAGAATTTGTTACTTGTTACAATCAAATGTCACTTTGTGGTCATATAACATAGCAACAGCAGAAACCAGTAACTAAATTCTTGCTTCATATTTGTTTGGTTTCAGTTCTGGAGCAAGCACAGCGACTTCACATGGACTGTGATAAAACAGCAGGCAGGGGGGCTTATGATGGAGGTAAGTGGAACTAAAATTCTTTCCCTACTTCTGTGTCCCTACTTGTGTGTGCCTACTTCTGTCCCTAATTGTGTCCCTACTTCTCTGTCCCTACTTGTGTTCCTACTTCTGTGTGCCTACTTCTGTCCCTACTTCTGTGTGCCTACTTCTGTCCCTACTTCTGTGTGTCTTCTCTGTCCCTACTTCTGTGTGTCTACTTCTCTGTCCCTACTTCGGTGTCCCTACTTCTGTGTGCCTACTTCTGTGTGTCTTCTTTGTCCCTACTTCTAGTTGTCTACTTCTCTGTCCCTACTTCGGTGTCCCTACTTCTGTGTGCCTACTTCTCTGTCCCTACTTCTGTGTCCCTACTTCTGTGTGCCTACTTGTGTTCCTACTTCTGTGTACAAGTTTCTGATTAAATGAAAAAATCTTGTTTACTGTGCATGCGTTATCACTTATATCTTCTTTCAACTTCACTTATATATGATGATAATCCATGAAAATATTTCCTGATTATGGTCTAAATACACTTTAGCTTGGCTACCATTTTTTTTCTCTATGAAATATGTGAAACATCAACCTCAAGCACAGGAACAGCACCACTCACAGTGATTTGCATGTGATGCAAAGGCAGCCATCTGATACCTGAAATATTTTGTTAGGAATACTGCCTCTATATGGTGAGGTACATCAGAGTACCTTCACACTCAGTTGTCAGTGCACTAAGGAATGAACATGTTTATGTAAAAATCAGTTTAAGGAATGTAGAACTAGTTTACAAGTGTTAACAAAATAAAATCCATACCCTGTCAGAATTGAAATAAACAGCAGAAAATGTCTAACTACAATAATTTCTTTAATCATATAGTTTACACATGAAGACAGAGGAAATAACCAGTAAAATGATTACTCTCAAATCTGTGACTGCATTAATTTTTTTCTTCTTTTTTTTTTTTAAAGTGATTTAATTTTTATTCTTAAAATTCTAGACTCAATTTTGCTGCAAGAAAATCCTAGACGAAGTTTTTTTTTTTTTTTTGCCATTAGATAAAACTTGCATGTGTGTGTGTTTACTGTTAAATAGAACATATTTTTTTTATAATACTCATGAAGGTTTACTAAAATTTTGATTTTAGCATCAATTCTCAGGGAAATAACAAACAGTTAAAGTGATTAGTTTGAAAATATGGATAAACTGGGGAAGTAGTTCTTTTAAAGAACGGCTACAGAGTTGGGATAAAATTCATATTTTCATTTCATCTATCATCATTTTTGAATGACGTTTATATGTAAATAAAAGCCATCTATTAGCTACACTGTCTTTTGACATGAATGATTAACAGTTTCTTTCTTCCACACTAGAATGAATGATCAATAGTTTCTTTCTTTCACTCTAGAATGAATGATCAACAGTTTATTTCTTCCACACTAGAGTGAATGATCAAGTTTCTTTCTTCCACACTAGAGTGAATGATCAAGTTTCTTTCTTCCACATGAGTGAATGATCAAGTTTCTTTCTTCCACACTGGAGTGAATGATCAATAGTTTCTTTCTTCCACACTAAAGTGAATGATCAACAGTTTTTTTCTTCCACACTAGAGTGAATGATCAACAGTTTCTTTCTTCCACACTAGAATGAATGATCAACAGTTTCTTTCTTCCATGCTAGAGTGAATGATCAACAGTTTCTTTCTTCCATGCTAGAGTGAATGATCAACAGTTTCTTTCTTCCACATGAGTGAATGATCAAGTTTCTTTCTTCCACACTGGAGTGAATGATCAAGTTTCTTTCTTCCACACTAGAATGAATGATCAACAGTTTCTTTCTTCCATGCTAGAGTGAATGATCAACAGTTTCTTTCTTCCATGCTAGAGTGAATGATCAACAGTTTCTTTCTTCCACATGAGTGAATGATCAAGTTTCTTTCTTCCACACTGGAGTGAATGATCAAGTTTCTTTCTTCCACACTAGAGTGAATGATCAACAGTTTCTTTCTTCCACGCTAGAGTGAATGATCAGCAGTTTCTTTCTTCCATGCTAGAGTGAATGATTAATAGTTTCTTTCTTCCACACTAGAGTGAATGATCAACAGTTTCTTTCTTCCACACTAGAGTGAATGATCAACAGTTTCTTTCTTCCACGCTAGAGTGAATGATCAACAGTTTCTTTCTTCCATGCTAGAGTGAATGATTAATAGTTTCTTTCTTCCACACTAGAGTGAATGATCAACAGTTTCTTTCTTCCACATTAGAGTGAATGATCAACAGTTTCTTTCTTCCACACTAGAGTGAATGATCAACAGTTTCTTTCTTCCACACTAGAGTGAATGATCAACAGTTTCTTTCTTCCACACTAGAGTGAATGATCAACAGTTTCTTTCTTCCACACTAGAATGAATGATCAACAGTTTCTTTCTTCCACACTAGAGTGAATGATCAACAGTTTCTTTCTTCCACACTAGAGTGAATGATCAACAGTTTCTTTCTTCCACATTAGAATGCACTGACAAGCACAGACACTGTGTCTACTGGGCAAGCACTAACGCATGTACAAATAATGCAGCCTACATGCAGATTTACTGCCAGAGAAGTTGTAATCTCTGTAATACAGGTTTGTAGTAAAATAACAGCAAAATACTTGTCCTTATAATACAAGTTTGTTGTAAAATAACAGTAAAATACTCGTCCATGATGTCTCTTTTATAAGCTTATGGAAAGGTGTACCAATAGTAAGAGGCAAACATTTTTCTGCTGTTGATAATGAGGACTTTTGAGGAACAAAATTTGCAAGAGCAAAGATGAATGAGGTAGAGGGATAGATCTGCTGTCAGGTCTGTTGAACCTGCACTGGGCAGAGCAATATTCTGAGTCTGTGTTTCTGGTTGTTGATGTTTCTTAAATTCAGCTGATGTAGGAGGCTTGCACTAGTGTACTCTGTGAAGGTGGAATCAAGAAGAAACCTTTCTGAGTTTGTTTCAGATCTTCGAGCAAGCCATTGTTACTCATGCTCCATTTGACAAAACATTTGTGCTTCAGTGATATCATGATGGATCTTCAAGCAAGCCATTGTTACTCACGCTCCATTTGACAAGATATTTGTGCTTCAGTAATATCATGATGGATCTTCAAGCAAGCCATTGTAATTCACATGTATAAACTAGGAAAAAAGTAGGAACAGCTTTATTATTTAACGACACTAATAAAGCTGTTTCTACTTTTTTCCTACTTTATACATTTTGTTATCACAGCTTTACTGCAGTGCTTTGTGTATAGTTGTATGCCTGTACACTGGTTACTGTAACTCACACTCCATTTGACAAGACATTTGTGCTTCAGTAATATCATGATGGATCTTTAGGCAGGACACTTAACTCACTTTCTTTTTGACATGATATTCATACTTCAATGATATCATGATACAAGGTCCAACAATTAAGTAATGAGACTGATTTTAGTATGGCCAAGACAAAATTGCCATCTGTGAAGCAAAGCATATCCAAAGAGACAACCTTCATCTATGATCTGGCAACTTTTCATCACCGCCTGATAAGCAGACAACAAACAAGCCGCCATTTTGTTGACCTAGTCAGAGCTGCATTGTTACATAATCAGCACAGAGCAAAAAGCTAACATTAAATTCTATTTAAAACTCGTAAAAAGTGCCATTGAGACAGCTGAATTGATGCGACAAGTTTAGGGAGATAATTATTTATCTCGTGAACAGATATTCAGGTGGTATTCACGATTCAAAAGTGGTGTGGAAACGATTACAATTGTAACCAGACATGGATGCCCAATGTCTGTTCATAATGAGGAACTCATTGCAAAAGTCGAAGAATGGATACAAGAAGATCGTTGTCTGACTGTGAGGATGATGGCAGATGAATTTGGTGTTAACCGAGAGACCTTCTGTAGAATTTTAGTGGAAAATTTGGGCAAGAAAAAAGTTGCTTGCTGGTTTGTACCACATTTGTTGTCCGATGACCAAAAACATCAGCGTGTTGAGTAGGCAAAAAACATCATCAAAACGTGTCGCAGAAATAAACATTTCATAAATTTGATTGTTGCAGAGGATGAAACAATGATTTTCCGCTGTGATCCACAACTTAATGGTAAAGTGCTCAGTGGAAGTCATCATCACCACCAAAAGGCAAAAAAAATTTGTCTTCAAAAGTCGAAAGTGAAGACAATGTTGGTGTGCTTCTACGACAGCAAAAGAATTTATTCCAGAGGAACAGACTGTCACTGCCAAAGTTTATTTAAGTATTTTGAAATGCCGATTGAAAAGAATTCTCCGAGTCCGACCCAAGTATTCAACACCTGGCAGTTTTTTTTTCCTTCTTCACGGTAATGCACCGGCTCCCTGGGTGGTAGTTGTATGGGAATTTTTGGCCCCAAAAAAGTCTGTGTTCTCAACCATCCACCCTATTCTCTAGATTTGTCTCCCTGTGATTATTTTCTATTCTCAAAAGTTACCATTGAAAGGACGCTTCTTTGATGATACTGATGACATCCAAAGGGTTGTTAACATTGAGTTTAAGGGCCGTACCAACAGAACTCCAGAGTTCGTTCCAGTTTGTTAGATCGTGCCACTCGCTGTATCAATGCACGTGGCACTTACTTTGAATAAAATATATGTTATATTTTCAACTGTTGTTTTATTTTTTATGGAATTTGTCTCATTACTTAACTGTTGGAGCTTGTAGATCTTCAAGCAAGCAGCAGTTCACTCATTCACCAGTAAGAGCTTGCAGTTCCAGCATGATCAGGAGAAAAATTAGGCACCAATTCTAAATTGTCTAAATCTAGTTTTCATTTCCATTAGCCACTAAAGTTTATCCAGTGAATGAAGTTTAGGCAATGATGTTTAGCCAGTGAACCAGCAAATGAAGTTCAGCCAGTGAAATTTAGCCAACATATGAAGCTTCGCTGGTCCATTGAAGTTTAGCTGGTGAATGAAGTTTAGGGAGATAATTATTTATCTCGTGAACAGATATTCAGGTGGTATTCACGATTCAAAAGTGGTGTGGAAACGATTACAATTGTAACCAGACATGGATGCCCAATGTCTGTTCATAATGAGGAACTCATTGCAAAAGTCGAAGAATGGATACAAGAAGATCGTTGTCTGACTGTGAGGATGATGGCAGATGAATTTGGTGTTAACCGAGAGACCTTCTGTAGAATTTTAGTGGAAAATTTGGGCAAGAAAAAAGTTGCTTGCTGGTTTGTACCACATTTGTTGTCCGATGACCAAAAACATCAGCGTGTTGAGTAGGCAAAAAACATCATCAAAACGTGTCGCAGAAATAAACATTTCATAAATTTGATTGTTGCAGAGGATGAAACAATGATTTTCCGCTGTGATCCACAACTTAATGGTAAAGTGCTCAGTGGAAGTCATCATCACCACCAAAAGGCAAAAAAAATTTGTCTTCAAAAGTCGAAAGTGAAGACAATGTTGGTGTGCTTCTACGACAGCAAAAGAATTTATTCCAGAGGAACAGACTGTCACTGCCAAAGTTTATTTAAGTATTTTGAAATGCCGATTGAAAAGAATTCTCCGAGTCCGACCCAAGTATTCAACACCTGGCAGTTTTTTTTTCCTTCTTCACGGTAATGCACCGGCTCCCTGGGTGGTAGTTGTATGGGAATTTTTGGCCCCAAAAAAGTCTGTGTTCTCAACCATCCACCCTATTCTCTAGATTTGTCTCCCTGTGATTATTTTCTATTCTCAAAAGTTACCATTGAAAGGACGCTTCTTTGATGATACTGATGACATCCAAAGGGTTGTTAACATTGAGTTTAAGGGCCGTACCAACAGAACTCCAGAGTTCGTTCCAGTTTGTTAGATCGTGCCACTCGCTGTATCAATGCACGTGGCACTTACTTTGAATAAAATATATGTTATATTTTCAACTGTTGTTTTATTTTTTATGGAATTTGTCTCATTACTTAACTGTTGGAGCTTGTAGATCTTCAAGCAAGCAGCAGTTCACTCATTCACCAGTAAGAGCTTGCAGTTCCAGCATGATCAGGAGAAAAATTAGGCACCAATTCTAAATTGTCTAAATCTAGTTTTCATTTCCATTAGCCACTAAAGTTTATCCAGTGAATGAAGTTTAGGCAATGATGTTTAGCCAGTGAACCAGCAAATGAAGTTCAGCCAGTGAAATTTAGCCAACATATGAAGCTTCGCTGGTCCATTGAAGTTTAGCTGGTGAATGAAGTTTAGCCAATAAATTAAGTTTACTCTTCCAGATTCTAAAACTTATTTACATTTTATTTTTAAAATTCCGAGATCAGATATTTACATATGTAATCATTGACGATGAAAATATGAGAATCATCCTTTTGACAAATAAGATGACATGTTTTCAGACGTTTACTCAAAATTCAAATCTTTTCACGCAGGGGGAGGGACCTGTGTAGACAGCAGCTCACACTGCCCAGCTTGGGCTAGAAGTGGAGAATGCCAGAAAAACCCAAGCTACATGAGCACTAACTGCAGAGAAAGCTGTGAACTATGCTAACTTCAGAGAAAGCTGTGAACTATGCTAACTTCAGAGAAAGCTGTGAACTATGCTAACTTCAGAGAAAGCTGTGAACTATGCTAACTTCAGAGAATGCTGTGAACTATGCTAACTTCTAGCCAGCTCCAATGCAGAAGTATAAGAAGATTTGAAGTGGAAGAAAAAGTCTGAATTTGTTCACAAGAATTGTCAAAATTCAAGGAGTTAATTTTGCTGTCTAATACAGACTTACTTTCTGTGGATATTCTGTAATCACATTCTTCTGAATATCACGGAGGATGGACATCTTTACTGCGGATCCTAAACTTGTACGTTACTTGGTCAAATGTAAAAAGTTGAATCTGATTTGTTATGAAACAAACATTTTTTAATTCAAGTAAACTGTTGTCAACACTGCAGAGCTCAGCATGTTTTATGTTAACACTTGTTTCTGTTACTGTTTGTTTTATGTTTGCTGTCTGAACTGAAACAGAATTTACACACTAGAATGTGAATAATAACAAAATATCTGAAAATTCTTTTCACCTTAAAAAACAAGATTCACTACCAAAAAGTTTTGTTACTCAGTACAAAGGTTATCCAGTGTTACTCAGTACAAAGGTTATCCAGTGTTACTCAGTATGAACATTATCCAGTGTTACTCAGTACAAAGGTTATCCAGTGTTACTCAGTACAAAGGTTATCCAGTGTTACTCAGTATGAACATTATCCAGTGTTACTCAGTACAAAGGTTATCCAGTGTTACTCAGTATGAACTTTATCCAGTGTTACTCAGTACAAAGGTTATCCAGTGTTACTCAGTATGAACATTATCCAGTGTTACTCAGTAAAAGGGTTATCCAGTGTTACTCAGTACAAAGGTTATCCAGTGTTACTCAGTATGAACATTATCCAGTGTTACTCAGTACAAAGGTTATCCAGTGTTACTCAGTATGAACATTATCCAGTGTTACTCAGTAAAAAGGTTATCCAGTGTTACTCAGTACAAAGGTTATCCAGTGTTACTCAGTATGAACTTTATCCAGTGTTACTCAGTACAAAGGTTATCCAGTGTTACTCAGTATGAACTTTATCCAGTGTTACTCAGTACAAAGGTTATCCAGTGTTACTCAGTATGAACATTATCCAGTGTTACTCAGTACAAAGGTTATCCAGTGTTACTCAGTATGAACTTTATCCAGTGTTACTCAGTTCAAAGGTTATCCAGTGTTACTCAGTATGAACATTATCCAATGTTACTCAGTACGAATGTCATCCAGTGTTCATGTGAACAAAGATGTGATGTGGCAGATAAATATTTGCTTCTGCTTATTGTTGTACACCGTCTTAGAGGTTTAGAAACAAAAACAGGAACAATAAGACATTAGTGTGACATATCACCTCTAGTCAGCACCAGACATTAGTGTGATATATCACCTCTAAGCACCAGACATTAGTGTGACATATCACCTCTAAGCACCAGACATTAGCGTGATATATCACCTCTAGTCAGCACCAGACATTAGTGTGATATATCACTTCTAGTCAGCACCAGACATTAGTGTGATATATCACCTCTAGTCAGCACCAGACATTAGCGTGATATATCACCTCTAGTCAGCACCAGACATTAGTGTGATATATCACTTCTAGTCAGCACCAGACATTAGCGTGATATATCACCTCTAGTCAGCACCAGACATTAGTGTGATATATCACTTCTAGTCAGCACCAGACATTAGTGTGATATCACCTCTAGTCAGCACCAGACATTAGCGTGATATATCACCTCTAGTCAGCACCAGACATTAGTGTGATATATCACTTCTAGTCAGCACCAGACATTAGTGTGATATATCACCTCTAGTCAGCACCAGACATTAGCGTGATATATCACCTCTAGTCAGCACCAGACATTAGTGTGATATATCACTTCTAGTCAGCACCAGACATTAGTGTGATATATCACCTCTAGTCAGCACCAGACATTAGCGTGATATATCACCTCTAGTCAGCACCAGACATTAGTGTGATATCACTTCTAGTCAGCACCAGACATTAGCGTGATATATCACCTCTAGTCAGCACCAGACATTAGTGTGATATATCACTTCTAGTCAGCACCAGACATTAGTGTGATATATCACCTCTAGTCAGCACCAGACATTAGCGTGATATATCACCTCTAGTCAGCACCAGACATTAGTGTGATATATCACTTCTAGTCAGCACCAGACATTAGTGTGATATATCACTCTAGTCAGCACCAGACATTAGCGTGATATATCACCTCTAGTCAGCACCAGACATTAGTGTGATATATCACTTCTAGTCAGCACCAGACATTAGTGTGATATATCACCTCTAGTCAGCACCAGACATTAGCATGATATATCACCTCTAGTCAGCACCAGACATTAGCATGATATATCACCTCTAGTCAGCACCAGACATTAGCGTGATATATCACCTCTAGTCAGCACCAGATATTAGTGTGATATATCACCTCTAGTCAGCACCAGACATTAGCATGATATATCACCTCTAGTCAGCACCAGACATTAGCGTGATATATCACCTCTAGCTGTCACCAGACATTAGCGTGATATATCACCTCTAGTCAGCACCAGACATTAGCGTGATATATCACCTCTAGCTGTCACCAGACATTAGCGTGATATATCACCTCTAGTCAGCACCAGACATTAGCGTGATATATCACCTCTAGCTGTCACCAGACATTAGCGTGATATATCACCTCTAGTCGGCACCAGACATTAGTGTGATATATCGCTTCAAGTTGTCCCAGACAATAGTGTGACATATCATTTCAAATCTTCACAAAAACCACAGCAATAACTGTGATTTGTTGAGGAAATCTACTACAAAGGATACAAAGATGTTTGTGAATATTTTTGAAGAAAGAAAATGAAAATTGCTCTGAATGATGTAGAACAAACTCAGCTCATTGTTCACGCTGCAGAAGAAAAAAAACTACTCTACAGCAAATGTTGTTCAGCAAGCTAGCATAAAATGTTTTTAAAGACACTTATTAGAGATTACTGAAGATTTTTATAGACACTTATTAGAGATTACTGAAGATTTTTATAGACACTTATCAGAGATTACTGAAGATTTTTATAGACACTTATTAGAGATTACTGAAGATTTTTATAGACACTTATCAGAGATTACTGAAGATTTTTATAGACACTTATTAGAGATTACAGAAGATTTTTATAGACACTTATTAGAGATTACTGAAGATTTTTATAGACACTTATTAGAGATTACTGAAGATTTTTATAGACACTTATTAGAGATTACTGAAGATTTTTATAGACACTTATCAGAGATTACTGAAGATTTTTATAGACACTTATTAGAGATTACAGAAGATTTTTATAGACACTTATTAGAGATTATTGAAGATTTTTATAGACACTTATTAGAGATTACAGAAGATTTTTATAGACACTTATTAGAGATTATTGAAGATTTTTAGGGAAAAAAAAAAAAAAAGAAAAAACCCCCTCCAAGTCTGACTATTATCTTCTGTTGCTACTTGGCATTGCACAGGATGATGATGATGGCAATTTTCTAGCCTAAAGGGAAAAAAAAACCCCTCGGACATTTACAAGTAAAACAATAAACACGGAGCTTTTCATAAATCGGAGATTTCCAGTGAAAAGAAAAAGAAGAAAACAAAATAAGAGTACATTTCTGCACAGAACGTAGTACTTGAGTGTCAGAAAACAGACACTGACAGTCCACAAGATGATCACACGCTGGAGAAAGTACTAGAAGCAAACACAGAATTTTAACATTATTTCTTGTAATTTCATGAAATTGTCCAAAAACAGTAAATAAGGTGGAGCAAAAGAACTACGTACATTTTTTGCCACATGCAAATTTTCATTTAAGCTGACCAATCAGAATGCAGTCTCCACCACAACCTCTCCCATTATCACTGCCCACAAAGCCTCAGTTGAAACAAATCTGAACATATTTTTAAAAAAAACACACACACACACACACACAAAAACAAAATGAGCATAAGGCCGGTAATGGATGTTAACTAACAGCAAAGCTATAAATTAATGATGTTCAACATTTTGTTGTATTCTCCTGGACTACCATCATTAGTCCCAATCAAAATGTAAGAATCAGTCTTCTCACTTGTTCATGCTAATTTCCTGATTTCTTTTCTGGCTGCTACTTGCTAGTTTCTGAGTTGTCTGACTGTACAGAGACACTGACCACATACATACACAGTTTGATATACACTCTAGTCTCTGACCATATACATATACAGTCTGACTATACACTTTAGTCTCTGACCACATACATAGTCTGACTATACGGTTTAGTCAAAACAACATGAGGTCACATATACAGATTCTTACAAATGTACAAACTTCATCATGCACACAAACAAGCAAGGCTACCATGCCAGTTCATGAATGCTCTTAAGTTCTCTTAGGTCAATGAGACAATCAGAGGCAGCAACTTTGTTTTCACAAAGAAAGAAAAAAATTATAGGAGGCTATGAAGAGACATTGACTTTCTTCTGTAGCACAATCCTTTCTCCCAATGTCTGGTATCCATGGACTAATGGTTGCTTAGCATCAGAAAACTTCCTCTCTTGTGTGGGCACACCAAGTCTGCTCAAAAGTCTGTAAAGTAAACAAATAATTTCTACAGCACAACCACAGATACTGAATGCAAGTTTATTACTTAGCCACAGTCTTTGTTGGTTTTGTGGACATCACCCAACTGTGTCACTCATTATTCACTTCTTATTTCTCAAAGATGCTGGAAATGGCTGATGATCTTTGTGTAATCTTTGTGATCTTCAGCTCCTCACATACGATACCAGTGGAAGCAGATATGTTTGTGACTGAAGAGGGTTGTAGGTATCAGAGCCGGTGTATCAGAACCAGCCAATACACAACCCCATTTGTATACTTTACCTGGCCACCTGGTTGTAGAAATAACCATCTGGCGCTGCTTGGAGCTGAGGAAGAAGAGGCTGCCAAACATAACGTTGACAATATCGCTCTCTAATGATCTGATAGATCAAGGAAAATACTGGCACCAACATCACATCCTCCAGGTGCCTCTACCACAAGAAAGGACTATATTTAGTGATCGTGCTAAGATTTTTCAAAACCAGTACAAATGTGGTTGTCTTTCACCTTGCATGAAGTACTTTCTGAAATACCAGTTTTCTCAATATAAAATTCTGTACTTTATACTTTTTATTTCATGTAAAATTAACACACTTTACAAACATCAGAAGAAACTAAATGTTGATGTGAATTTCTTTTTCTTACATTATTTGTGGCAACATTTCTATCTATCTATCTATGCCTCTGACCCCTCTTGGAGCATAGGCCGCCAACAAGAGCTCGCCAGGCAGTTCGGTCCTGGGCCACTCTTTCCAACTGTCTCCATGTCTGGTTCATTATTTCGATGTCCGTGTCCAGACTTCGGCGCCAGGAGTTCCTTGGTCTCCCTCTCCTCCTTCTACCCTGTGGGTTCCATGTTAGGGCTTGCCTTGTAGTGCTGAATGTGGATTTCCGTAGGGTGTATCAGAACCAGCCAATACACAACCCCATTTGTATACTTTACCTGGCCACCTGGTTGTAGAAATAAGCATCTGGCGCTGCTTGGAGCTGAGGAAGAAGAGGCTGCCAAACATAACGTTGACAATATCGCTCTCTAATGATCTGATAGATCAAGGAAAATACTGGCACCAACATCACATCCTCCAGGTGCCTCTACCACAAGAAAGGACTATATTTAGTGATCGTGCTAAGATTTTTCAAAACCAGTACAAATGTGGTTGTCTTTCACCTTGCATGAAGTACTTTCTGAAATACCAGTTTTCTCAATATAAAATTCTGTACTTTATACTTTTTATTTCATGTAAAATTAACACACTTTACAAACATCAGAAGAAACTAAATGTTGATGTGAATTTCTTTTTCTTACATTATTTGTGGCAACATTTCTATCTATCTATCTATGCCTCTGACCCCTCTTGGAGCATAGGCCGCCAACAAGAGCTCGCCAGGCAGTTCGGTCCTGGGCCACTCTTTCCAACTGTCTCCATGTCTGGTTCATTATTTCGATGTCCGTGTCCAGACTTCGGCGCCAGGAGTTCCTTGGTCTCCCTCTCCTCCTTCTACCCTGTGGGTTCCATGTTAGGGCTTGCCTTGTAGTGCTGAATGTGGATTTCCGTAGGGTGTGTCCGATCCATCCCCATCTTCTTCGTAGGATGTCGTCTTCCACTGGTTGCTGGCCTGTTCGCTGCTGCAGTTCTTGGTTACTTATGGTATCTGGCCATCGTATTTGTAGAATCCTTCTAAGGCATGTGTTAATAAATGTCTGGATTCGTTTCATGATCGTAACAGTAGTTCTCCAAGTTTCTGAACCGTATAGCAGAATGGGCTTTATCATGGTGTTAAATACTCTGATCTTCAATTTAATTGACAAGGCTGTATTTGTGGCAACATTTAATATTTACAAAATGCTCACAAGCTGAACCAAAATCAAAACTGACCGATTCTCCTGCATACAAATTGAGCATCATCATTCTACTGGTTTGATTAACCTCCAACTGGTTTTACTGGTTGCTTTTTACTAGGTTTTTGATAACATAAACCAGTTACAGTAAGCGACAACCTCCAAAAGTTTCAGTTTTTCTCTCTTTTTAAGTGGTACTTTACCAGTAATTGCCATTTAGTGCAATAACCGTTTACTTTTGCTACTTACTGTACCCAGCCCACTCTTAATCCAGCATCAGCTTCAAGACCATCAAAGCATCGATTGAAGTGAGCACAATCTCACATTACTATGACAAAGAAAATGATACCGCTGTGAAGATCTTGAAAGGCAGGCTTCTGGGAAGAAGGGATCAGTTATGCTGACCTTTAACTCCCTGAGTGGACCTGGCTCCATAACCAGGTTAAAGATAATCTTTACTCCCACTGATCAGGTCTGAATTAAGCCTGTTTCAAAGTGCATGGCAGACATAACCAGGTTTACCTGTAAAACCTATCACTGTCAGTTCACCCCTGGAGCTGAGACTGTAGTATGTAATGTAACTGTAATAATATTCACAGTAATAACTGCACAAAAACATCTGACTGTTAAGTACCAAGAAACTGACAAAGCACTTTCCAGCCTTTTCACGCATGACATGAACAAATGAATGATCTTATTTTAACTGGTAATTCTAACATCAAAATTCTGATTAAATTCTATACGATGTCATATCGGATAGTGACATGTCAATTGATGTGGGTGGTCATCTCTCTATCTCACTCGATATTCTGTGTCTCGAATTTAGTCAACTGCATTGCTGTTTTCCTGCCAAAACACAGCATAGAAATGAAAAAAGGAAAAAAAACCCCTCCAAAATGTTAAAATCCACATTTGGAAATGAAAAAAAATGTATTAAAGCTGATTGTATTTTAGTTATTATTTAACACTGCAATATTTGTCAAAAATCACCAATTTATTATCATTATGAAAGAAAAGTAAGTAAAAGAAAAGAAAGGAAAACAAAACACCGAAGTGTTTGGTCCCACCTGTCTGATAATTCTGGCACTGCAGGTTGAAGCAGAATCCCACAAACCCTCAGTGTTTCCATAGCAACATGCAGAACAGTCAGAAGATGGGCAGTGTCTTGTGGGTCACATGACTTGGAAAGCTGCCAGGGGGCATGCAGCTGGACCAGACTGTTGGCCCAGTGCAGCCTGGACATGATCAGGTCCAGGCCTTTGGTGAAGCACAAGTCCTGGAACAAGTGGTCAACTTCATCTGAAAGTGTGTACCAAAGGAGAGATTCGCTGTTATCTCATTATCTGAGAACTCAATATTTCACAAGTGGTTGAGTGATGAAAATCCTACTAGCTTACTTTTACATACACCGAACTCACCATCATCCTGTGACATTTCTCCAAGGAAGGCTGACTGCACTGGATCTCCACTTTTTCTCTATCTCTTGCTCTCCTGGTGCAGTGAGCCAGCCATGCTTACTTCTGTCCATTTATTATTATCTTTCACCATTTCCACTGCTGTCATCTTCCTCCTCTCTCTTCAACATTTACCTCAGCTGCAGGTCAGTACATTTTATGCCTCTCAGCTGCGGGTCAGTACATTTTGTGCCTCTCAGCTGTGGGTCAGTACATTTTATGCCTCTCAGCTGTGGGTCAGTACATTTTATGCCTCTCAGCTGCGGGTCAGTACATTTTATGCCTCTCAGCTGCGGGTCAGTACATTTTATGCCTCTCAGCTGTGGGTCAGTACATTTTATGCTTCTCGACTGGTCAGAATATCTTAAACTGATCCTTATGTTTTTTTTTTTTATTCTCTTCTCTATCAGAGTTGCTACAGCCAATATTTGCCTTATTTTCTATCCATGAAACAGACTTAACCCGTGTACTCACATTACTAGGCTGTCAATTTTTTTTTCTTTCTTTATTTAAAATAATATAAGAATTACAGACATACCACCATGTGAATAAGAAGATATGTGTGCCATAATGCCAAAAAAACCCTCTGAAATGGATTGGTCATGTGCTCCGAAGAGACCCCAGCAACATCCCTAGAACAGTTTTTTTCCATGGGAAAAAGAAAGTGCATGGCAGACATAACCAGGTTTACCTGTAAAACCTATCACTGTCAGTTCACCCCTGGAGCTGAGACTGTAGTATGTAATGTAACTGTAATAATATTCACAGTAATAACTGCACAAAAACATCTGACTGTTAAGTACCAAGAAACTGACAAAGCACTTTCCAGCCTTTTCACGCATGACATGAACAAATGAATGATCTTATTTTAACTGGTAATTCTAACATCAAAATTCTGATTAAATTCTATACGATGTCATATCGGATAGTGACATGTCAATTGATGTGGGTGGTCATCTCTCTATCTCACTCGATATTCTGTGTCTCGAATTTAGTCAACTGCATTGCTGTTTTCCTGCCAAACCATGGCATAGAAATGAAAAAAGGAAAAAAAAACCCTCCAAAATGTTAAAATCCACATTTGGAAATGAACAAAAATGTATTAAAGCTGATTGTATTTTAGTTATTATTTAACACTGCAATATTTGTCAAAAATCACCAATTTATTATCATTATGAAAGAAATGTAAGCAAAAGAAAAGAAAGGAAAACAAAACACCGAAGTGTTTGGTCCCACCTGTCTGATAATTCTGGCACAGCAGGTTGAAGCAGAATCCCACAAACCCTCAGTGTTTCCATAGCAACATGCAGAACAGTCAGAAGATGGGCAGTGTCTTGTGGGTCACATGACTTGGAAAGCTGCCAGGGGGCATGCAGCTGGACCAGACTGTTGGCCCAGTGCAGCCTGGACATGATCAGGTCCAGGCCTTTGGTGAAGCACAAGTCCTGGAACAAGTGGTCAACTTCATCTGAAAGTGTGTACCAAAGGAGAGATTCGCTGTTATCTCATTATCTGAGAACTCAATATTTCACAAGTGGTTGAGTGATGAAAATCCTACTAGCTTACTTTTACATACACCGAACTCACCATCATCCTGTGACATTTCTCCAAGGAAGGCTGACTGCACTGGATCTCCACTTTTTCTCTATCTCTTGCTCTCCTGGTGCAGTGAGCCAGCCATGCTTACTTCTGTCCATTTATTATTATCTTTCACCATTTCCACTGATGTCATCTTCCTCCTCTCTTCAACATTTACCTCAGCTGCAGGTCAGTACATTTTATGCCTCTCAGCTGCGGGTCAGTACATTTTATGCCTCTCAGCTGCGGGTCAGTACATTTTATGCCTCTCAGCTGCGGGTCAGTACATTTTATGCCTCTCAGCTGTGGGTCAGTACATTTTATGCCTTTCAGCTGTAGGTCAGTACATTTTATGCCTCTCAGCTGTGGGTCAGTACATTTTATGCCTTTCAGCTGTGGGTCAGTACATTTTATGCCTCTCAGCTGCGGGTCAGTACATTTTATGCTTCTCAGCTGCAGGTCAGTACATTTTATGACTCTCAGCTACGGGTCAGTACATTTTATGTTTCTCAACTGGTCAGAATATCTTAAACTGATCCTTATGTTTTTTTTTTTATTCTCTTCTCTATCAGAGTTGCTACAGCCAATATTTGCCTTATTTTCTATCCATGAAACAGACTTAACTCTCCCGTGTTACTAGGCTGTCAATTTTTTTTTTCTTTCTTTATTTAAACTAATATAAGAATTACACACATACCACCATGTGAATAAGAAGATATGTGTGCCATAATGCCAAAAAAACCCTCTGAAATGGATTGGTCATGTGCTCCGAAGAGACCCCAGCAACATCCCTAGAACAGTTTTTTTCCATGGGAAAAAGAAAGAGAGGACAACCAAATGTTACCTTGTGAAGAACCGTAGATGTGGAAATGAATAGCACATAGCATGGTTGGGGCACAATACAATGGCTGGCTGCAGACAACCACAGGGTGCACTGGGCCATGATTGCTCAGCTGATCACCAAGGACATGGATGGATGGAGACACAACAAGTCTGACATGTTTGTGTTGGGGAGAAAAATATTTCTGAAAACAGCAGAGCCAGGCATACCAGACCACACTGTGCAGACGCAGCTATCAGTGTGTCAGAGAAAACTATGCTGTCATGCAAGAAATACTCTTAAAATGGAACTGTATGTCTGCACTGAATGACAGGGGGGAGAATCTTTTAAAAAAAAATTTCCAGCAGAAGGCCAAACTGGCAGTATAAAATCTGTTTCTTCAGCAACTGTAAATCTTACCTGGCAGGGTATACAAAATTTTATGTACATCCCTTTCTTCTGGCGAGAAATGCTCGTACAAGTTGTCCTCTACCAATGGCGGCAGCTGCTGCTGTTTGTTTACTGATGGAGCTGTACAGCGACCAAGAAGGTTGCCAAGAGTGTTAGCAAGGTCACTGTTGATTCTCTCCATCATTCGTTTATCAGTGTATGCTTGAGACAATGCAGTAATGTTTAAGTAGGCAGACAAAAATGAATGACCAAAAATGGGACTACATATATAAATGTTGCACTCTTACTAACTGGGTCAGATATATAAACGCTGCACTCTTACTAACTGGATCAGATATATAAACGCTGCACTCTTACTAACTGGATCAGATATATAAACGCTGCACTCTTACTAGCTGGATCAGATATATAAACGCTGCACTCTTACTAACTGGATCAGATATATAAACGCTGCACTCTCGCTAACTGGATCAGATATATAAACGCTGCACTCTTACTAACTGGGTCAGATATATAAATGTTGCACTCTCACTAACTGGGTCAGATATATAAATGTTGCACTCTCACTACCTGGGTCAGATATATACATGTTACACTCTCACTAACTGGGTCAGATATATACATGTTACACTCTCACTAACTGGGTCAGATATATAAACGCTGCACTCTCACTAACTGGGTCAGATATATAAACGCTGCACTCTCACTAACTGGGTCAGATATATAAATGTTGCACTCTCACTAACTGGGTCAGATATATACATGTTACACTCTCACTAACTGGGTCAGATATATACATGTTACACTCTCACTAACTGGGTCAGATATATAAATGTTGCACTCTCACTAACTGGGTCAGATATATACATGTTGCACTCTCACTAACTGGGTCAGATATATAAATGTTGCACTCTCACTAACTGGATCAGATATATAAATGTTGCACTCTCACTAACTGGGTCAGATATATACATGTTACACTCTCACTAACTGGGTCAATTACCGCAAAGAACTTTCATAAACTTCTGAAAAATAACTTTCTGACTCTTAGCAATGCTCATCTCTTGCAACTATATACATAAATATTTATCTACTGCAACACAAGCAATGCTTATCTTTTGCAGCTATAAACATAAATAATGTTTATCTACTGCAACACAAGCAATGCTTAACTTTTGCAACTATAAACATAAACAACAGGAACTATTAGCAAACACACTCTTGAATGAATGCTGTGGTATGCGGCAGAGCATATATGAGGTTGTCCTGAATACAGTGAAGCCGGAGTCTGAATTTTTAACTTTGATCTACTGCAACACAAGTAATGCTTATCTTTTGTAACTATAAGCACAAGACTAATATCCTTGACCGTGTGTTATCAAATTGACTTCCCAGGAAGTGCACCATCTGTAGCAGTATACAAAAAATGAAAATGGACAGTCAGCGTAAATTTTGCTTAGAAGGGAGAAACTAAGTACAGAGTGCTCGGGAAAACCTGATCCTCTGGTTAGCGGTGGGCTAGAAAAAAAAGGCACCATGCGGCACTTGAACAGACAGAAAAAAGAAAGGGGCCAGCAGATGACAAAAGGACTAGGAGACGACAAGATGGAAGAAAAAATGACGGTTAGAACTTAGGATCTAGAGAGAGTTGAATTTTGTGTTCGGTTAGGAAGCTGTAGTCAGTGAGTCTATGAAATGTGTAACTAGTTTGTAATAGCTCATTAGAATAGAATATAGCAGGAGATCCAGTTGGCATTGATGTCTTAGGACATTAGTAGATGCCGGGAACTTGTTCTAGGTGGTTGCCTTGAGGTTTACGTCCTGAATGTGTGTCCTTGGAATGGTTCATGCCACTTTCACATTGACACATCGTCTCATCATCATCCAGGGTACCACTAAAAATTATTATAACTTTTAAGGTCGCTTCTAGCTGCTATTTTGCCACTGAGAGAAAGTGTGAGCTTGGGTAAAATTCGTCCACAGATGTAGAGTAAGCAGACAACAAGAGAGTACCTCGCACAACTCTATCACCATCATCAAGCTCATCTGAGAGCTGTTTCTAGCCACCTCAGTGGGGCCATCATGTGGGTACATGCAAGTGCAGCTAGCAAGTGAATTAAAGAACACAGTTTCATTGTGTAGAGCAAATAAACAGCTACACATCACATGAACTGACCTCCCAGTATGTGCACCATCACACTGATTGACTTCTCAGTATGTGCACCATCACACTGTTTGACTTCCCAGTATGTGCATTATCACACTGATCGACCTCTCAATATGTGCATCATCACATTTACTCACTTCCTAGCATGTGCATCATCACACAAACTGACTTCTCAGTATGTGCACCATCACACTGATTGACTTTCCAGTATGTGCATCATCATACTGACTGACTTCCCAGTATGTGCACCATCATATAGACTGACTTCCCAGTATGTGCACCATCATATAGATTGACTTCCCAGTATGTGCACCATCACACTGACTGACTTCCCAGTATGTGCACCATCACACTGACTGACTTCCCAGTGTGTGCATCATCACACTGACTGAATTCCCAGTATGTGCACCATCACACTGACTCACTTCCCAGGAAGTGCACCATCTGTAGCAGTATACAAAAAATGAAAATGGACAGTCAGCGTAAATTTTGCTTAGAAGGGAGAAACTAAGTACAGAGTGCTCGGGAAAACCTGATCCTCTGGTTAGCGGTGGGCTAGAAAAAAAAGGCACCATGCGGCACTTGAACAGACAGAAAAAAGAAAGGGGCCAGCAGATGACAAAAGGACTAGGAGACGACAAGATGGAAGAAAAAATGACGGTTAGAACTTAGGATCTAGAGAGAGTTGAATTTTGTGTTCGGTTAGGAAGCTGTAGTCAGTGAGTCTATGAAATGTGTAACTAGTTTGTAATAGCTCATTAGAATAGAATATAGCAGGAGATCCAGTTGGCATTGATGTCTTAGGACATTAGTAGATGCCGGGAACTTGTTCTAGGTGGTTGCCTTGAGGTTTACGTCCTGAATGTGTGTCCTTGGAATGGTTCATGCCACTTTCACATTGACACATCGTCTCATCATCATCCAGGGTACCACTAAAAATTATTATAACTTTTAAGGTCGCTTCTAGCTGCTATTTTGCCACTGAGAGAAAGTGTGAGCTTGGGTAAAATTCGTCCACAGATGTAGAGTAAGCAGACAACAAGAGAGTACCTCGCACAACTCTATCACCATCATCAAGCTCATCTGAGAGCTGTTTCTAGCCACCTCAGTGGGGCCATCATGTGGGTACATGCAAGTGCAGCTAGCAAGTGAATTAAAGAACACAGTTTCATTGTGTAGAGCAAATAAACAGCTACACATCACATGAACTGACCTCCCAGTATGTGCACCATCACACTGATTGACTTCTCAGTATGTGCACCATCACACTGTTGACTTCCCAGTATGTGCATTATCACACTGATCGACCTCTCAATATGTGCATCATCACATTTACTCACTTCCTAGCATGTGCATCATCACACAAACTGACTTCTCAGTATGTGCACCATCACACTGATTGACTTTCCAGTATGTGCATCATCATACTGACTGACTTCCCAGTATGTGCACCATCATATAGACTGACTTCCCAGTATGTGCACCATCATATAGATTGACTTCCCAGTATGTGCACCATCACACTGACTGACTTATCAGTATGTGCACCATCACACTGACTGATTTCCCAGTGTGTGCATCATCACACTGACTGAATTCCCAGTATGTGCACCATCACACTGACTCACTTCCCAGTATGTACACCATCACACTGTTTGACTTCCCAGTATGTGCACCATCACACTGACTGATTTCCCAGTGTGTGCACCATCACACTGACTGAATTCCCAGTGTGTGCACCATCATACTGACTGAATTCCCAGTGTGTGCACCATCACACTGACTGAATTCCCAGTGTGTGCATCATCACACAAACTGACTTCTCAGTATGTGCACCATCACACTGATTGACTTTCCAGTATGTGCATCATCATACTGACTGACTTCCCAGTATGTGCACCATCATATAGACTGACTTCCCAGTATGTGCACCATCATATAGATTGACTTCCCAGTATGTGCACCATCACACTGACTGACTTATCAGTATGTGCACCATCACACTGACTGATTTCCCAGTGTGTGCATCATCACACTGACTGAATTCCCAGTATGTGCACCATCACACTGACTCACTTCCCAGTATGTACACCATCACACTGTTTGACTTCCCAGTATGTGCACCATCACACTGACTGATTTCCCAGTGTGTGCACCATCACACTGACTGAATTCCCAGTGTGTGCACCATCATACTGACTGAATTCCCAGTGTGTGCACCATCACACTGACTGAATTCCCAGTGTGTGCACCATCACACTGACTGACTTCCCAGTGTGTGTACCATCACACTGACTGAATTCCCAGTGTGTGCACCATAACACTGACTGACTTCCCAGTATATGCACCATCACACTTACTCATTTCCCTGAATGTGCACCATCACAATGACTGACTTTCCCGTATGTGCACCATCACACTGACTCACTTCCAAGTATGTGCACCATCACATTGACCGACTTCCTAATATGTATACCTTCACATTGACTCACTTCCCAGTATGTGCACCATCACACTGACTCACTTCCAAATATGTGCACCATCACATTGACTGACTTCCTAATATGTATACCTTCACACCGACTGACTTCCCAGAATGTCTACAGAAATTAATTTCCTAATAGTCTGCTCACTCTTCTTCCAGAACCAAAAGTCTGACTGTCATGACACAGAATGAGAGCAAGCCAACACCCAAACATTTCAGCAACAAGCTGCAAAAAACATCTTGGACATTACAATCAAACAATCAGAACTTTCAGTGCCACTGACCTTGAACTCTGCAACCAGTCAAGTTAAAGAAGGTCAACACTTACTGCCATCAGAATCCAGGCTACCCTCTTTGAGCAGGAAATATCGGAGACCATCAACTCCAAAAACGAGGATCTTCTCTAGGGGATCTATCACATTCCCCAGGCTCTTGGACATCTGCAACAGAAAGCAATCATTATTACACACGAGATGGCTCACCAAATGTCTCTACATATAGGAAATTCTATAGGAAATATATACAATTCTGAACCCATAGTTTCCAGGTAAAACAGCAAAGCTATAAGAAAAGTGAAGAAGGAAATGTGCATAAAGGGAGGTTGTCCCTCATGACTCAGGATTTCATCCAGTGGTCAGGTGACCTAAATGACATCAGATGACAAGAAACTGTATTTCATCAGGCCATTCCCTTCTTTATCATCATTTCTTTCTTCATCGTGCTAATATCTTTAGAGTTTAACCTAGAAAATACATGTTCAGAGTATATATATATGTTCTGAGTACTTCTGATAGTTTATGTAATCTTTTTGACCCATAAGCCAGTGTGAATGGACACAACAAGCTGATATACAGAGGATAATGAACAGTCTGGTGAGAGGCATGGTCAGTCCTGGCCCATCATCCCACTTGTGCCACTAAACGTGCCAATAAATATACCACTAGATGTGCCAATAATATATAAAAAATATACCACTAAACATGTGAATAAATATACCACTAAATGTGCAACTAAATGTGACAATAAATATACCACTAAATGTGCCAATAAATATACTACTAAATGTGCCAATAAATTTGCCAATAAATATACTAGTAAATGTGTCACTAAATGTGCCAATAAATATATCAGTAAATGTGCCAATAAACATACCACTTAATGTGTCAATAAATGTACCACTAAACATGCCAATAAATATACCACTAAACATGCCAATAAATATACCACTAAATGTGGCACTAAATGTGCCAATAAATATACCAATAAACGTGCCAATATGTATACCTTCACACTGACTCACTTCCCAGAATGTCTACAGAAATTAATTTCCTAATAGTCTGCTCACTCTTCTTCCAGAACCAAAAGTCTGACTGTCATGACACAGAATGAGAGCAAGCCAACACACAAACATTTCAGCAACAAGCTGCAAAAAACATCTTGGACATTACAATCAAACAATCAGAACTTTCAGTGCCACTGACCTTGAACTCTGCAACCAGTCAAGTTAAAGAAGGTCAACACTTACTGCCATCAGAATCCAGGCTACCCTCTTTGAGCAGGAAATATCGGAGACCATCAACTCCAAAAATGAGGATCTTCTCTAAGGGATCTATCACATTCCCCAGGCTCTTGGACATCTGCAACAGAAAACAATCATTACTACACACGAGATGGCTCACCAAATGTCTCTACATATAGGAAATTCTATAGGAAATATACACAATTCTGAACCCATAGTTTCCAGGTAAAACAGCAAAGCTATAAGAAAAGTGAAGAAGGAAATGTGCATAAAGGGAGGTTGTCCTTCATCACTCAGGATTTCATCCAGTGGTCAGGTGACCTAAATGACATCAGATGACAAGAAACTGTATTTCATCAGGCCATTCCCTTCTTTATCATCATTTCTTTCTTCATCGTGCTAATATCTTTAGAGTTTAACCTAGAAAATACATGTTCAGAGTATGTATATGTATATATATATATGTTCTGAGTACTTCTGATAGTTTATGTAATCTTTTTGACCCATAAGCCAGTGTGAATGGACACAACAAGCTGATATACAAGAGGATAATGAACAGTCTGGTGAGAGGCATGGTCAGTCCTGGCCCATCATCCCACTTGTGCCACTAAACGTGCCAATAAATATACCACTAGATGTGCCAATAATATATAAAAAATATACCACTAAACATGTGAATAAATATACCACTAAATGTGCAACTAAATGTGACAATAAATATACCACTAAATGTGCCAATAAATATACTACTAAATGTGCCAATAAATTTGCCAATAAATATACTAGTAAATGTGTCACTAAATGTGCCAATAAATATATCAGTAAATGTGCCAATAAACATACCACTTAATGTGTCAATAAATGTACCACTAAACATGCCAATAAATATACCACTAAATGTGCAACTAAACACGCCAATAAATATACCACTAAATGTGGCACTAAATGTGCCAATAAATATACCACTAAACGTGCCAATAAATATACCACTAAATATCTCAATAAATATACCAGTAAATGTGCCAATAAAAATACCACTAAACGTGCCAATAAACATATCACTATATGTGCCAATAAATATACCACTAAATGTGCCACTAAACAAATCATAACTTGTCATACTTAAGATGAAATTTTAATTTAAAAAATGTTACCTTGACACTATCCACCAGCCAATGGGAATGAACAACAAGTTTTCTCGGGGGCTCTAGACCTGCAGCGATGAGGAAAGCCGGCCAGTACACAGCATGGAATCTTTATAGCGCAGAGTAAAATTTTAAGTTAAAAAAAATCACTGCATAAAATTAGTGCACGTATTCACAAACTGGTGCAGTTACCAGCATAAATACTGAACGCTGCACATAAACTTGCACACAAAAGACAAAATAATGAAAGCTGGAGTTTAATTTAACCTACAATTTAGAAATAAATTTCAGCCAGAGCATGCAATATTTACACAAAAATATGTACAGCTGTGTAAATCAGTATACATAAAATATTGTACAGCTATGTAAATCAGTACACATATAAACAAATATTTCAGAACTTCGTATCACGCTTGTCAGTCTGGTGTCCCTAAACTTGTCTTCTGTTTCATTTACATTGAATCTGTCATTGGTGGTGTATGAACATTAATCATTTGTCTTGCCAGTGAGTGAAGGTAACAATCTATCTTATATCTTATATCCTTCCGGTGCCGTTAAACATCACACAGGGCTCGCAAGGTAGTTCACCAATTTTCCTGCTTAACAATGTCCTCTTTAGAGTTTCACGCGGTCTGCCTCTTTTTCTTTGGCCTGTTGTGTTCCACTTGATAGCTTGTTTTGGGATTCTCTGATCGTTTCTTCTCATCACGTGACCAACATTTGTCCATCTTTTCCTGATCACCCATGAGACTGGTTATTGTTCAGTCATCTGTCTTATCTCTGCATTGTTCTTGAATTCATTCCACTTGATGCTGAGTATTTTCCTGGGGCATTTGTTTTCAAAAGAGTCTAATTTCTTGTCTATTTCTTTAGTTGTTTTCCAGCTTTCGCATGCATAAATGAGGATGGATATTACATTTGAATTGAATGGTCTTAACTTGGTTTTTGTGCTTATAACTTTTGAATTCCATGTGTTCTCAAGATTTTTGAAGATCGATGCTGCTTTTGCAATTCTAATTCTAACTTCCTTTCTGGTGTCACCATCCTGGTCTATGTAACTACCAAGGTATAAATGGCTTATTCCACATCTATCCCTTCTACATGTATTTTTCCATTTTGATTAATGGGAATTTTCATTATTTTTGTTTTGTCCTTGTTAATTTCAAGTCCTATTTTGCTAGCCAGTGAAGACAGGATATCTGTTTTTTATTGCACGGAATTCACAATGTTACTGATAACAGTTATGTAATCAGCAAAATCAAGATCTTCTAGTTGAGTCCCATGTACCCAGTCAATACCTGTGTTACCTGTGCAGCATTTTTTCATTATCAAGTCTATTGTAATTCTAAAAAGAGAAGGAGACAGTATACATCCTTGTTTCACGCCTGTTTCAATCTGGAACCATTCACTCATCCCTTCTTCTGTTTTGACTGCACAAATATATCCATTGTAGAAGTCCTTAATGATGTTGACAATTTTAGATGGTATTTCATATAGACTTAAAATTCTCCACAATAAATCTCTGTGTATGCTATCAAATGCCTTTTAAAGTCTATGAAGTTCAGTACTAATGGTTTTTGCTTTTCAATATGTTCTTCAAGTATTATTCTTAGAGTAAAGATCTGTTCGAGACAGCTTCTCCCTTTTCGAAATCCTGCTTGTTCTTCTCTCACTGAGGTATCCACTATATCTTTAAGTCTGTTCAAAATACTTTTGACACAACTGATATTAAAGTTACTCCTCTCCAATTGTTACAGTCACTAAGGTTGCCTTTTTTTGGTATTTTAACAATGATTCCTTTTTTCATTTAGAAAGGACATTTTCTTCTTTTCAAATCTTAAATATTCTCTGTAGTTATCTCATGTTGTCACTATTGATAGCTTTTGACATTTCGGGTGTTATTTCATCTTCACCTGCAGCTTTGTTGTTAGCCATTAAATTCACTGCTGTTTAAATTTCATGCAATGTAATTTCTTTCATCTAGGTTGACAATTAGTTGTGGAGCTGGTAAGTTGGTTTCAAGGTTTATCAATTCTTCTGAGTGTGGTCGGTTAAGTATTTCTTGGAAGTGTTCAGACCATCTTTGCTTTTGGTCTTTACTTGATGTTAATAGGGTTCCAGTTTTGCTAAGGATTGGTCTTTCTTTAGATGTAATAGTATCTGTTAGCCTCTTTTGTATGTTATATAAAGTTTAGTGTCTCCTGTTTTTGCTGCTTTCTCTGCCTCTTTCGCCATACTGTCTATGTATTCTGTTTTATCCCTTCTAGCTGAACTTTTTTTTACTTTCTTGTCTATTTCTTTGTATGTTGCTTTCGCCTGATCTTTTCCAAAATCTGTCTTTACATTCAACAAGTCTAATTTGGCTGCTCATCTTTCATGTATGTACTTCTATGTGTTTTCTGATATCCATGCTTTTCTATTTGGTTTTTTTCAATCCAGCACTTGGTTTTGCTGCTGTGATTATGGCTGTGCTGTAAGAATTGCACAATTCATCCATATCTGTCTCGTATACCTCTTTGAGTGCTGCGAAATGTTTGGCAAGTTCTAGATTGAAATCACTGTTGGTATTTTCTTCTTGCAGGCTATGACTGTTAATCTTTCTGATTATTGATTTCTTGTGTTGGCTTTTCAGATGAAGTCTTATCCTCCCTATACACATGTTGTGATCACTGTTGACATCTGCACCTCTATATGCCATTACATCTATCAGAGATGTTCTGCATTGCTTTCTAATACAAAAATGATCTATCTGGTTTCTAGTTCTATCATCTGGAGATGTCCATGTTGTTTTATGTAACTCTTTGTGTGGAAATATTGTGCCTCCAATGACCATGCCCTCTGTTAGACATATTTCAATTAATCTTTCTCCATTCTGATTTACTATGTCAATTCTTTCTTTCCCAATTACTTTTTCGATGTCAGTGTTATCTTTTCCTAACCTGGTGTTGAAGTCTCCCATGACAATTAAGATGTCGTGTTTAGGTACTTTGTTGATAAGTTGTTGTAGTTGGTAATAGAAACTGTCTTTTATTTCATCGTCTGTATCATTCGTGGGTGCATGGCATTGTATGATTGTCATTCTTCCGTGCTTTATTTTGTATCATGCTCTTATTATATGACAGTTCACTGGTTCCCATTCTGTAAGGCTCTTTGCTGCTGCAGGTGACATAATTATACCCACTCCTTCCTGGTATTTCCCATCGTCTCTGCCGGAATATATTATTAACTTACGGTTTTCCACAATTCTTTTCCCTGCTTCTGGCCATCACATTTCACTGAGGCCCAACACATCTAGGTGATATATATCCATTTCTTTTACCACCTGAGCAGTTTTTGTTGCTGCAGCCATCGTTCTAACATTCCAAAATCTGATTTTTGTTATGCATTTAGGGCTGATGAATTTTCGATCGTTATCAATGGCATGCAGAGTTGGTGACCTTGATGTCACATGAACATTAACCTTGCCAGTGAGGGAAGATAACAATCTATACATGAACATTAACCTTGCCAGTGAGGGAAGGTAACAATCTATACATGAACATTAATCTTGCCAGTGAGGGAAGGTAACAATCTATACATGAACATTAATCTTGCCAGTGAGGGAAGGTAACAATCTATACATGAACATTAATCTTGCCAGTGAGGGAAGGTAACAATCTATACATGAACATTAATCTTGCCAGTGAGGGAAGGTAACAATCTATACATGAACATTAATCTTGCCAGTGAGGGAAGGTAACAATCTATATTATATCTTATATCTTATATCCTTCCCGTGCCGTTAGACGTCACATAGGGCTCGCAAAGTAGTTCGCCAATTTTTCCTGTCTGCGGCGAGTCTTTCAACCTCAACAAAGGATTTTATGCCTGTTAACTTGGCCTCTCTTAATAATGTCCTCTTCAGAGTTTCACGCGGTCTGCCCCTTTTTCTTCGGCCTGTTGTGTTCCACTTGATAGCTTGTTTTGGGATTCTCTGCTCATTTCTTCTCATCAAGTGACCAACATATGTCCATCTCCTTTTCCTGATCACCCGTGAGACTGGTTGTTGTTCAGTCATCTGTCTTATCTCTGCATTGTTCTTGAATTCATTCCACTTGATGCCGAGTATTTTCCTTAGGCATTTGTTTTCAAAAGAGTCTAATTTCTTTTCTATTTCTTTAGTTGTTTTCCAGCTTTCGCATGCATAAATGAGGGTGGATATTACATTTGAATTGAATAGTCTTAACTTGGTTTTTGTGCTTATAACTTTTGAATTCCATATGTTCTCAAGATTCTTGAAGATTGATGCTGCTTTTGCAATTCTGATCCTAACTTCCTTTCTAGTGTCACCATCCTGGTCTATGTAGCTGCCAAGGTATGCAAATTGATTGACTTCTTCAATATCTGTCCCTTCTATGTGTATTTTTCCATTTTGATTGATGGGAATTTTCATTATTTTTGTTTTGTCCTTGTTAATTTCAAGTCCTATTTTGCTAGCCAGTGAAGATAGGCTATCTGTTTTTTCTTGCATGGAATTCACATTATTACTGATAAGAGTTATGTCATCAGCAAAATCAAGATCTTCTAGTTGGGTCCCATGTACCCAGTCAATACCTGTGTTACCTGTGCAGCATTTTGTCATTATGAAGTCTATTGTAATCCCAAAAAGTAAAGGAGACAGTATACATCCTTGTTTCACGCCTGTTTCAATCTGGAACCATTCACTCATCCCTTCTTCTGTCTTGACTGCACAACCATATCCATTGTATAAGTCCTTAATGATGTTGACAATTTTAGATGGTATTCCATATAGACATAAAATTCTCCATAATGAATCTCTGTGTATGCTATCAAATGCCTTCTTAAAATCTATGAAATTCAGTATTAATGGTTTTGCTTTTCAATATGTTCTTCAAGTATTATTCTGAGAGTAAAGATCTGGTCGAGACAGCTTCTCCCTTTTCGAAATCCTGCTTGTTCTTCTCTCATTGCAGTATCCACTATATCTTTGAGTCTATTCAAAATGACCTTGCAAAATACTTTTGACACAACTGATATTAAGGTTACTCCTCTCCAGTTGTTACAGTCACTAAGGTTGCCCTTTTTTGGTATTTTAACAATGATTCCCTTCTTCCAATTAGAAGGGACCTTTTCTTCTTTCCAAATCTTGTTAAACATTCTCTGTAGTTGTCTCATGTTGTCACTATTGATAGCTTTTAGCATCTCGGCTGTTATTTCATCTTCACCTGCAGCTTTGTTGTTAGCCATTAAATTCACTGCTGTTTCAATTTCATGCAATTTAATTTCATCTAGATTGACATTTAGTTGTGGGGCTGGTAAGTCAGTTTCAAGGTTTAACAATTCTTTTGGGTGTGGTCGATTGAGTATTTCTTGGAAGTGTTCAGCCCATCTTTGCTTTTGGTCTTTATTTGATGTTAATAGTGTTCCAGTTTTGCTAAGGATTGGTCTTTCTTTAGATGTAATAGTACCTGTTAGCCTCTTTTGTATGTTATATAAAGTTTTGCTGTCTCCTGTTTTTGCTGCTTTTTCTGCCTCTTTCGCCATATTGTCTATGTATTGTCTTTTATCCCTTCTAGCTGAACTTTTTACTTTCTTGTCTATGTCTTTGTATTTTGCTTTTGCCGAATCTCTTTCATGATCTGCTTTTGCATTCAACATGTTTAATTTGACTGCTCGTCTTTCATGTATATACTTCCATGTTTTATCTGATATCCATGCTTTTCTATTTGGTTTTTCCAATCCAGCGCTTACTTTTGCTGCTGTGATTATGGCTGTGCTGTAAGAATTCCATAACTCATCTATACCTATCTCCTCAACTTCACTGGGTGTTTTGGAATGATTGGCAAGTTCCTGATTGAAATTAATGTTAGTATTTTCTTCTTGTAGGCTGTGGATGTTTATCTTTCTGTGTACTGATTTCTTGTGTTGACTTTTCAATTTTAGTTTTATTTTCCCTATGCACAGGTTGTGATCACTGTTGACATCTGCACCCCTATAAGCCCTTACATCCATGAGAGATGTTCTGTATTGCTTTCTAATACAAAAATGGTCTATCTGGTTTCTAGTTCTATCATCTGGAGATATCCACGTTGTTTTATGTATCTCTTTGTGTGGGAATATTGTGCCTCCAATGACCATGCCCTCTGTTAGACATATTTCAATTAATCTTTCTCCATTCTGATTAACCATGTCAATTCCTTCTTTCCCCATCACTTTTTCAACGTCGGTATTATCCTTCCCTACCTTAGCATTGAAGTCCCCCATAGCAATTAGGATGTCGTGTTTAGGGACTTTGTTGATGATTTGTTGTAGTTGGTGACAGAAGTCGTCTTTCACATCATCATCTGCATCATTCGTGGGTGCATAACACTGTATTATTGTCATTCTTCCGTGTCGTAGGTTGTATCGTGCTCTTATTATACGACTGTTCACTGGTTCCCATTCTACAAGGCTCTTTGCAGCTACATTTGACATAATAATGCCCACTCCGTCTCGGAATTTATTGTCATTTCTACCTGAATGTATAATTAACTTACCGTTTTCCGCCGATCTTTTACCTGCTTCTGGCCATCGCATTTCGCTGATGCCCAGTATGTCTAGATGGTATCTCTCCATTTCTTTGATGACCTGGGTAGTTTTTGTTGGTGCTGCCATCGTTCTCACATTCCAGAATCCGATCTTTGTCACATGTTTGGGGCCGACGAATGAGCTCTTCGGAGTTGGCATCCCTGATGCTCGGTTGGTTTCTCTGCGAGTTTCCATAACGATATCTTTTTTTCCCATCTGGAGTTGCCTCTAGATAGGTCTCAGGATAAGGTTGTTAGCCTTATGCCCAACTCCCGGTACATGATATGTAACAGATCAAGCGGAATTCCGCTGATTTCTGCATGCCGGCAAGAGCGTTTTAAAAACGACCGCCATCTTGCACGTCACGCCGGAAGTACAATCTATACATGAACATTAATCTTGCCAGTGAGGGAAGGTAACAATCTATACATGAACTTTAATCTTGCCATTGAGGGAAAGTAACAATCTATACATGAACATTAATCTTGCCAGTGAGGGAAGGTAACAATCTATACATGAACATTAATCTTGCCAGTGAGGGAAGGTAACAATCTATCTTATATCTTATATCTTATATCCTTCCCGTGCCGTTAGACGTCACATAGGGCTCGCAAAGTAGTTCGCCAATTTTTCCTGTCTGCGGCGAGTCTTTCAACCTCAACAAAGGATTTTATGCCTGTTAACTTGGCCTCTCTTAATAATGTCCTCTTCAGAGTTTCACGCGGTCTGCCCCTTTTTCTTCGGCCTGTTGTGTTCCACTTGATAGCTTGTTTTGGGATTCTCTGCTCATTTCTTCTCATCAAGTGACCAACATATGTCCATCTCCTTTTCCTGATCACCCGTGAGACTGGTTGTTGTTCAGTCATCTGTCTTATCTCTGCATTGTTCTTGAATTCATTCCACTTGATGCCGAGTATTTTCCTTAGGCATTTGTTTTCAAAAGAGTCTAATTTCTTTTCTATTTCTTTAGTTGTTTTCCAGCTTTCGCATGCATAAATGAGGGTGGATATTACATTTGAATTGAATAGTCTTAACTTGGTTTTTGTGCTTATAACTTTTGAATTCCATATGTTCTCAAGATTCTTGAAGATTGATGCTGCTTTTGCAATTCTGATCCTAACTTCCTTTCTAGTGTCACCATCCTGGTCTATGTAGCTGCCAAGGTATGCAAATTGATTGACTTCTTCAATATCTGTCCCTTCTATGTGTATTTTTCCATTTTGATTGATGGGAATTTTCATTATTTTTGTTTTGTCCTTGTTAATTTCAAGTCCTATTTTGCTAGCCAGTGAAGATAGGCTATCTGTTTTTTCTTGCATGGAATTCACATTATTACTGATAAGAGTTATGTCATCAGCAAAATCAAGATCTTCTAGTTGGGTCCCATGTACCCAGTCAATACCTGTGTTACCTGTGCAGCATTTTTCATTATGAAGTCTATTGTAATCCCAAAAAGTAAAGGAGACAGTATACATCCTTGTTTCACGCCTGTTTCAATCTGGAACCATTCACTCATCCCTTCTTCTGTCTTGACTGCACAACCATATCCATTGTATAAGTCCTTAATGATGTTGACAATTTTAGATGGTATTCCATATAGACATAAAATTCTCCATAATGAATCTCTGTGTATGCTATCAAATGCCTTCTTAAAATCTATGAAATTCAGTATTAATGGTTTCTGCTTTTCAATATGTTCTTCAAGTATTATTCTGAGAGTAAAGATCTGGTCGAGACAGCTTCTCCCTTTTCGAAATCCTGCTTGTTCTTCTCTCATTGCAGTATCCACTATATCTTTGAGTCTATTCAAAATGACCTTGCAAAATACTTTTGACACAACTGATATTAAGGTTACTCCTCTCCAGTTGTTACAGTCACTAAGGTTGCCCTTTTTTGGTATTTTAACAATGATTCCCTTCTTCCAATTAGAAGGGACCTTTTCTTCTTTCCAAATCTTGTTAAACATTCTCTGTAGTTGTCTCATGTTGTCACTATTGATAGCTTTTAGCATCTCGGCTGTTATTTCATCTTCACCTGCAGCTTTGTTGTTAGCCATTAAATTCACTGCTGTTTCAATTTCATGCAATTTAATTTCATCTAGATTGACATTTAGTTGTGGGGCTGGTAAGTCAGTTTCAAGGTTTAACAATTCTTTTGGGTGTGGTCGATTGAGTATTTCTTGGAAGTGTTCAGCCCATCTTTGCTTTTGGTCTTTATTTGATGTTAATAGTGTTCCAGTTTTGCTAAGGATTGGTCTTTCTTTAGATGTAATAGTACCTGTTAGCCTCTTTTGTATGTTATATAAAGTTTTGCTGTCTCCTGTTTTTGCTGCTTTTTCTGCCTCTTTCGCCATATTGTCTATGTATTCTCTTTTATCCCTTCTAGCTGAACTTTTTACTTTCTTGTCTATGTCTTTGTATTTTGCTTTTGCCGAATCTCTTTCATGATCTGCTTTTGCATTCAACATGTTTAATTTGACTGCTCGTCTTTCATGTATATACTTCCATGTTTTATCTGATATCCATGCTTTTCTATTTGGTTTTTCCAATCCAGCGCTTACTTTTGCTGCTGTGATTATGGCTGTGCTGTAAGAATTCCATAACTCATCTATACCTATCTCCTCAACTTCACTGGGTGTTTTGGAATGATTGGCAAGTTCCTGATTGAAATTAATGTTAGTATTTTCTTCTTGTAGGCTGTGGATGTTTATCTTTCTGTGTACTGATTTCTTGTGTTGACTTTTCAATTTTAGTTTTATTTTCCCTATGCACAGGTTGTGATCACTGTTGACATCTGCACCCCTATAAGCCCTTACATCCATGAGAGATGTTCTGTATTGCTTTCTAATACAAAAATGGTCTATCTGGTTTCTAGTTCTATCATCTGGAGATATCCATTGTTTTATGTATCTCTTTGTGTGGGAATATTGTGCCTCCAATGACCATGCCCTCTGTTAGACATATTTCAATTAATCTTTCTCCATTCTGATTAACCATGTCAATTCCTTCTTTCCCCATCACTTTTTCAACGTCGGTATTATCCTTCCCTACCTTAGCATTGAAGTCCCCCATAGCAATTAGGATGTCGTGTTTAGGGACTTTGTTGATGATTTGTTGTAGTTGGTGATAGAAGTCGTCTTTCACATCATCATCTGCATCATTCGTGGGTGCATAACACTGTATTATTGTCATTCTTCCGTGTCGTAGGTTGTATCGTGCTCTTATTATACGACTGTTCACTGGTTCCCATTCTACAAGGCTCTTTGCAGCTACATTTGACATAATAATGCCCACTCCGTCTCGGAATTTATTGTCATTTCTACCTGAATGTATAATTAACTTACCGTTTTCCGCCGATCTTTTACCTGCTTCTGGCCATCGCATTTCGCTGATGCCCAGTATGTCTAGATGGTATCTCTCCATTTCTTTGATGACCTGGGTAGTTTTTGTTGGTGCTGCCATCGTTCTCACATTCCAGAATCCGATCTTTGTCACATGTTTGGGGCCGACGAATGAGCTCTTCGGAGCTCGGTTGGTTTCTCTGCGAGTTTCCATAACGATATCTTTTTTTCCCATCTGGAGTTGCCTCTAGATAGGTCTCAGGATAAGGTTGTTAGCCTTATGCCCAACTCCCGGTACATGATATGTAACAGATCAAGTGGAATTCCGCTGATTTCTGCATGCCGGCAAGAGCGTTTTAAAAACGACCGCCATCTTGCACGTCACGCCGGAAGTACAATCTATACATGAACATTAATCTTGCCAGTGAGGGAAGGTAACAATCTATACATGAACTTTAATCTTGCCATTGAGGGAAAGTAACAATCTATACATGAACATTAATCTTGCCAGTGAGGGAAGGTAACAATCTATACATGAACATTAATATTGCCAGTGAGGGAAGGTAACAATCTATACATGAACATTAATATTGCCAGTGAGGGAAGGTAACAATCTATACATGAACATTAATATTGCCAGTGAGGGAAGGTAACAATCTATACATGAACATTAATCTTGCCAGTGAGGGAAGGTAACAATCTATACATGAACATTAATCTTGCCAGTGAGGGAAGGTAACAATCTATACATGAACATTAATCTTGCCAGTGAGGGAAGGTAACAATCTATATATGAACATTAATATTGCCAGTGAGGGAAGGTAACAATCTATACATGAACATTAATCTTGCCAGTGAGGGAAGGTAACAATCTATACATGAACATTAATCTTGCCAGTGAGGGAAGGTAACAATCTATACATGAACATTAATCTTGCCAGTGAGGGAAGGTAACAATCTATAGAAAAGACAATATTTGGGCTTGTGATCTTCCTGTGAGCAATGATGGATATACAAGAGAGAGCTGAACATAGCAGACTAAGCCACTAACTCATTGTCTTCTTTGTATTAGGCTGGCTAATGGGTTAAGACATCAAAGTCACAAAATTTACTAAGAAACCTGCTCCTTGGTCCCACTCTCCAAGGAAGTGAGACATAAAAGAGAAGACAACTGCGGTAAAACTGGTTCTAGTAATGAAAATAGAGAGAGGTGTATGGTTCAGTTTTACAAAAAAGATAGAAAGAGTGAGGAAAGTGTGCCGAAACAGAAATGGTTGAAACCAAGATGAGTACATACAAATGAAGAACGTACAACAATCCAATATTTCGGCAAAAGGCTTTTTCAAGGTCACACACGCAAAAAACAACACAACAGATTTTTAATATGAAAAATGGGTGAAAAACTTTGCTTTTTTGGCCTCTTCCTAGTACGAAAATTGAGCGCAAAATGCAAAAGAAGCCGCTGTAGTGCGGTCTCCATACAATACAAATATGAAAGTACAAAGGTGAAGATGTCTGGATATAAATAAGGATATAGAAATATGCAGGCACACACGTATATAAATATGGAAGTCTAAAGATGTAGTCACTTCAAGATGATCACAAGGCAACTGCTGCTGGGAACACGACATGAAAGTTCCAAGGAAGTCAAGGAAACGGAAGATGAGAATCCTGGGGTTTGTGGAGTCCTTACTTGAGAATATCCTTCCCTATTATTTGACAGTCTGGAGGCCAGGCTTCTGCTGTTGCTCTTGGGTAGTTGACCACAGTCAGATAATTTATCAAGGCATCCAGCCAGACGTAAATCTATATAGGAAAGATTTCACATATTTTTCACTAACCTTACTTTTCATATAAATTCTGACTTTAGTCCTTATAAAACTTTTTTCCATACTCATAATTTGACTTTTAGCAAGAAAATATTTTTTGTGTCCTGAGTACAAAGTTATCTTGGACCTAAGACAACCTTTCTCTTCCCAATCAGTTTAATCTTGACCTAAGACAACCTTTCTCTTCCCAATCAGTTTAATCTTGACCTAAGGCAACCTTTCTCTTTCTCCTTACATTCTGACCTTTAACTTATGACAACATTTCTCTTCCTGCTCACATTCTGACCTTTAACCTAAGACAAAATTTCTATTCTTTCTTACATTCTGACCTTTAACCTAAGACAACATTTCTCTTCCTCCTTACATTATGACCTTTAACCTAAGACATCTTTCTTTTCCTACTCACAGTCTGGCTATCATCATCTGGGACAGCAATCCCCCATGGCAGCCTGTCCCTACACCTTGTCACTGATAGATCTGAGAGATTCTGTACTGCTTGTCTCACAGGCTGCTCAAACTTGACTGGATGAATTGCTGAAGAGACAAATCAGAGCAATGTTTACCACACAGTACACAGCATGCTCACGCTCCAGGACTACTGATATTACAACTCAAATGTTCTGTACACTAAACCACAAATTTAGTACTATAATGTTTATGTTAAAATATTATGGAAAAATACTACAACTTTCTGTTAAAAATATTATAACTTTATGCTAAAAATATAGAAAAACACAATAAAGTTACTGTTAAAATATTATAGAAAAACTGATATCTTGTAACTGATATCTGTTACAGATGTACCGGCAGAAATATAGAAAGTGAACAGCAAATGGCATAATGGTCAATAATAATAATAATATCAGGAAATTTACCAGGGAGTCAGTAACACACCTATCAAAGAATTAATCTGAGAACATAAGGTTTGGTACACATGGAGATCAGAAACATATGAACCAAAGAGTATGAGGTTAGCTATACGTGGAGATCAGAAACATACGAACCAAAGAATATGAGGTTAGGTATATGTGGAGATCAGAAACATAAGAAACAAAGAATATGAGGTTAGCTATATGTGGAGATCAGAAACATATGAACCAAAGAATATGAGGTTAGGTATATATGGAGATCAGAAACATATGAACCAAAGAACATGAGGTTAGCTATATGTGGAGATCAGAAACATATGAAACAGATAATATATTGTTAAAAATTGACAGGAATCAGTTATATAAAATCTGACAACACAAGATTACACATAAGTAGCAGTCAGCAAAATATCAATTATTTCAGGGATGTGTATTTGTAGAAATCAGTAACATATCTCAGAATGCAAGGTGAAATATAAATGTGAATACATATATATATATGTGTGCATGTGTCAGTGTGTGTATGTTCCAGCATCACTCTGGAATGCCTGGAGCAATTTCAACCAAACTTTTACACATATGACTTACAATCTGGATAAAAGTATTGTGGGGGTGTGATACCCCTACCACCCCTGAGGGTGGGGGTATGAAAGGGGTGATATACTACCTACTAAAGTCAAGGAGGAGCAAAAGAATGGTCTCAGGGAGATAATCGGGAAATAGAGCAGTACTGGTCTAATAGAAGCATTTATAGCCTCCCATGGCATGTCCAAATAAATAAATTTTAACTCTGTTTTTTTCCTTATGTTTATATTAGCTCTTTTTTTTTTATTGAATTCTATAATAGTTTTCCTTGCTCAGTGACAGTGTGCCTTTTTCTTATTTTTTCAAATTAGCTTTTCAAATTAGGGAGAGAGAGAGGGTGAGGGGAGAGAGAGGGAGAAGAAGGGAAAGAGATAGAGAGTGAGAGAGAGAGAGAGGAGAGAGAAAGGGAGGGAGAGATATAGAGAGAGGGGAGAGAGAGAGAGGGAGAGGGAGATGTACAGCAAGGGGGAGAGAGATAGAGAGGGAGAGAGAAAGGGAGAGAAAGGGTGAGAGAAATAGGGAGAGAGAGAAGGAGAGCGATAGATTTGAGATCGCCATGTTTCTCCCATGGGAAACCTTATGTTGCATGCTCAAGGGTGGGTTCACCCAAGAATTTATTTATTCTTGCTCCTGGAGGTGAAACTAAAAATGTTGTATATAATCAAGATTTGAATTAAATTAATATTATACTGAATTTGTAAAAGACTTTACACTTTGTATACTGTACTTATACTTTTAAATAACGTTAAATAAAATTACTTTGGTATTACACCATAGACAGAATTCATTCCTTTTCCTGTCTAACAGATGATTGGGATAAATGAATACCCGGGCAATGCCGGGCAATCAGCAAGTGTTAAGTATAAGTGTGAATCAGTAACATGTTAAAGATTACAAGGTTATGTTATCTGTAGCACACATTAACATAGTATGGGAATATGTATGCTCAGGAAGCATAAAGATTCAGCGGCACACATATTAAAAAAATGAAATGCAACAAATACGATGTTGCAATTTAAACTGAAATTTGCTGATCAGACAAAGTGAGACTGCCTGAAACGTTCACTTGGACATCAACTTCACGTGGTGACCTGAACTGTACTCAGCAGATGGTTCATAAGCACAGAAAAGTGACACTAGTCAAACCAGCATTTTTGACAGTAACTCATGACAGATTCACAAGAATCCCGTGAAACTTACTGAACACAAAACTCACTGGCCATGTTATTGAATGCTTATAAAAGATTGACGCTTTTGGAATCAATTCATTTGAAAATTCAATGCGCAAGTATGACTCATCTCAGTACAGAACAATGACTCATCATCACTGGACGTTTACAGACTGGACAGTCATAAAGTGTAGTAGCTAGACAATTTAATGTGGTTAGAAGTACCATTTGTAGCCTTTGGAGATGATTTCAAGAAACCGGCTCAGTTGTAGACCAGCCGTGCAGTGGAAGACCCATAGTCACAACTCCTGCCGAAGATCTCAGAAATCGATCTGCATCTGTGTCCTCAACAGTCCAGTCAATGACAGCAGCTCATCAAATTTCAGATCAAACGGTACAGAACTGGCTGCACGAAACTGGTATTTGGACTAGAAGACCCTACAGAGGTCCTGTTCTTACAGACCGGCATCACCAGAACCGACTGCAGTGGGCAAACCAGCATCGCCAATGGACCGTTATAAATGACTGGAGAAAAGTTTGGTTTAGTGATGAATCATTCTTTCTGCTCCAGCGACACACTAGACAGAGAAGAGTTTACTGCAGAGTCCATAAGAATTACGCCCAGAACTGCGTGGATGAGGCTCCTCCACATGGTGGTTGAGGTGTACTGGTGTGGAGGACAATCAACTTCATAGGAAGAAGTGACCTGGTGCATATTGAAGGATGCCTGAATGCCCAATGATACGTCGCTGAAATTCTTGTCCTCACATCCTTCCACTTCTGGCTGCACCAGGGCCGATTTTTCAGCAGGATAACGCTCGACCTCATGTGGCACAACTCACCACCCAGTTCCTCACTGACAACAACGTCCAGACCATTCCGTGGCCATCCATGTCATCAAACACGACCCCAATAGAACATTTATGGGATGAAATCAACAGACAAGTCCACCAGAAAGACATGGCGCCAACCAATCTCTGACAGTTGTCTCTTGCACTGCGGGAAGAGTGGCCATCCATCCCACAACAACAGATCCAACGGCTAAACAGATCCATGTCAAGGAGATGTCATTATCTGATACAGGCCAGAGGAAGCCATACACCTTACTGAAACGGAGGCCTCAGTCACAAAGAATAAAAGTCCAAACCAAATTTAATGAACATCATTAAATTGTTAAAGTCTTAACGTTTCTTCATGCCAAGATTGAAACATTAATTCCGTAAAATATAATTTTGATACAAGTTTGAAATTTGGTGCCCATTATGACTATAGTAGTGTTGCATTTCTTTATTTGAATAGTATAAATATTTAAGTATAAAGATGCAGATCATTCATTCATTCATTTGCATGTCCCTTGCAGAGCTTTGCCTCCCTAACAGCACTCATGTAGGCCTCTCAGTTGTGAGCAAGATGGCCTGCTGCTGATGCATCCATTTGCATTTCATCAATGATGTCTTGCAACCATCTTCCTTTGGTCTTCCTCTCTTTCTTTTTCCCATTATGTACCTTCAAAGACTGTGTTCTCTAAATTATCATGACGTTTAATGTGTCCAAAATATTTAAGTTTTCTCTGTTTAATCCTCTCTACTAGCCAGCCTTCTTCAATATTAAGTTCTTGTAGTATGGATATATTTGTTCTTTTTTGTGTCCACGATATCTGAAGAACTCTTCTGTAGCATTTACATTCAAAGGCATTTGTGTGTTTCTCAGCTGTTTTGTTAAGTGTCCAGGTCTCACAGGCATATGATGCAGATACACACATATACGAGTACAAAGATGCAGAGGCACACATACAGATATGGAAGTATAAAGATGCAAGTTCAAATGTATAAAAAGCGAAGATGCAGCCACACACATATAAATATACATACACATACAGCCTCAATACCAACACTGAAAACTTACGAGAAGAGTTCAGCCAGTGCAAAATATCTTGCTGAAAGTTGGACAAGCGAAACATGTAGTTGTTCTCCTCTGTCCATGAGACTGGATGCCCACTCTCTTTTGATACCTGGATAATGAAATCTGTAGTAGCAAGCTACCATGAACAAAGCTACATTCACAATTTGCTACTGAATATTCATCATTCTTCAGTGTTCCACAACTCACATAGAGAGCTGACACATTGTAGGAGAAAAAAGACAGGAAATAAAGATGATATCAGTCACCTCTAAGTCTCTGAACTGTTCTATCAAGATTTACGTTCCTAGTTGGGTGACCCAGCCACCACAAGAAAGTGGGTCCTAGTTGGGTGACCCAGCCACCACAAGAGAGTGGGCCCTAGTTGGATGAACCAGCCACTGCAAGAGAGTTCTAGTTGGGTGACCCAGCCACCACAAGAAAGTGGGTCCTAGTTGGGTGACCCAGCCACCATAAGAATTACGCCCAGAACTGCGTGGATGAGGCTCCTCCACATGGTGGTTGAGGTGTACTGGTGTGGAGGACAATCAACTTCATAGGAAGAAGTGACCTGGTGCATATTGAAGGATGCCTGAATGCCCAATGATACGTCGCTGAAATTCTTGTCCTCACATCCTTCCACTTCTGGCTGCACCAGGGCCGATTTTTCAGCAGGATAACGCTCGACCTCATGTGGCACAACTCACCACCCAGTTCCTCACTGACAACAACGTCCAGACCATTCCGTGGCCATCCATGTCATCAAACACGACCCCAATAGAACATTTATGGGATGAAATCAACAGACAAGTCCACCAGAAAGACATGGCGCCAACCAATCTCTGACAGTTGTCTCTTGCACTGCGGGAAGAGTGGCCATCCATCCCACAACAACAGATCCAACGGCTAAACAGATCCATGTCAAGGAGATGTCATTATCTGATACAGGCCAGAGGAAGCCATACACCTTACTGAAACGGAGGCCTCAGTCACAAAGAATAAAAGTCCAAACCAAATTTAATGAACATCATTAAATTGTTAAAGTCTTAACGTTTCTTCATGCCAAGATTGAAACATTAATTCCGTAAAATATAATTTTGATACAAGTTTGAAATTTGGTGCCCATTATGACTATAGTAGTGTTGCATTTCTTTATTTGAATAGTATAAATATTTAAGTATAAAGATGCAGATCATTCATTCATTCATTTGCATGTCCCTTGCAGAGCTTTGCCTCCCTAACAGCACTCATGTAGGCCTCTCAGTTGTGAGCAAGATGGCCTGCTGCTGATGCATCCATTTGCATTTCATCAATGATGTCTTGCAACCATCTTCCTTTGGTCTTCCTCTCTTTCTTTTTCCCATTATGTACCTTCAAAGACTGTGTTCTCTAAATTATCATGACGTTTAATGTGTCCAAAATATTTAAGTTTTCTCTGTTTAATCCTCTCTACTAGCCAGCCTTCTTCAATATTAAGTTCTTGTAGTATGGATATATTTGTTCTTTTTTGTGTCCACGATATCTGAAGAACTCTTCTGTAGCATTTACATTCAAAGGCATTTGTGTGTTTCTCAGCTGTTTTGTTAAGTGTCCAGGTCTCACAGGCATATGATGCAGATACACACATATACGAGTACAAAGATGCAGAGGCACACATACAGATATGGAAGTATAAAGATGCAAGTTCAAATGTATAAAAAGCGAAGATGCAGCCACACACATATAATATACATACACATACAGCCTCAATACCAACACTGAAAACTTACGAGAAGAGTTCAGCCAGTGCAAAATATCTTGCTGAAAGTTGGACAAGCGAAACATGTAGTTGTTCTCCTCTGTCCATGAGACTGGATGCCCACTCTCTTTTGATACCTGGATAATGAAATCTGTAGTAGCAAGCTACCATGAACAAAGCTACATTCACAATTTGCTACTGAATATTCATCATTCTTCAGTGTTCCACAACTCACATAGAGAGCTGACACATTGTAGGAGAAAAAAGACAGGAAATAAAGATGATATCAGTCACCTCTAAGTCTCTGAACTGTTCTATCAAGATTTACGTTCCTAGTTGGGTGACCCAGCCACCACAAGAAAGTGGGTCCTAGTTGGGTGACCCAGCCACCACAAGAGAGTGGGCCCTAGTTGGATGAACCAGCCACTGCAAGAGAGTTCTAGTTGGGTGACCCAGCCACCACAAGAAAGTGGGTCCTAGTTGGGTGACCCAGCCACCACAAGAAAGTGGGTCCTAGTTGGGTGACCCAGCCACCACAAGTGAGTGGGCCCTAGTTGGGTGACCCAGCCACCACAAGAGAGTGGGCCCTAGTTGGATGAACCAGCCACCGCAAGAGAATGGGTTCTAGTTGGGTGACCCAGCCACCACAAGAAAGTGGGTCCTAGTTGGATGACCCAGCCACCACAAGAGAGTGGGTTCTAGTTGGGTGACCCAGCCACCACAAGAAAGTGGGTCCTAGTTGGGTGACCCAGCCACCACAAGAAAGTGGCCTCTATTTAGGCGACCTAGCCACCAAAGAAGGTGGGTCCTAGTTGGGTGACCCAGCCACCACATGAGAGTGGGTCCTAGTTGGGTGACCAGCCACCACAAGAGAACGAGTTTGACAGTGACAGGTAGTAGTGTGTTTACTGTCATGTGACAGCAGGTGGAACCAACCTGTCAAGCACAGATATAACAGGTCAAACGGCGGAAAGTGGCAACAACTTGTCAGAACATGGCAGTGACCACAGTAGCAGAATAGAGCTCTAGTGTCATACAACTTGTCACAACATGGCAGTGACCACTAGACCTACAGTAGCAGAATACAGCTCTAGTGTCATACAACTTGTCACAACATGACTGTGACCACTAGACCTATAGTAGCAGAATACAGCTCTAGTGTTTTACAACTTGTCACAACATGGCAGTGACCACTAGACCTACAGTAGCATAATACAGCTCTAGTGTCTTACAACTTGTCACAACATGGCAGTGACCACTAGACCTACAGTAGCATAATACAGCTCTAGTGTCATACAACTTGTCACAACATGGCAGTGACCACTAGACCTACAGTAGCAGAATACAGCTCTAGTGTCATACAACTTGTCACAACATGGCAGTGACCACTAGACCTACAGTAGCATAATACAGCTCTAGTGTCTTACAACTTGTCACAACATGGCAGTGACCACTAGACCTACAGTAGCATAATACAGCTCTAGTGTCTTACAACTTGTCAGAACATGGCAGTGACCACTAGACCTACAGTAGCATAATACAGCTCTAGTGTCATACAACTTGTCAAAACATGACTGTGACCACTAGACCTACAGTAGCATAATACAGCTCTAGTGTCATACAACTTGTCACAACATGGCAGTGACCACTAGACCTACAGTAGCAGAATACAGCTCTAGTGTCATATAACTTGTCACAACATGGCAGTGACCACTAGACCTACAGTAGCAGAATACAGCTCTAGTGTCATACAACTTGTCACAACATGGCAGTGACCACTAGACCTACAGTAGCAGAATACAGCTCTAGTGTCATACAACTTGTCACAACATGGCAGTGACCACTAGACCTACAGTAGCAGAATACAGCTCTAGTGTCATACAACTTGTCACAACATGGCAGTGACCACTAGACCTACAGTAGCATAATACAGCTCTAGTGTCTTACAACTTGTCACAACATGGCAGTGACCACTAGACCTACAGTAGCATAATACAGCTCTAGTGTCTTACAACTTGTCACAACATGGCAGTGACCACTAGACCTACAGTAGCATAATACAGCTCTAGTGTCTTACAACTTGTCACAACATGGCAGTGACCACTAGACCTACAGTAGCATAATACAGCTCTAGTGTCTTACAACTTGTCACAACATGGCAGTGACCACTAGACCTACAGTAGCAGAATACAGCTCTAGTGGCATACAACTTGTCAGAACATGACTGTGACCACTAGACCTAAGGTAGCAGAATACAGCTCTAGTGTCATACAACTTGTCAGAACATGACTGTGACCACTAGACCTACAGTAGCAGAATACAGCTCTAGTGGCATACAAAATTCAGCACTCACACATACACATACATACATACCAAAATACTTCCTTTCTTCTTCCCCTAAATATCCTTCAATTACCATTATTGAATCATGTCTTTTATCATATGCTGTGCCATCTAATTTCTCTTCAAAACTAACCATACTTTTTTATTGTTCACAGTGAATTTTAAATCTCAATTTTTTAACTTCATAACTTCAAAGTAAAACATGTGACCTGTATTTACAGACAGTATTATGACAGACAACTGCAACAGCCCACTATTTTCTCACAAATGTCTGCAATCAGTCCTGCAGTTATGTGTTCCAGGAAGTGTTGAAATATATCACATAACTGAATATTTTCTTATTAAAAGAAACACACACAAGAGAGGCAGAAACCTGCAGAAACGGAGAATATGAGAATTCATCCAAGAAGAGGACCAATCATACAAAAAGAAGACCAATCATACAAGACCAATCATACAACAAGAAGAATAATCATACAAGAAGAAGACCAATCATCTAAGAAGAAGATCAATCATATAAGAAGACCAATCATACAAGAAGAAGACCAATCATATAAGAAGACTAATCAAATAAGAAGACTAACCACAATCATACAAGAAGAAGACCAATCATACAAGACCAATGATATAAGAAGATCAATCATACAACAAGAATAATAATCATACAACAAGAAGTATAATCATACAACAAGAAGACCAATCATCTAAGAAGAAGATCAATCATATAAGAAGACCAATCATACAAGAATAAGACCAATCATATAAGAAGACTAATCAAATAGGAAGACCAATCATAGAACAAGAAGAATAATCGTACAACAAGAAAAATAATCATACAACAAGAAGAACAATCATATCAGAAGAAGACCAATCATACAAGACCAATCATACAATAACAAGACCAATCATACAAGAAGAAGAATAATCATACAACAAGAAGAATAATCATACAAGAAGAAGACCAATCATACAAGAAAAAGACCAATCATACAAGAAGAAGACCAATCATCTAAGAAGAAGACCAATCATCTAAGAAGACCAATCATCTAAGAAGAAAACCAATCATCTAAGAAGACCAATCATCTAAGAAGAAGACCAATCATATAAGAAGAAGACCAATCATATAAGAAGACCAATCATCTAAGAAGAAGACCCATCATACAAGAAGAAGATCAATCATACAAGAAGAAGACCAATCATCTAAGAAGAAGACCAATCATCTAGGAAGAAGACCAATCAAAGACAAATATAAGCAAATATTGGAGCAATATGGTATATCTATTCTTAGAATATATGTAAGTGCTGGAGCAATATGGTATATCTATTCTTAGAATATAGCAGCTTTAGGGTACAAACAGGAGTGAAACAGGGATGTGTACTATCACCAACATTATTTATCTTGGCAGTAGACTGGTTAATGAAGGAGGCAACATCAGACAAACGCAGAGGATTACAATGGACCCTTGACACAGTGCTGGAGGACCTTGACTTTGCGGACGACATTTGTCTATTATCAAGCAGTCACAAAGATATGCAAGATAAAATAAACAAGCTAACTCAGAATGCAAACAACATAGGACTAAAGATCAACGTAGGAAAGACAAAGTTAATGAAGCAAAACGTGAACAACAGAAATGTACTCAGAGTAGATAACAAGTTAGTGGAGGAGGTCGACGAATTTGTATACCTTGGCAGCAGAGTAGTAGAAAATGGAGACAGCACAGAGGACATCAACAGTAGACTTACTAGAGCAAACCAGGCTTTTGCAGTTCTGCAGACTATATGGAAATAAAAAAAAACTAAGCATAAATATGAAAATCAGGATATTTAAGAGTAATGTTCTAAGTGTACTACTCTATGGAAGAGAATGCTGGAAAATCACCAAAACCATAGAAAACAAGTTGAATTCTTTCCAGACTAAATGTTTACGAAGAATTAGAAAAATATTTTGGCCAAACACCATAAGAAATAACATCTTATTGGCAGAAATGCAGATGAAGCCACTGACAACAATTATTGAGGAAAGACGCTGGCGATGGTTGGGACATGTGCTCCGAATGACTGACAACTCACTACCAAAAATAGCACTAAGATGGACACCACAGGGGAACAGAAGTAAGGGTAGACCAAAAGAGACATGGAGAAGAACAACAGAAAGGATGTTGAGCAATAGAGGGCTCACCTGGGCAAGAGCAGAAAAAAAGGCGAAGGACAGGCATTTGTGGAAAACCCTTGCGGAAGCCCCATGTGCCCTGGGCACTTAAGGTTCAGAGAGAGAGAGAGAGATTCTTAGAATATAAGCAATTGCTGGAGAAATATGGTAAATCTATTCTTAGAATACAGACAATTACTGGAGCAATATGGTATATCTATTCTTAGAATATAGGCAAGTACTGGAGAAATATGGTATATCTATTCATATAAATTCTGCCTTAGACAATAATGTAGATTTCCATATAAATTCATGATCAAGGCTACAAGTACCACAGGCATTCATAAACTACCTGGACTGTGGAACCATCGGGTAAAGTTTTGCTCACGATGTCACTGTCTGAGAGAAATGCTTCGTCGGACACCGAGTACCAGCCAGTGTAGGTACCCTTGTAGATGTGCTCTTCCTTCAATAGTTTTCTCTTGAGACAAAGAAACAAAACAAGTTTATATTCCTTCCATAAACTCAGCATAACCAAATATAATAATGTAAAATAATAATTATTTAATACACAGACATGTAGTTACATTTGTAATAATATTGAAAAGATGTAAATTCTTCATTAAAATTTTGTAAAAAAAAAAAAAAAACAGTCAATATGTTATGCAGCTTACTCTGCAAAATACTACATGGTTTGTTAGAAGAAATTATGGAATTATGAAATTCAGTCAGAATGAGCGACTACTTGTAGCAAATTCTGACAATGTTAGAGATGCATCCTAGAAGCAGACTATCATAAGATTTATAAATCTATAAAAAGAACCAATAATCTTAAAAGGAGACCAACAGTCCTGGAAGACTGATAATCCTTGAAGAATGCCAGTAGTCACTGAAGAAGAAGAATCATCTTAGAAGAATGCCAGTAATCCTAGAAGAAGACTAATCATCCTAATGGAAGAAAACTAATCTTTGAAAAAGACCAATCATCCAAAAAGAGATCAATCATCCAAGAAGATCATTCAATGATACCAATCATCCAAAAAGACCAATCATACAAGAAAAGACCAAAAAGAAGACCAATCATAAAAAAAGACCAATCATACCAGAAGAAGATCAATCATCAAAGAAGACCAATTATACAATGAGAAAATCAATCATTCTAGAGAAAAACTAATCATCCAGAAAAAAAGACCAAGAAGAAGACCAATCATACAAGAGGAAGATCAATCATACAAGAAGAAGACCAATCATATAAGATGAAGTCCAATCATTCAAATAAGACCAATCATCCTAAAAGAAGATCAATCATTCTAGAAGAAAACTAATCATCCAAAAAAAGACCAATCATACAAGAAGACCAATCATACAAGAAGTCAAATCATATAAGAATACTAATCATCCAAAAAGAAGATCAATCATTCAAAAAGAAGATCAATCATTCTAGAAGAAAACTAATCATCCAAAAAAGACCAATCATACAAGAAGAAGATCAATCATACAAGAAGAAGACCAATCACACAAGAAGAAGACCAATCATACATGAAGAAGTCCAATCATCAAAGAAGACCAATCATCCAAAAAAGAAGATCAATCATCCAAGAAGAAAACTAATCATCCAAAAAAAGACCAATCATACAAGAAGGAGACCAATCATACTAGAATGAGACCAATCATACAAGAAAAAGACCAATCATACAAGAAGATGAGTCTTACATGAATGTTTTCCCTGACAGTTCTTTCTTCAGCTGAATATTCAGAATGCATTTCAGGTTATGGATATATATCCAGCATCCATATCTTGTTTGATCATATCTTCAAACTAAAATTCAAGGTGTGCCACATTTGGTACAAAAATCACTGAACACCCACATCAACAGTTATCTGACCTGGATTCTTCACATTTATTTTTTTTAAAAATTATCTTCTCACAAGGCAACTGAAATATGCATCAATGAGGAAAAATTAGAAGAGGTGGCGAGTTTTGAATATCTTGGATCACTACTAACTAATAATGGAGATACAATGAGGGAAATTAAAAGGAGGACATCTATCGCTCTTAAAAAGTAAAACAACTAAAGAATCTGTGGAGATGAACAGACAGAACTACAAAAATAATATTTTTAAGGGCATGAATCTTTTCCATCGCAACATATGCCTGTGAGACCTGGACGCTTAACAAAACAGCTGAGAAACAGATAAATGCCCTTGAATGTAAATGCTACAGAAGAGTTCTTCAAATATCATTGGAACACAAAAAAAGAACAAATATATCCATACTACGAGAACTTAATATTGAAGAAGGCTGGCTAGTAAAGAGGATTAAACAGAGAAAACTTAAATATTCTGGACGCATTAAACATCATGAGAATTTAGAGAAGACAGTCTTGGAAGGGTACATAATGGGAAAAAGAAAGAGAGGAAGACCAAGAGCGAAGATGGCTGAAAGACATTGTTGATGATCTGCAAATGGATGTATCAGCAGCAGGGCATCTTGTTTGCAAATGAGAGGCCTACCGAAGAGCTGTTAGGGAGGCAAAGTTCCACAAAGGACATGCAAATGACTGACTGATCTTCTCATATGAGCATACACATAGAACATATGATTAATTTTTCTTCTCAAAATTAACTGTTTTCTCTATTAATAAACCTTTCATCATGAAATTAACTCCATTAATTTCTAGAACCAAAAGCTTAAAAGTTTATGATGCAACTTTCTTTACATGTCTTAAAAACTCTTGTAAAATATGGATAATTTAATTTTATTACCAGCATATTTTCAGATTTTAAATGACAATTAAATTTATGGAATAAACGTGGAGCGCAACTTCTGAGATATCATTTGTAGTAAATGCGGTCAAAGAAATCAAGACAATCTGTCTGACAAATAACTCAAGACAGGTAATAATTTTACACCTGAGTTAACCCACAACCAAACTCAAGTAACAGTTTTACATTCACCTCAACTATTAACTCACCATGTACAACAATTTTACACTAGATCAAGCTCAACACAACAACTTTAAACTAGATCAACCAATAACTTAAACACAACAGTTTTACACTCATCTCAACTATTAACTCATCATGTACAATTTTACTCTTTCTGTCTCGCTCTCTGAACCTTAAGTGCACAAGGCACATGGGGTTTCTGCAGGGATTTTCCACAACCACCTGTCCTTAGCTTTCTTTCTGCTCTTTCCCAGGTGAGCCCTCCACTGCTCAACATCCTCGCTGTTGTTCTTCTCCATGTCTCTTTTGGTCTACCCTTACTTCTGTTCCCCTGTGATGTCCATGTTAGTACTATTTTTGGTAGAATTTTACATCAGACCAAGCAAAAACTCAACACAAATAACAACTGTATACTCATCCCAACAACAACAACAACAACAACAACAACAAAACTAGACACAGATAACATTTGCTAACCCAGAATGTACAGACAGCCTCCTTATGTTCTGGGTCTGTTGTTCTTATAAATCTGTCATACTTGATCCCCACAGCATCAAACAGTGACTGAAAGATATGAGGACCTTTTTTAGAGGGAAAAACTGATTATTTCAAAGATATGATTCCAATTATATATGCCATGCCAGATATATGACATAGTATTATGTTTGATATTCAGATATGTTATATATCTGCACTACGTAAGATCTGTTATATAGTTGCACTATATAAGATCTGTTAGATATTTGCATTACATAAGATCTGTAGAGCAGAACCTCTATCTTAATGCAAAGAAAACTAAATTGATGACAACTGACAAAACAAACAAGGCAACTGAAATATGTATCAATGAGGAAAAACTGGAAGAAGTGGAGAGTTTTGAATATCTTGGATCGCTACTAACTAATAATGGAGATACAATGAGGGAAATTAAAAGGAGGACATCTATCGCTCTTCAGAAAGTAAAACAAATAAAGAATCTGTGGAGAGGAGCAGACAGAACCACAAAAATAAGATTTTTAAGGGCATGCATCTTTCCCATAGCAACATATGTCTGTGAGACCTGGACACTTAACAAAACAGCTGAGAAACACATAAATGCCTTTGAATGTAAATGCTACAGAAGAGTTCTCCAAATATCGTGGACACAAAAAAGAACAAATATATCTATACTACAAGAGCTTAATATTGAAGAAGGCTGGCTAGTAAAGAGGATTAAAGAGAGAAAACTGAAATATTCTGGACACATTAAACGTCATGATAATTTAGAGAAGACCATATTGGAAGGATACATAATGGGAAAAAGAAAGAGAGGAAGACCAAGACGAAGATGGCTGCAAGACATCGTTGACGATCTGGAAATGGATGCAACAGCAGCAGGCCATCTTGCTCACAACCGAGAGGCCTACAGGAGTGCTGTTTGGGAGGCAAAGTTCCGCAAGGGACATGCAAATGAATGAATGAAGATCTGTTATATATTTGCATTACATAAGATCTGTTATATAATTTGCACCACATAAGATCTTTTATATATTTGCACTACATAAGATCTGTTATATATTTGCATTACATAAGATCTGTTATATATTTGCATTACATAAGATCTGTTATATAATTTGCACCACATAAGATCTTTTATATATTTGCACTACATAAGATCTGTTATATATTTGCACTACATAAGATCTGTTATATATTTGCATTACATAAGATCTGTTATATATTTGCACTACATAAGATCTGTTATATATTTGCATTACATAAGATCTGTTATATATTTGCATTACATAAGATCTGTTATATATTTGCACTACATAAGATCTGTTATATATTTGCACTACATAAGATCTGTTATATATTTGCATTACATAAGATCTGTTATATATTTGCATTACATAAGATCTGTTATATATTTGCATTACATAAGATCTGTTATATATTTGCATTACATAAGATCTGTTATATATTTGCACTACATAAGATCTGTTATATATTTGCACTACATAAGATCTGTTATATATTTGCATTACATAAGATCTGTTATATTTGCATTACATAAGATCTGTTATATAATTTGCACTACATAAGATCTGTTATATATTTGCATTACATAAGATCTGTTATATATTTGCACTACATAAGATCTGTTATATATTTGCACTACATAAGATCTGTTATATATTTGCACTATATATTTATAAAACTTAAATATTTTGGACACATTAAACGTCATGATAATCTAGAGAAAACCGTCAAGGAAGGGTACATAATGGGAAAAAGAAAGAGAGGAAGACCAAGGCGAAGATGGCTGCAAGACATCGTTGATGATCTGCAAATGGATGCATCAGCAGCAGGCCATCTTGCTCATAACCAAGAAGCCTACAGGAGAGCTGTTAGGGAGGCAAAGTTCTGCAAGGGACATGCAAATGAATGAATGATATTTATAATTTATAATATACTTCTGTCATGAAATATTTCGTTTGCACTTTATCCCTCATCATCATCATCATCATGTGCCATCTCCAGAATGAAGGCTGGCAGAAAGGAAACTCCATTTTATTTTTTCCCTTGCCTTGATAGTGCCCTCAGCCAGGCTGTGTCCTGCCCGTTCTCGTATGTTATCTTCCAATCTGCATCTCTGTCTTCCTCTTTTTCCTTCCACCTTTCCTTCTAGCAATGGTCTTCAGTACATTGTTATGTCTTTTGTTATGACCAAAGTATTTTGCTTTCTTTATCATTATTTCTTTGGGAAGTTCATATTGCACTTGGAGCTGTTCTAAAACTTTTGCATGTGTTCTTTTCATTCTTCATGATATACAACCTAATTTTCTGTAACTTCTGCCACATTAACCCTTCTCTCCAACTTTTGGCTTAGGGTCCTGGTTCCTAGTAGAACAGCAAATTCCTGGACAACTCCACTGCCTTCACGGTGTTAAGTGTATGTTTTGCCATTCCTATTCTTTTCTTTGTCTCACATCTCCCACTCTCACTCTATCTCTATGATAATTCTACCATGCAACACATTTCTATGTAAGATATTTCTATCATTCATTATATTTCTTCAGTTTATATATTTCTATCAATCTAATCATCAAAATGTTACAATCAACAAGAATATTTTGCCTAATCAACCTCCATATCTGACAGAGAAAAAAAGACTACATATAAGACAAGCAAACATAGGCAACAGCCACAAGCAATGAAAGTGGTGGCTTGGTGGAATGATAAAACATGACACCAAAGTTTAAAATATGTACCTGAAACTTATGGGATATGTTATCACAGAACACCTGTGGGTCAAGGTTGCTGGATGCTGCCGCCTGCTGTATCTGAAGATGCCAGAAACATAATATACACGTATACAAACATACAGGCTAGGTCAAAAAAAGGTACTTAATTTTTAATTGTAAAAAGGCTGCATCAAGGTGGTAGTGGTTATTCACTTAGCATGTGAAATGTGAATTTTTCAATTGGCCATCAGTGTACCACAGAAAACATGAGAATAAATGGAAATAGTGACATAGGGCAAGATGGACAGAAGGAATATATCACCAGGTAGATGACTAAGTGTGACACATCTTCATCATATACACATGCACAGTTGTTGCTGCTTTTTTTTTGTGTTACCTTACAGTGGTAGTGATGACATAAGAGAGAAGCTGTGATAGTTTCACAGTTTCACTAACTGCAAGAGACAATCCAATCTGTCCTAGCTAGTAGTAGAGGAAACTGAATTTCACCTAGAAAAGTTGGATTTAACTGAATTTCATCTGGAAACTAGGTGGTAACTGAAACTATCACAGCGTCTCTCTTTCTACTGATGGTAGTCATGTACCATAGCCAAACCATTTGACATATTTTCTGTGGTACACTGATGGTAGTCATGTAACATAGCCAGACCATTTGACATACATGTTCTGTGGTACACTGATGGTATTTATGTACCATAGCCAAACCATTTGACATATTTTCTGTGGTACACTGATAGTATTTATGTACCACAGCCAAACCATTTGACATATTTTCTGTGGTACACTGATAGTATTTATGTAACATAGCCAAACCATTTGACATATATTTTCTGTGGTACACTGATGGTAGTCATGTACCATAGCCAAACCATTTGACATATTTTCTGTGGTACACTGTTTGGTGTAGTCATGTAATGGGACCAAACCATCCAATCTGTATTTTATGTGGTACACTGTTCGGTTATAACTTTTCATTCCTTAACCAACTTATCCATTCTGAAGCAGCCATGATTCTCTCTAACTTCCAACTTACCTTCAAACCATGCTCATCAGTTCCTGTTGTTAAAAGAGTGCTTTGCCCTTTCAAACGCTGCCATCTCACTGAAACATCTGCCAGAAGGCATGAGTACAGATGGCCAATATGTGGTGCTAGAAGACAAAAACAAGGATATATAGCAGCTTTTATTTCTAAATACAGAAGTTAAGAACTGTTTGCTAGAGTTAAATATACACAGGCGTGGTCAAGGAGAACATTTAAAAGTGAAAAAAAAAAAGCCATTTACTGATTATGTTATGAAATATGATCAATGTCAACCACTGCAATGCCAGTCCTGAGATATTTAGTAGGACATCTTTTGCTTTCTCACGAATAACAAAATGTCTAAGGCAACCTTTTCTGAAAGGGCTAATTTTAATCATCTTTCTGCAGGAATTCTGGATTCAATATCATGAAAGCACTTAATGCAGGAATTCTGGATTCAATATCATGAAAGCACTTAATGCAGGAATTCTGGATTCAATATCATGAAAGCACTTAATGCAGGAATTCTGGATTCAATATCATGAAAGCACTTAATGCAGGAATTCTGGATTCAGTATCATGAAAGCAATTAATGAAGGAATTCTGGATTCAATATCATGAAAGCACTTATTGCAGGAATTCTTCTGTCATAAGATCAGAAAACGCACGTGGGCAACACAGCTGTATGTGTAGGGACTGCTACAACCAAGCTAATGCCTGGAGAAGCATGAAGATGTAAGTGAGGTAATGATCGTCTTGTCCTGGCTTCTCTGCTCTCCTTCCTCGGGCCCCATATGATCTTGGGGGCACCTAGCAGAATTCTTGTCAGGCTTCTGCAGTTTGTTCTATATAAGAGGATATTTAAGTTTTTTATCCTATTTCTTCTGTCCATCTTGGCCTCCCCCTCTCTCTCTCTCTCTATTTCTGTTTGTTCTCAATGTGTTTTCTGCGGTAGATTGTTTGATGGTTGTCATATAATGTTGCCAAACAAATTGTGGGTCTAGCAATAGTCAAGTGATGTGGATAAACCATTTACAATGTGTTTTCTGTGGTACACTGTCGAGCAATAGTCAAGTAATGTGCCAAACCATTTACATGTGTTTTCTGTGGTACACTGTCGAGCAATAGTCAAGTAATGTGCCAAACCATTTACATGTGTTTTCTGTGGTACACTGTCGAGCAATAGTCAAGTAATGTGCCAAACCATTTACATGTGTTTTCTGTGGTACACTGTCGAGCAATAGTCAAGTAATGTGGCCAAACCATTTACATGTGTTTTCTGTGGTACACTGGTTGTGGTCACATAACATTTATTTATATTTTCTGTGATATACACTCTCGTGATTGTCATGTAACATGGCCAAACCATTTGAATTGCTGTTTCTGGATGTGGTGTATAACTGGTGCTCCTCCAACCGCTGCCATGATTTTTGTCTCATTTTGTTACATTTAGCATTCTTCTCAAACATCCCACTTTTGTCACGATGACTTGCAGCTGTCATTGTCCATGTCTGTTGCCAGTGAGAGCACACACGTATGAGAAAGACTATGTTAAGCAGCGGTGTGTCTGCATCAATTACTACAGATAATGCCAGTTTTCTGATCTGAAGTGTTTAAATACCTGCATTGACATAAAATATCGGTGTTGTCACAAAGAAAGGCTTAGAGTGGGCAGATCTTATCTGCTGAAGAACTCCTGACCACGGATGAAAGTGTAGAGTTGGAGGAAATAATCGACAACATAACATCCTCAACTCCATCATCTGAAATCAGAAAAGCTTTGGTTTTACTTTCAGTTTTCATTCTGCTTATCTGAAAAAAAAAACAAAAAACTTAACACAGTTATTTTGTTCATTCCTTGTTATTCTTTACCTCTAAAAACTCAGATCTCTGCTGAAGTCTACTTGGTCATGTGAAGAGTTTGTCAGCCGAGAAAGTTATCAAATCTTTCAGTTTCACAACTTTCTTTCTTTTTTTTTTTTTAAATGCTCTTTAATGATTTCTGTGCCTGACAATGAACTGTGAATGTGTGATTTCTGTGCCTGACAATGAACTGTGAATGTGTGATTTCTGTGGCTGACAATGAGACAATTTTATAGTACAGGAATTGTGCTGGATGAGGAGTGGGTTACAGCTGACTGAAGTCCTGGAGTGAATCCACAACCAAGGATACCATGCTGAGATCACTAGTGTGAAGAAAGTGGATATGTTACATGAAGCATGATGGTAGGACCAACAGATCTGTGGATATGTTACATGAAGCATGATGGTAGGACCATTAGATCAGTGGATATGTTACATGAAGCATGATGGCAGGACCATTAGATCAGTGGATATGTTACATGAAGCATGATGGTAGGACCAACAGATCTGTGGATATGTTACATGAAGCATGATGGTAGGACCAACAGATCTGTGGATATGTTACATGAAGCATGATGGTAGGACCATTAGATCAGTGGATATGTTACATGAAGCATGATGGTAGGACCATTAGATCTGTGGATATGTTACATGAAGCATGATGGCAGGACCATTAGATCTGTGGATATGTTACATGAAGCATGATGGCAGGACCATTAGATCAGTGGATATGTTACATGAAGCATGATGGTAGGACCATTAGATCTGTGGATATGTTACATGAAGCATGAGGGTAGGACCATTAGATCAGTGGATATGTTACATGAAGCATGATGGTAAGACCATTAGATCAGTGGATATGTTACATGAAGCATGATGGTAGGACCATTAGATCAGTGGATATGTTACATGAAGCATGATGGTAGGACCAGCAGATCTGTGGATATGTTACATGAAGCATGATGGTAGGACCATTAGATCAGTGGATATGTTACATGAAGCATGATGGTAGGACCATTAGATCTGTGGATATGTTACATGAAGCATGATGGCAGGACCATTAGATCTGTGGATATGTTACATGAAGCATGATGGTAGGACCATTAGATCTGTGGATATGTTACATGAAGCATGAGGGTAGGACCATTAGATCAGTGGATATGTTACATGAAGCATGATGGTAGGACCATTAGATCTGTGGATATGTTACATGAAGCATGAGGGTAGGATCATTAGATCAGTGGATATGTTACATGAAGCATGATGGTAGGACCAGCAGATCTGTGGATATGTTACATGAAGCATGATGGTAGGACCAGCAGATCTGTGGATATGTTACATGAAGCATGAAGGCAGGACCTGCAGACCAGTGGTAACAGGTCTTCAATCAGCTCTGGTTCACCCCCCTCTTCCCCCAATCTCTCCTCTCCCCTCCCCCTGCCCCTCAACAGCTAGTGGTTACTAAAGAAAGTACTAAATACAGATATAAATGTCTCTTGCAGAGGAACAAGTCTAGTAGTCCACAGCAGACATGAGAACCTACAACATGTTTTAAGAACTGGTCACTCCAGACTGTTGTGTCACTGCAGAATGTTGTGTCACTGCAGACTGTTATGTCACTGCAGACTGCTGTGTCACTCCAGACTGTTATGTCACTCCAGACTGTTGTGTCACTCCAGACTGTTATGTCACTCCAGACTGTTGTGTCACTCCAGACTGTTGTGTCACTCCAGACTGTTGTGTCACTGCAGACTGTTGTGTCACTCCAGACTGTTGTGTCACTGCAGACTGTTGTGTCACTCCAGACTGTTGTGTCACTGCAGACTGTTGTGTCACTCCAGAATGTTGTGTCACTGCAGACTGTTGTGTCACTCCAGACTGTTGTGTCACTCCAGACTGCTGTGTCACTCCAGACTGTTATGTCACTGCAGACTGTTGTGTCACTCCAGACTGTTGTGTCACTCCAGACTGTTGTGTCACTCCAGACTGTTGTGTCACTGCAGACTGTTGTGTCACTCCAGACTGTGGTGTCACTGCAGACTGTTGTGTCACTCCAGGAAGCTGAAGCCACCCTAAACAAATGAAGATATCCCAAACAAATGAATGACCTTCTACAGACTGAAGCCATCCCAACAAATGAATCCCCTTGAAGGAGTGGACTGTATCCACAACATACACTCCAACAGTGTCCAGTGAAGTCAGAGCAATGAAAACATGAGGCTAAATACATGGCTACCAACAGAATCTTGAGAAAACTCTGGAATTTATCCTTGAGACATGGTTCCAAATTCAGCATGACTGAAAACTGAACCCAAAATTCACTCTCATACACACACCAACATCAAATCTTGTACAAACACTAACATTCACTCTCATACAAGGTCCGACAATTAAGTAATGAGACTGATTTTATTATGGCCAAGACAAAAATGCCATCTATGAAGCAAAGCATGGAATCCAAAGAGGTGACCTTCATCTATGATCTGGCAACTTTTCATCACTGCCCAATAAGCAGACAACAAGCAGGCTGCCATTTTGTTGACCTAGTTAGAGGTGCATTGTCACATAAACAGCAAGGAGCAAAAAGCTAACATTAAATTCTGTTTAAAACTCAGAAAAATTTCCATTGAGACAGTTGAATTTATGTGACAAGATTATGGAGATAATTTTTTATCTCATGCACATACATTCAGGTGGTATTCACAATTCAAAAGTGGCGTGGACATGATTACAAATGCAACCAGACATGGACACCCAATTTCTGTTCGTAAAGAGGAACTCACTGCAAAAATCAGAGAATGGATACAAGAAGATCGTTGTTTGACTGTGAGGATGATGGCAGATGAATTTAGTGTTAACATAGAGACCATTCGTAACATTTTAGTGGAAGATTTGGGCAAGAAAAACATTGCTTGTCGGTTTGTACCACATGCATTGTCTGATGACCAAAAACATCAGCGTGTTGAGTACGCAAAAGACATTATCAAAACGTGTTGCAGAAATAAATATTTCTTAAATTTGATTGTTGCAGAGGATGAAACATGGATTTTCTGCTGTGATCCCACAACTAAACACCTAAGTGCTCAGTGGAAGTCATCATCATCACCAAAAGGCAAAAAATTTTGTTTTCAAAAGTCAAAAGTGAAGACAATGTTGTTGTGCTTCTACAACAGCAAAGGAGTTATTTACAAAGAATATACTCCAGAGGGACAGACTGTCACTGCCAAAGTTTATTTCAAAGTTTATTTAAGTATTTTGAAATGCCTACTGAAAAGGATTCTCTGAGTCCAACCCGAGTATTCAACACCTGGCAGTTTTTTCCTTCTTCGTGATAATGCATCAGCTCACCAGGCAGTAGTTGTACAGGAATTTTTGGCCCCAAAACAAGTGTGTGTTCTCAACCAACAACCCTATTCTCCAGATTTGTCTCCCTGCAATTATTTTCTACTCCCAAAATTAAAGTTACCATTGAAAAGACGTTTCTTTGATGATACTGATGACATCCAAAGGGCCATAACATAGAGTTTAAGGGCCATACCAACAGAAGAACTGCAGAGGTCATTCCAGTGTTTTTTAGATCGTGCCACTCAATGTATCAACGCACAAGGGGCTTACTTTGAATAAAATACAGGTTATATCTTCAACTGTTGTTTATTTTATTTTTTAACGGAATTAGTCTCATTACTTAATTGTCGGACCTTGTACAAACACCAGCATTCACTCTCACAAAAACAATATAATTATATTAACTCTTTCCGTGCCTGTCGTCAGATATCTGATACTTCCGGTTTCTCACGTGGATGCCAGTCGTCAAAAATCTGATGTTTGGTTTGTTTCATTAAAAAAACTGGTGTAACGTTTAGATTGCACACATTTCGTGTGCATGTCCGGTGACACTTTTCAAAATGCCAAAAGAGTGCTTAGTTATGAGTGATGTCAAGCGAGAAAAATGAAGAGAAACAGAAATTTCAATTTTTGGTGATGTAGATAGGGGTATGTACATGGCCTGTCACCAGACCACTGTTCTTGAATGTATCCCAAGCAGATCTAGACATATTAGACGACTGGTGAAGTAGTTTTATTTCTGACATTATTTTAGCGAGAATGCAACATATCAAAACAAGACAACTTCGACAGGTAGTTCTAGGCATCTCAGATGGTAAGTACTCTAGATCTAGAGGTACCCGATGGTAAGTAGGACACAATTATTGTCTAAAAACAACACATTACTTCTTTTTTCCTAAAAAAAACTCTGCACTCATGAAATCTTCATATATTTAGTTAATTTTGAAACATAATAAGTACACGGAAGTACATAGAAATGCTGTTTTCATTCAATTTTACAACTATACCCCCTATACATATCGAGACCCGCCTTTCTTCCTGAGGCATGGAAAGAGTTAAAATGTCTAAGGTTGACACACATAATCAACATTCTATGTTGACAGTTCACAGTTTTGTCTTAGGAAGCACACAGTGTGAATCCAGGATTCAGCTAAACTTAATATTCCCTTTGTCTACAATCATAATTCCTCTCTACTAAATTTTGCTCCTTTCTCACCTGCAACTTATACTTTAGAACCCTCATTGCATTGTGATTACAAACCCTCTACCCCAACCACACTCATCTATTCCACCAACCCTCTTCCCAGCTAAATTTCCACTGTACCCCTCTCCCCTTTCTATTACCAAGCTATCACATATCACTAGTCTTTATTAAACATTCACAATACTCCACCACATGCACTCTCGGATGCAGCTTTGTGCAATTCATGTGAACTTATATTTGATCTTATTTTCCTGTTTCTTTGTCCCGTATGTTTTCCTACGATTAAGGTATAAACGGGCACGTTAAAACTGCGTGCTTGTTAACTAACAAAGCTGTTCCTACTTTCGTTTTAAAGTTTTAACATTTTATCTTAGGAAGTGCGCCCTGTTCTGCCTATGCATTATGTCCAGAATATGCTTTTCTAGAAGATAAAAGCCGAATCTCTGTTATAAATAAGCACCGTCAGTAACATTATCCAAGATATACCTGCTGTTATAAGATAAAGAGTGTATACTTTGTAACATTTGACGACCCAAGAAATGCACCACTGCTCAATTACTTTGTGCATGTAAACAGGAAGTGGACGGTACAAAAATATATTAGCCTTTTTTCCGCAGTTTTAAATCTTCATATACATATCAGGAATAATTTATCAGTCTAGCCAGTCAAGTACAGCCTTTCTCGGCCTTCTTAAATCGGCAACATCCTTGAAATAAATGTTTGTGTCCCAGAGACCCCCACACACAAAGATTAACATCTTTACAACACACAGTACGTTAGGGTGAACAAATAGACATATATATCATAATTAAAACAATAACTGACAAGGCTCTTTTGAGTAAAAAATGATCTGTTGAGTTGCGAATAAATGTGCTCTATTATTATGGGGTTTCGTTTGTATGTTTGTTTTAATTTTGATCTGCAGCGGGTCCCCAAAGTGTGCACACCGTTATGCCCGGTCTAGTGCCACTATTAGACTAAGTAGTTGTCTGGGTCACAGAAGTAGGCTTTATTGACTTTTGACAGACTGCTATATACGGATTAGCCAGGGCCACGTGACTAGCGAACATCAGCACGGCCTGTGAGGAAATATTTTCGTACAACTGGTATAAAATAACACCACTCGCGTCACGTTGGGGAGATAATTTTTGTATAACAACACTTTCGGCTAAGAAGTTTTTAAACCAAACACTCTCACCACTGCCAGGTGGTACAGCTATCTAGCAGCACCATGCGGTGTATTTTTTAAAAAAATGTTTAAAGTTTGTTTGTTTGTTCGTTTGTCTGCGAACATGTTTGACCTCGTAGACTGTAGCCTAGAAGGTATAATTGTCTCCAGAAGTTGTTCATTTAGATCCCGCTATCACAGGTTGTTGGGGCAGAGTATGGGCCAAGCAGTGTGGGGGGGGGGGAGGAGGGAGGAGAGGGCAGGACCCGGACTGTCATCCTTTAACTGAAGATGTTCTTATGCCCGACTGTGCATGCAGTGACCAGTTTATTCAGGCCTACCACAAGATGTTCTTATGCCCGACTGTACATGCAGTGACCAGTTTATTCAGGCCTACAACAAGATGTTCTTATGCCCGACTGTGCATGCAGTGACCAGTTTATTCAGGCCTACACGCGCTGGCCTATGCGACTGGACTGACATTCATCACGCTGAGTAAAGCCTGGACGAGGGTTCTGGGAAGACATTTGGTCACCATTCATACGTAGGATGTGAAGCCCAGTCTGTTACCCGGTCTAGGTCGAGAGCAACAGATTCTTGGTTACCTTGCAAAACCAGTGCCTGCAAGTTCTTGTTGAATGTAAGTCTATATCTGTTAATTTTTAGACTAGACAGACCGTGTACGCTATGAAACTTTCTGGACTGATCAGCAGTTATGTCCATTATACTATTCTTATTTCTCTTCATCCTCTCTAACTTGAGAGGTTGTCCATCTCTAGTGGAATGTTGCACGGTTGTCTGTTTCATGTGGAATGTTGTGCAGGTTGTCTGTCTCTCGTGGAATGTTGTGCAGGTTGTCTACCTGTTGATGAATGTCGTACAGGTTGTCTACCTGTTGATGAATGTTGTGCAGGTTGACTGCCTTTCGTGGAATGTTGTGCAGGTTGTTTACCTGTTAATGAATGTTGTGCAGGTTTTCTACCTTTCGTGGAATGTTGTGCAGGTTGTCTACCTGTTGATGAATGTTGTGCAGGTTGTCTATCTTTCGTGGAATGTTGTGCAGGTTGTTTACCTGTTAATGAATGTTGTGCAGGTTTTCTACCTTTCGTGGAATGTTGTACAGTTGTCGGTTTCTTGTTTTCTGCTGTATTGTTTTTGTAATATGTATTTTGTGTGCGACTGAAGGCACGCGTGTATCTCTGATATTTATTATTCAGTATCGCGCACACGCTGATGGTGATTGAAGGTCTCTGCTGGTGGTGGTAGTATTCATGAAGGAGTAGTTCAGTGTTAGTTCTTCTTTAAAGCGTAATTTTTATTTCATACTAACCTTCTGTGAAGGGTGCACACCCACTGCTTTTTAGCTCCACTCAGAAGCTGAAATAATAGCCGCCAAAAACCCGCTGGCAAGCCGACACGATGCTGTGCTTCAACATCTTCACTGCATCGACTGCAAAGAACGCCAGCTGTCGGTTCCGGGCAGATTAAGTTGTTGTTTTTTAAATAAATTTCGGATTTGCTTTCAAAGTTTTTGTATATTTTTAATCTTAGATATCAGAGAGAAATTCACACAAATTGTCAGCTTCAGAGAGCGATATGTAATAAGAAATTGTAATACTTATTCCAAACTTCCCATCTATTCACAACCATTGTCCGGTGTCTTTACAAAATCTGTGTGAAAAAAACGCGCTATACATGTTAGCTGCGACCTTGATTGCTGCTTTTCTTGGAAAAGTATCGGTTGTCATTTCAAAATGATAGTTTTCTGCGAAATGGAGGCTAATCATTCATGAGTTTCTTCAGAAATTAATTTTCTGAAAGTTTACTACTGCAAGCATAAGTTCAGATATTGTCAACGCTATACTTCTAGATTGTACATTTTTGCATCATGTATTAGCATTGTCTGTTTTAACTCTTTGTTTCCGCTGGTGATGTCTGACGAAGGCAGCTGAAATATTACAGTGTTGTCTTGTTGCTGTGGAAAATTAGAGCAAAGATGGCGGGGACTGAGTATTGGGACAGGTTGAGATGATGACTACATGTGCACAGAGACTGATGGAGATGCCATCTTTATCTGATAGGCAGACACTTGGTAAAACAACAACAACATTATTATAGTCGTCATGGTTACTATAAACAAATAAGATTGTAACATATAAGATTTGGATCAAGAGTGATCACAATCTGTGTATATGGAAAATAAAACTAAAACTGAAAAGCCAACACAAGAAATCACTACCCAGAAAGATAAACAGCCACAGCCTACAAAAGAAGCTACTAACAGGAATTTCAATCAGGAACTTGCCAATCATTCCACAACATTCAGTGAAATAGAGGAGATAAGTATAGATAAATTATAGAATTCTTACAGCACAGCCATAATCATAGCAGCAAAAGCAAGCGCTGGTTTGAAAAAAGCCAAATAGAAAAACATGGATATCAGAAAACACTTGGAAGTACACACACGAAAGACGAGCAGCCAAATTAAACATGTTGAATGTAAAGACAGATCTTGGAAAAGATCCGGCGAAAGCAAAATACAAAGAAATAGACAAGAAAGTAAAAAGAGAATACATGGACAATATGGCGAAAGAGGTAGAGAAAGCAGCAAAAACAGGAGACAGCAAAACTTTATATACATACAAAAGAGGCTAACAGGTACTATTACATCTAAAGAAAGACCAATCCTTAGCAAAAGTGAAATCCTATTAATATCAAGTAAAGACCAAAAGCAAAGATGAGCTGAACACTTCCAAGAAATACTTAATCGACCACACCCAAAAGAATTGATAAACCTTGAAACCGATTTACCAGCCCCACAACTAAATGTCAACCTAGAGGAAATTAAATTGCATGAAATTGACACAGCAGTGAATTTAATGGCTAACAACAAAGCTGCATGTGAAGATGAAAAGCTATCAATAGTGACAACATGAGACCAGCTACAGAGAGTGTTTAATAAGATTTGGAAAGAAGAAAAGGTCCCTTCTAAATGGAAAAAAGGAATCATTGTTAAAATATCAACAAAACAAAAAAAAGGCGACCTTAGCGACTGCAACAATTGGAGAGGAGTAACCTTAATATCAGTTGTGTCAAAAGTATTTTGCAAGGTCATTTTGAGTAGACTTAAAGATATAGTGGATACCGCAATGAGAGAAGAACAAGCAGGATTTTGAAAAGGGAGAAGCTGTCTCGACCAGATCTTTACTCTAAGAATAATACTTGAAGAATATTTTGGAGAACTTTAAGAATATATGAAATACCATCTAAAATTGTCAACATCATTAGGGACCTCTACAACGGATATATTTGTGCAGTCAAAACAGAAGAAAGGGATGAGCGAATGGTCCCAGATTGAAACAGGCGTGAATCAAGGATGTATACTATCTCCTTTGCTTTTTGGAATTGCAATAGACTTCATAATGAAAAAAAATGCTGCACATGAACCACAGGTAACACAGGTATTGACTGGGTACATGGGACCCAACTAGAAGATCTTGATTTTGCTGATGACATAACTCTTATCAGTAACAATGTGAATTCCATGCAAGAAAAAACAGATAGCCTGTCTTCATTGGCTAGCAAAATAGGACTTGAAATTAACAAGGACAAAACAAAAATAATGAAAATTCCTCTCAATCAAAATGGAAAAATACACATAGAAGGGACAGATGTTGAATGACTCAATCAATTTCCATACCTTGACAGCTACATAGACCAGGATGGTGACACTAGAAAGGAAATTAGAAATTGCAAAAGCAGCATCAATCTTCAAGAATCTTGAGAACATATGGAATTCAAAATTTATAAGACCAAAAGCAAAGATGAGCTGAACACTTCCAAGAAATACTTAATCGACCACACCCAAAAGAATTGATAAACCTTGAAACCGATTTACCAGCCCCACAACTAAATGTCAACCTAGAGGAAATTAAATTGCATGAAATTGACACAGCAGTGAATTTAATGGCTAACAACAAAGCTGCATGTGAAGATGAAAAGCTATCAATAGTGACAACATGAGACCAGCTACAGAGAGTGTTTAATAAGATTTGGAAAGAAGAAAAGGTCCCTTCTAAATGGAAAAAAGGAATCATTGTTAAAATATCAACAAAACAAAAAAAAGGCGACCTTAGCGACTGCAACAATTGGAGAGGAGTAACCTTAATATCAGTTGTGTCAAAAGTATTTTGCAAGGTCATTTTGAGTAGACTTAAAGATATAGTGGATACCGCAATGAGAGAAGAACAAGCAGGATTTTGAAAAGGGAGAAGCTGTCTCGACCAGATCTTTACTCTAAGAATAATACTTGAAGAATATTTTGGAGAACTTTAAGAATATATGAAATACCATCTAAAATTGTCAACATCATTAGGGACCTCTACAACGGATATATTTGTGCAGTCAAAACAGAAGAAAGGGATGAGCGAATGGTCCCAGATTGAAACAGGCGTGAATCAAGGATGTATACTATCTCCTTTGCTTTTTGGAATTGCAATAGACTTCATAATGAAAAAAATGCTGCACATGAACCACAGGTAACACAGGTATTGACTGGGTACATGGGACCCAACTAGAAGATCTTGATTTTGCTGATGACATAACTCTTATCAGTAACAATGTGAATTCCATGCAAGAAAAAACAGATAGCCTGTCTTCATTGGCTAGCAAAATAGGACTTGAAATTAACAAGGACAAAACAAAAATAATGAAAATTCCTCTCAATCAAAATGGAAAAATACACATAGAAGGGACAGATGTTGAATGACTCAATCAATTTCCATACCTTGACAGCTACATAGACCAGGATGGTGACACTAGAAAGGAAATTAGAAATTGCAAAAGCAGCATCAATCTTCAAGAATCTTGAGAACATATGGAATTCAAAATTTATAAGCCCAAAAACCAAGTTAAGACTATTCAATTCAAATGTAATATCCACCCTCATTTATGCATGCGAAAGCTGGAGAACAACTAAAGAAACAGACAAGAAATTAGACTCTTTTGAAAACAAATGCATAAGGAAAATACTGGGCAAATCAAGTGGAACGAATTCAAGGACAATGCAGAGATAAGACAGATGACTGAACAACAACCAGTGATCAGAAAAAGGAGATGGACATATGTTGGTTACTTGATGAGAAGAAATGATCAGAGAATCCCAAAACATGCTATCAAGCGAAACACAGCAGGCCGAAGAAAAAGAGGCAGACCACAAGAAACTCTAAAGAGGACAGTGTTAAGAGAGGCCAAACTAATAGGCATAAAATCCCTTGATGAGGTTGAAAGAGACAATGTACTTTCATAGGACATGCAATGAGAAGAGGGGGCATTGAAAATATTATAACAACAGGAAAAATAGAAGGAAGAAGATCAAGAGGAAGAAATGATACTGGACAGTCTGACGGGATGGTGTGAGAGTAGATCACCAACTGAGCTGATGGCCTGCATGAAGGATCGTGTACTCTGGAGAAACATAATAGCCAACGCCAGTCGGCACGGCACCTGATGATGATGATGATGATGATGATGATGATGATGATGATGATGATGAAAAGCTCGATGAAAACATAACAAATACTACCTTGCCCTATGTGACGTTTAATGGCACGGGAAGGATATAAGATAAGATATAAGATTTGATGCGAACATAGACCACTGCAACATAGAGGATACAGTATAAAATTTAAATAATATAATACGATAAAAGGATACAACGTAAAAAAGATATTATGGGGCATATACAATGCATTATAATAAATAACATACCAGGAATGATAAAATATAAGGAGCGAATATTACAGAACACAAAACAGTGTACAAGACATAAGAGTAAAATATATGTAGGGCAGAAAGTAAAGTGTCGTCTGTCAGTGTACACAATGAAAACTTTTATTAGTACAAAGTTTCCTTGTGTACACAGTCTGATTACGTTCTAGTACAAGGTTTCCTTGTGTCTACAGCCTGATTAAGTTCTAGAAAAAGGTTTCTAAGTGTAACACAGTCTGATTACGTTCTAGTACAAGGTTTCCTTACGTATATAGTCTGATTAAGTTATAATACAAGGTTTCCTTGTGTACACAGTCTGATTACGTTCTAGAAAAAGGTTTCTAAGTGTACACAGTCTGTGTACACAATGAAACATTGTATTAGTACGTCGTCTGTCTGTGTACACAATGAAACATTGTATTAGTACGTCGTCTGTCTGTGTACACCCTGAAACCTTGTATTAGTACGTCGTCTGTCTGTGTACACAATGAAACCTTGTATTAGTACGTCTTCTGTCTGTGTACACCCTGAAACCTTTATTGGTACATCGTCTGTCTGTGTACACAATAAAACTTGTATTAGTACGTCATCTGTCTGTATACGCCCTGAGAACATTGCCAAAATGATACACTCTGAAACCTTCTACGACGTCGTCAGACTGAACACAAGGAAACCTTGTACTAAAACGTAGTCAGACTGTATACACTCGAAAACCTTGTACTAGAACGTAATCAGACTGTGTGCACTTAGAAACCTTGTACTAGAACTTAATCAGACTGTGGACACAAGGAAACCTTGTACTAGAACGTAATCAGACTGTGTACACAAGCAAACCGTTTACTAGAACGTAGTAAGACTATGTACATAAGGAAACCATGTATTAACAACCAAGAAACGCACTACAGAAATACCTGTTTTGACTCCAAAGCTTTTTACTGTGTACAACATCAACAGTTATGGCCTATTATGAACAAAATAGGTTTTCCCATTCACCTGGTACACCTCATGGCCAAACTGTACCAAGACCAGCAAGCAACAGTGAGGGTAGATGGCGGAACATCGGTTTAGTTTGACGTACAAAAGGGAATAAGACAGGGATGTATCCTTCCTCCATACTTGTTTAACATCTACGGTGAAAACATTACGAGGAATGTACAAGAAGAGCAGGAAATAACTAAGTTTGACTCTGATAAAATTGAGGGGCACCAGATTTCAGAAACTAGATACGGTTATGATACTGTCTTTCTATCAAACAGATCAGAAAGACTCAACAGTTGATTTTCTCCACCAAAAGACGTAGCGAAGCTCAGAACCTCTTGATTTATACAGCAGCGAAACCAAAGTAATGATAGTTGATACAACGAGAAGCAAATCCATAATTACATTGGATCAAGAGGAGCTGGAAAATGTAAACAAATTTTAATATCTAGGTTCAGTCATCAGCATAAGTGGCGACTGCACAGTGAAAATCACAAGAAGGCTAGAAGTTGCATCACAGAATCTCTCTCTCTCTCTCTCTCTCTCTCTCTCTGAACCTTAAGTGCCCAGGGCACATGGGGCTTCCGCAAGGGTTTTCCACAAATGCCTGTCTTTTGCCTTTTTTTCTGCTCTTGCCCAGGTGAGCCCTCTATTGCTCAACATCCTTTCTGTTGTTCTTCTCCATGTCTCTTTTGGTCTACCCTTACTTCTGTTCCCCTGTGGTGTCCATCTTTGTGCTATTTTTGGTAGTGAGTTGTCAGTCATTCGGAGCACATGTCCCAACCATCGACAGCATCTTTCCTCAATAATTGTTGTCAGTGGCTTCATCTGCATTTCTGCCAATAAGATGTTATTTCTTATGGTGTTTGGCCAAAATATTTTCCTAATTCTTCGTAAACATTTAGTCTGGAAAGAATTAAACTTGTTTTCTATGGTTTTGGTGATTTTCCAGCATTCACTTCCATAGAGTAGTACACTTAGAACATTACTCTTAAATATCCTGATTTTCATATTTATGCTTAGTTTTTTTGATTTCCATATAATCTGCAGCACTGCAAAAGCCTGGTTTGCTCTAGTAAGTCTACTGTTGATGTCCTCTGTGCTGTCTCCATTTTCTACTACTCTGCTGCCAAGGTATACAAATTCGTTGACCTCCTCCACTAACTTGTTATCTACTCTGAGTACATTTCTGTTGTTCACATTTTGCTTCATTAACTTTGTCTTTCCTACGTTGATCTTTAGTCTTATGTTGTTTGCATTCTGAGTTAGCTTGTTTATTTTATCTTGCATATCTTTGTGGCTGCTTGATAGTAGACAAATGTCGTCTGCAAAGTCAAGGTCCTCCAGCACTGTGTCAAGGGTCCATTGTAATCCTCTGCGTTTGTCTGATGTTGCCTCCTTCATTAACCAGTATACTGCCAAGATAAATAATGTTGGTGATAGTACACATCCCTGTTTCACTCCTGTTTGTACCCTAAAGCTGATCACAGAAACTAGCGCAAATAAAGAGCATGTTGAAAGGTACCAACAAGACAACAAAGTTATATTTACTAAGAGCTCACATATTCCCAGTGGCAACGTAAGGATGCGAATCATAGACACTTAACAAATCACTAGAAAAGAGAATAACAGCGTTTGAAATGAAATGCTATCGAAAGACAGTTAGAATATCACGGATAGAAAGAAAATCAAATAAAGAGATGCTTGATGCGATCAGGAGTCGCAGAGAACTAGCTCGTAAACACTATCAGAATTAGAAAGATGAGATACTTGGACCACATCAAGAGACACAACAGCTTGGAGAGGTTGATAGTAGAAGGCTTAATGCCCGGCTAAAGAGAAAAGGGACGACCTCGCCGCAGATGGACTCAGGACATCGCAGAAAGTCTGAATGTGTGACTGCAAGACGCCGCTCAACTTGTGCAAGATCTTATTGCATTCAGGGAGGCAGTGAAAGAGACAACCTTCTGGAAAGGACACGTCACACGAAGAAGATAAATATATTCTTAATAGGCAGCACTCCGTGTCCTTCCTTAAAGACCTTATTCTGTTCAGTGTTGTGTCTGGCTGCTTGGTACTTAGTCTGGGGAGTCTTTAATCTATTGTGACTGCCTTCGTGTTGTTGTTTTTCTTTAGTTTAGGGGCACCTCATCTATTTAACGCTGTGATTGGCTGTTTTTTTTTTTTAGTTTAGGGACACCCCATCTATTTAACGCTGTGATTGGCTGTGTTTTTTTTTAGTTTAGGGACACCTCATCTATTTAACGCTGTGATTGACTGTGTTTTTTTTTAGTTTAGGTACACCTCATCTATTTAACGCTGTGATTGACTGTGTTTTTTTTAGTTTAGGGACACCTCATCTATTTAACGCTGTGATTGGCTGTGTTTTTTTTAGTTTAGGGACACCTCATCTATTTAACGCTGTGATTGACTGTGTTTTTTTTTAGTTTAGGGACACCTAATCTATTTAACGCTGTGATTGGCTGTGTTTTTTTTTAGTTTAGGGACACCTCATCTATTTAACGCTGTGATTGAATGTGTTTTTTTAGTTTAGGGTATATCTCAATTTATTTAATGCTGTGACTGTTTTGTTTTTTTTTAGTTTAGGGACACCTCATCTATTTAACGCTGTGATTGGCTGTGTAGTTTTTCAGATAAACCTAGCTTTTGAGAGATAGTTGTCATTTAATTAATATAGCAGTTTCATCCATTCTTTCATGATGTTTGCATATTTCATCAGTTTCCTTTTCATTCATTCTTTCATGATGTTTGTATATCTCATCGGTTTCCTTGTCATCCATTCTTTCATGAATTTTGTATATTTCATTTCATCAGTTTCCTTTTCATCCATTCTTTCATGATGTTTGTATATTTCATCAGTTTCCTCGAGTAATGCGCCCACACAAAAGACAAACTGCTGCCGCTTTAATAACTTCTGACCCACAAACTTTATATGGGTCACAGAGTCATTGCCAGACGCAGCCAGCAGACTGTAACGTGATCAATGTCTTTAAGATGCAGTTTAAAGATAAACCACGGGCCACACCAAAATCATATACCATGTTTACTTTCTAATGAGAAAAGGGGACAAATTAGAAAAGCAAAACCATTACAATTTGGAACGTTTTGCTTCACAACGGCAAGCAACCACTTAGCACTAATCAGTCTTGATCACATTGTAGTGAACCAGAGCCTAGCCTTATCAAGGAAACAAACCCAGTGTGTTTATCAGTTGTATTGTTTTCCCTCACAAAGGCGTTGCGCTGAAATATTGGTTTGTTCTTGTTTTTCATTACCGTCTCTCTCTCTCTTGCCGTCTTTAATTATTGTTTCTCTTATGTCCTTCCGTATTTTATTCCTTGGAGTACAGCTGCACCATATATCTCTTTGTTCGCCTCTGGTCTACTCATTATTATCATCATTAGGTGCGGTGCAGGCAGGCGTTGACGATCATCTCTCTCTCTGAACCTTAAGTGCCCAGGGCACATGGGGCTTCCGCAAGGGTTTTCCACAAATGCCTGTCTTTCGCCTTTTTTTCTGCTCTTGCCCAGGTGAGCCCTCTATTGCTCAACATCCTTTCTGTTGTTCTTCTCCATGTCTCTTTTGGTCTACCTTTACTTCTGCTCCCCTGTGGTGTCCATCTTAGTGCTATTTTTGGTAGTGAGTTGTCAGTCATTCGGAGCACATGTCCCAACCATCGCCAGCGTCTTTCCTCAATAATTGTTGTCAGTGGTTTCATCTGCATTTCTGCCAATAAGATGTTATTTCTTATGGTGTTTGTTGACGATCATGTTTCTCGGTAAATCTTGGTTCTTGACATTTTCCATCAGCTCAGTTGACGATTTTTTTATCTGTGCCACCGCGTTAGGCTGTCCATTATGTTTTTTTTCCTCTTGGTTTTCCCCTGCATCTCTTCCCATATATCTTTCTTGTTGTTGTGGTGCTTTCAAGCCTCTCTTTTCTCATGTGTTCAGTGAGGGAATACTCGTTTTATTATGATTTATTTAGGTGCTCTTTTTACATTTACTTTTTTTTAAAGATATATCCTCTTTGTTATCTTAGCTGTCCGTGGTAATCTTTAAGATTCTTTTAAGATAGCACAACTCTGCTCTCTCTCTCTCTCTCTCTCTTTCTCTTTCTGGTGATCTTTGCATCAATCGGTTCATTGTCCATGATTCACTTCCAAAGAGTAAGACAGGCTCAGAGTATGACAGGGTCAGAGTAGGACAGGGTCAGAGTAGGACAGAGTCAGAGTAAGACAGAGTCAGAGTAGGACAGGGTCAGAGTAGGACAGAGTCAGAGTAGGACAAAGTCAGAGTAGGACAGAGTAAGACAGAGTCAGAGTAGGACAGGGTCAGAGTAGGACAGGGTCAGAGTAGGACAGAGTCAGAGTAGGACAGGGTCAGAGTAGAACAGAGTCAGAGTAGGACAGAGTCAGAGTAGGACAGGGTCAGAGTAGGACAGAGTCAGATTAGGACAGGCTCAGAGTAGGACAGGGTCAGTGTTGCATTTCAGAACTGTCCTTTTGATGTTCATCGACAGAGCTAGTCTTCTAGTATCAGTTCTATGGCCGATGTCATTTCACTCTTCTCTCCCTTGATCGTAGCTTTCCCATGAAGGTTATCAGAAAGTTTGCTATGAGTTTTATATTTAGATTAACTGTCAATAAATTACGTCACTGTTCTAGAAACTATTGCTAGATAACCATCGTTATAATCACCATCATTATCATCATCATCATCATCTTTAACTTCATTACGACCACTGCTAGAGTCGACTCATTTATCGTTATCACTAGGAACGCAGCCATCATTATCACCTCTCTTCCCTTCTATGGGTAAATGAAAAAAAAAATAGGTATCTTTTGTTCTCACCATCTCTAGCTGTCTCCAGCCAGATCTTCCTGAATTTTCTAGTTTAGAGTATAGAACAAGTTTCCATATATATATATATATATATATATATATATATATATATATATATATATATATATATATATATATATATATTTCTGGTTCTTTTCTACTCCTTTCTCTGTTCTGTTCTCTATCTCCATGTCGGTCCACTGTCTGTTTTGTTCTCTATTTCCGTGTGGGTCCACTCTCTGTTCTGTTCTCTATCTCCGTGTGGGTCCACTGTCTGTTTTGTTCTCTATCTCCGTGTGGTTCCAGTATATTCTCTGTTTTGTTCTCTATCTCCGTCTGGGTCCAGTATATTCTCTGTTTTGTTCTCTATCTCCGTGTGGGTCCAGTATATTGTCTGTTTTGTTCTCTATCTCCGTGTGGGTCCACTGTCTGTTTTGTTCTCTATCTCCGTGTAGGTCCAATATATTGTCTGTTTTGTTCTCTATCTTCGTGTAGGTCCAGTATATTGTCTGGTTTGTTCTCTATCTCCGTGTGGGTTTACTGTCTGTTTTGTTCTCTATCTCAGTGTGGGTCCAGTATACTGTTTGTTCTGTTCTCTATCTCCGGGTGGGTCCAGTATATTGTCTGTTTTGTTCTCTAATCTCCTTGTGGGTGTAATCCTGTGCTGTCCTCTGCGGCGTGTGTGCCCAGTCCACTGATTGTCTGCTGTGCCCGGTAAGCCACTAATTCCTGTTAAATCCCTCCTATGACAGATATTATACACACATGAGATTCACGCTGAGATCTTTGTTGGGACTCGGTAACTTGACCAAATAGGGCAGTTTCATCTTTTATTTCCCATTTCCCCTTTGCTCAGTATGTACTTTAAAAAGTACAGGCGTACTATGATTCAGAGCTGAACCATTATGAGAAACAAGTACACGCGTACTGTGATCCAGTGCTTAATTGTTTTGAGACTAAATGAGCTGTTTATTTTTACTTTTATTTGTATATTAGTAATGCACATAGAAATGTTATGAAGCGATGCCTGCTGGTTATAAGTACAGTACAACAGTAATAAAACAATAATATCCATACGTGCAATGGTGAAAAACACAGATAATTCTGAAAATGAAACACAAACAAGTATTTACGAAACATAAGTAATAAGCAGTTATAGATCCATTTAATTCATAAAAATTTTGTTTCCTGTGATTATATTCTTTTTTTTTAATAAACTGTTTATCCATTTATTAATCTACAGTTATCTACCTTTTCTGTGTATCCACCAATTTATTTATCAGTAGATGTATATTTCATTCATTTATCAATCAAACCACTTTTTAAAAAAAAATGAAATCATTCAATTATCAACCAGTCAGTTATTATGTCAAAGCAATCACCTATCAGTCAGTTATTCTGTTTAATCAGTCATAAAATCAATTAGTCATTCATTTTAACCAATCATGTCTGAGTAACGCATTATTTTCAACCACTCGCATATCACTCGGCCATTTTGTTCACTCAATCGTCTGTTCACCCAATCATCTGTTAGTCATTTTTCTTCTGTTCAACTACAAGGGCCGGCACCGAAGCAGGTCAGTCACGGTTTGTTTAAGAGCCTTGAGGAAGTTTTTGCTAGCAGCCACGAAAATCCAGAACTTTGAGGCGTGATGCGTGTAACTTACGTACTGCAGAAGCAGCTGAATCAGTCCCTCGGAATGCGTTAGTTCGCTGTCGCCTGGATTTCGCGGTCGGATGAGGTAGTAGAGTCTGGTCACGTGACTGGGAGCGTTCATCAGCACGTAGGACACGGACAGGGCAAAGAGCATCTTAGCGACACGCATCTGAGCGTGAGCACGGACCAAGCCTCGCCTGGAGGAGTCGCTGACCGATCTAATCTCAGACACTTCAAGCATGGGAAGGCTGCTCAAGCGCTTCTTCCAGCCAGCTCTATGGATGATGGATGCGACGATTGTGATGAGCATTCCTGTCACAACAATGAGGGGTATCAGCAGCGTCACCACGGAATCGATGTAGGTCATCATGTGCATGAGTGACAGCAGCTCAGTCCGCACTCCACACTTGCCTGCACCGCCTTCCACCAAAGGGGAGGTGACGTCAGCTGTCACAGCGGTGACGACGTAGAGAATCAGTGACATCACCAAAATGAAAGTGACGACACCAGTAGCCCGTTGCCTAGTACACATGACAATAAAGCTTTTTGGGTGACAGACTGTGATGTAGTTCTCAACAGTTATACAGACTACATACCACACAGACAGGAAACTAAACACGTACGTGAATAAAACTAACGCTTGGCACACGCCGTTTAAATGGTTGACTTGATAGCCAATAGCCTCCAGCCATACAAACAGTAGGCCAATCAGAACGCCGGTATCAGAGACGAGCAGAGCAAAGATGTAGATGCTTGATGAGAAGTTCTTGAGCTCTCTCGAGGTAAACACGAGACAGGAAATGACGTTAAGTACCAGGCCCGGGAAGATAATGGCAGGAAGTACGTACACAAACAGTTTGTTGCCAAACCTGGAGATGAAAGAAAAGAAAGAAAAAATGGTACCCATCATGGTCATAATGTAATGGAACTTTTATATTTTTACAAAACAAAGATATATTTTAAACTTGCGCTGAAAATTTTGAGTAAAAATGCTTATGTAACGGATGTTATTGGAAAAATATTCAATTCAATTCAAGTGCCGTGCCGTGTGGCGTAGGCGATCATTTCTCTCCACAATTCCCTGTCTTTAGACTTGATTATGAGATCCGCCGGTGACTTTCTTCCTAGCCACACTGACAGCCCATACAGTAACTTCTCTCTCTCTCTCTCTCTCTCTCTCTCTCTCTCTGTCTTCCTCTGTCTCTTTTTTCTTCAGTTTTTCCAGTTGCTACAGTGTGTTCTACTTTTCCTCTTCTCAGGAAATGTCCTATAAATCTCGCTTGTCTGCCTCTGATCTTTGCTGTAATTTGCTTTTTAACTCCAGCCTCTCTTAAGACTTCTTCAGTGGTTTTCTTAGCTGTCCATGGCACCTTCAACATCAAGGAAAAATATAATTTTTTAAACTTTATCTGTTAAATGTTATGATAGACGTGAACATCTTTGTACATGACGCCAAATGTTAGTACATAAGAAGAAAAGAAAAATAGAGCAAGTGTTTTATATTCTTCATGTTCATGACAGAAGCATAGAAAAAAGGAATAATCTTAAGTGGCATATCAAAGAAGAGTTGGAAATATAGTTCAGAACTCAGGTTAAAATTTAAAAAAAAAAAACGAAAAATATGACACTATTAAAAACAAACAAACAATATACGTTTAAAATCTGAGCAAAAGCGAATTTGAGGTAGTTAATACATGACTCTTGAAAAAGGAACAATTTTTTATAAATAGGAAACTACGAGGTTTTGGTACGGTAAAGTAAGAGAACAAATATTGTAGGATTAAACCTCGAAAAAATCGTAGACAAAGCACTTTAGTGAGACGTGAGAGAAAGAAAAATCACAAGAGAATTACCTGGGATTCGAACACGGACTCCGGTAGGACGAGCAGCCGTCTAGCCACGAGAGAACAGCGTACTATCGACTTAGCCAACTAGCACCCCATTTTTTCTTGAAAAAGGAGACCAGGAGACTCTACACTAACAGGTAAGGAACTTGCGCCAGATCTACGCCACCGGCTTACACTTTCGGCGCGAGTCTGCGGAAAGAGTGAGAGTTTTACTCTTCCACTCAAGATTTTATCCAGGTAGTCAAGTGACATAAAACGCGCTGGAAGACAGGAAGTTGTGTCTCGTCCAATCGCTCATCAATTATTCTTTCCCCATGTTCGTAGCAATGGCGTTTCGCCTACAATACGGGTGCAGAATTTTATGTATGTGGAAACGTCTTTTGACGTAGAGTCTCATATATATGAGATGTTCTTCGATGCCGACGTGGTGAAGGTATTGAAATACGAGAAACGTTTCGGATGGGGAGTAGGTTACGTTAGCTTTCAGACGTGGAATCTAGCTAAAGGAAGCAAGAAAAGATGCAAGGCTGATCGGAAGATTCCATCACCACAGGAACATTGCCTCGTTGCCAGGGTAAACCTTTTCCTGGGAGGTAGGGCTGGCTGACCTTAACAACTCACAGTTGCCTTCGCTCCCGTAAAAATAGATGAACATGCCAGTTTTATTTCTTCGAGTCTGAAGAAGAATTTTTTTTTAATGATCATTAAAGGATGGGAGATTTTCGCCAAAAATAGATTAACTTTGTGACTTTTTGGAGTAATAGACGAAAAATGTTAGTGAAAAGAAGATGACATTTTTAGCAAAATGATTAATCGCATTTTGGTTTTATTATTGAAAAGGACCTGATTATTAAAGATTAATAGTTGCTATCTGTAGGTTTATAAGGGATTTATTGATTTCTTTCTGTTGATTTATAACATTCTTTATCCTCTCTTTCTCTCTCTCTCTCTCTCTCTCTCTCTCTCTTGCCCTCTGTGGCACATGATCGTTTCTGCTATAACTACATTGCTATGAGCTTTGATGACTGACTTCACACACAGTATTTTCTCTCTTTCTTTATATTCATCATCATCATCAGGTGCCGTGCCGACTGGCGTTGGCTATTATGCTTCTCCAGAGTACCCGACCCTTCATGCAGGCCATCAGTTCAGTTGGTGATCTCCTCTCACACCACTGTCCAGTATCATTTCTCTTGGTCTTCCTCTTGATCTTCTTCCTTCTATTTTTCCTGTTGTTATAATATTTTCAATGCCCCCTCTTCTCATTGCATGTCCTATGAAAGTACATTGTCTCTCTCTTATCTTTCTGACAAGGTTTTTTGTCTCTCCAGCTCTTCTCATACATTCTTCATTAGTTATTTTTGCTGTCCAGGGGATTCGCAACATTCTTCTAATAAACCACATTTCTGCTGCTTCCAATGATTTTTGTGCAGACTTCTTTATATTACCCGATAAATATTTCATTTTATCAAGGTGTGTTTCTTTTCATTGTTTGTGATCCGGCTTTGTCTTAGTATAAACTTTGTTCATGTCAGGATATTTACCAAACTTTCTCATCTGTAATAATATTTTCTTTAAAGCTACGGGACTACCTGTGGTTTTTTTTTTGTTGTTGTTGCTAATGAGAACTTTTCCAGATAAAACGTGACATTTACGTGACAACTTTCAACCGGGTTATTCTTTTTCTAGGATGCTCTGTTTTGTTTAATTATTGGAACCCAGATTTTGATCTAGCATGTGTGACAGTGGGACTGTGTCCCGCGCATGCGCAATGAGGAAGTGGCAAGAGAAGCACATAAGAGAAGAAGGACAGCTATGGAGCACAGACAAACCTGATAGGACGCCCCCGCCCCCAACCATAAATAACCGAAATGTGAACCACATTTTATCAAAACTTTGCTAGTCCACGCATGAATAAGGCAAATATTGTCAAAACTAAATCTCCGTAAGTTTGAACTTTCTCTTGTAATTAGATAATTATTGAGAAAAACAAACTTTGCTCCTAGAATCGATATTTTCGTCTCCTTGGGGAGACACGTCTTTTCTTGTGCAGGCCTAATGAGGGGGTCCAGGCAGTGCACTGCCCCAGGGCCTTGGCCACTTCCTTTGTATTAAGAGCAGACCCCGAGGGACTTCTGGGAGGCCAATAATGGATGAAAACAGAATGACTAATCAGCGGGTTAAGCCGGTGCTGGGAGACGGAGAGAGAGCAGGGTCGCACTGGCTTAGAAAATACATCACGGCTGCACTGCTTCCAGGCAAGCTCTGTCAATGAAGACTTCACACTGAATATAGCTCAGAATTACTGCCCTTTGTCAATCCAGACCAGTGTTTCCCAGTGTGGGGCGTACACCCCACGGGGGAGTAATGTATAGATATTTTTTTCAGTTGGGGGGGGGGGTAATTTATATATATATATATAACACATACTTTTTCATAATATAGTTGACTATTAAGTTCCCGGAGAAGGGGAGGGGGTAAGGGGTGTGGGGAAGGTGAGGCGTTGAGGTGGGGCATGATCCAAAAAAAAAAAAGGTTGGGAAACACTATTCTAGACAGTGTCCACGACTAATCTAACTCGTGTCTTATAATCTTATATATTCCTCAGTGTACAGATACTGATTATAAAAGGTCTATGACAAACTACAGTTCTCCTTATGGGCATTTGCGAAGCTCATGTTGAGGCATCATCACATCCCCAGTTCCTTTTTTTTTTTCTAGCAAGAATGTCGTGTCATGATGTCTGTGTTGAAACAGAGATCTCATGTCATGGTGTATGTGTGCTTAAACAGAGATATTGTGTCATGATATGTGTATGCTGAAACAGAAGTGTCATGGTGTGTGTATGCTGAAACAGAGATATTGTGTCATGATGTGTGTATGCTGAAACAGAGATATTGTGTCATGATATGTATGCTGAAACAGAGATATTGTGTCATGATGTGTGTATGCTGAAACAGAGATATTGTGTCATGATGTGTGTATGCTGAAACAAGATATTGTGTCATGATGTGTATGCTGAAACAGAGATATTGTGTCATGATGTGTGTATGCTGAAACAAGATATTGTGTCATGATGTGTGTATGCTGAAACAGAGATATTGTGTCATGGTGTGTGTGTGTGCTTAAACAGAGATCTCGTTTCATTGTGTGGTATGCTGAAATAGAGATATCGTTTCGTGGTGTGTGTATGCTGAAATAGAGATATCGTGTCTCTTTGTTGAGAAATGTTCTCTACTGCAGCTCTTCACGAGACCGCTAAGGTCTGTTTGTTAATGATGATGTAACCTGTCCCCAGCCAGCCGGTCTCCTCTTTCACTTCCTTGAATATCTGCAGGTCATTGGGCAAAACATACAAGTAATTTAAAATCATAATGGGTAGGCTTCGAAAGAAAATTGAAGGAGAAATCAATATGATCCAAGCTGGTTTCAGACAAGGAAGAGAAACAAGAGATCATATAGTCAATATAGGATTAATAATAGAGAAATGCAGACATCTGCGAATCTATCTTTTATAGACTACTCAAAGGCATTTGATTGTGTACAACACCAGAAACTTTGGAAATAATGGGGAAAAATGGGATTTCCAACACATTTGATACAATTAACATCACTGCTGTATCTAGACCAACTAGCAGCAGTGAGAATAAACGGTTTGACATAAAACAAGGGGTCCGTCAGGGGTGCATATTGTCGCTTTACTTATTTAACTTGTATACTGAAAATATAATGATAAATGTTAGAGACGATGTTGACAAAGAATATTATGATGCCATAAAAATCGGAGCTTAAGAAATACCAGAGATTAAATATGCTGATGACACAGTATTACTGTCCACAACACAAAAAAGAACGGAAAAAACTAGTTATGCCAGTCCGTAAGAAAAGCGAGGAGCAAAACCTCAATCTTAATGCAAAGAAAACTAAATTGATGACAATAGACAAAACAAATAAGGCAGCTGAAATATAACAATGAGGAAAAATTGGAAGAAGTGGAGAGTTTTGATATTTTGGATCATTACTAACTAATAATGGAATACAATGAGGAAAATTAAAAGGAGGACATCTATCGCTCTTCAGAAAGTAAAACAACTAAAGAAGCTGTGGAGAGGAACAGACAGAACTACAAAAATAAGATTTTTAAGGGCATACATTTTTCCTATCGCAACATATACCTGTGAGACCTGGACACTTAACAAAAAGCTGAGAAACACATAAATGCCTTTGAATGTAAATCCTACAGAAGAGCTCTTCAAATATCATGGACACAAAAAAGAACAAATATATCCATACTTCAAGAACGCAATACTGAAGAAGGCTGACTAGTAAAGAGAATTAAACAAAGAAAACTTAAATATTTTGGACATATTAAACGTCATGATAATTTAGAGAAGACCGTCTTAGAAGGGTATATAATGGGAAAAAAAAGAGAGGAAGACCAAGGCGAAGATGGCTGCAAGACATCGTTGATAATCTGCGAATGGATGCATCAGCAGCAGGGCATCTTGTTTACAACAATATTAATAATATGACTACAATATTAGTGTAAGCACTGCTGGCTTATATATGACTACAGTATTAGTGTAAGCACTGCTGGCTTATATATGACTACACTATTAGTGTAAGCACTGCTGGCCTATATATGACTACACTATTAGTGTAAGCACTGCTGGCCTATATATGACTACAGTATTAGTGTAAGCACTGCTGGCTTATATATGACTACACTATTAGTGTAAGCACTGCTGGCCTATATATGACTACAGTATTAGTGTAAGCACTGCTGGCTTATATATGACTACAGTATTAGTGTAAGCACTGCTGGCCTGTATATGACTACAGTATTAGTGTAAGCACTGCTGGCTTATATATGACTACACTATTAGTGTAAGCATTGCTGGCCTATATATGACTACAGTATTAGTGTAAGCACTGCTGGCTTATATATGACTACAATATTAGTGTAAGCACTGCTTCCCGTGCCGTTAAACGTCACATAGGGCTCGCAAAGTAGTTCGCCAATTTTTCCTGTCTTCAGCGAGTCTTTCAACCTCATCAAAGGATTTTATGCCTGTTAATTTGGCCTCCCTTAATAATGTCCTCTTCATAGTTTCACGCGATCTGCCTCTTTTTCTTCGGCCTGTTGTGTTCCACTTGATAGCTTGTTTTGGGATTCTCTGATCATTTCTTCTCATCAAGTGACCAACATATGTCCATCTCCTTTTCCTGATCACCCATGAGACTGGTTGTTGTTCAGTCATCTGTCTTATCTCTGCATTGTTCTTGAATTCGTTCCACTTGATGCCGAGTATTTTCCTTAGGCATTTGTTTTCAAAAGAGTCTAATTTATTTTCTATTTCTTTAGTTGTTCTCCAGCTTTCGCATGCATAAATGAGGGTGGATATTACATTTGAATTGAATAGTCTTAACTTGGTTTTTGTGCTTACAACTTTTGAATTCCATATGTTCTCAAGATTCTTGAAGATTGATGCTGCTTTTGCAATTCTGATCCTAACTTCCTTTCTAGTGTCACCACCCTGGTCTATGTAGCTGCCAAGGTATGCAAATTGATTGACTTCTTCAATATCTGTCCCTTCTATATGTATTTTTCCATTTTGATTGAGAGGAATTTTCATTAGTTTTGTTTTGTCCTTGTTAATTTCAAGTCCTATTTTGCTAGCCAATGAAGATAGTTATTATAGTGTAAGCACTGCTGGCCTATATATGACTACAATATTAGTGTAAGCACTGCTGGCCTGTATATGACTACAATATTAGTGTAAGCACTGCTGGCTTATATATGACTACAAGAATAGTGTAAGCACTGCTGGTTTATATATGACTACAATATTAGTGTAAGCACTGCTGGTTTATATATGACTACAATATTAGTGTAAGCACTGCTGGTTTATATATGACTACAATATTAGTGTAAGCACTGCTGGTTTATATATGACTACAATATTAGTGTAAGCACTGCTGGCTTATATATGACTACAAGAATAGTGTAAGCACTGCTGGTTTATATATGACTACAATATTAGTGTAAGCACTGCTGGTTTATATATTACAACAATATTAGTGTAAGCACTGCTATCCTTTTATTACAATTCCGCCGTGACAGTAGATTCTTTTCTGAAATTGTAATTTTTAAAAACTTTTGTAAATTATAATAACCAAGTATGATCTTTCTGTCGCTGAGTCTCTAGTCCAGTTTTCTCACATCACCCAGTGTGTTCTTTCTTCTCTTTCCATTATTTTTTTGTCATCCTTTCCTTTCTCTTCCTTTTGTTCACTGCTATCCTGCATTCTCCTTTATTGAGTTTATATTCCTGTCATGTTATCCTTTTTTTCTCTTCCTACGTCTTTTCCTCGGTCTTCATTCCGTTATGTTCATTTTTCAACCGGTTCTCTCGTCCTCTCGCTGAAATGTTCTTTCCTGTTCAAATTCTTGTTAGTTCTCTCTTGTTCAAATTCTTGTTAGTTCTCTCTTGCTCAAACTCTTGTTAGCTCTCTCTTGTTCAAATTCTTGTTAGTTCTCACCTGTTCAAATTCTTGTTAGTTCTCTCTTGTTCAAATTCTTGTTAGTTTTCTTTTGCTCAAACTCTTGTTAGTTCTCTCTTCTTAAAATTCTTGTTAGTTCTCACCTGTTCAAATTCTTGTTTAAATTCTTGCTACTTCTCTCCTGTTCAAATTCTTGTTAGTTCTGTCTTGGTAAAATTCTTGTTAGTTCTGTCTTGGTAAAATTCTTGTTAGTTCTGTCTTGGTAAAATTCTTGTTAGTTCTGTCTTGGTAAAATTCTTGTTAGTTCTCTCTTGGTAAAATTCTTGTTAGTTCTGTCTTGGTAAAATTCTTGTTAGTTCTGTCTTGGTAAAATTCTTGTTAGTTCTGTCTTGGTAAAATTCTTGTTAGTTCTCTCTTGGTAAAATTCTTGTTAGTTCTGTCTTGGTAAAATTCTTGTTAGTTCTGTCTTCTTAAAATTCTTGTTAGTTCTCTCTTGGTAAAATTCTTGTTAGTTCTGTCTTGGTAAAATTCTTGTTAGTTCTGTCTTGGTAAAATTCTTGTTAGTTCTCACCTGTTCAAATTCTTGTTAGTTCCCTCTTGGTAAAATTCTTGTTAGTTCTGTCTTGGTAAAATTCTTGTTAGTTCTGTCTTGGTAAAATTCTTGTTAGTTCTCTCTTGGTAAAATTCTTGTTAGTTCTGTCTTGGTAAAATTCTTGTTAGTTCTGTCTTGGTAAAATTCTTGTTAGTTCTCTCTAGTTAAACATTTCTCCGTATGTTCTGTCTGCCTGTCCCTTCTCCCAATTTTCTAGTATTTGTCTTCATGTTTCATCTAAAAATGCCTTCATTGTTTAATCTTCCCTACATACAATCTCATTGTTTGAATGTTGGACCTAATGCCTTCATTGTTTAATCTTCCCTACATACAATCTCACTGTTTGAGTGTTTTATCTAGCTATCTATATCCGTCCTTGTATTACGCTGTCATAATTTCTGGACCTAGCTATCTACATCTGCCCTTCTATTTCGCTGTCATAATTTCTGGACCTAGCTATCTACATCTGCCCTTCTATTTCGCTGTCATAATTTCTGGACCTAGCTATCTACATCTGCCCTTCTATTTCGCTGTCATAATTTCTGGACCTAGCTATCTACATCTGCCCTCTATTTCGCTGCTTTGAATGTTGGCCCTACCTATCTACATCTGCCCTCTATTTCGCTGTTTTGAATGTTGGCCCTACCTATCTACATCTGCCCTCTATTTCGCTGTTTTGAATGTTGGCCCTACCTATCTACATCTGCCCTCTATTTCGCTGTTTTGAATGTTGGCCCTACCTATCTACATCTGCCCTCTATTTCGCTGTTTTGAATGTTGGCCCTACCTATCTACATCTGCCCTCTATTTCGCTGTTTTGAATGTTGGCCCTAACTATCTACATCTGCCCTCTATTTCGCTGTTTTGAATGTTGGCCCTACCTATCTACATCTGCCCTCTATTTCGCTGTTTTGAATGTTGGCCCTACCTGTCTACATCTGCCCTCTATTTCGCTGTCTTGAATGTTGGCCCTACCTATCTACATCTGCCCTCTATTTCGCTGTTTTGAATGTTGGCCCTACCTGTCTACATTTGGCCGCATATTTCACTGTTTTACTTTCTCGTCACATCCTGACATTTCTTCGCTCTTGCTAACTTCAATCACGCTTTGTTCTTCCCTCCAGGGAATTTTAAAAAAAAAAAAAAGAACTTTTTCGAGTGGCTTAGAAAAAGCTGAAGTGGAGTGCTAGAAGTCTGTTTTCTGGGACAGAACTCTGTTCTGGATATTGGACTTCCCAGATATTAATTTCACATTTGAGAATTGTGATTGTTTTGTACATTATTACAAGCCGTGGCTGGAAGTGCATTCTCCAGACCAGCTAAAGGCGTGCATGAAACTCAGGCAGCGAAGGCCCTTCAGCAAGTATTAAGTCTCTGGTCCTAAAACTCAGGCAGCGAAGGCCCTTCAGCAAGTATTAAGTCTCTGGTCCTAAAACTCAGGCAGCGAAGGCCCTTCAGCAAGTATTAAGTCTCTGGTCCTAAAACTCAGGCAGCGAAGTCCTTTCAGCAAGTATTAAGTCTCTGGTCCTAAAACTCAGGCAGCGAAGTCCTTTCAGCAAGTATTAAGTCTCTGGTCCTAAAACTCAGGCAGCGAAGTCCTTTCAGCAAGTATTAAGTCTCTGGTCCTAAAACTCAGGCAGCGAAGGCCCTTCAGCAAGTATCAAGTCTCTGGTCCTAAAACTCAGGCAGCGAAGGCCCTTCAGCAAGTATTAAGTCTCTGGTTTAGAGGCTGAAAATTATATGATACTGTTAGAATGTCAGACAGGCCTGCGTGCCCAATCAACCTTCGAAAACAAGTTCGTTCTCTCTCTCTCTCTCTCTCTCTCTCATATCTTCTCCTACCTACCTACCTACCTACCTACCTACCTACCTACCTACCTACCTACCTACCTGCCTGCCTGCGTGCCTGCCTACGTGCCTGCCTGCCTGCCAGCTCGCCCGCCCGCCCGCCCGCCCGCCCATCTATCTATCTATCTATCTATCTATCTATCTATCTATCTATCTATCTATCTATCTATCTATCTTGTAGAAAAGATTGTAGAAAAGATTATTCAACATTAATACCCAAGTTTAATCATCGATTTCAGTTTTTTTCCCTTTCTCATAATGTCAACGGTCTCTTGTAGATGCATCAGCGAGACTTCAGTTAGCAGCAAACTTATTCTTCGCCATTCTAGTACAGTGGTCCCCAATCTGTGATCCGCGGACACTAGTCCCCGGGGCATTGTCAGATGTGTCTGCTTTACCGAACTGGCATTAAGTGTCATCTATTAAATAAAAACAAAGATTCCGGGCATAAAATGGTGGCCCGCAACTGTTACATAGCTTAGAAAATGTTCCTCCATGCTAAAGGGTTGGGAACCACTGATCTAGTGCAGACAATCCCAGAGGCAAGACCCTAGCTAATAGTCAGCACATTCCATCATCATCATCATCGTCATCATCATCATCATAATCATCATCGTCATCATCATCATCATCATCATGTGTCCTGTCTACAGACGGAAGCTTTTAAGTTTCATCGTAAATCTGAAGTTGTGATGGCTCAGTTCAGATGATTCACTCCAGCTTTATTGCCTGCATTATCTTCTTCTTCTTCTTTTTCTTCTTCTTCTTCGTTTTCTTCTTCTTCTTCTTCTTCTTCTTCTACGATCATTCTCGGGCGTAGAGTTGTATACTTCTAAAGTAATCTGTGGTCAGCTGGAGTTGGTGTACATCCTCATAAAGCTTCTGTTAAATTGATGTAGGTGTTGGCCACATCTGTCTTCTCTGCACCTCGTATGTTGGACACTCTTGTAGAATATGTCCCCCGTTCTTTCTTGTATAAATCTTCTGTCTTCTCTGTTGTGGAAACCTTTCTTCAAAATCCACCTTTACTCAATATAAAAAAATAGTCGAATGAACATTAACTGCCTTCTTCTTCATTTACTGGAAGATCTATTACATCTGTCTGTTATCAACTGTTTCACAAAAGCGGTTTTTTTCTTTTGTCCTGTGGATTCTTATCTCCCCCCCCCCTCCCACCTTGTGCCAGGTAAAGTGATAAAGCACAGTTCGTATACCTAACCTTATAAAAACCTGCACCCTATGTTGTGTCACTTTATTGTGATGTCACTTTACTAAGTTCTGTCACTTTATTGTGATGTCACTTTACTAGGTTCTGTCACTTTATGTAATGTCACTTAACTATGTTCTGTCACTTTATTGTGATGTCACTTTACTAGGTTCTGTCACTTTATTGTGATGTCACTTAACGAAGTTCTGTCACTTTATTGTGATGTCACTTTACTAAGTTCTGTCACTTTATTGTGATGTCACATTACTAAGTTCTGTCACTTTATTATGATGTGACTTTACTAAGTTCTGTCACTTTATTGTGATGTCACTTAACGAAGTTCTGTCACTTTATTGTGATGTCACTTTACTAAGTTCTGTCACTTTATTGTGATGTCACTTTACTAAGTTCTGTCACTTTATTGTACTCTTGCAGTTCTCTGTGCCCAAGCCAGGTTGATTCTCAATTGAAAATTGTACGCTAGAAAGTAATTGTGTAACAAGAGGTCACTGTGACATAATGTACGTGAAGCAATTTCATCGTAAATCTGAACTTGTGATGGCTCATTTCAGATGATTCACTCCAGCTTTATTGCCTGCATTATCTTCTTCTTCTTCTTTTTATTCTTCTTCTTCTTCTACGACCATTCTCGGGCGTAGACTTGTATACTTCTAAAGTAATCTGTGGTCAGCTGGAGTTGGTGTACATCCTCATAAAGCTTCTGTTAAATTGATGTAGGTGTTGGCCACATCTGTCTTCTCTGCACCTCGTATGTTGGACACTCTTGTAGAATATGTCTCCCGTTCTTTCTTGTATAAATCTTCTGTCTTCTCTGTTGTGGAAACCTTTCTTCAAAATCCACCTTTACTCAATATAAAAAAATAGTCGAATGAACATTAACTGCCTTCTTCTTCATTTACTGGAAGATCTATTACATCTGTCTGTTATCAACTGTTTCACAAAAGCGGTTTTTTTTCTTTTGTCCTGTGGATTCTTATCTCCCCCCCCCCTCCCACCTTGTGCCAGGTAAAGTGATAAAGCACAGTTCGTATACCTAACCTTATAAAAACCTGCACCCTATGTTGTGTCACTTTATTGTGATGTCACTTTACTAAGTTCTGTCACTTTATTGTGATGTCACTTTACTAGGTTCTGTCACTTTATGTAATGTCACTTAACTATGTTCTGTCACTTTATTGTGATGTCACTTTACTAGGTTCTGTCACTTTATTGTGATGTCACTTAACGAAGTTCTGTCACTTTATTGTGATGTCACTTTACTAAGTTCTGTCACTTTATTGTGATGTCACATTACTAAGTTCTGTCACTTTATTATGATGTGACTTTACTAAGTTCTGTCACTTTATTGTGATGTCACTTAACGAAGTTCTGTCACTTTATTGTGATGTCACTTTACTAAGTTCTGTCACTTTATTGTGATGTCACTTTACTAAGTTCTGTCACTTTATTGTACTCTTGCAGTTCTCTGTGCCCAAGCCAGGTTGATTCTCAATTGAAAATTGTACGCTAGAAAGTAATTGTGTAACAAGAGGTCACTGTGACATAATGTACGTGAAGCAATTTCTTCATAATTTTGACGTTAGATAAATCTGTAACACAGCTTTTCTGTCTTATTCATTCTTTTCTTTTTCAACTTCTTGGAGTCGGCATTGTGCTATCCTAGTGAGGTTGCTACGCTTCTGTCTTAGTGAGGTTGCTACGCTTCTGTCTTAGTGAGGTTGCTACGCTTCTGTCTTAGTGAGGTTGCTACGCTTCTGTCTTCGTGAGGTTGCTACGCTTCGCCCCAGGCTCCGTGCCTGGTTGGAGTCAGCCCGGTCCCGCTGTTAATTACAAGACGGATGCCCGGCACTTCCGCTAAATCTGGGCAGTAAACGATGCCCTGGAGGGAAGTTGAGGAAAGATTCTTTGAAATTATCATCTCAGTTTGGGAGGCTCAGACGTCACAAGATGGTGATTGTTTGGGAGGGAGAGGGGGAGGTTATCTGTCATCAAACAAGGGAATGGAGTCAGAGGATTAAAGGCTGTTGTGCCTGGCATGTTGAGGGATGTTTACAAACTAACAAGCCAGAGTCTGATGAACAGTTTCTAGAAGACGGGATGCACCGTGTGCAGGCATGAGATAAACAGGTTCTGTGTCTCAACACGTGTAGCTAGCTTAGTTTACACCAAAGTTAACGTTTTCGTGAAGATAGTCGGAGGAGCAACAGGAGAATGTGGCCGCAGGCTACAAGTAATCTCTGGTTTCTTTCCAGCTTTTGTTCCGTTGGGTGGAGCAAGAAGTTGTACAAACCTGTACACAGTATGGTGGAAGGTGTGGTATCTACACATAGAGGTAATAGGTGTACATATAATTATGGAGGGTGTAATATCTACACATAGAGGTAATAAGTGTACATATAATTGTGGAGGGTGTAATATCTACACATAGAGGTAATAAGTGTACATATAATTGTGGAGGGTGTAATATCTACACATAGAGGTAATAAGTGTACATATAATTGTGGAAGTTGTGATATCTACATATAGAGGTATTAAGTGTACATATAATTGTGGAGGGTGTGATATTTACACATAGAGGTATTAAGTGTACATATAATTGTAGAAGCATAATAGCCAACGCCAGTCGGCACGGCACACGATGATGATGATGATAATTGTGAAGGGTGTGATAAGTACACATAGCTACGGAATGTGCGATGCAGATACAGAGCTGTGAGAGATATTATACATACAAATAAGTGTGAAAGGTGAGTTGTGTACAAGGAAACTATGGAAAGCGTGATGCGTAAAGGCTGTTGTGCCTGGCATGTTGAGGGATGTTTACAAACTAACAAGCCAGAGTCTGATGAACAGTTTCTAGAAGACGGGATGCACCGTGTGCAGGCATGAGATAAACAGGTTCTGTGTCTCAACACGTGTAGCTAGCTTAGTTTACACCAAAGTTAACGTTTTCGTGAAGATAGTCGGAGGAGCAACAGGAGAATGTGGCCGCAGGCTACAAGTAATCTCTGGTTTCTTTCCAGCTTTTGTTCCGTTGGGTGGAGCAAGAAGTTGTACAAACCTGTACACAGTATGGTGGAAGGTATGGTATCTACACGTAGAGGTAATAAGTGTACATATAATTATGGAGGGTGTAATATCTACACATAGAGGTAATAAGTGTACATATAATTGTGGAGGGTGTAATATCTACACATAGAGGTAATAAGTGTACATATAATTGTGGAGGGTGTAATATCTACACATAGAGGTAATAAGTGTACATATAATTGTGGAAGTTGTGATATCTACATATAGAGGTATTAAGTGTACATATAATTGTGGAGGGTGTGATATTTACACATAGAGGTATTAAGTGTACATATAATTGTAGAAGCATAATAGCCAACGCCAGTCGGCACGGCACACGATGATGATGATGATAATTGTGAAGGGTGTGATAAGTACACATAGCTACGGAATGTGCGATGCAGATACAGAGCTGTGAGAGATATTATACATACAAATAAGTGTGAAAGGTGAGTTGTGTACAAGGAAACTATGGAAAGCGTGATGCGTACACGCAGTTGTAGTCAGTGTATTATGTACACAAAATTATGGAAAGTGTGAGGTGTACATAAAATTCTGGAAAGTGTGACGTGTACATAGATTGTGGAAAGTCATATGTACAAGAAATAGTGGAAAGTGTGTTATAATATATGGAATGGGGAAGGCGTGGCAAGTACACATGGAAAGTGTGATACAGGCACAGAATATTTGAAAGTGTATACTAAGCTGTTAGAAAGTTTGATATTTTCACAGAATAACAGAAGGTATGGCATGAACACAACATGTTCGAAAAAATGGTATGTACATACGATGGTAGAAGTTACGACTTGTACACGTGTACACAACATGGCGAAAAGTATGACACATATGAATATACTCTACAGTGAAAGAAGTTAAAACATACGCACGTAACATGGAATGTATATGCATATGCACAAATGAAAGATAAACATCACATAATAAGGAGTCTTATACATATATATATATATATATCTCTCTAGAGAGTATACCAATTAGCTAAAATTAAGCACTTAATAGATCAAGACACTAGGAAGACATACTACATAGCTCATATACAAACACATTTAGACTACTGCTCAACAGTTTGGGATGGTTGCTCAGTGTCAAATACAAAGAGGCTTTGCTCTCTCCAAAAGCGGGCAGTAAAGCTTATTAGTGACAAAGATCAAGGCACAAACAACTAATCATCACAAACGTATCAAAATACTACCTCTTAAGAACAGGTTCCTCTTCAACAAAGCCAAGTTAGTACATCAAATTCTTTCACGGCATGCCCCGCCTTATCTATGGAACCTGTTTAAATTTAGCCCAAAGTGCAGCCAACGCTTGAACAACATATGTCTTCCAAAACCTAGACTTGATCTTTACAAGAAAAGCTTTAGTTATTCTGCTGCTCATCTTTGGAATACCCTCCCATCCTATATAAAAAGTATAAATTATACTCCTTCCTACAATTACAAGCTTTCCCAATATCAATTTGATGTCGACTACATGCCTCCATGAATTATAAAACTTAAAAGTTATCTTAAGCTGCTCTTACAGACACCGAATACAATTAATTGTTTTCTGAATAGTCCCGAAAATTTTGTTTAGTAGATAGTCATTTATAATGTATGTAGTTACTTCTGTACTGAGTGAATGTTTAAGAGCGAAACGTAAATGTTATATTTTATGTCTCTCAGCTTCAATGTTAGTTATGTTTGTTATATGAACAGCATATTTGTAGAATGTCTGGAATAGAGTGAAAGATGTATGATAAAGGGCAGAATGTCAGACGGGCCTGCGTGCCCAATTCTTAACCCTTTTGAAATACAGATCAATCAATCAATCAATCAATCAATCAATCAATCAGTCTCTCTCTGAACCTTAAGTGCCCAGGGCACATGGGGCTTCCGCAAGGGTTTTCCACAAATGCCTGTCCTTTGCCTTTTTTTCTGCTCTTACGGTGCGCCCTCTATTGCACAACATCATTTCTGTTGTTCTTCTCCATGTCTCTTTTGGTCTACCCTTACTTGTCCCCTCTGGTGTCCATCTTAGTGCTATTTTTGGTAGTGAGTTGTCAGTCATCCGGAGCACATGTCCCAACCATCGCCAGCGTCTTTCCTCAATAATTGCTGTCAGTGGCTTCATCTGAATTTCTGCCAACAAGATGTTATTTCTTATGGTAATTGGCCAAAATATTTTTCTAATTCTTCGTAAACATTTAGTCTGGAAAGAATTCAACTTGTTTTCTATTGTTTTGGTGATTTTCCAGCATTCACTTCCATAGAGTAGTACACTTAGAACATTACTCTTAAATATCCTGGTTTTCGTCTTCTCGCTTAGTTTTTTAGATTTCCATATTGTCTGTAGCATAGCAAAAGCCTGGTTTGCTCTAGTAAGTCTGCTGTTGATGTCCTCTGTGCTGTCTCCATTTTCTACTACTCTACTGCCAAGGTATACAAATTCATTGACCTCCTCCACTAACTTGCTATCTACTCTGAGTACATTTCTGTTGTTCACATTTTGCTTCATTAACTTTGTCTTTCCTACATTGATCTTTAGTCCTATGTTGTTTGCATTCTGAGTTAGCTTGTTTATTTTATCTTGCATATCTTTGTGACTGCTTGATAGTAGACAAATGTCGTCTGCAAAGTCAAGGTCCTCCAGCACTGTGTCAAGGGTCCATTGTAATCCTCTGCATTTGTCTGATGTTGCCTCCTTCATTAACCAGTCTACTGTCAAGATAAATAATGTTGGTGATAGTACACATCCCTGCTTCACTCCTGTTTGTACCCTAAAGCTGCTGGAGGTATGTTCTCCATAGATAACTTTGCACTGAAAACCCTCGTATAGGGCTTTGATTACATTCACTATCGTATGGGGGAGGCCGTGCCATCTTAGGATTTTCCATAGTGCATCTCTGTTGACACTGTCACAGGCTTTCTCAAAATCTATAAACAATGCATATGTTGTGCTATGCCACTCATTTGCCTGTTCTAATATTTGTCTAAGTACAAATATGTGGTTTATGCATGATCTTCCTTTCCTAAATCCTGCCTGCTCTTTCCGAAGTTTTCCCTCAAGTGCTGGTACAATTCTGTTGATGATTATTCTGCAAAATACTTTACTGTCTTATACATATAACTTTGGCAAAAGACTTTCACAAGTACAACTTAAAAACATAATATAAACGTATACGGTAAATGTACATGTATATAATACCAAAGGTAGACATCCTTGCACAGGATAAGTTAGAGTTTATTATGTATAGGATTGTGAAAGAGACCGAATTAATAGTGAGCCAATTCTCATGTGAAGGCAGTGAATTATAACTCAGCTGCTCTATCTACGTACATGTCGATCCAGTCTTAAAGTATTGGACACTCTACATTGTTAAAAACTGCCTCTCAAATAGGATAATGTCCGTCAGTAAGGCGAAGTGCACCAAATTATAAGTATACTTTTCAGAAGTATACTTGTCTTCCCTCTCTTTGGATAAAATAAAAGTATACTTCTGTGAAATATACTTGTCTTCCATCTCCTTTGGACAGAATGAGAATATATTGAATTTTATACTTTTATTCTACATCTCTCTCTCTCTCTCTCTCTCTCTCTCTCTCTCTCTCTGAACCTTAAGTGCCCAGGGCACATGGGGCTTCCGCAAGGGTTTTCCACAAATACCTGTCTTTCGCCTTGTTTTCTGCTCTTGCCCAGGTGAGCCCTCTATTGCTCAACATCCTTTCTGTTGTTCTTCTCCATGTCTCTTTTGGTCTACCCTTACTTCTGCTCCCATGTGGTGTCCATCTTAGTGCTATTTTTGGTAGTGAGTTGTCAGTCATTCGGAGCACATGTCCCAACCATCGCCAGCGTCTTTCCTCAATAATTGCTGTCAGTGGCTTCATCTGAATTTCTGCCAACAAGATGTTATTTCTTATGGTAATTGGCCAAAATATTTTTCTAATTCTTCGTAAACATTTAGTCTGGAAAGAATTCAACTTGTTTTCTATTGTTTTGGTGATTTTCCAGCATTCACTTCCATAGAGTAGTACACTTAGAACATTACTCTTAATATCCTGGTTTTCGTCTTCTCGCTTAGTTTTTTAGATTTCCATATTGTCTGTAGCATAGCAAAAGCCTGGTTTGCTCTAGTAAGTCTGCTGTTGATGTCCTCTGTGCTGTCTCCATTTTCTACTACTCTACTGCCAAGGTATACAAATTCATTGACCTCCTCCACTAACTTGCTATCTACTCTGAGTACATTTCTGTTGTTCACATTTTGCTTCATTAACTTTGTCTTTCCTACATTGATCTTTAGTCCTATGTTGTTTGCATTCTGAGTTAGCTTGTTTATTTTATCTTGCATATCTTTGTGGCTGCTTGATAGTAGACAAATGTCGTCCGCAAAGTCAAGGTCCTCCAGCACTGTGTCAAGGGTCCACTGTAATCCTCTGCATTTGTCTGATGTTGCCTCCTTCATTAACGCAAAGATAAATAATGTTGGTGATAGTACACATCCCTGCTTCACTCCTGTTTGTACCCTAAAGCTGCTGGAGGTATGTTCTCCATAGATCACTTTGCACTGAAAACCCTCGTATAGGGCTTTGATTACATTCACTATCGTATGGGGGAGGCCGTGCCATCTTAGGATTTTCCACAGTGCATCTCTGTTGACACTGTCAAAGGCTTTCTCAAAATCTATAAACAACGCATATGTTGTGCTATGCCACTCATTTGCCTGTTCTAATATTTGTCTAAGTACAAATATGTGGTTTATGCATGATCTTCCTTTCCTAAATCCTGCCTGCTCTTTCCGAAGTTTTCCCTCAAGTGCTGGTACAATTCTGTTGATGATTATTCTGCAAAATACTTTACTGTCTTATACATATAACTTTGGCAAAAGACTTTCACAAGTACAACTTAAAAACATAATATAAACGTATACGGTAAATGTACATGTATATAATACCAAAGGTAGACATCCTTGCACAGGATAAGTTAGAGTTTATTATGTATAGGATTGTGAAAGAGACCGAATTAATAGTGAGCCAATTCTCATGTGAAGGCAGTGAATTATAACTCAGCTGCTCTATCTACGTACATGTCGATCCAGTCTTAAAGTATTGGACACTCTACATTGTTAAAAACTGCCTCTCAAATAGGATAATGTCCGTCAGTAAGGCGAAGTGCACCAAATTATAAGGATACTGACGTTAAACTCTGTCACAAGAATGCTGTACTAAGTCTGGTCTTTAAAGCGATTCAATGAGAGAAAAAAAAAAGAAATGAAGAGCTACAAAAAATTCAGATAAAGTGTGAGTATAATATTTATCTTCACTCTCTTTGGATGAAATAAAAGTATACTTTTCAGAAGTATACTTGTCTTCCCTCTCTTTGGATAAAATAAAAGTATACTTCTGTGAAATATACTTGTCTTCCATCTCCTTTGGACAGAATGAGAATATATTGAATTTTATACTTTTATTCTACATCTCTCTCTCTCTCTCTCTCTCTCTCTCTCTCTCTCTCTCTGAACCTTAAGTGCCCAGGGCACATGGGGCTTCCGCAAGGGTTTTCCACAAATACCTGTCTTTCGCCTTGTTTTCTGCTCTTGCCCAGGTGAGCCCTCTATTGCTCAACATCCTTTCTGTTGTTCTTCTCCATGTCTCTTTTGGTCTACCCTTACTTCTGCTCCCATGTGGTGTCCATCTTAGTGCTATTTTTGGTAGTGAGTTGTCAGTCATTCGGAGCACATGTCCCAACCATCGCCAGCGTCTTTCCTCAATAATTGTTGTCAGTGGTTTCAGTGTGAGTATAATATTTATCTTCACTCTCTTTGGATGAAATAAAAGTATACTTTTCAGAAGTATACTTGTCTTCCCTCTCTTTGGATAAAATAAAAGTATACTTCTGTGAAATATACTTGTCTTCCATCTCCTTTGGACAGAATGAGAATATATTGAATTTTATACTTTTATTCTACATAAATTACATAAAATACTATATTGTACTGAAATACGCTAAGCTTCTGTTCCCGTTGGACAGAATAAGTGTATACCTTTTAAGAATATGTATGTTTTCCTTTCTGTATGGACAAAATTGGGCATTATAAAATATACACATTTCCTTTTAGTATGGATAAAATGAGAATACATTTTATTGCCAAATGTTCCCCTGGGAACAACTGTGTTAAGAGCACACTTATCTTAACATAGTGTTTGTGAGACAGGGAACATAGATCTGTTTGCTTAAAAACTCTGACCTACCTCTGTAGCCCAGAAACTTGTAGCAATCAACACTAATTGTAATTGTAATTGTTATTTTTGCAAAATGTAATGTCAGGTTGGTGAACAGATGGGGACATGGAGATCTCTGGCGGGGATGAGGGAAGTCTGGTGTGAAACCAATGAATCCAGGACGTGACAAGCCTATGGGTTTTTACAACAATGGCTATCAGAATGATGTAAACAAAACAGAGCCAGTAGACTATGGGTGGCGGGGAATGGATATCGTTGAAGCACTCATCAGATTCCTCATCTCAGAGTCAGAGTGTCTTTGTGGAACTGTCTCAAAACCATCTGACATGGAGAAGGGGCTTAAGTACAGCCACCAGAGGCTGGAAAACAAAGTTTTGGCCAGGCCAGCCACACTGTCTTCATGGCAGTCCGAGCAAGACCACAGTCTGCCCTAGCAAGGAAAGGTGCTGAAGTCGGAGTTACCCAGCCAAAAGGCGCATCGCAAAAATCAGGGTAACACGCATTATCGCTAATGAAATGTCTATATCTACAGTTTTCAAACATGGTGCTCGCCCTGTGAAGACTAACCAGGCAGGTGCAGTGCCGGGCCCCCTGCCTCGAAAGGGTCCACCCAATGCTACTGGAGGTCCTCTCAGTTCGTCTTGTGGAGTCAGGAGACATGAGAGTAGAGCTACTGGCCAAAAAATACAACAGAAGAAAACAGCCAAAAAAGAAGAACTTAAAATAATGCAGTGGAATGCTGAGGGTGTCAGCAGTGTTAGAGATGGCTATAGCAAAAAGGTGGAACTAGAGAACATACTTTTTGCAGAGCAGGTAAGTATATGCTGCATACAGGAGACACACCTAACCAAAGATGCCGCCTTTAAAATCAGAGGCTACCAGTGTTTTAGATCAGACCGACAGGACAGAAGAAAAGGAGGAGTACTCACACTTGTTAAGAATAACATCAGCGCATGTCAGGTGGGAGTGTACATGGAAGGAGCCGAATACCAGATGATCCATCTAAAAAGTAGTAATACAGATTTCCACCTCCTTAACTATTACTGTCCTAATGACCGCCCACTTGCTTTAGGAACAATCCCACACAAAGAGAGACTGATGGTCTGTGGTGATTTTAACAGTCATTCCCAGAGCTGGGGCTATGACCACATAGACAAGAGAGGAGAGGAAGTTGAGAGCTGGCAGGATGATAATGGACTTCTCCTGATCAACCAGCCAATGGATGCCCCAACATTTTACTCAAGGGCTTGGCATACAAAATCAACACCAGATCTGGCATTCCACTCTCCAGATCTGAAGTGGAACATTACACGTGAAGTTGGAAAACAACTTGGAGGTAGCGACCATCGACCAGTCTTCCTGACAATAGAAAATGAACTCCTTAACACCAGTAACCCTCTCCCCAGATGGAACTATAAAAAAGCAAACTGGACAATGTACAGACATCGTACAGGTATCCTGGTGGGACAGCTGTCCATAGAAGGTAAGGATATTAACAGCATAGTGAAGGAATTCAATGCTTGTATCCTTCAGGCCGCTCGTGAAACCATTCCCAGAGGAGCTCGCAGGGACTATAAACCATACTGGTCTAGTGAGCTGGGAAAACTCCATGATGACGTGGAAGCAGCTCGAAAGCAAGCAGAAAATAGACCATGCCAAGAACACCACAATAATTACCAACATTCTAAGGCCAAATTTCAGAGAGCAAAGCTGCAAGCCAGACGGGAAAGTTGGAGAGAGAAAACAGAGTCCCTAAACTTTGAAAAGGATGGAAGGAAACTGTGGAAACTAATCAAACAGTTAAATGATGAGAGTACTGGAAGAAGTACAAAGATTACACTAATAGAGGATGGGAAAACTCTTACAGGTAAGCAGGTAGCAGATCACTTTGCTCGCATGTTTGCACAGACTGCAACATTGATATCCATCCAGAGAAGGAGCGTACAGTGCGCATCGAGCCACAGAAAGAGGAGGAACAAGTCAGAAAAGTGGAGGTCATGGATGCACCAATCACACGCAGTGAGTTAGACCTAGCAGTAGTAAACTGAAACCAAGGAAATCACCAGGACCAGATGGAGTGTCCAATGAAATGATCAAGAACCTGGGAATGGCAGCAATGGGAAAGCTGTTGGATATTTTCAATATGTGCTGGAGCACAGGTAAGTTACCTCAAATCTGGAAGGAAGCAAGCATGGTACCACTGCTAAAACCAGGGAAAAACAGTGATACTGCCTCCAGCTACAGGCCAATCAGTCTCTAGCTGCCTATGCAAAACGATGGAACGCATCATTGACCTGAGGCTAAAATGGTACCTAGAAAGTGAAAACCTTCTCGTTCCACAACAAGCAGGATTTAGGCAGTACTACAGTACGGAAGATCAAGTGACCTATCTCTCTCAAGAGATTGAGGATGCATTCCAAGAGAAAAACCTTGTACTAGCAGCGTGGATAGACCTGAAGAAAGCCTTTGATAAAGTATGGAAAAAAGGTCTGTTGTGGAAACTAAGAAACTGCAATGTGAATGGAAGACTGTACAACTGGATAAAGTCCTATTTACACAATAGAAGAGCTAGAGTAGTAATGGATGGACACAAAAGCCAGAAAGTACTTCTGCGACACGGTGTACCACAAGGAGGAGTCCTTTCGCCTACACTATTCCTTGTATTCATTAATGACCTGGTCAAGGAACTTCCCTATGGAATCAAAGCGGCACTGTATGCAGATGATCTGGTCATGTGGTGTACAGATGAATATGCGACAGTTGCTACACAGAGACTCCAAAGAGCAGCAGACATCTTGACATCATGGACAAACAAATGGTGTGTAAGTATCAACACAGAGAAATCAAGTACCACTCTGTTCACCCTCTCATCTAAACAGAAAGCAGGTAAGATCTTTGTAAATGAAATACCCTTAAGGATGGACAACCAACCCACTTACTTAGGAGTGACTCTTGACTCAAAACTGACTTGGAAGCACACATCAACAGTGCAGAAGCAAAAGCCAGAAGAAAACTAGCCATATTAAGAAAATTGAGTGGAACTACATGGGGAGCTAGTGAAAGAATCCTCAAGAATGTATATCAGCAAAGTATTCTACCACATTTAGAATATGGCTCAACATCTTGGTGCACAGCATCAAACACTACGCTGCATAATCTAGACAAGGTTCAAAATCAGTCACTACGGATTATCACAGGTGCCATGAGGTCCACACCAATAGTAGAAATGCAGAAAATAGTTGGTGTTCAACCGCTAAAGGAACGTAGAGACACAAAGGTCATGACCATGGGAGAAAAATTCCTTAGCTCTGTAAGCCATCCCCTGAAGGAGAGATTCAATAACTTGGCATTAGGACGGCTTAAAAGAAGCAGCTTCATTCATCAGGCCAAGCGTATGCGTAAGCTGATACCTGACCTTCCAACTGTAGTCACTCCATTATCATCTGTACCAGAGCATACACCATGGAAAGAAGCAGATTATACACAAATAACTATTCAGACTGAAGTGAAAGGTGTGCAGAATGGTGAGATGCAGAGCAGTCTTGTAAGATCAAGCCACACTTAGTGTTCTAGATGACAAATATCCATGTGACACCTGGATACGTGTGTATACAGATGGATCTGCACATAATGCCATAAAGAATGGTGGGGCGGGAGCATATATTGAATATCCAAACAACACCATTGACAAGATTTCCATACCCACTGGTAAATACTGCAACAACTTTGATGCAGAAGTTAGGGCAATTATTGCTGCAGTTGAAAAACTATCAGACTCCAGAATTGATACATGTCCTGTAGTAATTCTCACAGATGCAAGATCAGTACTGGAGGCTCTTCAGTGCAACAAACTACCAGACCTTAAGGATGCCTTGTCAAAAATTGGCTTACAACATGGAGTCACTTTGCAATGGATTCCCTCCCACTGTGGGATACCAGGTAATGAGAAAGCTGACCATCTGGCCAAAGAGGGCACTGAAATGGAGCAACCAGACATACCAGTCACCTATAATCAGAAGAAAAGCATGATAAAAACCTACAGGAAGCCACAAACACCACCACATGATGACTATCACATGCTAAACAGAAAGGAACAAGTCACCATCTTCCGTCTCCGAACAGGTCACAGCCGACTCCGAAGTCATATGTATACAAAGTTTAAGGTTGGTACTACTAATCTATGTACATGTGCCCAGATGCCCCAAACCGTGGAACATATCCTCCAGAACTGCATCAACTACGAGTCACTGAGAAATAATTACTGGCCCAGTGAAACCACTAAAGAAGATAAGCTCTACGGTTCCATACATGAGTTACAAAAAACAGTGAAATTATCCAAGAGACAGGACTGCAGATATAGACAGACAGTGCGAACGAAGAAGAAGAAGAAGAAGATTGCCAAATGTGTGGCTTCCTTTTCTGAATGGATAAAATGAGAATAAATGTAACTGTAAAAAACTATCTTCTGTTTCTGCAATGATAAAGTAATGATGTGCTTAATGCAATATTCTTCTGCAGTCGTAACATTTGTAATAGCTTCTAGATTTCAAATAAGAGTTGCAAGTCTGCCATCCGCGTTTTAATGATTGGCAGGCCCCATGTTGGCACTCCCGCCCCACCTACATCTCTGAAGATGTCCTACTGGGTTGGTACAGTGGACTGTATTCAGTGTTAAGGTGTCCTACTGGGTTAGTACAGTGGACTGTATTCAGCGTTAAGGTCTCTTTTTGTCAGAAGCAGAAAAAGATTTATTTATTAAAGAAGTACGTAGTTAGAAGGTTTTGTGTTTCGCTTCGTTCAGTCATTAACACACAAGACCACAGCTCTTTCCGCCTCGTCAAAGTCACAAGACACGTAACTGTTGTTCTTCCATTCCCACTGGGTATACATCATACATGCCACTTTAATCTTTGTCTTCTCTTACCTTCGTCTTCTTTAACCTTGGCTTCTTTTCCGATATTTTTGTCCCGGGTGTTTTCGAATAAATAAGTTGCAAGTTCAAACGTCACATCTTTATGCTTGGATAAAGCTGTTTCTGCTTGGGTTGTTTTTCAAGTCTCTTTGTTTTCACAGCTTTATTTCAGCTGCCTCGTGTACATGTTTGCGCATAGATTTATATATTCTTATAAACAAACATTTCTTGTCTTACCTGTTCAGGTAAAGGTAAATGTAAGAGATGTGAACTTGCGTCATTACACACGATTAAACCATACGTCCTCTACTGCTTAGTCTGCAGTTGATGAGAAACTACCGGCTAGCGTCGCCATCAGCACAATCTCTGCAGCCAGCTAAAGCAGAAGATTGTTCGTTTTCACACACGTTACAGTTGACAATGTAAACACACTTTCTGACTTGACTTCTCTGTCGTTGTACCACTAAAATGGTGTTTGTTTTTTTTTGTGCTGATGGCGTAGAGTGCCTTGAACATTGTGAGGAACTTCCATGCCATCATGAAAGTGCTACACTTGCCTCACTTCGTTACACTGATACGCTCTATGCAACTTCAGTAACCCAGGATCACTAAAACAGAGTTCATACACGACTTGTAACTATATAAATAAATTAACTGACCATTCCAACTCCACAGTTGCGATACAAAACATAAGTCAATAATCACCCAACTCCGGACGTTACAATAGAACTGATTTATTGATGAAACCACATTTGTTGCTGGATGTTGTCAAATGGAAGACACATGAAAAGACTGATAGAATTCACAAATGCATTAAAAAGTGTCAAGTCGCCATGGGACGACATTTCACACGGCAAAATGTTGAAGGACATTTTTGCTTCTTAATACAGACAATACCACATACTCTCTACAAAACTGAATTCAAAAGAAACTTTCCAAAAAAGGACAAATTTAAATTCTATTAAGCATTCCTACAAAGGACAGACTACAATCTACTTTCTACTATTTCGAAGCCCAACTAAAATACCGACTCTGAAGAAATACTTGCGTGCCTATATTTCTGGAACCTCCTTTCTTGCCTGTCTCAACCATTGATCCTGTCGTCTGCCTATTTTCTGTGCGTCTCTTTCAAATTCGTTCATTATGAGTACAAATGCATGCGAGCTTTACAACGGATTTTCCCGCTGCGCACGCCTATAAGTATCCAAAATTAACTCTCTACAGAGGATACTACTGTTTTATTTCTATCCAAACCAATTATCTATCCTATGTTATTACACAGCGGTCATTGCTCTTCCTGCCCAGGGCTAACCCTGCTACCCATTTTTTTCCTTGAGTACCGGGGCAGTCTTTTTCTAGCCACGTTCTGATCGGCACTAGGGTGGTGGAAATAGAAACCGGGTCACCTGGTCGGCAAGCCACTGCGCTAACGCGGGTCCCATAATATTCAAGTTGTTTAAACGAAACTGCCTTAGTAGTTCTTCAGTCCGCTCTATATTTGGCGTGTCTGATTATCTCCAAGTCATGGTTTATTCGCATGAACACGTTCAGTAACCAGCAGTTACGGGTAAATTACCGATTAAAAACGAGAAGAATCAAAATTTTTGGAGATCATCGGTTACTGTAACCGGTTTATGTTATGAAAAGCCTAGTCAAAAGCAACTAACGAAACTGGTTGGAGGATTATCAGGCCAGCAGGATGGCAATGAATTTGCATGGAGGAGAATCAGCCAGTTTTAACTTTGGTTCAGTATGCAAGCATTTCGTGAAGATTAAATCTATTCGCTAATAAGATAAGAAGAAAAGGGAGGTTTACATGAACATTTACTTTCTGCCGATGTTGGTAAAGTATGTTTAATTTTACATTAAAAAAAGTATCAAGCACAGAAGCGTGATTTGTCAAGGCAATGACAATACGGCGGTGGCTTCCCTTTGTCTTCAGCTCGATTTGTTTACGGTTTTCTCCCCTAGCCTTCATCTAAAGGGACGAGTACAGGGGACAACAGGGCACTGATTTGGTGTGCTACTGTTTGTTCAGATATTTAAGGCTGACCTATATTTAGAAGACTGAGATGGAGAGACAACATTGAAGAGAATATAAAAGAAATTGGTGTCACCGACTGGAGACTGACTGACTGATCTTTATTTCAAAAGGGTTAAGAATTGGGCACGTAGGCCCGTCTGACATTCTGCCCTTTATCATACATCTTTCACTCTATTCCAGACATTCTACAAATATGCTGTTCATGTAACAAACATAACTAACACTGAAGCTGAGAGACATAACACAAAATATAACTTTTACGTTTCACTTGTATCCATTCACTCAGTACAGAAGTAACTACATACACATATAAATGACTATCTACTGAACAACAATTTCGGAACTATTGAGAATAAACTGTATTCGGTGCCTGTAAGAGCAGTTTAAGATAAGTTTTATGATTCATGGAGGCATGTAGTCGACATCACATAGATATTGGGAAAGCTTGTAGTTGTGAGAGAGAGAAGATTAGGAACAGAGAGGAGTGGAGGCGAACTTTATCTACTAGCAATGAGTCTTAATGGCTCGGAAAGCTGAAGAAGAAGAAGAAGAAGATATTTAGAGGCCATCCCAGCATCCACCAGTCAGTGGATACACCCTAGTAGGAAGACATGCCATAAGAACACAGAAACTGAAGAAGCTAGTAATACCTGGAAAATTCAAAGGAAAAAGAAAGAGAGGAAGACAAAGAATCTTAGTGAACTGACCAAGTGGCATAGAAAAAGAAAAGCATCTGAACTAATCGGAAACACCAAGCACCGTGCGAGATGGAGGAGCATGATCGCCGGCGCCATCTGTCACGGCGTTTAATAGTAATAATAATAACAATAATAATAATAATGTTGTATTGAGAAGACAGGTGTTCTGAAAGTACTTCATGCAAGATTAAACACGTATAACTGAACAGTTTCCACACAATCTTATCGTGATCGCTGCGTCGTCAACATTATTATCTAACTTTTTTGAGCTCTCTTCTTTCAGAACAAAAGATCCACCGGAGTCTTGACAGCCAGATCTTGCAAAGAAAAGATGGATGACGCTGTGAAGAAGATGATTGTAAATACCCAGAGGACAAAAAAAAAGGGGGGGGGGTGAATGTTCATGAGAGAGAGAGAGAGAGAAAGAGAGAGAGAGAAAGAGAGAATATGATGGAAGAGAAAAATATGGTGAAATTTCTTGATTTGGAAATGAATGTAACAAAAATTTGGAACTGAATGTAACAAAAATTTGGAACTGAATGTAACAAAATTTTAGAACTGAAAGTAACAGGAATATATTAGATAAACAGAAGAATGACCTTCGCTAATTTGCTTGTACATAGATCGATGTCAGTAGGTTAAAGATCGATACTTCATTACTGGAACCGCTGATCCGAGATCCATGTTAATGGACCATTCGTCCAGAACTGAAACTCGTTAGTATAAATACACAAGCAAACTTGTATGGTTGGTAGTCTCGTCTCATTGCAGACAACCTTTCAGTTGGTAGCCTCACTAACAGGCCTAGCAGGAAGTGGAGAAAATATAAGACCTGTTTTGAGGACCTAGAGACATAGCAATCAGAGCCAGAAACATGACTTCCTTGTCGCCATTATCGGATTCACTTGATCATGATAAATTAGCCCAGGCGGGCATATGTCATGAGATTCGTGTAAGTGATGCAAAATGCTGACAACAGTGCCAAGAGAAAATCAATCAAAGAAAGGGTACGCCACAAACCGGAGCTTTTGTTTTGATTCACAAGAGAAGAACAAGAACAAACATGTGAAGTAAATCAGCAGATTAGGACTAAGGTCCTTCCAGCAGTGAACAAAGCAGTGCTGGGACACTGTGTTGTACATAAGTACATACAAGTGTGCGCCCACTCATAAAATATTTATAGTCTGACTGTTATATACATGTATGGCCAGTCGTTTCAGTCGCCTGCATGTCCCTTTCGGAACTTTGCCTCCCTAACAGCTCTCCTGTAGGCCTCTTGATTGTAAGCAAGATGGCCTGTTGCGGATGCATCCACTTGCAGATAATCAACAATGGCTTGCAAGACTTTGGTCTTTCCCTCTTTCTTTATCCAGTTATGTACACTTCCAAGACGGCCTTCTCTAAATTATCATGACCTTTATTATGTCCATAATATTTAAGTTTTCTCTGTTTAATCCTCTTTATTAGCCAAATTTCTTCAATATTAAGTTCTTGTAGTATGGATATATTTGTTCATGTGTGTCCATGATACTTGAAGGACTCTTCTGTAGCATTTATATTCAGAGGCATTTATGTGTTTCTCAGCTGTTTTGTTAAGTGTCCAGGTCTCACGGGCATATGTTTCGTATGGAAAGATGCATGTCTTTAAAAATATTATTTTTGTAGTTCTGTCTGTTCCTCTCCACAGATTCTTTAACTGTTTTATTTTTTGAAGAACGATAGCTGTCTTCCTATTAATTTCCCTCATTGTATCGCCATTATCAGTTAGTAATGATCCAATATATTCAAAACTCTCCACCTCTTTCAATTTTTCCTCATATATATATATATATATATATATATATATATCAGCTGCCTTATTTGTTTTGTCAGTTGTCATCAATTTAGTTTTCTTCGCATTAACATAGAGGTTTTCTTCTTCGCTATTCTTACAGACTCTCATAATTAGTTTTTTCCATTCCATTTTGTGTTCTGGACAGCAATACTGCGTCATCAGCATATCTAATCTGTGATATTTCTTAATCTCCAATTGTTATAGCATCGTAATATTCTTCGTCTATATCTTGTCTAACTTTCCTCGATATATTTTCAGTATACAAGTTAAATAAGTAGGATGACAATATGCACCCCTGACGTACCCCTTGCTTTATGTCAAACCAAGTTGTTGTTTCACCATTTATTCTTACTGCTGCTTGTTGGTCTAGATACAGCAGTGATGTTAATTGTATCAAATGTGTTGGAAATCCCATTTTTTCCATTATTTCCCAAAGTTTCTGATGTTGTACACAATCAAATGCCTTTGAGTAGTCTCTAAAGGGTAAATATAAAAAAAGTAAAGTAAAGGTAACCCTGTCATGCCTTAGAGGCACATAGGGATATGGTGTTAGTGCCCATATTTTCCTTGACCTGTCAGCACACTAGAGGGTGATATGGTCAGTATCACACCTGGCTGCCTTTTCCTTCCCCAACTCCAGAAGAAGTCGGGTACCCATTTCTACAGCTGGGTGACTGGGGTGCCGCCGGCCAGATTCGAATCCCCGACCTTCGCCATGAGAGACCAGTGCACTAACCACTTCGCCACTCAGACACCCAAAGGGTAAATATAGATTCACATTAAACTCTGCATTTCTCTAATATTAATCTTATATTGAATATATGGATCTCTTGATTCTCTTCCTTGCCTAAAACCAGCTTGGACCATATTGACTTCTTCTTCTATTTTCTTACGAAGTCTACCCATTATGATTTTTAACAGAATTTTACTGGCATGACTAATCAGGGCAACAGTTCTGTAGTTTGTGCATAATTTCAGGTTACCCTTTTTTGGCGGTGGTATGAATACAGTTCTTTTCCATTCTTTTGGTCAAATACCTGAATGCCATATCTTTTTACGTAGTGCAATATAGATTGTTGCACATTCCTTTATTCCTGCTTTAATAAGTTTAGCTGTTATCTCATCACATCCTGGTGATTTACCATTTTTCAGATTATTTATTGCCTATAAAAATTCTTCTATTGTCGGTTCGGGTTCTTTCTCCTGCAATAATATTTCACACTGTTGATTTCTGTTTTCACAGTCAGTTGTTTCATACATTCCTCTGCAATATTCCTTCCTTCCATCTTTCTAGAATTTCCTCTGTCTCTGTCAAGGTATTCCCCATCTCGTCACAAATTACATTTAGCTTAGGTGTGACATTTCTCGTCAATGTCTTCATTTCTTTAAACATTTCACTATCTCTTCCACACTTCTGATGTCCTTCTATTCTTTCAAAACAATCTTGTATGTACTGTTTTTTATGCCTTTTCTTATGTTTCTTCGTACTTCTTTTGTTAAAGATTTATATTCCGCTCGTTTGTTATTTGTTACTTTCAATTTCTTCTTCATTTCAGTACGTTTTTTATCAGTTCTAGTGTGCCTGCTGTAATCTTCTTCTTCTTTGTTCGCTTCTACCACCAAGACCGCCCCATGATCCTACTGAATTTACTCATGTGGTCCTCGATAGGTCCCGTGGTCCCCTTGTGGTCCCCGAAAGGACCACACGAGATCCCCGAGAGGACCACAAGAGGTTCAGAGTATCGCAGGGCTTGAGCCTGTATTCTCGGTGGGTCTCAGAAAAATGATCGCGTGACACCGTGGCTTTCGTTGCAACAATTTTATCTAGAGTTGGACTTTCTCACTGGATAACCTCGACGTGTTTTGAGATACCTATGTATCCCCGCCGGATGAGAGGTGGTTGACCATCCAGTCCAGCGTTGGCCTTTCTCACCGGAAAACCTTAGCGTGACTAGAATACGCATACATCCCCGCCGGGTGAGAGGTGGTTGCTTATCTAGACAGCACTGGTCCAGTGTCTCCGACTTCAGCATTCTGTGGTCGTGACCGCTACCCTTCCTGGTTGTGACCAGGACGGAGCTTTTGTCCAGAAGGACGAATCCTCGCCACTTGTAAGTTTCAACCCCTGGGTTGAGCCGGTTTAGGCATATTATCCCAGTATGGGCGTGTTTAGGACGTGACCGACCTCTAGAGCAGAGGTACCGTGACATGAGTAGCCATCAAGTTTCACCCCTGGTTTAAACCGGTTTAGGCATATTTCATCAGTATGGGTGTATATCGGACATGGCCGGTCTCTAGAGGTGCCGTGGTATGAGTAGCTCTAGACGCGAGACTACTGGACATTAAGCTTCACTTTATCCTTTCCATCACCTTTTCACATCGGCGCCGCACGGCAACACTAATTGCTTTTTGCATTTTCTTCATTGGCCGAGAGGAGTTTCACTCAATGCACGGCATTCGGAGAATTTCGCCAGCTTAACCCCTAGGTTAAGCCGGTTCAGGGAATTCGCCCGGTATGAGTGCACATGGGACGTGGCCAACCTCCAGAACAAAGGTGTCATGATTTGAGCAGTCCTGATTTCAAGACTACTGATTACTTCACTTAATCCTTTCTTTCACCTTTTCCACAGTGGCGCCGCGCGACAACCCCATTCGCACCTTTCTTCACTGGCCGGGAGATCTTGAGCTACCAAACATGACTCTCATCTACCCGAGGCGTCTGGTTTTCAGGTGCCAGATATTCGCCTTCGCCCCTTCTCCTGTCAGTTTGAACAGTTCTGCCACGAGAAAGCCAGGAGCTGGACGTGGACTGCCAGAGGCTATTTGAGACGCACGCCTTGGAGATATTTCATTGGAGTGGAGAGAGTATCCCCAACCCCACCTCCGGCTATAACAGTACTTAGAACCTGCCTGCTGTAATCCATCCATTCTTTTGTCTTTTCTTTACTGGAACCATATCTTTAATTGCTTTTATTAAACTATCTCTGGCCTGAGTAGCTAGTTCATCTGGTGTTATCTCCTCCTGTGCAGCCATCAGTATCTCGAAACGGTTCTTTACTTCTATATTGTATTGTTCTGGTATTTTTGTAAGATCAAAGCGGAGTGGTCTTGATCCTCTGTCTTTTTTATCTTTATCTTCATGTCTGCTATTAATAACTCATGGTCCGTGTCACAATCAGCACCTGGTAAAGTTTTTGCTGATGTTATGCTTGATCTCCACCTTCTTTGCACTAAAATGTAATCTATTTGATTCTTGGTTTTCCCATAAGGTGATGTCCATGTGTAAAGTCTTCTTGGATGTTGTCTAAAAAGTGTTTTAGCGACCATTAGCTCATTTTCCATGCAAAACGCCATTAGATTGTCACCTGCCTCATTTCTATGTTCTGTGCTAAATTTCGATACTACATGTCCTTCATCTTCTGCTCTTTCTGTACCAATCTTTGCATTAAAATCCCCCATTATTAATACAATATCATTTTTCCTCACCTGTTTTATCGTCGTTTGCAGTGTGTTATAAAAGTCTCTTCCTCTTCTTCTGCTGCTGATGTAGGCGCATATATCTGGATGATTGTTACATTTCTAGGAGTGCTCTTAAGTCTGATTGTGAGGATTCTATCACTTACTGGATTGTAACCTAGTAACGGTTTTGATGTTGATTTGTCCAAGTAAAAAGCCACTCTATTCTTTCCTCCTAATTCTCCACCAGAGTATTTAAGATATTATTACCCCCCCCCCTCCCTTTTCAAGTGTCCTGATCCTTTCCATCGATGTTCGCATTTTCCCAAAATGTCTATCCCCGTTCTTTTTCACCTCGCTACTTATTATTTGACACTTTCCCTCATACATACTTCTTACATTCCATGTTCCTACTCTTATTTTTCTTTTTAGTTTGATGCAGGAGTTTTCCTTGGTAACATTGTCAGGATTTTGTCCGTCACCACAATTACTAGTACTGACCTCACACTCTTCCCCAGTATTAAAATTAAATCTATCTGGCCTGGGGGACTCGCCACCAGATCTATTTTCTATCTGACCTTCCATACTGCTATTAGGGTTTCTTGGTGTCTTTACCATTGCTTTCCTTCCGGGCAGTGACTGTACTAGTCAGTGATCGTAGCCATTGTCCCTACATTGAGATCATCTGCCTACTATCATAGAATGGTGACCATAACCAACATTATCTGTCAGCTGCTCTCCCATTTCATCCACCACCTGCTCCCATGGCTTCACGTCACCCTGATCGGGGGCTGTACGGGTACTCCACCTTGCCCAAGGGTGTCCCGTAGACTGACGGAGGTAAGGAGGCGTCTTACTTCTCCTTTGATAGGGGATACCCCTACCCCGCTAATAAAGTGTGTGCCCACTCATAAATATTTATAGTCTGACTGTCATACAAATGTGTGCCCACTCATAAATATTTATAGTCTGACTGTCATACAAGTGTGTGCCCACTCATACATATTTATAGTCTGACTGTCATACAAATGTGTGCCCACTCATAAATATTTATAGTCTGACTGTCATACAAGTGTGTGCCCACTCATACATATTTATAGTCTGACTGTCATACAAGTGTGTGCCCACTCATACATATTTATAGTCTGACTGTCATACAATTGTGTGCCCACTCATACACATTTATAGTCTGACTGTCATACAAGTGTGTGCCCACTCATACATATTTATAGTCTGACTGTCATACAAGTGTGTGCCCACTCATACATATTTATAGTCTGACTGTCATACAAGTGTGTGCCCACTCATAAATATTTATAGTCTGACGGTTATACAAGTGTGTGCCCACTCATAAATATTTGTTCTTCTTCTTCTTGTTCATGTTCTTCTTTTTGTTGTTCTTCTTGTTTTTGTTCTTCTTGTTCTTGTTTTTTTCTTGTCCTGTTCTTCTTGTTCTTGTTCTTCTTCTTGTTCTTCTTGTTCTTGTTTTTGTTCTTGTCCTGTTCTTCTTGTTCTTGTTTTTGTTCTTGTCCTGTTCTTCTTGTTCTTGTTTTTGTTCCTGTCCTGTTCTTCTTGTTCTTCTTCTTCTTCTTGTTATTCTTGTTCTTCTTCTTCTTGTTTTTGTTCTTGTCCTGTTCTTCTTGTTCTTGTTCTTTTTTTAATCTTCTCGTTCTTGTTTTTCTTGTTCTCCTTGTTGTTGTTGTTGTTTTTCTTCTTTTTGCTGTTGTTGTTCTTGCTCTTATTCTTGTTGTTTTTGTTGTTGTTGTTCTTCTTCTTGCTCTTATTCTTGTTGTTTTTTGTTGTTGTTGTTCTTCTTCTTGCTCTTATTCTTGTTGTTTTTGTTGTTCATCTTCTTCTGTTTGTTGTTGTTGTTGTTCTTTTTCTTCTTCTTCTTCTTCTTGCTCTTATTCTTGTTGTTTTTGTTGTTCATCTTCTTCTGTTTGTTGTTGTTGTTGTTGTTCTTCTTTTTCTTCTTCTTCTTGCTCTTATTCTTGTTGTTTTTGTTGTTCTTGTTCTTGTTCTTGCTCTTATTCTTGTTGTTTTTGTTGTTCTTCTTCTTCTTCTTGCTCTTATTCTTGTTGTTTTTGTTGTTGTTGTTGTTCTTCTTCTTCTTGCTCTTATTCTTGTTGTTTTTATTGTTGTTGTTGTTGTGTTCTTCTTCTTCTTGCTCTTCTTCTTGTTGTTTTTGTTGTTGTTGTTGTTGTTCTTCTTCTTGCTCTTGTTGTTGTTGTTCTTCTTCTTCTTCAACTTTTATCCACTTCATCAGCATCATTCCATTCTTACCAAGCATTAAGAAATGTCGCCAAGATTTCAGTGACCCTCCATTCCTGACTTTTGTTGGCCTGTCCACTGTTTGTGAGCCTGGTAACTAGTACATCCACTCAGCTGCCACTCATCCAAAGTTATCCAGTCTGCCCTGAGCAAACAAGGCCAAGATTTCCAGGTTTAACAGTCAGGGCAGGTTTCTCTCGCAACCACGTGTGAACGATGCAGAGAAAATAAAACTGGAAGGGTTTGTTGTTATATGATAGAACTTGACTTCCACGGGGTAACAATGTGGGCAATCAGGCCTGTCTGCCACCGTGTCCTTTATCCATTAAACTGTTTTGTGTTCCAGAAAGTGGATCTTAAAAGAGTTGATGTCCAGATTTCTTTCCTATCCGCATTCTGGCACGATCTGCAACTCGTGTAGACAAACATACACTCGTACATCGATTTTCCTTCGAAACTCGTTAAAAGAGTCGAAAAAGGGTTTGCGTAAAAAGAGCAGGCAATTTTCCTTTATCCTTTGTCTATTTGTCTGTGCAAAGTAGCTACTGCACTGCTGATGTCAATGTTTTCTTCCACTATGTAAACAGTCAGTGTTATACAAAGATAATAAAGAAAACAGCAGAAGACTTTACAAATATAGAACAAATTTAACAACAAAAATAAAATACTAATACTCTTCAAAAGGTCCCTTATTTATGTAGTTACCTCTCGCTTATCAAGTGAATATTAGCCCTCATTTCAGTGGTAATATCACACGTTACAAAAAAAATCAGTCATGCGTTGACTTAAGGCCTGCGACTTACTACCGTTCAAACTCAGAGTCCATGTCCCACATGTATGATTTACTAAAGAAATACTAAAATACAGTAAAACACAGTAACATACAGTAAAACACGATAATATACAGTAAAACATTAAATATACAAAAGAACACAGTGAATGTATAGTAAAACACAGTAATATACAGTAAAACAGTAAATATACAGAAGAACACAGTGAATGTATAGTAAAACACAGTAAATATATAGTAAAACAGTAAATATATAGTAAACAGCAAATATACAGTAAAACATAGTAAATATGTAATAAAACAGTAAATATACAGTAAGACACAGTAATATACAGTAAAAAACAATAAATATACAGAAGAACACAGTGAATGTACAGTAAAACACAGTAAATATGTAGTAAAACAGTAAATATATAGTAAAATAGCAAATATACAGTAAAACATAGTAAATATGTAATAAAACAGTAAATATACAGCAAAACACAGTAAATTTTTAATAACATAGTAAATATACAGTAAAACACAGTAAATATACAGTAAAATAGTTTCTTGTCGGCACCGTTTCCTATCTTTTGTTGTCCTGTTAAGGCTGGATTAAGTGATATTTCTTTTTTCAGTAAAATCTACAGTATCATGGCCCTTACACACGCTCATTTGGTGAGTACATAATCCATGCACGAGAGTGAGTATACAGTGTGTGTACGTGTGTTTTTATACGTTTTGGAAAAGTTATTAGTGTGATTCTTTATTTCATGTGTTGAAATTTGCAATTCCCACAAAGTCTGTGCGCTAATTTAAATTTGTTTGGTATTTTAAAGTGATGATGAACTTGTCTGTTCATCTTGTAACAGGTTTAGTAGTAGGCTGTATTTTAAAGACTGACATACGGCCAGATGGCCGGTAAGAGTGCGGCCGAAAGTAGTGGCTGTGCTGTGTTTCTGTATCCTGTGATATTATCAGTAAAATTATGGCTAACTACTTGAGAAATAACTTGAGAAAGTTGGCGACATCATGACCAGTGTGTGCGTCAGTGTGTGTGTGTGAGAGAGAGATATGCGTCTGTGTGTGTGAGACTGTATGTGTGTGTGAGAGAGAAAGAGAGAGATGCGTCTGTGTGTGAGACTGTATGTGTGTGTGTGTGAGAGAGAGAGAGAGAGCTTTATTACTTGATCAAACTTCATAAAAATTGGGATAATCTAATCATTTTGACCTACAATAGTTTCGTGCGTGCGTGCGTGCGTGCGTGCGTGCGTGCGTGCGTGCGTGCGTGCGTGCGTGCGTGCGTGTGTGTGTGTGTGTGTGTGTGCGTGTATTTGTTTTCTTTGTGAAATCGCGTAATTTATTGTTATGAAATTTTTGTCTGTCAAGGTTTCAGGTAAAGTATGTCTCCAACAGCGACGGTCAAAACAAACTCCAGTTTGTCATAAAACCAAATAACATCACTATTTCTAACGTGGTTTTGTTGGTCGAGGAGTTTGGTGCGAGTTACAAGAACACGGGGGGGGGGGGCGCGGACCCCGGTTAGGTTAATTTGACTTTTCTATCCTTGAGTAGTTCCTGAGAAGAAGGTTGAGGATCCCATGGACAGCCAAGATAACTAATGAGCAGTGTTTAAGACAGGCTAATGGAAAACGTGGTATAGTAACGCTGAAAACAGAATCTTGAGAAGAATTTTTGGATCAGTTAGAGATCATATATGATATGAATGGAACATTAGAAATAACAAAGAAATACACACGGTATTCCAGTCTCAACTTATTGCTACCATTATGAAAAAAAAAATAGATTGAGATGGCTCGAACACTTAGAGAGGATGGACGAGAATAAACAGACAAAGAAGGCTTATACAGAAGAGATTAACGGAGACAGACAAAGAGGCAGACCGAGACAACGGTGGCTTGACCACCTGGAAGAAGACCGACGAGCCCTGGGAGTGGACAGTTGGCAGAAGAAGACTAAGAACAGAGAGGAAGGGAGACAAGTCTTGTCTGCAGCAGAGAGCCTCGGTGGCTATGAAAAGCTGAGTGGATGAGTGAATCATAATAGTGGGCAAAACTGAAGGCAGGAGAGGAAGACCTAGGGAGCAGATATTAGACGGTCAGACATTGTAGCTTGGGAAGAGATCAGCAACAGAGTTCCTCAGAAATGTCAAGGACCGAGATGTTGCCCGGCAAGACGCTTGATGATGATGATGATGATGATGATGATGTTTCACATGAGTTTTTCTGAAAATTTAGATTGTCATGTTAGCCCAGAAGAGACTTTAGTTACGCCGTGAAATGATTTTTTTTCAGTGCTTTTTTTATCAGATCGCATGATTTATTATTATGCGAACTTTTTCATTCATCTGTGCCAAGTTTTCATAAATAGTTAATGACTTCACTAACAGTCAGTCATTTGCATTTCCCTTGCGGAACATTCCCTACTCCTGTATGCATCTCGGTTGTGAGCAAGATGGCCTGCTGCTGATGCATCAATTTTGCAGATCATCCACGATGTCTTGCAGCCATCTTCGCCTTGGTCTTTCTCTCTTTCTTTTCGCACTATGTACCCTTCCAAGACGGTTTTATGAAAATTATCATGACGTTTATTATGTCTATAATATTTAAGTTTTCTCTGTTTAATCTTCTTTACTAGCCAGATTTCTTCAATATTAGGTTCTTGTAGTATAGATACATTTGGTTTTTTTTTGTGTCCATGATATTTGAAGAACTTTTCTGTAAGATTTACATTCAAAGGCATTTATGTGTTTCTCAGCTGTTTTGTTAAGTCTCACAGGCATATGTTGCGATGGGAACGATGCATGCCCTTAAAAAATCTTATTTGTGTAGTTCTCTCTGTTCCTCTCCACAGATTCTTTAGTTGTTTTATTTTCTGAAGAGCGATATATGTCCTCCTTTTAACTTCCCCCATTGTATCTCCATTATTAGTCAGTAGTGATCCAAGATATTCAAAACTCTCCACCTCTTCCAATTTTTCCTCAGATATACGTACTTCATCTGTCTTATTTATTGTGTCAGATGTCATCAGTTTAGTTTTCTTGGCATTAAGTTAGAGGTTTTGCTCTTAGCTGTTTTTACTAGAACGTCAAAATAAACTGTCATGTCGCCACAACGACGGTAATGTCTCACCGAGTCTGGGTCAGCTCTCCTGGGTCAGCTCTCCTGGGTCAGCTCTCCTGGGTCAGCTCTCCTGTGCGTTTAATCACTAAAAAGAAAATCCCTTTAACATCTTTGTCCACAGCTCACGCTTGTACCTAAAGCTCAGTTCGCAATTCCCCGGGAGGATAAACCAACTACTACCCACTTATACCATAGCCTGCCAGGGTGCGAATATTTGATGTCTTGAGAGTCGATTGAGCATTCTGTAATCCAATATGTTTACAGGGTCATTAAAAAAACATGCGTGTAATATTATGGAATATCGTCTAAAACTGTCAACATCATTAAGGATCTATACAACGAATATGTTTGCGCAGTCAACACAGAAGAAGGAATGACCGAATGGTTTCAGATTGAAACAGGCGTGAAATATGGATGTATATTATCTCCCCTGCTTTTTGGAATTGCCATAGACTTCATAATGAAAAAATGCTGCACAGGTAAAACTGGCATTGGTTGAGTACATGAGACCCAGCTGGAAGATCTTGATTTTGCAGATGGCATAACTGTTTTCAGTGACAATATGAAATCAATGCAAGTAAAAACAGATACCCTGTCTTCAATGGTTAGTAAAAACAGGACTCGAAATTAACAAGGGTAAAACAAAAATAATGAAAAAACTTCCTATTAATCAGGAAGGAAAAATATACATAGAAGGAACAACTGTTTATAAAGCACACCAATTTCCATACCTCGGCAGCTACATAGACCAGGATGATGACATCAGAAAGGAAATTAGAATTCGATTTGCAAAAAGCAGCATTGACCTTCAAGAAACTTGAGAACAAATGGCATTCAAAAGTTACAAGCACAAAAACCAAGCTAAAACTATTCAATTCAAATGTAACATCCACCCTGATTTATGCATGCGAAAGCCGGAAAACAACTAAAGAAATAGACAACAAATTAGCACAGGGTTCGGGAACTTTGAAGTCAGCACTTCAAGGACGAGAATGAAATGGAGGCTGTGTCGGCAGCGATGGAATGGTTAGTTGCTGATGCTGTGGTGAATGTCATTGTGCCGGATTCACAGGATATACTTTGTAAGACTGAGGAAAAAAATTGCTTCGAAAAGAATGGGTTCATCTGTTAAGCCAGTCAGTTGTGACAAGCCTAACGTGGCTTTACTGTCCAGGACATGCGGGAGTACGTGGCAATGATGTGGCAGATAGACTGGCTGGACAGACTAAAATAAATGGCAGGCTGACAATGGACAAAGATGACATTGCTAAAGCTATTTTGGACAGACTACGGGAACATAAAGAAAACAAATGCCTACGGAAAATATTCGGTATAAAGTGGAACTAATTCAGAAACAACGCAGAGATAAGACAGATTAGCAAACAACAATTTGTCTTATAGGTGATCAGAAAAAGAAGATGGACATATGTCGGTCACGTGATGGGAAGAAACAATCAGAGAATCCCAAAACAAGCTATCAAGTGGAACACAAAAGGCCAAAGAAAAAGAGGTCGACTACGTGAAACTTTAAAGAGGACACTGTTAAGAGAGGCCAGTCTAATGGGCATAACATCCTCTGATGAGGTTGAAAAGCTCGCTGAAAACAGGAAAAGTTGGCGAGCTACCATGCGAGCCCTATGTGACGTTTATCGGCACGGGAAGGATGTAAGATGTACGAATATTAATTGGAAAGAAAAAAAACCTCATTAATCATATTTACAAAATCATAAGGGATATGTGCATATATACTGTAAAAGCTATTTATTTCATTTACAAGAAGTTGCACGTATTTTATTTTAGAAAGAATATAAACTTTACCATCTGCTCAATTTTGATTAAAAATAATTTATAAAAATAAAATTTATTCCAAAAGAGATAATGGACCAATAAAATTAGGTTGAAGGCCGCACGCTGCCCGCGGGTCGTATTTGCCGACTTCTTGTGTAAAAACCACCTTAATGGAGATCCTGTAGTTACCAGCGATGTCAAATGTGTCATCTTATAAATCAAATACAAAAAAGCAAGCCTGTCATCTAGCCGACGTCACCTGCCAATCTAGACGCCTGAGAGATGGATTAAGTGGAGATAACTTTGGCACGATGTCTCACACAAATAAGCTCTCTTGGAACAATGGGATTCTCTTATAGTTTTGTCTCAAAGCTGTCAGCTAGTACTTCTAGAAACTATCATACACTACCTTACGCTGAATATTAATCCTGTCCTACTTGTTTTGTTGGAAAAAAGATACCGAATTAAAGAAACGAGATTTATTTTTTTTTTTAATGATTTCATTTCTATTACGGAACATTTTACATATAATACTAGCTGATTACCCGGCGTTGCCCGGGTATTTATTTATCCCAATCAGCAAAGTTCTATTCATTTCCACAACCTTCTAGACGGTTCTGCAAAGTTGTATTCATTTCCACAGCCTTCAATAAGGTTCTGCAGAGTTCTATGTGTTCTATTCGACTAAACGTGGACTTAATTGTCATCAGGACTGTCACCAATCACCTTAGCGACCCCGAACACTATGGATTGGACACTAATCTCGGTCAGTTTGGACATTTTATTTTTTACCACTTCTCACCCCCCCCCCCCATGCCGCTGGGGGATGAATTTGGACTTAAACGGCATCAGGAGTGTCTCTATTCATCTCAGCGACCCAAAGAACTATGGATTCAACACTAATATCGGTCGTTTTCGATTATTTGTACATGTCACCCCTATCCCAGCCCAAGGGCCCGCCATACAGATGGAAGCTGAACCTGGACTTAAAAGGCATTGGGAGTGTCCCTATTCATCTCGACGACCCCAACAACTATGGATTCGACACTAATATCGGTCGTTTTCGATTATTTTTACATGCCACCCCGACCCTAGGGGTCATAAGAGCATCCCAGTGGTGATCTAAACCCACACCCCCCCCCCCCCCACACACACGCACACACGGTGCATTGTCCAGATTGTAAGTCATATGTCTGCCAAATTTGGTTGAAATTTCTCCAGGCTTTTCATCGTGATAGTCTAACATACATGCATATATACACACACACACACGTTTATATATATATATTAACATACATACATATATATATACACACACGTTCATATATATATATATATATATATATATATATATATATATATATTAACATACATACATATATACACACACACGTTTATATATATATATATATATATATATATATATATTAACATACATACATATATACACACACACGTTCATATATATATATTAACATACATACTTATTTACACACACGTTAATATATATATATATATATATTAACATACATACATATATACACACACGTTCATATATATATGATGTGACAAGCCTAACGTGGCTTTACTGTCCAGGACATGCGGGAGTACGTGGCAATGATGTGGCAGATAGACTGACTGAACAGGCTAAAATAAATGGCAGGCTGACAATGGACAAAGATGACATTGCTAAAGCTATTTTGGACAGACTACGGGAAAATAAAGAAAACATATATATATATAGTGATGATAACATTAAACGAAAGGATATCACTAGTATGAAGTTGTGTAATAAAGCAAACTGAAGATTAGAATGCAATATTTCATCTTATGTAAAACACAGTAATATGTCATTCATTCATTCATTCATGTGCATGTCCCTTGCGGAACTTTGCCTCCCAAACAGCACTCCTGTAGGCCTCTCGGTTGTGAGCAGGATGGCCTGCTGCTGCTGCATCCATTTGCAGATCGTCAACGATGTCTTGCAGCCATGTTCGTTTTGGTCTTCCTCTTTTTCTTTTTCCCATTATGTATCCTTCCAATACGGTCTTCTCTAAATTATCATGACGTTTAGTGTATCAAAAATATTTAAGTTTTTTCTCTTTAATCCTCTTTACTAGCCAGCCTTCTTCAATATTAAGCTCTTGTAGTATAGATGATGTATAGAGGAATGTTAGAGAAGATGTAGACAAAGAATATTACGATGCCATAACAGTTGGAGGTTATGAAATACCAGAGATTAGATATGCTGATGACACAGTATTGCTGTCCACAACACAAGAAGGAATGGAAAAACTAATTATGTCAGTCCGCAAGAACAGCGAAGAGCAGAACCTCTATCTTAATGCAAAGAAAACTAAAGTGATGACAACTGACAAAACAGACAAGGCAACTGAAATATGTATCAGTGAGGAAAAACTGGAAGAAGTGGAGAGTTTTGAATATCTTGGATCACTACTAACTAATAATGGAGATACAATGCGGGAAATTAAAAGGAGGACATCTATTGCTCTTCAGAAAGTAAAACAAATAAAGAATCTGTGGAGAGGAGCAGACAGAACCACAAAAATAAGATTTTTAAGGGCATGCATCTTTCCCATCGCAACATATGCCTGTGAGACCTGGACACTTAACAAAACAGCTGAGAAGCACATAAATGCCTTTGAATGTAAATGCTACAGAAGAGTTCTCCAAATATCGTGGACACAAAAAAGAACAAATATATCTATACTACAAGAGCTTAATATTGAAGAAGGCTGGCTAGTAAAGAGGATTAAAGAGAGAAAACTTAAATATTTTGGCCACATTAAACGTCATGATACTTTAGAGAAGACCGTATTGGAAGGATACATAATGGGAAAAAGAAAAAGAGGAAGACCGAAACGAAGATGGCTGCAAGACATCGTTGATGATCTGGAAATGGATGCAGCAGCAGCAGGCCATCTTGCTCACAACCGAGAGGCCTACAGGAGTGCTGTTTGGGAGGCAAAGTTCCGCAAGGGACAAGCAAAGGAATGAATGAATGTAGTATAGATATATTTGTTCTTTTTTTGTGTCCACGATATTTGGAGAACTCTTCTGTAGCATTTACATTCAAAGGCATGTATATGTTGCAATATGTCAACTTATGTTAAATAAACTGTAATATGTCATCTTATGTTAAATAAACTGCAATATGTCATCTTATGCTAAATAAATTGTAATATGTCATCTTTTGTTAAGTAAACTGTAATATGTCATCTTTTGTTAAGTAAACTGTAATATGTCATTTCATGTTAAAAAATAAACTGTAATATTTATATTAAATAATTATGTTAAAATAAACTCCGATGGCGAGCATGTGCTTTCTGCTTGATACCCTCAGTGTGAGATCAAAACACAGGTATGCTCAGGTAAAGGCATGCATCAGGTATGCTCAGGTAAGGGTATGCATTAGATATGCTCAGGTAAAGGCATGCATCAGGTATGCTCAGGAAAAGGTATGCGTCAGGCATGTTCAGATAAAGGCATGCGTCAGGCATGTTCAGCTAATGGCATACATCAGGGATGCTCAGCTAAAGGCATACATCAGGGACGCTCAGCTAATGGCATACATCAGGGACGCTCAGCTAATGGCATACATCAGGGACGCTCAGCTAATGGCATACATCAGGGACGCTCAGCTAATGGCATACATCAGGGACGCTCAGCTAATGGCATACATCAGGGATGCTCAGCTAATGGCATACATCAGGGATGCTCAGCTAATGGCATACATCAGGGATGCTCAGCTAATGGCATACATCAGGGATGCTGGCATGAAAGATCATCCTCTCCATAAGGAGCTGGGACTGATAAAGGGCAGACACATCAAATGAGGCAGATCCTGGATGGTTGGGGCAGGGGATACAAAAAAGTCAATCTGCAGTCCAGGTGAGGTGCCTAAAAGTGATTATTGGTTACAGGTACAAGATTGACCTCAGTTAACAGAAGTTATACTGAAGGGCCGTGAATGTGGAGAATGGGCACTTGGAGCAGTTGGACTTTGGGTTCAAGATCTCGTCACTGTGACATGGTAATATATACTGCCGGCTCAGTGACCCGGAACAGCAGAAGTGCTTGGGTTTTGTTGTCCACCGACGTGGAAGAGTGATAGCACAGGGTTCGGGAGCTTTGAAGTCAGCACTTCAAGGAGGCTGTGTCGGCGGCGATGGAATGGTTAGTTGCTGATGCTGTGGTGAATGGTGTCATTGTGCCGGATTCACAGGGTATACTTTGTAAGGCTGAGGAAAAAAATTGCTTCGAAAAGAATGAGTTTATCTGTTAAGCCAGTCAGTTGTGACAAGCCTAACGTGGCTTTACTGTCCAGGACATGCGGGAGTACATGGCAATGATGTGGCAGACAGACTGGCTGGACAGGCTAAAATAAATGGCAGGCTGATAGTGGACAAGGGGGACAATTACTAAAGCTGTATTGGACAGACTGCGGGAATGGAAGAACAATGTTGATGTGAAGAGACTGCTGGAGCTAGGACAAATTAAAGTTGCTGGTAGGAAATCCGAACTGTGTGCCAGAAAACGCAACATCGTAAACAACCAACATCTGACAGGAACTATCAGCAAACATACTCTTGGAAGGATACCGAGGTAAGGGCGGAGAATATATGGGGTTGTCTTGAATGCAGTGAAGCCGGAGTCTGAAGTTTGAATCTTGAACCTTTTAATATTTTATCTCATGTTAAAAAAATAAACTGTAATATTTCATCTCTTTAAAAAAAAACTGTCATGTTGTATCTCGTGTTAAAACAAAATGTAATATTTATCTCATGTTAAAATAAACTGTAATACTTCATCTTATAGTGAAATAAAATGTGATATTTCATCTTATAGCGAAATAAAATGTGATATTTCATCTTATGCTAAAATAAATTGTAATGTTTTTTCTTATGTTAAAATAAATTGTAATATTTTTCTTATGTTAAAATAAATTGTAATATTTACTCTTATGTTAAAATAAATTGTAATGTTTTTTCTTATGTTAAAATAAATTGTAATGTTTTTTCTTATGTTAAAATATATTGTAATGTTTTTCTTATGTTAAAACAGACCTGCAATATTTCACCTTGTGTTAAAATAAACCCCTCTTTTCTCGATTACACATCGACATAATGACTGTTCTCTTTATTCCACTCTTATGTGTTATACCTTAAACTTGTCTTGTGCTATCGTTCTGTAGCTGCAACCTCTTGTTCTTTGCAGCCGATGCTGTGGAGATGTTGAGGCACAGCATCATTTCGGCGTGGGAGCTGGTTATGGTGGCTACTTTTTCAGTCCCGGAGTACAGCTAAAAAGCAGGGGGTGTGCAATGCTTCTTTAACAGACTCCACCACCATGGGGACTGCAGCGATCCCTGCCCCGTTAGCCAGGGTATGCCTATTACTGGGGATACCAAAGGAGAGGTGGGACAGGGTCTTGGTCAGCTATGGGTCGCTGATTGCCTGATCGGACAGCGTCTACACTCCTTGTACCTTAGACATGCAAACTCTTCTACTTCTACCCTTGCTTCTTTGTCCTGTGAGTTTCCGTAAGAGCAAGACTTGGATTGAAACTCCACAGCTCTTCTCTCTGTTCATGAATAAGACTGTTCATACTTTTTATAAAAAGAAGTTTCACGATTTCTTCTCTTCCATTTGTTCCATCGTCATCGTTAACATCACTTTTGGGCAAATGAGAAAGGCACTTTGACTTACAGCAATCGGAACACAACAGCAACAACAACAAATCATCGTTATCATCATCATCATCAGCAGCAGCAGCAGCAACAACAACAACAAATCATCGTTATCATCCTCATCATCATACTGTTCATCATCATCATCATCATCATAATCTTCATTATCAGCAGCAGCAGCAACAACAGCAGCAACATAACGATCACTAGCTTGAAAACTCAATTAATCTTTCATTAAAAGATTGGACTCTGTACATCTAGCGGTCTGACGTCGAACTAGCACATCTAGCGGACTGACGGCGAACCAGCACATCTAGCGGTCTGACGGCGAACCAACACATCTAGCGGTCTGAGGGCGAACCAGCACATCTAGCGATCTGAGGGCGAACCAGCACATCTAGCGGACTGACGGCGAACCAGCACATCTAGCGGTCTGAGGGCGAACCAGCACATCTAGCGGACTGATGGTGAACCAGCACATCTAGCGGACTGACGGCGAACCAGCACATCTAGCGGTCTGAGGGCGGACCAGCACATCTAGCGGTCTGAGAGCGGACCAGCACATCTAGCGGTCTGAGAGCGGACCAGCACATATAGAGGTTTGAGGGCGGACCAGCACATCTAGCGGTCTGAGAGCGGACCAGCACATCTAGCGGTCTGAGAGCGGACCAGCACATATAGAGGTTTGAGGGCGGACCAGCACATCTAGCGGACTGACGGCGAACCAGCACATCTAGCGGTCTGAGGGCGAACCAGCACATATAGAGGTTTGAGGGCGGACCAGCACATCTAGCGGTCTGAGAGCGGACCAGCACATCTAGCGGACTGACGGCGAACCAGCACATCTAGCGGTCTGAGGGCGAACCAGCACATCTAGCGGACTGATGGTGAACCAGCACATCTAGCGGACTGACGGCGAACCAGCACATCTAGCGGTCTGAGGGCGGACCAGCACATCTAGCGGTCTGAGAGCGGACCAGCACATCTAGCGGTCTGAGAGCGGACCAGCACATATAGAGGTTTGAGGGCGGACCAGCACATCTAGCGGTCTGAGAGCGGACCAGCACATCTAGCGGTCTGAGAGCGGACCAGCACATCTAGCGGTCTGAGAGCGGACCAGCACATCTAGCGGTCTGAAGGAGAACCAGCACATCTAGCGGTGTGGAGGCAGACCAGCACATCTAGCGGTGTGGAGGCAGACCAGCACATCTAGCGGTCTGAGAGCGAACCAGCACATCTAGCGGTCTGAGGGCGGACCAGCACATCTAGCGGTCTGAGAGCGGACCAGCACATCTAGCGGTCTGAGAGCGGACCAGCACATATAGAGGTTTGAGGGCGGACCAGCACATCTAGCGGTCTGAGAGCGGACCAGCACATCTAGCGGTCTGAGAGCGGACCAGCACATATAGAGGTTTGAGGGCGGACCAGCACATCTAGCGGACTGACGGCGAACCAGCACATCTAGCGGTCTGAGGGCGAACCAGCACATATAGAGGTTTGAGGGCGGACCAGCACATCTAGCGGTCTGAGAGCGGACCAGCACATCTAGCGGACTGACGGCGAACCAGCACATCTAGCGGTCTGAGGGCGAACCAGCACATCTAGCGGACTGATGGTGAACCAGCACATCTAGCGGACTGACGGCGAACCAGCACATCTAGCGGTCTGAGGGCGGACCAGCACATCTAGCGGTCTGAGAGCGGACCAGCACATCTAGCGGTCTGAGAGCGGACCAGCACATATAGAGGTTTGAGGGCGGACCAGCACATCTAGCGGTCTGAGAGCGGACCAGCACATCTAGCGGTCTGAGAGCGGACCAGCACATCTAGCGGTCTGAGAGCGGACCAGCACATCTAGCGGTCTGAAGGAGAACCAGCACATCTAGCGGTGTGGAGGCAGACCAGCACATCTAGCGGTGTGGAGGCAGACCAGCACATCTAGCGGTCTGAGAGCGGACCAGCACATCTAGCGGTCTGAGAGCGGACCAGCACATCTAGCGGTCTGAGAGCGGACCAGCACATCTAGCGGTCTGAGAGCGGACCAGCACATCTAGCGGTCTGAGAGCGGACCAGCACATCTAGCGGTCTGAGAGCGGACCAGCACATCTAGCGGTCTGAGAGCGGACCAGCACATATAGAGGTTTGAGGGCGGACCAGCACATCTAGCGGTCTGAAGGAGAACCAGCACATCTAGCGGTGTGGAGGCAGACCAGCACATCTAGCGGTCTGAGAGCGGACCAGCACATCTAGCGGTCTGAAGGAGAACCAGCACATCTAGCGGTGTGGAGGCAGACCAGCACATCTAGCGGTTTGAAGGTGGACCAGCACATCTAGCGGTCTGAGGGCGGACCAGCACATCTAGCAGTCTGAGGGCGGACCAGCACATCTAGCGGTCTGAGGGCGGACCAGCACATCTAGCGGTCTGAGGGCGGATCAGGGCATCTAGCGGTCTGAGGGCGGACCAGGGCATCTAGCGGTCTGAGGGCGGACCATCGCATCTAGTGGTCTGAGGGCGGACCAGCACATCTAGCGGTCTGAGGGCGGACCAGGACATCTTATTGGCTGAGGGCGGACCAGCAAATCTTATTGGCTGAGAGCGGACCAGCACATCTTATTGGCTGAGGGAGAACCAGGACATCTGGCGATCTGAGGGAGAACCACCACATCTAGGGGTCTGAGGGCGGACCAGCACATCTAGCGGTCTGGGGGCGGACCAGCACATCTAGCGGACTGAGGGCGGACCAGCACATCTTATTGGCTGAGGGCGGACCAGCACATCTAGCGGTCTGGGGGCGGACCAGCACATCTAGCGGACTGAGGGCGGACCAGCACATCTTATTGGCTGAGGGCAGACCAGCACATCTGGCGGTCTGAGGGCGGACCAGCACATCTTATTGGCTGAGGGCGGACCAGCACGCAAGTGAGAACTAAATGAGGATTTGATTGGATCTAGTCGCTGTAATCCAAGCTGAAACAGCCAATTAACATGAACACCTATTTTTGACATCAGTGAGAGACAACCACTCAAAGACTTCTTCTTCTTCTTCCTTTTATTCTTCTTCTTTTTCTTCTTTCAATTTCGTATGCTCAGCTTTCTAAACAGGGAGTCGGGCTGCCTTCATGACTCCTACTGCCAGCAAGAGGTCTTCGTAGGAACCGCAGACTTTCTTCTCCGTGCTTCACTCTCGGCCATTACCTGGGCTTTGAGGTCTCTGCCAGCGGTGCAGATCTGTAGTATCTGTCGAGGGGTTTGGGGGCTGTTTTGGCACAGGCATGAGATGGACGGTTCAGGGGAAGATTCATAATATCACAACAAACAAATAAGTTGCTGATATCATGAGTTTACTTTCCAGTGTTGTAAAACTAACCCCAGGGTCAAGTAAAGTTAGCATTTTAAGACGCGATGGGTTCCCAGCCTGTGTGTTACGGACAGAAGAAGACACGAAAACAGAATATAAATGCCCCCAAGGATATAACTAGATCATTAGGATAATTTTTAAGCACACGTGCTTGAAACGACGAGCAGATTGGAGAGTGTACTGTGGTAAGGAAATATCCAGAGGTAAAATGGAGAGGCCATTGTGTGTTTTGCTAAAAAACTCCATTCAAAACGCAGCAACAAAATCGTAGCAGACATTAAAAATTTACTAGGCATGACGTAGATGAAGTTAGAATATCAATAATCCCGTATACTCAGACAACGGTCTCGCCAGTAGAAAGTGAAAGTAGTTTATATTTTAAAAAAAAACAAAAAGAAAATAGTAAGCAAGGTTTTTGTAAAAGGCAGTACAGTAGTCTTATAGTTAAAGAGGAACAAGACACAAACTGTGGTAATTTTATTAAGACACAAACTGTGGTAATTTTAAATAGAAACAAGACAGAAACTGTGGTAATTTTAAACAGAAACAAGACAGAAACTGTGGTATTTTTAAATAGAAACAAGACAGAAACTGTGGTATTTTTAAATAGAAACAAGACAGAAACTGTGGTAATTTTAAACAGAAACAAGACAGAAACTGTGGTATTTTTAAATAGAAACAAGACAGAAACTGTGGTAATTTTAAATAGAAACAAGACAGAAACTGCTAATTTTAAACAGAATAAAAACACAAAAATTTAACCTCTCTCTCTGAACCTTAAGTGCCCAGGGCACATGGGGCTTCCGCAAGGGTTTTCCACAAATGCCTTTCCTTCGCCTTTTTTTCTGCTCTTGCCCAGGTGAGCCCTCTATTGCTCAACATCCTTTCTGTTGTTCTTCTCCATGTCTCTTTTGGTCTACCCTTACTTCTGTTCCCCTGTGGTGTCCATCTTAGTGCTATTTTTGGTAGTGAGTTGTCAGTCATTCGGAGCACATGTCCCAACCATCGCCAGCGTCTTTCCTCAATAATTGTTGTCAGTGGCTTCATCTGCATTTCTGCCAATAAGAGGTTATTTCTTATGGTGTTTGGCCAGAATATTTTCCTAATTCTTCGTAAACATTTAGTCTGGAAAGAATTCAACTTGTTTTCTATGGTTTTGGTGATTTTCCAGCATTCACTTCCATAGAATAGTACGCTTAGAACATTACTCTTAAATATCCGGATTTTCATATTTATGCTTAGTTTTTTTTATTTCCATATAGTCTGCAGCATTGCAAAAGCCTGGTTTGCTCTAGTAAGTCTACTGTTGATGTCCTCTGTGCTGTCTCCATTTTCTACTACTCTGCTGCCAAGGTATACAAATTCGTTGACCTCCTCCACTAACTTGCTATCTACTCTGAGTACATTTCTGTTGTTCACATTTTGCTTCATTAACTTTGTCTTTCCTACGTTGATCTTTAGTCCTATGTTGTTTGCATTCTGAGTTAGCTTGTTTATTTTATCTTGCATATCTTTGTGACTGCTTGATAATAGACAAATGTCGTCCGCAAAGTCAAGGTCCTCCAGCACTGTGTCAAGGGTCCATTGTAATTCTCTGCGTTTGTCTGATGTTGCCTCCTTCATTAACCAGTCTACTGCCAAGATAAATAATGTTGGTGATAGTACACATCCCTGTTTCACTCCTGTTTGTACCCTAAAGCTGCTGGAGGTATGTTCTCCACAGATAACTTTGCACTGAAAACCCTCATATAGGGCTTTGATTACATTTACTATCTTGTGGGGGAGGCCATGCCATCTTAGGATTTTCCACAGTGCATCTCTGTTGACACTGCCAAAGGCTTTCTCAAAATCTATGAATAATGCATATGTTGTGCTATGCCACTCATTTGCCTGTTCTAATATTTGTCTAAGTACAAATATGTGGTCTATGCATGATCTTCCTTTCCTAAATCCTACCTGCTCTTTCCGAAGTTTTTCCTTAAGTGTTGGTACAATTCTGTTGATGATTATTCTGCAAAATACTTTACTGGTGAGTGGCAGTAGGGTAATGCCTCTCCAGTTCCCGCAATCTCTGAGGTCACCCTTCTTTGGTAGTTTTACTATAAGCCCAGTTTTCCACTCCTCTAGATCCTAAATTTGTTGTAATATCCGGCAAAGTTGTTCTGGTGTTTCTGTTTCTTTTGCTTTCAACATCTCAGCAGTCACTTCATCTTCACCTGGTGCTCTGTCTAATTTTGGCTTCTTTATTGCCTCCTTTACTTCACTTATTGTTATTGGTCCTGTATTGATGTTTAGTTCCGTTTTTGCTTCAGGTATGTCTATTGTTTGTGCTGCTTGTGTTCTGTTTAGTAGGGTATTAAAGTGTTCCCTCCATCTTTCAATTTTTTCTCTTTCTCCACTGACCAATTGTCCATTTTGTGTCCTTACTGCACTTTCACATCTTGTGTTGATGTTACCTGTCATCTGCTTTGTGATTTTATATATGGTTTTCATGTCATTTGTATATGCTGCTTTCTCTGCTGCTTCTGCTAAGTTGTCATAATATTGACGTTTATCTTGACGGCAAGATTCCTTCACTTCTTTGTCTTTTTGTGCATAATTACTTAAAACTCGTTCTTTAAGCCGTTGTGATTTGGTGTTCAGTAATTTTTTCTTGATTTCTTTTCTTTGCTCTATCTTTTCCCATGCGGTCTTGCTTATCCATTCCTCTTTTTTCCGTTTCCGATATCCCAGCACCTATTTTGCTGTTTCCTGTAGTGTTTTATTGAACTCTAGTATGGACATTTCTGCTTCGTCTTGTAGGACACTGAAGCGGTTCTTAAGTACTATTGAGAATTCATTTCTTGTTTGTTGGTCTATCAGTTTGCTTGTATCAAAATGTATCTTTCTGTGTTCTCCGATTTTGGCTTTCCTTAATTTTAATTTTATTTTTGCTACCAGAAGGTTGTGATCGCTTCCTACATCTGCTCCTTTCCATGCTCGCACATCTTGTAGTGGCCGTTTCCACTTGTTGTTTATTAGTATGTGATCGATTTGGTTTTCTGTGGTTTTTATCTAGTGACTTCCAAGTCACCTTATGGATGTTTTTGTGTTGAAAAATTGTGCCTCCGATGGTCATTATGTTTTCTTCACAGAAACTGCAGAGTCTTTCTCCATTTTCATTTATTTCTCCGATTCCTTCTCTTCCCATGATTCTTCTTCTATCTTCATTTCTTTCACCTACTTTTGCATTAAAGTCGCCCAAGATGAGTAGCATATCATGCTTGGGTATTGTTTCTACTGTGGCTTGGAGGCTGTTGTAAAAATCTTCTTTTAATTCCTCTTCAGCTGCTTCTGTTGGTGCATAACAAACTATAATAGACAGCTTCGTGAATCTTGAGTTGAACCGTGCATATAATAATCTCTCATTTATTGGGATCCATTTCAGCAATGCTCTTGATGCTTCTTTTGTTATAATCAATGCTACTCCTCCTTCATGAAGATCTTCTTTACCTGACCATATTATTGTATCTTCTGTGTGCTGTGTTGTTAATTTCTTTCTGCCTTGTCCTGTCCATCATGCTTCTTGTATTCCTAGTATGTCTAGTTTGTATCTGTACATTTCCTTGATGGTTTTGCTAGTTTTCCAGTCTGGTTAAGTGTTCTTACATTCCAGCTGCCTATTTGCATCTTGTGTGTTTAGGTTCCAGGAGGTCTGCAGTCGGGCTGGGGACTTCCAGTGGCTGGCTTTCATCCACAACCTTCATGGGCTCAGTTTCCTGATAAGCATTTCTCCTTCCACCTGCATTTGTTTTTTTCTCTTGCGTCTGTTTCTGTAGCAGTCTGATAGTTTTTTTTTTTTAACCAGATAAGGTTGCTGGCCCTATGCCGAACCCTCCTTAGTCGCCTTTTACGATCATGTGTGGTAGGGTACAGTGGTCCTATTCTTTGCAGATCCCGGGTACCACACGGGTGAAAAATGTAACCTAAAACAAGCGAATTGTCTGGGAATAACAAAATCAGCAACGGCAGATGGAAACCTATGTCCCGTAGAATTTGTATACTGTTATGATGTGAAGTGTTTGTGCTTCCATATTTCTAGGGTACTACAACAGTTGAGGAAGGGATGTGAAGTGTTAGTGCTTCCATATTTCTAGGCTACTACAACAGTTGAGGAAGGGATGTGAAGTGTTAGTGTTTCCATATTTCTAGGCTACTGCAACAGTTGAAGAAGGGATGTGAAGTGTTAGTGCTTCCATATTTCTAGGCTACTACAACAGTTGAGGAGGGGATGTGAAGTGTTTGTACTTCCATATTTCTAGGCTACTACAACAGTTGAGGAAGGGATGTGAAGTGTTAGTGCTTCCATATTTCTAGGCTATTGCAACAGTTGAGGAAGGGATGTGAAGTGTTAGTGCTTCCATATTTCTAGGCTACTGCAACAGTTGAAGAAGGGATGTGAAGTGTTAGTGCTTCCATATTTCTAGGCTACTGCAACAGTTGAGGAAGGGATGTGAAGTGTTAGTGCTTCCATATTTCTAGGCTACTGCAACAGTTGAGGAAGGGATGTGAAGTGTTAGTGCTTCCATATTTCTAGGCTACTGCAACAACTGAGCTAGGGATGCCAGCAGCTTGTCCTCGCTGCCTTTGTTTTTCTCGGGACACCCCAGGTACTAATTTTTTGGAAGCTGTGTTGACCCAAGTGATATTAAACGTCACATAGAGCTCGCAAGGTAGTTCGCCAACTTTTCCTGTTTTCAGCGAGCTTTTTAACCTCATCAAGGGATGTTATTCCCACTAAACTGACCTCTCTTAACAAGGTCCTCTTTAGAGTTTCACGTCGTCGGCTCCGCTTCCATCCGAAACAATTCCGCCCGAATGTGAAATCGAACCGGGAATCCTCTGATCGGTAGGCGAGTGCATTAACTACTACACCACCGAGGTACCATATGGCAAATGTACAGTTAACACCAAGTCAAGAATAGGAAAGTCAAAAATAGCTGTTTATGGTATGAAGAAGATACAGACAAGCAAAGTAGATAAAGGGGATGGCGACTGCAGTAAAACTGGTTTAAATAAAAAAGGTAGATAGAGGTGTATGGTGCAGTTTTACAAAGTGAGGGAGGGAGTGAGTAAAGTGAGAAAAAACGAATAGAAAGTATGAGAATGTATGAATGAAAAACATACAACATCTGATATTTCGGCTTAAGCCTTTTTCGAGATTTACATGCACAACAAGACAAAAACACGAAGAACTTATCTTAATGTGGCCTGCTAAAGAAGGAATGGTGACGAGAAGAGATGTCGAATAACAGGGGTGTGGATGGAGAGTAGAGGCTAACCTGACAAGCACAGAAGGAATGAAAACGGAGATGAATGAAGAGATGATAACAGGTGAGGGAGATGAAACATATAACAGGAACCAAGAAAGCGAGTATTACAGTTCTAGACAGAATCTGTGTTTATCTATGTTTATGAGGCATGTGAGAATAGCGTAGAAACAGGCGAAACAAAACTAGACAGAATCAGTGTTCCTCTGTGTTTATGAGGCTTGAAAGAACAGCAAAGAAACAGTCAAAACGAAGCATAGGAGATGTTTATGGAGAGAGAGAGAGAGAGAGGCGTCATGTGATAACAGCATCATATGAACAAGATGTCAGAGAGGTCACAGAACGTACAAAACTGATTAAAACGGTAATAAAATTAAAAGATACTGAGAAGTAATTAAACATAACTCGAGAGCGAACAAACAGTCTTTATCTTGAAATAATAAAGAACTGGGCACTCTTCCCCGTCTGACACTCTGCCCTTTGTCTCTCATCATTCACTCTTCCAATCATTCATTCTTCCAATCATTCAGTTTAATTCAAGTATATAAAAACATGAGCATTAATAAAATGTAAAATAACAATACAATTATCCTCTTATCCATATATTCACAAACACAAAACAACTAATGCACTGGATTAACTTAATACCACATTCTCACGCACGCTTAAAGTGAAATTACGTCACGTTCTGAAAAAAAAAACCCACAGATGTATGAACGGATAAAGGAAGTCAATGGATACACAGATTTATTTAATATTAGGCCCTGTATAGTTCAACATTAAACCTTGACACACATTCACTATCAGCCTGGCACGTAATAAGAGTGCATAATCATTAATTAACAAAACTCTAAAATAATCATCGTTTAATCTCGTATACATTATTTTTTCTCCTACAATTCTTCTCTTCATATAACAATTCAGAGAACGTTGACAATCACTGAAAAATTCAAGGGGAAAAAGAAAGAAATAGATCCAAAAACAAAAAGAGGGGCGGGGGGAGACGTATCGGAATAAAAAAAGGGCACCCTCTCTCAATACAGATCACAGGGTCGGCACAAAACGCGAAGCTTGACTGATATCCTTAAGGGTGTAAACAGACCTGACTATCTTAAAAGACTTGCTATGAGACCTGAGTATCTTAAAAGACTTGCTATGAGACCTGACTATCTTAAAAGACATGCTATGAGACCTGACTATCTTAAAATACATGCTATGAGACCTGACTATCTTAAAAGACATGCTATGAGACCTGACTGTCTTAAAAGACTTGGTGTGAGACCTGAATATCTTAAAAGATTTGGTATGAGACCCGAATATCTTAAAAGACATGTTATGCGACCTCAGTATCTTAAAAGACATGCTATGAGACCTCAGTATCTTAAAAGACATGCTATGAGACCTGAATATCTTAAAAGACTTGATATGTGACCTCAGTATCTTAAAAGACTTTCTATGAGACATGACTGTCTTAAAAGACTTAGTATGGGACCTGAATATCTTAAAAGACTTAGTTGAGACCTGACTGTTTTAAAAAAACTTAGTATAAGACCTGACTGTCTTAAAAGACTTAGTATGAGACCTGAATATGTTAAAAGACTTGCTATGAGACCTGAATATCTTTAATCTGACCTGAATATGTTAAAAGACTTGCTATGGGACCTGAATATCTTAAAAGAGTTGCTATGAGACATGATTATCTTAAAAGACTAGGTGGTTTCCTGTATGTCACAAAGCCCCAAGTAATATTTGCAAACTCATTCCCTCTTGCCCTGTACCAGAACTAAGATAGGTTCTAACTGGCATGCACATAAATACCCTGGGGGTACAAAATGACAATTATTTTTAATGCTGAGTTCGGATTTCATGAATTTAACACTGCTACATGTTTGCCACTGTAAGAATTTCTCATTTACGTTTCACCTGGGCGTTTCTTCTTTAAACATGTCAGAAGTTACAGTTTGTGATGTTTTCGACCAGACAAATGAATTTGTTTCGTTGCCTCATTTTCGTTCTTTCTGTAAAGAATACATGTTTTTGTGGCGGCCGGTTAGAAGTTTAAAAAACTGGAATTTTGGAAACCCGGGAGTAAATAAACATTTTCAATTTCGTCTGCTTCATTTACGTAGTTCTGTGTTCAGATTCATTGTATTTCTAAGGCATTCGTAAAGATGTTTCTTTCATTCGTGAAAACTTAGATAAAACGACGAAAGAGTGTGCCAAAAGGAGAACAGAGTTAAAGTTGTTATGTTATGTCATGAATTTTCCTTGACCTGTCGGCACACTGGAAGGTCACGTGGTCGGTGACACACGTGGCCTCATTTCCTTCCACAGCTCCAGAAAGAACCAGGTACCTATTTCTGCAACTGGTTGCTGATACGCTTCGTGATAGATTCGAACCTTTCACCCTCGCCGTGAGAAACGAGCGCACCAGGTCCTCAGCCACCACAGCGGCGCTGCTTTATTTGAGGAGGAAGTGCGGGCCAAACTTGAAAACAGAAGATGGCTGTGCAAAAACACCGGACTCTTGCAGTGTATTATTTATGTCAATACAAATATTTGTACAAATCAGCCACGAGGTAAAATGGCGCTCAGCTAAACTGACGCTCAGCAAAACGACGCTCAACAAAACGACGCTCAGCTAAACTGACGCTCAGCAAAACGACGCTCAACAAAACGACGCTCAGCTAAACTGACGCTCAGTAAAACGACGCTCAACAAAACGACGCTCAGCTAAACTGACTCTCAGCAAAACGACTCTCCCGCAACTTACAGAAAAGGCTGCCATTTATATGTTTCTGAGTAGGACACTGGTTGCTTGTGTGTGTGTGTATGTGTATGTGTAAGTCTAGGTGTGGTGTGTGTGTGTCGTGGTATGATGTGTGTGTGGTGTGTGTGGATGTGTATGTGGTGTGCTGTGTGTGTGGTGTATTGTTTGGTGTGTGTAGTATGGTTGTGATGTCTGTATGGTGTGGTGTGGTGTGTGTAGTTTGGGAGATATAATGGTGGCATGAAATGTTAGTTTGCTGTATTGATGTTTGTAAAAGTCCATCAAATTTCTTACATTTTGTGGATGGACTTGATTGTTTGACTGAGTGTGAGAATCAAAATATGCACCGAAATTCATATATGTGTGTCTCTCTCTTTCACTCTCTTCCTCCTCTCTCTTCTTCCTCTTTCTCTCCCCTCCCTCTCTCTCTCTCTTCTCTGTCTTCCTCTTTCTTTCCCTCTTCCCTCTCTTTCTCCCTCTCTTTCCTTTTCTCTGTCCCCTTCTTTCTTTTCATTTCTCTTTTCCCCCTCTCTCTCTTTCTCTTCTCTCTCTCTTTCTATCTTCCCTCTTTTGTTTCTCTTCTCTGCTCTCTCTCACACACACACCTTCGCTCTCGACTATTTCTCTCCATATTTAATATTTTTACAAGGAATTTCATTTTTAAAGAATTAAAATGCTGCAAAATTTACACAACTTGAAAATGATACTGCAGTTTTCTTTCTGTTTTTTTTTTCCACAACTAAAAATAGAACACGTGACCAATCAAGCTGCCATACTACACACACACACACACACACATACACACACACACACAATTCATCCATCATTAAGTTCGACTGTCCTGGGTTATAAATAACTTATAATAAGGTCAAGCTTAATAAATGACACATCACTGGTGAGCCCTGGAGGTAATAAATTGCTGCGCTCCAGTGATGTGATTGGCTGACTCAATAGCGACGCGGTGTCTCTGACAAGACAGTGTGCTCAGAATCTGCCGTCACCCTCCAGGGTATGAAGAAGGCAACTTGTATTTAGTAAAAATTGCCTCCGAAAACAGAATGTGTATCTGCACGGCGAGGCGTACTGGACTGCATAGCACGGACAGGACTGTCAGTGGCTCCAGAGAGAAAATATGACATTACACACAAGCTCAGACATGTAAAACACGTGACTCCATCTGCCTCACATACGAAGGAGTCTGAGAAACATAAGAAGGAGTCTCACATAACAAGAAGTCTGAGTCACATAAGAAGGAGTCTCACATAACAAGAAGTCTGAGTCACATAAGAAGAAATCTGAGTCACATAAGAAGAGGTCTCACATAAGAAGAAGTCTGAGTCACATAAGAAGGAGTGTGAGCAACATAAAAAGGAGTCTGAGCAACATAAGAAGGAGTTTGAGCAACATAAGAAGGAGTGTGAGCAACATAAGAAGGAGTGTGAGCAACATAAGAAGGAGTGTGAGCAACATAAGAAGGAGTCTGAGCAACATAAGAAGTGTGAGCAACATAAGAAGGAGTGTGAGCAACATAAGAAGGAGTCTGAGCAACAACAAAAAAAGAAGTGTGAGCAACATAAGAAGGAGTGTGAGCAACATAAGAAGGAGAGTGAGCAATACAAAAAAAGTGTGAGCAACATAAGAAGGAGTCTGAGCAATATAAGAAGGAGTATGAGCAACATAAGAAGAAGTCTGAGCAACATAAGAAGGAGTGTGAGCAATATAAGAAGGAGTATGAGCAACATAAGAAGAAGTCTGAGCAACATAAGAAGGATGTGAGCAACATAAGAAGGAGTCTCATGAGAAGGAGTGTGAGCAACATAAGAAGGAGTCTCATAAGAAGGAGTGTGAGCAACATAAGAAGGAGTCTCATAAGAAGGAGTGTGAGCAACATAAGAAGGAGTCTCATAAGAAGGAGTCTGAGCAACATAAGAAGGAGTCTCATAAGGAGTGTGAGCAACATAAGAAGGAGTCAGAGCAACATAGGAAGGAGTCTGAGCAATATAAGAAGGAATCTGAGCAACATAAGAAGGAGTCTGAGCAATATAAGAAGGAGTCTGAGCAGTATAAGAAGGAGTCTGAGCAATATAAGAAGAAGTGTGAGCAACATAAGAAGGAGTCTGAGCAATATAAGAAGAAGTGTGAGCAACATAAGAAGAAGTCTGAGCAATATAAGAAGGAATCTGAGCAATATAAGAAGGAGTGTGAGCAACATAAGAAGGAGTGTGAGCAATATAAGAAGGAGTGTGAGCAACATAAGGAGTGTGAGCAACATAAGAAGGATTGTGAGCAATATAAGAAGGAATCTGAGAAACATAAGAAGGAGTGTGAGCAACATAAGAAGGAGTCTGAGCAATATAAGAAGAAGTCTGAGCAATATAAGAAGGAGTGTGAGCAACATAAGAAGGAGTGTGAGCAACATAAGAAGGAGTGTGAGCAACATAAGAAGGAGTGTGAGCAACATAAGAAAGAGTCTGATCAACAACAAAAAAAGAAGTGTGAGCAACAAAAAAAAGTGTGAGCAACATAAGAAGGAGTGTGAGAAACATAAGAAGGAGTGTGAGCAACATAAGAAAGAGTCTGATCAACAACAAAAAAAGAAGTGTGAGCAACATAAGAAGGAGTGTGAGCAACATAAGAAGGAGGGTGAGCAACATAAGAAAGAGTCTGATCAACAACAAAAAAAGAAGTGTGAGCAACATAAGAAGTGTGAGCAACATAAGAAGGAGTGTGAGAAACATAAGAAGGAGTGTGAGCAATACAAAAAAAGGGTGAGCAACATAAGAAGGAGTCTGAGCAATATAAGAAGGAGTATGAGCAACATAAGAAGAAGTCTGAGCAACAAAAGTAGGAGTGTGAGCAACATAAGAAGGAGTGTGAGCAACGTAAGAAGGAGTGTGAGCAACGTAAGAAGGAGTCTGAGCAACAGAAGAAGGAGTCTCACATAAGAAGAAGTCTGAGTCACAGAAGAAGGAGGAAGCATCATCGCCACTGTGCGTAGGAAGAAGAAGACATAAGAAGGAGTCATGTAAGACATGTTTTCTTGTGTTTTCTGTGTTGTTTTATTTTCGCTTTTGTTGCCTACACTCACTTCTGATTTCACAACCTTCAGTTCAGTTACAGGCGGTGATAATAGAGTGAAATATCTGGTGCGAGACCCTCCTCCTTTCTAAACACACACACATTTCATTTCATTCATTTGTCTGTCCCTTGCGGAACTTTGCCTCCCTAACAGCTCTCCTGTAGGCCTCTGAACTTTGCCTCCCTAACAGCTCTCCTGTAGGCCTCTCGCTTGTAAGCAAGAACCCCTGCTGCTAATGCATCCATTTGCAGATCATCAACGATGTCTTGCAGCTATCTTCGCCTTAGTCTTCCTCTCTTTCTGTTTCCTATTATGTACCGGTTTTCTCTAGATTATCATGACGTTTAATATGTCCAAAATATTTAAGTTTTCTCTCTTTAATCCTCTTTACTAGCCAGCCTTCTTCAATATTAAGTTCTTATAGTATAGATATATTTGTTCTTTTTTGTGTCCATGATATTTGGAGAACTCTTCTGTAACATTTACATTCAAAGGCATTTATGTGTTTCTCAGCTGTTTTGTTAAGTATCCAGGTCTCACAGATATATGTTGCGATGGGAAAGATGCATGCCCTTAAAAATATTTTTTTTTGTGGTTCTATCTGTTCCTCTCCACAGATTCTTTAGTTGTTTTACTTTCTTAAGAGCGACAGATGTCCTCCTTTTAATTTCCCTCATTGTATCTCCATTATTAGTTGGCAGTGATCCAAGATATTCAAAACTCTCAACCACATGCTTAAAATAATACGCTGGCCTCCAAAAGTCCATAAAAGTTAAGAAAATAGTATACAGTGCTATACAGAACCAACATTGTTGTATGTTGGTGAGACTTTGACAGTCAACAAAATGATGACAAAGAAACTGGAAGCCTCAGAGATGTGGTTTTTGGAGAAAGATGCAACACAGGCCGTGGACAGACAGAAAAACAAATGAAGAGGCCCTCAAAGAAATTTCAGAGCAACAGAAATTAGTTATAACGATAAGAAAAAAGACAATCAGAATTTCTTGGACATGTCATGAAGAGTCAGAAGTTAGAGAACTTGGACATGTCATGAATAGTCAGAAGTTAGAGAACTTGGACATGTCATGAAGAGTCAGAAGTTAGAGAACTTGGACATGTCATGAAGAGTCAGAAGTTAGAGAACTTGGACATGTTATGAGAAGACAGAAGTTAGAGAACTTGGACATGCCATGAGAAGACAGAAGTTAGAGTACTTGGACATGTTATGAGAAGACAGAAGTTAGAGAACTTGGACATGTTATGAGAAGACAGAAGTTAGAGTACTTGGACATGTTATGAGAAGACAGAAGTTAGAGAACTTGGACATGCCATGAGAAGACAGAAGTTAGAGAACTTGGACATGCCATGAGAAGACAGAAGTTAGAGAACTTGAACATGACATGAGAAGACAGAAGTTAGAGAACTTGGACATGCCATGAGAAGACAGAAGTTAGAGAACTTGAACATGACATGAGAAGACAGAAGTTAGAGAACTTGAACATGACATGAGAAGACAGAAGTTAGAGAACTTGAACATGACATGAGAAGACAGAAGTTAGAGAACTTGGACATGCCATGAGAAGACAGAAGTTAGAGAGCTTAGAAATGACCGGAAAATTCAAGGGAAAAGGTAAAAAAAGGAGGCCGAGATGAAAATATCCCAGCAGACTAAGCACGTGACATGCACATAAAAAAAAGCACTGAACTGACCGGAAGTGCCAAACATCGCGGGAACGGGGAAGCATGATCGCCCACGCTGTCCGGTACATAATGGAATGTAATGCATATAATACCGGCACCTTTCCTCTAAATGGAATGTAGTGCATATAATACTGGCACCTTTCCTCTAAATAGAATGTAATGCATATAATACTGTCGCCTTTCCTCTAAATGGAATGTAGTGCATATAATACTGGCACCTTTCCTCTAAATGGAATGTAATGCATATAATACTGGCACCTTTCCTCTAAATGGAATGTAATGCATATAATACTGGCACCTTTCCTCTAAATGGAATGTAATGCATATAATACCGGCACCTTTCCTCTAAATGGAATGTAATGCATATAATACTGTCACCTTTCCTCTAAATGGAATGTAATGCATATAATACTGTCACCTTTCTTCTAAGTGGAATGTAATGCATATAATACTGGCACCTTTCCTCTAAGTGGAATGTAGTGCATATAATACTGGCACCTTTCCTCTAAATGGAATGTAATGCATATAATACTGGCACCTTTCCTCTAAGTGGAATGTAATGCATATAATACTGGCACCTTTCCTCTAAATGGAATGTAATGCATATAATACTGGCACCTTTCCTCTAAATGGAATGTAATGCATATAATACCGGCACCTTTCTTCTAAATGGAATGTAATGCATATAATACCGGCACCTTTCCTCTAAATGGAATGTAATGCGTATAATACTGTCACCTTTCCTCTAAGTGGAATGTAATGCATATAATACTGGCACCTTTCCTCTAAGTGGAATGTAATGCATATAATACTGGCACCTTTCCTCTAAGTGGAATGTAATGCATATAATACTGTCACCTTTCCTCTAAGTGGAATGTAATGCATATAATACTGGCACCTTTCCTCTAAATAGAATGTAATGCATATAATACTGTCGCCTTTCCTCTAAATGGAATGTAATGCATATAATACTGGCACCTTTCCTCTAAGTGGAATATAATGCATATAATACTGTCACCTTTCCTCTAAATGGAATATAATGCATATAATACTGGCACCTTTCCTCTAAGTGGAATGTAATGCATATAATACTGTCACCTTTCCTCTAAGTGGAATATAATGCATATAATACTGGCACCTTTCCTCTAAGTGGAATATAATGCATATAATACTGTCACCTTTCCTCTAAGTGGAATATAATGCATATAATACTGTCACCTTTCCTCTAAGTGGAATATAATGCATATAATACTGGCACCTTTCCTCTAAATGGAATATAATGCATATAATACTGGCACCTTTCCTCTAAAGAGACAGACTTAAAGCAGGCAGATATCAACTGCTTGGGATTTTGTCAAACATCATCTTGCTCAGTAGCTTCTCTCATGGCTGACTGACACTGCTGGATTTGTGCTGGATATGTGCTGGATTTGTGCTGGATTTGTGCTGGATTTGGATAGTAGCAGCAAACAGTATTTGTGCAGCATGTTCCAGGTTCCTTGACTTGGCATCTTTTAATTTCAAGTTTAGCCCTCATTTCCTCCTCGTATGATACTACTCCCTTGCGCAGAGCTCACGTGACTCGGTCTTTGCAGGTTCTCCCCAGACCTCGCGGCTGATAGAAAAATCTGGCTTTGAGGTCTTACAACTATCTTTCTCTCTCAGTTTAGGTCTGCCATATAACCTCCTTTCCACCATAAGTTCGCTAGTCAAAACTTGCTTTGGAGTGTGGCTGCCATTCATTCTTGTTGCATGTCCCAGCCATCTCTGTCCCCTGCTCCTAGTATTGTCACTACTGATGGAAGCTTGGCACGCTGTAGAACCTCAGAGTTAGCTACTTTATCTTGCCACTTGATGTTCATTGTTGTGCGAAGACAGCCAAGACGGAAAGTGTAAAATTTGTCCTCCCTCATGCCTTGTGTACAAGTTGCTCAGGTCTCGGGTCAGTATAAAAGAGTGCTAAGTACACAGCTCTGCAGTATCGGAACTTTTGTCTTCTATTTTAATCTTCTGTTGCCAATATAATAATAATAATAATAATAATAATAATTTTTCTCTTGGAAGGCGGTTTGAAAGCCGGGAGATTTTGGCTGTTTTAGGATTTGCTGAACAACATTTTGCTAAACAATTTCTCTCATGGTTGATTCAACCCGTGGCGTTAACAGCTTCAAGAACAACAACAACAACAACAACAACAACAACAACAAACAACTTCTGTCATGGTTGATTCTACCCGCAGTGTTAGCAATTCAACAAACATCAAATAAAAACTTGATGGACCCATTGACCCATGTACTTACTAGTACAAACACACCACCCAATCCACTGACCCTTCCCTGTGCTCACGAGAAGAACTAGCGAATGTTTCTTCTTTTCTTCATTTCTTTAAGAAAATATTCTCTTCTAAAAGCCGCTGAAAGTTTCTACATCCGGTTCTCAACTTTTAAAAAAATGATCTCGTTTCAGCCTCGTTTGTTTAAGTTGAGCTTGCACCCATAAATGTCCCCTCATACGCCAAGTAAGCATCAATAATTAAGTTCACTAAACATCAACAACTAGTTCATTAAGCATCAACAATTCAGTTCAGTAAACATCAACAATTCAGTTCAGTAAATATCAACAATTCAGTTCAATAAACATCAACAATTCAGTTCAATAAACATCAACAATTCAGTTCAATAAACATCAACAATTCAGTTCAATAAACATCAACAATTCAGTTCAGCAAACCTCAACAATTCAGTTCAGTAAACATCAATAATTCAGTTCAGTAAACATCACCAATTCAGTTCACTAAACATCAACAATTCAGTTCAGTAAACATCAACAATTCAGTTCACTAACGTCACCAATTCAGTTCACTAACTTCACCAGTTCAGTTCACTAACATCGTTGTTTCAAGTAAATCAAGGATTTTTGACCACAAGTATGGAGGCCATGGCAGTAATCAAGAGAATGTCGTGGCTGGAGACATGGACCTTCGCCCAGGCATGTTTTCTCAGTGACTCAACGAATATGCTCAGGAAGACTGAGTCAGGTTGGGTGAGAAAGCACTGGCTGGAGTCACTGAGGAGATCACAGATGACAAAAATCTGTTTCATTTCTGTGTGAGGTCACGCGGGGGTGAGAGGTGGTGAACGAGCAGACGGACTTGTGGAGGGTGGACAGGCAATGGACCGGGCTGATATCCTGAATGCACTCAGAGAAGCTGGTCGAGTCTCCAAATCAAGCAACAGTTCTAAATCTGCAACCACGAACAGATTGCTGGAACATAAAGTGGCCAGACAAGAGCACTACAGTAGGAAGCAAAGAAGACTGGCTAATCAACACAGAGCTGGTGTGTCTGCTGTCAAACGCTGGTGGAAATACTCAAGATGGGTCAGAACGCTTATGGACTAATTGTCTGATGTGCAATAAGGACGATCCATCGACTAACTAACTAGCTAAACTTTTTAAAGGAGCATTTAATTCACTAGATATAAACAAGATATGTTTATTAGTTAGTATGTCCTAATGCCAAGACAGCAAATATAAACGGCATATGAGAGACAGAATAAAAAAGTAAATGCGATTTCAAAGTTACACGGCGACTACAACGGATAGAAACTGACGCAATAAAGCGTGATTGCAATGACTGATTGCTAATTCGAACACGCATAGTGCAGCGCTCTGCCTTTAATATAAGTTGAAGCCAAGGTTAGAAGGGACTGCACCATCGTTGAACGAAGTGTCGTAGTGAGATTTTTCTGAGGACAGAGGGAGTGAAAGCAGCTGAAATTCACCGTAGAATGTTGACTTACTACCGGAAGTGAAAACAGCACGACTCAACGAAGAGTTTACGAATAGGTAGAGAGGGTTAAAGGGGGGAAAGTAAGTAAAACTGATCAGACAAGACAGGTTCGGCCACTCACTTGCTGGGCCTCAGCAGTGGAGGCAATGCAGCAGCTCCGATTTGAACGTATTCCTCATCCCCCTTACAGCCCTGATCTGCCCCTAAGCGACTGTCTTCCGTTCACTTAAAGAGGCTCCACCCCGCCACAGGCTGACGATGAAGTTAAGGAAGGTTGCAGACCTTGGTAGGGAAGCAGTGGAAAGCTTCTTCTTCCAGGGAATGAAACGCTTAGTGGAGCGACGCAAGAAGTACATCAACCCACAAGGAGACCATATGGAGAAATGATATAACTATTATGTACATTTGCTCAAGTTACCGGTACTAAAGTGTGTGTTATCATTTTAGTTTTTTTTAACTTCCTGTGTCTCTAAGTAAAAAAAAAAAGCTCAGAAAATGATCAGATGGCTTACCGTAAGACAGGATCGTCTGATCTTTGAACATAGGAGTAATTAACCGTCGAGTTCTCTACTCCGTGGAGCACAATTTCCATGGCCTCTATGTCCTGTCAGAGAACGTGTAACAACAGTGAAAGCACACCGTAAGCAGATATATCAACTAAGTTATTAAAGAGTTAACAATGAAGGTAAACATCAGCCAACCCATGAAAATAAAGACAAACTCCTTGGTGAAGTTAAGAACTGCAGTGAAATCATGGTACGTAAAGCTGCGTTTAATTGTTAAGTGTAAAGTGAAAAATTGGAGGAGAATTCAAATCTTTGTAGCTTAATTTTCTACTTTCGTTTCTTTTGAATACTTTTAGCTCCCTTATACTCTATTTGTTTTATTTCTTTTTGAAAATTATAAATTAACAAAGGTTAAAACAGAAAACACAGTTAACCTGTCTGATTTTTTATTGGGAAAAGACACAAATATGTCTTGTTTAAAGTAGCCACTTGTCTGTGTTAATTCTGACACATATTTTTAAACAAATATTTAAAAAAAAACACATTTCTAAAAACTCTGTGACAATGGATAGGACAGGAGTAAAATTGCTGAAAATATGTTTAAACAAAATTATATAACGGACAAAGTACAATGCAAGGAAGGAACGAAGTAGCGATATAAACAGCTTAATACGAACCGCTTTCATTACAAACGTTGAGTGAATTTTCAGGTTTAGAAACAAATACTGGAAAGATTATCCCTCTAAGCAGGCTAGCACATCCTGCTGCAGGCGGTAATAATCCAGCGTTGATGTGGCGGCTGCCAGACAACCCGCGAAGAATTCCAGGACAGCCTTATATACAGAGACAAGAGATTTGGCCGAGAGATATTCCAGTCTCGCCGTGTCACGGAATGAAGCGAGATCTAGCCACAGTTTGTGATTCTTCTAATCTAGCAATCTCTTTGTGATTTCGCCTGTCCCTTTGTGTTTATCTCCCTTTGTAGGCAAAACCTGTGGGTTATTTATTACAAGGGCTTTCAAATTTATTGCTGAGCGCCACTAATAGTTTTCTAAAATTTCTCTGGCGGCTCTAAATAATGTATTGGAAAAAGATAAGAATTTTAGTGAGCTAAAAAAAAAAAAAAAGAAAGCAAAGACTGAATGATTATTAAAGCTTTGAAATAGTAACATTTTGTTGAGAAATATGATGTATTACTTCCATATTACCGGAGATACACAACTTGAAATGTTCTCGAAGATGATGACTTTGTTAAAAAAAGAAGTCCATTCCTCTGTCTCGCTTGTGGAAGTTAAAACACCAGGGTAATACACCTGTATTACGCACTATTAACGTAATCTTTCACTCATTTAAAACATTTATTACACAAAAACTCTGCTAAGCAGGGACATGTGGTTTCCTGCAAAGTTTACCGCAACTCAGAAAGTTTTCAGCTTACTTTCGAACCCTTCGGTACATGGTCTGTTTGTTGCACCTTCTTACTCGGTACATGGTCTGTTTGTTGCACCTTCTTACTCGGTACATGGTCTGTTTGTTGCACCTTCTTACTCGGTACATGGTCTGTTTGTTGCATCTTCTTACTCGGTACATGGTCTGTTTGTTGCACCTTCTTACTCGGTACATGGTCTGTTTGTTGCACCTTCTTACTCGGTACATGGTCTGTTTGTTGCACCTTCTTACTCGGTACATGGTCTGTTTGTTGCATCTTCTTACTCGGTACATGGTCTGTTTGTTGCATCTTCTTACTCGGTACATGGTCTGTTTGTTGCACCTTCTTACTCGGTACATGGTCTGTTTGTTGCACCTTCTTACTCGGTACATGGTCTGTTTGTTGCACCTTCTTACTCGGTACATGGTCTGTTTGTTGCACCTTCTTACTCGGTACATGGTCTGTTTGCTGCACGTAGAACGTCTAATAGTCACTCGATTTCTTGCTGTGTTTTGCAACATCTTCTTACTCACCCTCGCTAGAACATCCCTTATCATTGTCTTCACAGTTTCGGTATCAGGAACTTGTCAACTGAAAACTGTGACCTTAGCACATCCCCCGTTAAAAAGTCAAGATGGGCAATGTTTTGTGAACGTGGTGGAAATATCGTTGGATCATTTCCCCCCCCCCCCCCCCCCCCATTCTATCGGTTTGAAAAGTTTGCTTTCATAAACTGGTAACAACTAAACCCTAGTATGGCGGTGAACCATCTTGTTGGAAAACTGTATGAACCATCTTGTTGGAAAACTGTGTGAGTCATCTTGTTGGAAAACTGTGTGAATCATCTTGTTGGAAAACTGTGTGAGTCTTCTTGTTGGAAAACTGTGTGAATCATCTTGTTGGAAAACTGTGTGAATCATCTTGTTGGAAAACTGTGTGAACCATCTTGTTGGAAAACTGTGTGAATCATCTTGTTGGAAAACTGTGTGAACCATCTTGTTGGAAAACTGTGTGAATCATCTTGCTGGAAAACTGTGTGAACCATCTTGTTGGAAAACTGTGTGAACCATCTTGTTGGAAAACTGTGTGAATCATCTTGTTGGAAAACTGTGTGAACCATCTTGTTGGAAAACTGTGTGAATCATCTTGTTGGAAAACTATGTGAACCATCTTGTTGGAAAACTATGTGAACCATCTTGTTGGAAAACTGCCCACTGATGAAACTGTATTTGGTGAGTTATAATTTTCAAATAAAAAAAGAAAAGAAAAAAACTTACATTGTCTGTACCTAGCACAGAGTTTGTAACCAACATTGTCTGTACCTAGCACAGAGTTTGTAGCCTATATTGTCTGTACCTATCACAGAGTTTATATAACGAATGTGTGAGATCAGGAAAAGAAAACCTTTTAGCCACCATGTGTCTTCGTCGCGACATCATCTACAAGAAAAAGAAAGATCCAACAGTAATTGCAACAGCAACAACATTAATAATAACACCAATAACCGCAGTAGCAACAATAACAATATACACCAGAGGGAAGTCTGAGACAAGAAACAGACTAGACATTCTCTAGAAAATAATGTGGCTCGCTAGGATCAATACATTGACATACAGCGACAGGCTGTAAGTTGAAAGCTAGGATCAACACGTTGACATACAGCGACAGGCTGTAAGTTGAAAGCTAGGATCAACACGTTGACATACAGCGACAGGATGTAAGTTGAAAGCTAGGGTCACCACGTTGACTTTCAGCGACAGGCTGTAAGTTGAAAGCTAGGATCAACACATTGACATACAGCGACAGGCTGTAAGTTGAAAGCTAGGATCAACACATTGACATACAGCTACAGGCTGTAAGTTGAAAGCTAGGGTCACCACGTTGACATACAGTGACAGGCTGTAAGTTGAAAGCTAGGATCAACACATTGACATACCGCGACAGGATGTAAGTTGAAAGCTTATTTTGTCTGACGCAGGAAATGCTGAACTTGTTTGTTTAGGCTGCGCAGTTTCAAGAACTTTGTAGATATGATAAACTGTTTTCTTCACAGGGAAAGTTAGTTTATATTCTTCGCTGAGAAAGTTAAAGTTCTTCGCAGAGAAAGTTAGTTTTTATTCTTCACAGGGAAAGTTAGTTTATATTCTTCACAGAGAAAGTTAGTTTATATTCTTCATAGAGAAAGTTAGTTTATATTCTTCATGGAGAAAGTTAGTTTATATTCTTCATAGAGAAAGTTAATTTATATTCTTCGCAGAGAAAGTTAAAATTCTTCGCAGAGAAAAGTTAGTTTATATTCTTCACATGGAAAGTTAGTTTATATTCGTCACAGGGAAAGTTAGTTTATATTCTTCACAGAGAAAGTTAGTTTATAAATGATGTTTTTATCCTTTCAGTTCTCACTGTCAAGATTTTGCAATCAGACCAACTTTCTTTGATTCTGCAGCTGAATTTTCGTCTAATGTTTCTCTCCCTATAGTTTCACAAATAAAGTCTTCACATCTTCGAGCAAACAGATCCGATCTTGTTTACTCCAGGTAGACAAGCTCATGGATTCTGCTCCAGAAAATCTCCCTCGGAAAAGAAGTTCGCTAATGGATTCTGTCATTTACACAACACACGGAAGAGTTGTGGCCCTCATGCTTCTCCAAAGATCTGGACCCGTGATATCTTCCATCAGCTCACTTGCTGATTTTTAATACTGTCGCCTTAAACTGTCCCTGATTTTTTTTCTCTTGTGGTTTACCAGCCTCTCTCTCTCTCTCTCTCTGTCTTTGTCTCTCTCGTTCTCTCTATTTTTTCTGTTATTATGATGTCTTCAAGCCTTCCTCATCTCAGCATATGGCTAATGAATGATGACTGTAGTTTTCTTACAGATTTAATTAGGTCCTTCGAACATCTTCAGACCTGGACTTGTATACTTCTGAGGTAGTTGGTGGTTATCTGGGTGACGTGGAGATACCCCATACAGTTTGTTTTGGACTGCTGTGGTAGTTGAGCATATTTTCCTTCTCTGTTGCTCATATGTTGGACACTCCTGCAGTATGCGGTCTGCCGCCATCTCACTGGTGCCACATACACATTCATCACTTGATTCTATTGTGGTCGAGGCACGGTTACATCGAAGGATGTACGACCTTGACCGAAGCGTCATAGTTCACGTGATTGGTAGTCGGTTTCTGGGGGGGGAGGGTGGTGGTATATAGATATTGAAACATTGGCTTGGATCAGCGAAGATACAGGCAAGGGCCGGGCGGTGTCTTGATTAGTTGTGCCTATTGAACTGCTGTAAATTTCTGTGTATTATGGTTATCGTTGGCTATATTCTGCCCGTGCCTACCTCATGTGGTGTAGATTATGTGGTTGAGAAGTAAGCTGTGATGTAAGTTTCTGTATTTACGTATCGATATGGACATGATTTTCAGTGTGATTTATCGGTATATTGGACGGACAACATTTTTTATTGGTTATTATGTCTTCATGTAGACTGATCTTGTGCTGCAGCAACGAGGTTGTATAGAGGTGTGTCATGGCAGTGATAGCTGCGTGGAATAGACGCCATTGCACATCAGATTCGTAGTGTAGGCCACGTGTAGGGCCAAGAGAGCCCGGGGCCCCAGGTCAATCAGATTTTCAATAATGCAGCATACGTAATCATTATCATATGATATTATGCTTAATTACCCTTATAATAACACCTGTCTTGAAGTTATGTTGATATCAATGTCAGTCGTATGTGTGGTTGTGGCGTATAGTGAGATTAAAATGCTGTGTCCTTAATTCCTGACTTGGTGATTTGTACTGCATGTCAGTGTTTTATGTACTGATTAAATGCTCAGGATTTCTGCATAACTAGCTTACACTATAGCAGGGAGGGGAGAGCCTGGGTTGGCGGCCATGATGGGGGAGCTAGACTGGTCTCGAGTAGGCTAGTACATTGCCAGGAATTGTTGGTCTGTAACATCTGGATAAAATACCCCCCCCCCCCTAGTTATAAAATGTAAACTTGCACTATCAAGTTTTACACTATCTTGGATTTGTTGTACAGCTGGTATCTCAGTCTGTTGAGTCCTGTACGCAGCCTTAGGCTGATGACTTGTTCTTCTCTGTTTAGCTGGTAGTAAGACTTTTCTTACACGCTCCTGGTTTGTCATCTTAGTTGTCCATGGTGTGTTTAACTTTCTTCTAAGAAAGTATGTCTCTGTTACCTCTTGTGATCTGCCCGTCGATCGTCCATGACTCACATCCATAGAGTGTGATAAGCTCAAAGTAACATCTTAAAACTCTCTTTCTGAAGTTCAGTGATAGAGATACATTAAACAAGATGTTCCTCGCTTGTTTTAGAGCTGTTTTGCCTTGGCATGTTCTATTCTTGCATTCAGAGGTTCATCTCCCGTCTGATGTTACTCAAGTGCCCAGATATGTCTGCACCTGTCTCAAGGTTGTTCCTTGTACCTTCACATTCAAATTAGAAGGGTTTATCTTTCTTGAAGAGGAATCTGTGTGGGCCACAGCTTACATATGATTGTAGTATGTAGTCGTTGTAAAAGTCATAACCATCATCATCATCAGGTGACCTGCCGACTGGCATTGGATATTATGCTTATCCAGAGTACACGATCCTTCATGCAGGCCATTAGCTCGGTTGATGATCTCCTCTCACACCATCCCGTCAGACTGTCCAGTATCATTTCTCTTGGTCTTCCTCTTGATCTTCTTCCTTCTATTTTTCCTGTTGTTTTCAATGCCCCCTCTTCTCATTGCATGTCCTATGAAAGTACATTGTCTCCCTCTTATTTTTTTGACAAGGTTTTTTTTTGTATCTCCAGCTCATCTCATACATTCTTCATTAGTTATTTTTCTGTCACGAGAATTCGCAACATTCTTCTAATAAACCACATTTCTGCTGCTTCCAATGATTTTTGTGCAGGCCTGCCTATTGTCCATGATTCACTTCCGTAAAATAAGGCAGGTTCAATATAACATGTTAGGACTCGTTTTCTAACATTCATTGAAAAGAATGTGTTGCATAACATGTTGCTAATTCTCTGGAATGCAGTCTTTCCATGTGGTATTCTGTTCTTAATTTCTGTTCTGTATTTCCCATCTGAAGTTATCTCTGCTCCAAGGTATTTGAATTTCTGCACCTGCTTTAGAATAGTTCCGTTTAATTTTATACTGCATGTTGGTTGATTCTGTTTCTTAGATATAACCATAGTCTCTGTCTTTTTTATATTTAAAGTAAGGCCTTTCTGTTCACTTCCTTTAGCAACTTTATCCAAGAGATTTTGCAGGTCTTGTTTGTTCTCAGCTATCAGTACTATGTCGTCAGCATACCGAATGTTCTTAATATAGTATTAACTATTACTTTTATACCTGGTTGTGTAATGATCGCTCTTAGAATATTCTCGCTGTACAGAGAAAAAAGGTCTGGAGATAGTACACATCCCTGTCGCATTACTTTTTTTAATGGTTGATATTTTCCAATTCTATTTTCAACTCGAATTGCTGCTTATTGCTGCCAGTATAGATATTTTACAATCCTCAGGTCTTTGCCATCTATATTGATGTCTTCAAGCATTTTAATAGTTTCATTATGTTTCACCTTGTCAAAAGCCTTGGTGTAATCAATGAAGCATAAGTAGATATCTTTCTGTACTTCTAAAGCTCTTTCTGTTAGTGTTCATAAAGCATAAATGGCATTGTGTGTTCCCTTTCCTTCAACAAATCCAGACTGTTCATCTGCTTTTTCCATTTTTATCTTTTTCCTTGTTCTTCTCACAATAATTCTCAGAAGTAGCTTTGTTATGTGACATGAGAGACTGATAGTCCTGTGGTCCTCACATTTCTTTGCACCTGGTTTCGTTGGTAATGCTATAAACGTGGATTTAAGCAAGTCACTAGGCATATAACCACTGTTGTAAATGTCATTCGGTAACTTAGTCATTATTTTTATTCCCATCTCCTCTAGTGCCTCTATTTCTTCTATTGTTATAGTATCAGGCCCAGTCGCTTTTCCTTTCTTCATGTATTTCATCTTCAAGTATTGGTGGTCCATCATAGTTTTCAGTATCTGGTGTTAATTCTGGTCTTTCTCCTCCATATAGCTCACCGATATACTCTGTCCACCTGTCCACAATGTCTTCTTTCCCCATTAACATTTTACCTTCTTTTGATTTCAGGCATCCTGTGGTATGTTTTGTCTTCCTGCCTGTGAGTTCACTAATTCGTTTGTGCATGTTTTTGCTGTCTTTATCATAGGGGTCCTCTATTTGTCTGGACTGTTCATTTAACCACATTTCCTTTTCTTCTCTGCATTTCTCTATTTATCCTGCTATATTTTTCATCAATCAAAATGGAAAAATACACGTAGAAGTGACATATATTGAAGAAGTCAATTTGCATACGTTAGCAGCTACATAGACCAGGATGGTTACACTAGAAAGGAAGTTAGAATTGCAAAAGCAGCATCTATCTTCAAGAATCTTGAGAACATATGGTAGTCAAAAGTTATAAGCACAAAAACTAAGTTAAGACTATTCAATTCAAATGTAATACTCACCCTCATTTATGTATGCGAAAGCTGGAAAACAACTAAAGAAATAGACAAGAAATTAGACTCTTTTGAAAACAAATGCCTCAGGAAAATACTCGGCATCAAGTGAAACGAATTCAAGAACAATGCAGAGATAAGGCAAATGAGCAAACAACAACCAGTCTCATGGGTGATCAGGAAAAGGAGATGGACATATGTTGGCCATGTGATGAGAAGAAAAAGTCAGAGAATCTCAAAACAAGCTATCAAGTAGAACACAACAGGCCAAAGAAAAAGAGGCAGACCACGTGAAACTCTAAAAAGGACACTGTTAAGTTAGGCCAAATTAATAAGCATAAAATCCTTTGATGACGTTGATAGACTCGCAGAAGACAAGAAAAATTGGCGAACTACCTTGCGAGCCCTATGTGACGTTTAACGGCACGAGAAGGATATAAGATAAGATTTTTCTTGGTTATTTTTACTCTTCCTCCTCTTGTCCATCAGTCCCAAAATGTCGTCTGTCATCCATTTATTCTTGGGGGCTTCTTTTTTCGGTGGTATTATCTCCTTAACAGTTTGGTGGATAGAATCTCTTAACATTTCCCATTGTTCATCTACACTATTAATCTTTGCTGTTGCATTGTATCTAATAACTCTGCATTGCTCTGACAGTTCTTGGTCATTTTTAAGAAGTTCTGTATTCAGTTTGATGTTTCTCACTTTTCAGCCTGCTTTCTTTAGCTTTATTCTACCTTTTCCACAGAGTGGATCATGGTCACTATTGCAGTCAGCTCCTGGCATGGTTTTTGTTGTCAGTAATGCATTCTGGAATGTTTGTTGATTAATACGTAGTCTATCTGATTAAAAGTCTTTTTGTCTGGGCTGCACCACGTTGCCAGTCTTCGAGGATGTTGTTTAAACCAGGTGTTTCCTACAACCATGCTATGTATTCTTGCCCATTCAATTAATTTACTACCTCTGTCATTCCTCTCCCCCAGTCCATAGTCACCAACGATGTCTGAAGTTCTTCCTTTACCGACTTTGGCATTAAAATCGCCCATCACTATAGTAACTTCATGTGACTTTGTGTGTTTCAGGATTGTCTCTAAGTCATTATAAAATAGCTGTACATCTTCTTCAGAACTTTCAGCTGTTGGAGCATACACTTGTATAATATTTACGTCCTTTCAGCTGGGCTAGCAGGACTCAGTCCGAGATGTTCAAATATCCTACAGTTGTCCTTGCTGTTTGTTCGTCAAATATTATTCCTACTCCTCGTTCATGTTTCTCACCTCCTGAATATATTATTGTATAAATTATCTTCCTTGCACCTGTCCAATTTCACTCATTCCTAATATGTTGATCTTCATCCTTTCAATTTCCTTTGTTACATTTCCTAATTTTCCAGCCTGGAATAAAGTTCTAACTTTCCATGTTGCTATTTTGAACTTGTTAGTTCTGTCATTTTCGGGATGAAGGTCGTAAACAGGCAGATGGGGTGAGTGATTTTCAGGATAGAAACTTCGGGAAGATTTAGGAATAGAAATTGTGGTTGATATTTAAGGACCAAACTCTTACGTAGAAAAAGGTTTAGGATTAGGTTTAGATTGATGGGTAGCTTGAGAGGCACTATGATTGTAGATTGATTATGTAGAGGTTGACTGAGAAGGATGTTTCAGATAGGATGCTAGGATCTGAACTGTTAGTTTCTTTTCTTCCTCATGGATCCAATGTGTAAATTTTGGATGCAGCTACGAGTTGTTAGAAACAGGTTGTAACAGAAGAAATGTGAAATACTGAGATTTTTGAAGATTTTAAGTTCGATATTTTTTGGTGATGTGAAGTTCTGTATAAGGATCCATGCAATTTTCAGTGAGCCAGTAAGTTGGCTCTTATTCTATCATGTTGAATGCCTGTTTTTCCTAGCTGAGAGCAGCGACTGTTGCCCACTCCCTCTCTACATGGCGAACTAGTTCTCGTCTGGAGAGGAGTTTGATTATTCATCTGTTTACTCAATTTATTGCTACATCCTCATTTATTCACCACTCATTCGTCCCATAATAAATATGTGAAATTGCTATTATCAATTGAGTGTTAGTGGTTCTCAAACTGTTGAGATGTGTTCCTTCTCAGTTAACTATTAAAATTCCTCAGAGGTAATCAGAAGATAGAGTAAGGAAAAGTAGTTCAGTTTATCATTTGGGTGGCGGCTTTACACAATTGCGAAGTACTTAAATTATTGCCGTGCCTGTAACTAGCAGACAGATGCACGCTACACCTAAATGTCTGGTGCAGTACGGATAGAAGCTGCCCTACTAGCAGACAGATGCACGCTACATCTAAATAAAGGGTGCAGTACGGATAGAAGCTGCCCTACTAGCAGACAGATGCACGCTACATCTAAATAAAGGGTGCAGTACGGATAGAAGCTGCCCTACTAGCAGACAGATGCACGCTACATCTAAATAAAGGGTGCAGTACGGATAGAAGCTGCCCTACTAGCAGACAGATGCACGCTACATCTAAATAAAGGGTGCAGTACGGATAGAAGCTGCCCTACTAGCAGACAGATGCACGCTACATCTAAATAAAGGGTGCAGTACGGATAGAAGCTGCCCTACTAGCAGACAGATGCACGCTACATCTAAATAAAGGGTGCAGTACGGATAGAAGCTGCCCTACTAGCAGACAGATGCACGCTACATCTAAATGTTTGGCGCAGTACGGATAGAAGCTGCCCTACCGGACGAAGCTGTTCCAGAGGAACATCCACTAACGTCGTTCATGACGAATCTATTACTCTGTATAAGCATAACTATTCTTGGGAACTACAACAGTGGTTTCCCGTTGCCTTCTGTCGGTTTGTGTACGGACTCTCCGCTAGACTTTGGACTCCCTGTCCTACCCGCAAGGCAGCGGGAGCGAGAGGTTTAAAGGCGCCTTTTACCCGCCTGGTATTCCCTTCACTGAGCATGAAGCACTTTATAGGAGTAGTAGAGCCACCTACTACCCCCACCTCGCTCTCTGAGTCTACCGCCAGTTGGTCCGCGCCTGCTTATTTGGGGAAACCCTTATTCACAGGGATCCTCCATATCTGGAGAACTTTCATCATCTGCCACCTGTGACGCGCTGGGTTGGGGATGGTCGCCCCAGCTTTACCCCAGTGTAGAAGTATATTTCTTCTATTTCTTTCTTTCTGTAATCACGTAAAGATTACAAAAACAGACCGACGAAAGAAACAGTAGAGGAAATATAGAAGAACGAAATAGAAGAGAAGTAGACAGAAGAAAGAAACTGTAGGTGAAACAAAATGAAAAAAAAATAGTAGAAGAAGTGAACAGAAGAGAAAACAACAAGAGATGCAGACAGAAGAAGGAAACAGGAGGAGAAACAAACAGAAAAGAGACTGGAACAGAAAGATACATAACAAAACATGCTGCGAAAATAAGAAAGAGCAATAGAGAGAAATTAACAACAACAACAACAACAACAAATGAAATCCAGAATAGTCAGTCAGTCATTTGCATGTCCCTTGCAGAACTTTGCCTCCCTAACAGCACTCCTGTAGACCTCTCAGTTGTAAGCAAGATGGCCTGCTGCTGATGCATCCACTTGCAGATCGTCAACGATGTTTTGCAGCCATCTTCGCCTTGGTCTTCCTCTCTTTCTTTTTCCCATTATGTACCCTTCCAAGACGGTCTTCTCTAAATTATCATGACGTTTAATGTGTCCAAAACATTTAAGTTTTCTCTTTTTAATCCTCTTTACTAGCCAGCCTTCTTCAATATTAATTTCTTGTAGTATAGATATATTTGTTCTTTTTTGTGTCCATGATATTTGAAGAACTATTCTGTAACATTTACATTCAAAGGCATTTATGTGTTTCTCAGCTGTTTTATTAAGTGTCCAGGTCTCACAGGCATATGTTGCGATGGGAAAGATGCATGCCCTTAATCCATAATAAATGAGAGGAAATACAGGGAAAATTGTGAGAAAATAAACATAAAACAGAGATAAACAAAAGAAACAGAAGGAAGGAAGCGACGGATGATAAGAGAAACGACAAAGTGAAAGATTAGTCCAGGAATAAACACAGAACTAAACTTACACACAGCATCTGAGGAAGGTTAGAATGCTCACAGATCTAGGCAGACATCAAGTACACAGATGTAGGCAGACATCAAGTACACAGATGTAGGCAGACATCAAGTACACAGATGTAGGCAGACATCAAGTACACAGATGTAGGCAGACATCAAGTACACAGATGTAGGCAGACATCAAGTACACAGATGTAGGCAGACATCAAGAAAGAGTCTATGGGGTTGGTTCTTTCATGCAGATTTATTTATCTTCATCTCTCTCTCTCTCTCTCTCTCTCTCTCTCTCTCTCTCTCTCTCAGTCTGCTTTTATATATTTGTAATGATAACACTAAACTGATGATGAGAGACTGGGTTTGAGTGATGAGAAAAGGAAATGAATATCAAACAGTCCCGTCTGCCAAATTCTTTATCCCGTGAAAATAAAACTTGTTCTCTCTCTCGCCCGTTGCTCTTTGCTATCTATATCAATGATCTTCCACTTCATCTTAAACACTCTTCTTGTGACCTTTTTGCCGATGATTGCACCGTCTACACCAGTGACTACGATTGTGTTAATCTAGAATCAACTCTTCAGGTCGAGTTATACAATTTAATTGGATGGAGCAAAAATAATGGCATGATTATAAACACCGATAAAACAAAATCAATGCTCATAACAACAAGACAGAAACTACAAAACGCAACAAAAACAACACTTCGGCTCTGTACAGAAACATCACAGATAGAAAACGTTAGCGAGCACAAAACACTAGGTCTTATTATTGACCAACATCTGACCTGGAACTCTCATGTGCAATGTCTAACAAAACTCATCGCACAAAAAGTATACCAATTAGCTAAAATTAAGCACTTCATAGATCAAGACACTAGGAAGACATACTACATAGCTCATATACAAACACATTTAGACTATTGCTCACAGTTTGGGATGGTTGCTCAGTGTCAAATACAAGAGGCTTTGCTCTCTCCAAAAGCGAGCAGTAAAGCTCATTAGTGACAAAGATCAAGCACAAACAACTAATCATCACAAACGTATCAAAATGCTACCCCTTAAGAGCAGGTTCCTCTTCAACAAAGCCAAGTTAGTACATCAGATTCTTTCACGGCATGCCCCGCCTTATCTATGGAATCTGTTTAAATTTAGCCCAAAGTGCAGCCAACGCTTGAACAACATATGTCTTCCAAAACCTAGACTTGATCTTTACAAGAAAAGCTTTAGTTATTCAGCTGCTCATCTTTGGAATACCCTCCCATCCTATATAAAAAATATAAATTATACTCTTTCCTACAACTACAAGCTTTCCCAGTATCTATTTGATGTCGACTACATGCCTCCGTGAATTATAAAACTTAAAAGTTATCTTAAGCTGCTCTTACAGACACCGAATACAATTAATTGTTTTCTGTATAGTCCCGAAAATTTTGTTTAGTAGATAGTCATTTATAATGTATGTAGTTACTTCTATACTGAGTGAATGTTTAAGAGTGAAACGTAAATGTTATATTTTATTTTATTTTATGTCTCTCAGCTTCAATGTTAGTTATGTTTGTTATATGAACAGCATATTTGTAGAATGTCTGGAACAGAGTGAAAGATGTATGATAAAGGGCAGAATGTCAGACGGGCCTGCGTGCCCAATTCTTAACCCTTTTGAAATAAAGATCAATCAATCAATCAATCAATCCCTTCGTCTGTCTCTGTCTCCCCCCTCTCTCACCTTCTTTGTCTTTCTCCTTCCCTCTCTCTCCTTCCCACTCTTTCCTTTCCTCTCTTTCTCTCTCTCTCTTCCTCTGTCTGTCTCCCCTTCTCTCTTCCTCTGTCTCCCCCTCTCTCTTTCTCTTTCTCTGTCTCTGTCTCCCCCTCTCTCTCCTCTGTCTCTGTCTCTCCTCTCTCTTTCTCTGTCTCCCCTTCTCTCTTCCTCTGTCTCTGTCTCCCCCTCTCTCTTTCTCTTTCTCTGTCTCTGTCTCCCCCTCTCTCTTCCTCTGTCTCTGTCTCCCCTCTCTCTTTCTCTGTCTCCCCTTCTCTCTTCCTCTGTCTCTGTCTCCCCCTCTCTCTTTCTCTGTCTCCCCTCTCTCTTTCTCTGTCTCCCCCTCTCTCTTTCTCTGTCTCTGTCTCCCCCTCTCTTTTTCTCTGTCTCTGTCTCCCCCTCTTTCTTTCTCTGTCTCTGTCTCCTCCTCTCTCTTTCTCTGTCTCTGTCTCCCCTCTCTCTTTTTCTGTCTCCCCCTCTCTCTTTCTCTGTCTCTGTCTCCCCCTCTCTCTTTCTCTGTCTCTGTCTCCCCTGTCTCTTTCTCTGTCTCTGTCTCCCCCTCTCTCTTTCTCTGTCTCTGTCTCCTCCTCCTTTTTTCTGTGTCTCTGTCTCCCCCTGTCTCTTTCTCTGTCTCTGTCTCCCCCTCTCTCTTTCTCTGTTTTTGTCTCCTCCTCCTTTTTTCTGTGTCTCTGTCTCCCCCTCTCTCTCTTTCTCTGTCTCTGTCTCCCCCTCTCTTTCTCTATCTCTGTCTCCCCTCTCTCTCTCTCTCTTCCTCTGTATCTGTCTCCCTTCTCTCTCTCTCTTTCTCTGTCCCTGTCTCCTCCTCTCTCACTTGTCTTTCTCCTTCCCTCTCTCTCTTTCCCACTCTTTCCATTCCACTGTCTCTCTCTCCCATTTCTCTTTCTTTTCCGCTGCCTCTGTCTCTGTCTCTCTCTCTCTCCCTCTGTCTCTGTCTCCCGCTCTCTCTTTTTCTGTCTTTCTCCTTCCCTATCACTCCTTCCCACTCCTTTCCTTCACCTCTTTTTCCTCTGCCTCTCTCTTCCTTTTCTCTCCAGCTGCCTCTGTCTCTCTCTCTGTCTCTGAGTCCTCCTCTCTCTCTTCCTATGTCTCCTCCTCTCTTTCTCTGTCTTTCGCCTTACCTCTCTATCCTTCTCACTCTTTCCCTTCCTCTCTCTTTCCTCTGTCTCTGTCTCCCCCTCTCTCTTTCTCTGTTTTTCGCCTTCCCTCTCTCTCCTTCTCACTCTTTCTCTTCCTCTCTCTCTCTCTTCCTCTGTCTCTGTCTCCCCTCTCTTTCTCTTGTCTTTCTCCTTCTCTCTCCTTCATGCTCTTTCCCTTCTTCCCTCTTTCTTCTATCTCTCCCTCCCCTTTCTCTTTCGCTTACACTGCCTCTGTCTCACTCTCTCTTCTTCTGTTTCTGCCTCTCTCTCTCTTCCTATGTCTCTGTCTCCCGTTCTCTCTCTTCCCCTGTCTCTGTCTCCCCTCTCTCTCTCTTTTCCTCTTTCTCTGTCTCCACTCTCCCTCTCTTTCTTTCTCTCTTCTTCTGTCTCTGCCTCCTCTCTCTCTATCTCTCTTCCTCTGTTTCTGTCTCCGCGCTCTCTCCCTTCTTCTGTCTCCACTCTCCCTCTCTCTCTTCTTCTTCTGTCTCTGTCTCCACTCTTCCTCTTTCTTATTCTGTCTCTGCCTCCTTCCTCTCTCCCTTCCTCTGTCTCTGCCTCCTTCCTCTCTTTCTCTTTCTCTGTCACTGTCTCCTCCTCCTCTCTCTCTTCCTCTGTCTCTGTCTCCACTCTTTCTCTTCCTCTGTCTCTGTCTCCACTCTCTCTCTTCCTCTGTCTCTGTCTCCACTCTCTCTCTTCCTCTGTCTCTGTCTCCACTCTCTCTCTTCCTCTGTCTCTGTCTCCACTCTCTCTCTTCCTCTGTCTCTGTCTCCACTCTCTCTCTTCCTCTGTCTCTGTCTCCACTCTCTCTCTCTTCATCTGTCTCTGTCTCCACTCTCTCTTTTCCTCTGTCTCTGTCCCCCCTCTCTCTTCTTCTGGCTCTATTTCTCTCTCTGTTCCTCTATCTCTCTCTCCCCTCTCCCTCTTCCTCTGTCTCTGTCTCCACTCTTCCACTCTCTCTCTTCCTCTGTCTCTGTTTCCACTCTTCCACTCTCTCTCTTCCTCTGTCTCTAACTCTTTTTGTTCTTCTGCCTCTGTCTCCCCCTCTCTCTTTCTTCCTCTGTCTCTGTCCTCTCTTTCTTTGTCTCCGCCTCCACTCTTCCTCTCTCGTCTCTGTCTCCACTCTCCCTTCTCTTCCTCTGTCTCCGTCTCCACTCTCTCTCTCTCTCTTCCTTTGTCTCTGTCTCCACTCTCCCTCTCTCTTCCTTTGTCTCTGTCTCTACTCTCCCTCTCTCTTCCTTTGTCTCCGTCTCCACTCTCCCTCTCTCTTCCTTTGTCTCTTTCTCCACTCTCCCTCTCTCTTCCTTTGTCTCTTTCTCCACTCTCCCTCTCTCTTCCTTTGTCTCTGTCTCCACTTTATCTCTCTCTTCTTCTTCTTCTTCGTTCACTTCTACCACCAGAAACAGCACTGTGAACCTACTGAATTCACGCATGTGGTCCTCGTTAGGTCCCGTGGTCCCCTGTGTGGTCCAAAATAGACCACACGAGTTCCACGAAAGGACCACAAGGGGTTCAGAGTATCACAGTGCTTTAGCCTGTATTCTTGGTGGGTCTCGGAAGCGGATTGCGTGACACCGTGGTTTTCATTGCACCAGTTTGGTCTAGGGTTGGACTTTCTCACCGGAAGACCTCGACGTGTTTGGAATATCAGTGCATCCCCGCTGGGTGAGAGGCGTTAGCCCACCCAGGCCAGAGTTGGACTTTCTCACCGGAAAACCTCGACGTGTTTTGAGATACCCGTGTATCACCGCTGGGTGAGAGGTGGTTGCCCATCCAGTCCAGAGTTGGACTTTCTCACCGGAAAACCTCAGCGTGATTAGGATACGCAGACATCCCCGCCGGGTGAGAGGTGGTTGCCTATCTAGACTTCCCTGGTCCAGTGTCTCCGACTTCAGCATTTTACGGTCGTGGCCGCTACCCTTTCTAGTTGTGACCAGGATGGAGCTTTTGTCCAGGAGGACGAATCCTCGCCACTAGTGACTTCTACCCCTGGGTTGAGCCGGTTTAGGCATTTCCCAGTATGGGCGTGTTTGGGACGGGACCGACCTCTGGGGCAGAGGTACTGTGACATTCATAGCCTTCAAGATTCACCCCTGGTATGAGCCGGTTTAGGCAAAATTCACCAGTATGGATGTTTATCAGGCGTTACCGACCTCTAGAGCGGAGGTGGCATGACATGTCTAGCCATCGAGTTCCACCCCTGGTGTGTGCCGGTTTAGGCATATTTCACCAGTGTAGGTGTATTTCGGACGTGGGCGGCCTCTAGAGCAGAGGTGCCGTGGTATAGCTCTCGTAGCGATACTACTGGACATACCAGGTTAAACTTCACTTTCCACCACCTTTTCCCATCGGCGCCGCACAGCAACCTTTATTTCTTTTCCGCATTTACTTCCTTAACCGGGAGGAGCTTCACTCCACGCACGGCATTTGAAAAGTCAAGCCAGCAGTGACTTAACCTCTGGGACAAGCCGGTTCATGCATTTCACACGATATGACTGCACTCAGGACGTGGCCGACCTCCAGACCAGAGGTGCCGTGATTTGACTGTTTGCTTCGATTTATCCTTTCAACCACCTTTTCCGCAGTGATGCTGCGCGGCAACCTCATTTGCAAATTTCTTCATTGGCCGGGAAGAGCACCGCTCCACGCACGGCAGCTGAAGATCTCGCCAACAGCGTTCTCTTCCTCTGACTCTGTCTCCACTCTCCCTCTCTTTTCCTTTGTCTCTGTCTCCACTCTCCCTCTCTCTTCCTTTGTCTCCGTCTCCACTCTCCCTCTCTCTTCCTTTGTCTCTGTCTCCACTTTACCTCTCTCTTCCTCTGACTCTGCCTCCACTCTCCCTCTCTCTTCCTTTGTCTCTGTCTCCATTCTCTCTCTCTCTTCCTTTGTCTCCGTCTCCACTCTCCCTCTCTCTTCCTTTGTCTCTGTCTCCACTCTCCCTCTCTCTTCCTCTGACTCTCTCTTCTCTCTCATTCTCTCTTCCTCTGTCTCTGTCTCTTCCCTCTCTTTCTCTGTCTAGTCCTCTCTCTCTTCCTCTGTCTCCACTCTCTCTCTCTTTCTCTGCTTCTTCCCTCTCTTTCTCTGTCTAGTCCTATCTCTCTTCCTCTGTCTCCACTCTCTCTCTCTCTTCCTCTGTATCTGCCTCTTCCCTCTCTTTCTCTGTCTAGTCCTCTCTCTCTCTTTTCCTCTGTCTCCACTCTCTCTCTCTCTTTCTCTGTCTCTGTCTCCCCATCTCTCTCTTACTCTGTCTCTGTCCCCTTCTCTCTCTCTCTCCCTCTGTCTCTGCCTCTTCCCTCTCTTTCTCTGTCTAGTCCTATCTCTCTCTTCCTCTGTCTCCACTCTCTCTTTCTTTCTCTGTCTCTGTCTCCCCATCTCTCTCTTACTCTGTCTCTGTCCTCTTCTCTCTTCTCTCTCTTCCTCTGTCTCTGCCTCTTCCCTCTCTTTCTCTGTCTAGTCCTATCTCTCTCTTCCTCTGTCTCCACTCTCTCTCTCTTTCTCTGTCTCTGTCTCCCCATCTCTCTCTTACTCTGTCTCTGTCCTCTTCTCTCTCTCTTCCTCTGACACTGTCTCCCCCTCTCTCTCTTCATTTGTCTCTGTCTAATCTCCCTCTCTACCTATGACTCTGTCACCCCCTCTCTCTTCCTCTGTCTCTATCCCCCTCTCTCTGTCTCTGTCTCCACTCTCTGTCTCCCTCCCTCCTCTCTCTTCCTCTGTCTGTGTCTCCACTCTCCCTCCTCTCTCTTCCTCTGTCTCTGTCTCCACTCTCTCTCTTCCTCTGTCTCTGTCTCCAACTCTCTCTTCCTCTGTGTCTGTCTCCCATATCTCTCTTCCTCTGTCTCTGTCTCAACTCTCTCTCTTCCTGTCCTCTTCTCTCTCTTACTCTGACACTGTAACTCCCTCTCTCCCTCTTCATTTGTCTCTGTCTAAACTCTCTCTCTCTGACTCTGTTACCCCTTCTCTCTTCCTCTGTCTCTATCCTACCTCTCTCTTCATCTGTCTCTGTCTCCGCTCTCTGTCTCCCTCCCTCCTCTCTCTTACTCTGTCTGTGTCTCCACTCTCCCTCCTCTCTCTTCCTCTGTCTGTCTCCACTCTCCCTCCTCTCTCTTACTCTGTCTGTGTCTCCACTCTCCCTCCTCTCTCTTCCTCTGTCTGTGTCTCCACTCTCCCTCCTCTCTCTTCCTCTGTCTGTGTCTCCATTCTCCCTCCTCTCTCTTCCTCTGTCTCTGTCTCCACTCTCTGTCTCCCTCCCTCCTCCCTCTTCCTCTGTCTGTGTCTCCACTCTCCCTCCTCTCTCTTCCTCTGTCTCTGTTCCCCCTCTCTTTTCCTCTGAATCTATCTCCCTTCCCCTGTCTCTTCGTTTCTGTCTCCCCTTTCTCTCTCTCTCTTTCTCTCTTCCTTTGTCTCTGTCTCCCCCTCTCTCTTTCTCTGTCTCTGTTTCCCCCTCTCTCTCTTCCTCTATCTCTGTTTCCTCCTCTCTCTCTTTCTCTGTCTGTCTCCCCCTCTCTCTCCTCTGTCTCTGTTCCCCCTCTCTCTTCCTCTGTCCTCTGTTTCCCCCTCTCTCTCTTCCTCTGTCTCTGTTTCCCCCTCTCTCTCTTCCTCTGTCTCTGCCCCTTTATCTCTCTTCCTCTGTCTCTGTTTCCCCCTTCTCTCTCTCTTCCTCTGTCTCTGCCCCTTTATCTCTCTTCCTCTCTCTCTGCCCCTTTATCTCTCTTCCTCTGTCTCTGTTCCCCTTTATCTCTCTTCCTCTGTCTCTGCCCCTTATCTCTCTTCCTCTGTCTCTGCCCCTTATCTCTCTTCCTCTGTCTCTGCCCCTTATCTCTCTTCCTCTGTCTCTGCCCCTTATCTCTTCCTCTGTCTCTGCCCCTTTATCTCTTCCTCTGTCTCTGCCCCTTATCTCTCTTCCTCTGTCTCTGCCCCTTATCTCTCTTCCTCTGTCTCTATTCCCCCCTCTCTTAATCTGTCTCTGTTTCCCCCTCTCTCTCTTCCTCTGTCTCTATCCCCCTCTCTCTCTCTTCCTCTGTCTCTATCCCCTTATCTCTCTTCTTCTGTCTCTGTTTCCACTCTCTTTCTCTTCCCCTGTCTTTCCCCTCTCTCTCTTCCTCTGTCTCCCCTTTCTCTCTGTCTTTGTCTCCACTATCCCTCTCTCTCTCCCTCTGTCTCTGGCTCCCTCTCTCTCTTCCTCTGGCTCTCTCCCCTCTCTTCCTCTGTCTCTTTCTCTCTCTCTCTCTTCCCCTCTCTCTGTCTACACTCTTTTGTCTCTCCCTTCCTCTGGCTCTGTCTCCCCTCTCTCTCTCTCTTCCTCTGTCCCTGTCTCCCCTCTCTCTCTCCCTCTGTCTCTTCCTTTGCTTCTCCCTCTCTCTCATCTCTTTCTCTCTCACTCTCTCTCTCTCTTCTTCACTCTTTCCTTCCCCTCCCTCTGCCTTCGTCTCATGTCTTCTTCTACTACCATCACGAGTATTACTACCACTACCTCTACTATTGCAATTAACACTATTATCACCGTCAGTAGTAGTAGTACTACTACTACTACTATTACTACTACTATTACTATACTGCTACTACTTTTACTACTACAATACTACTGCTATAACTACTACTACTACAACCACCGCTATTTTTACTGTTGCTATTTCCAGCACTGCTTCTAAGACTATTATTATTATTACTGTTATGACTCTTGTTTCTACTACTACTACTACTACTACTACTACTACTACTACTACTACTACTACTACATCAATTGCTGGTACATATATTACTATTACTACTACTACCATTACAAATTACGTAAGGCTATTACAGTTATTAACATTCTATTGTTGTTAATCATTGCTGCTACTACTACAAATACTACTACACATATTACTATTACTAATTCTACATCTGTTATGAAAAGCTGCTACAGTTACTAAAAGGTACTACTACTACTACTATTACTACTACTACTACTACTACTACTACTACTACTACTGCTGCTGCTGCTGCTGCTGCTGCTGCTACTATTACCTCTACTGCTACTGCTGCTACTACTACTACTTTGTTGCTGCTGCTATTATTACTTCTACTACTACTACTACTACTACTACTACTACTACTACTACTACTACTACTACTACTGATACTGTTACTACAACTTCTATTGGAACTGCATCTACATTTTTTGTAGTATTCTCGCTCAGGTTCCGGCTGGCGCACATACAGCTGACACCAGCGCTAAGATAAAGCTGGAGAATTGTGTCTTTTTTTTAATAATCAAGAAGCAGCCATCAGGGTAGAAAACATGACAGGCAAATACCAACCAATAAAGCTAGAAGTTAGACAGGACTGTGTCCTCTCGCCAGATTTGTTCTCACTGTACAGAGAAAATTTCGTGACAGAAATAAGGCACAAACCAAGAGCTCCAGCTAGAGGTTACAGCGTGAGTAACCTAAGCTATGCAGATGTTACTGTACAGTGTACTAAATTCATGAGAATTTAGAGAAGACCGTCTTGGAAGGGTACACAATGGGAAAAATAAAGAGAGGAAGACCAAGGCGAAGATGGCTGCAAGACATCGTTGATAATCTGGAAATGGATGCATCAGCAGCAGGGCATCTTGCTTACAACTGAGAGGCCTACAGGAGAGCTGTTAGGGAGGCAAAGTTCCGCAAAGGACATGCAAACGACTGACTGACTGACAGTACAATGGCCAAAAACAAAAAAAAAATAGCCCACAGAAATTATTAGATGCAGTAGTAGAAGAAAGAAAGAAAGAAGAAAGGATTCGCCTTATATAGCAAGAAAACAGAAACAGTTTATTTCTAATCTTTAGGCCACAGTTCAGATCTGGAACTAGAAATTTGAAGACTTAACGCACATAGAAACTTACCTTTGTTTTCTTCTACCTCTTCTGTCTTCTTTATGTCTTTCTAGGCAGTCTCTCTCTTCCCCTCTCTCTGTCTACACTCTTTTGTCTCTCTCTTTCCTCTGGCTCTGTCTCCCCTCTCTCTCTCTCTCTCTCCTCTGTCCCTGTCTCCCCTCTCTCTCTCTCCCTCTGTCTCTTCCTTTGCTTCTCCCTCTCTCTCATCTCTTTCTCTCTCACTCTCTCTCTCTCTTCTTCACTCTTTCCTTCCCCTCCCTCTGCCTTCGTCTCATGTCTTCTTCTACTACCATCACGAGTATTACTACCACTACCTCTACTATTACAATTAACACTACTATCACCGTCAGTAGTAGTAGTAGTAGTATTACTACTATTACTATTACTACTACTATTACTATACTGCTACTACTTTTACTACTACAATACTACTGCTATAACTACTATTACTACAACCACCGCTATTTTTACTGTTGCTATTTCCAGCACTGCTTCTAAGACTACTATTATTATTACTGTTATGACTCTTGTTTCTACTACTACTACTACTACTACTACTACTACTACTACTACTACTACTACTACTGCTACTACTACATCAATTGCTAGTACATATATTACTATTACTACTACTACCATTACAAATTACGTAAGGCTATTACAGTTATTAACATTCTACTGTTGTTAATCATTGCTGCTGCTACTACAAATACTACTACACATATTACTATTACTAATTCTACATCTGTTATGAAAAGCTGCTACAGTTACTAAAAGGTACTACTACTACTACTATTACTACTACTACTATTACTACTACTACTACTATTACTACTACTACTACTACTGCTGCTGCTGCTGCTGCTACTATTACTTCTACTGCTGCTGCTGCTACTACTACTACTACTACTTTGTTGCTGCTGCTATTATTACTTCTACTGCTACTACTACTACTACTACTACTACTACTACTACTACTACTACTACTGATACTGTTACTACAACTTGAACTGCATCTACATTTTTTGTAGTATTCTCGCTCAGGTTCCGGCTGGCGCACATACAGCTGACACCAGCGCTAAGATAAAGCTGGAGAATTGTGTCTTTTTTTGAATAATCAAGAAGCAGCCATCAGGGTAGAAAACATGACAGGGAAATACCAACCAATAAAGCTAGAAGTTAGACAGGACTGTGTCCTCTCGCCAGGTTTGTTCTCACTGTACAGAGAACATTTCGTGACAGAAATAAGGCACAAACCAAGAGCTCCAGCTAGAGGTTACAGCGTGAGTAACCTAAGCTATGCAGATGTTACTGTACAATGTACTAAATTCATGAGAATTTAGAGAAGACCGTCTTGGAAGGGTACATAATGGGAAAAATAAAGAGAGGAAGACCAAGGCGAAGATGGCTGCAAGACATCGTTGATAATCTGGAAATGGATGCATCAGCAGCAAGGCATCTTGCTTACAACCGAGAGGCCTACAGGAGAGCTGTTAGGGAGGCAAAGTTCCACAAGGGACATGCAAACGACTGACTGACTGACAGTACAATGGCCAAAAACAAAAACAAAAATAGCCCACAGAAATTATTAGATGCAGTAGTAGAAGAAAGAAAGAAAGAAGAAAGGATTCGCCTTATATAGCAAGAAAACAGAAACAGTTTGTTTCTAATCTTTAGGCCACAGTTCAGATCTGGAACTAGAAATTTGAAGACTTAACGCACATAGAAACTTACCTTTGTTTTTCTTCTACCTCTTCTGTCTTCTTTATGTCTTTCTAGGCAGTCGCTTTCTTTTCCTTCCTTCCTTATATTTTTTTTCCTTCCTTCCTTATACTTTTCGTCCAAAGACATAATCCTGGGCTTTCAGAAAATGTCCACGTGTTATATTTTGTCTTACATTAATTCTCTTTAGTTCCCATTCTTTGATGATATCTCACCGCGCCATTCTTTTTTCTATTTAGTTTCATCCAGACTATTTCTTCTTTTCTAATTCCAGCATCCACTCCCCCCACCCCCAACTTACAAAAAAAAATATATATATATATTCGTCCTTGATCCTCCTCCTCTTCTTCTTCGCTAATGCCCCGCCATTTTGGACTCTTAAAAATATAATCTTTGATTCTCATTTATTACCTAAAAAGTTCATTGTTTATCATAGTCTTTGATACTCTTTTATTGTCCGTAGCTCTTGCTGTTTCTCATAATCTTTAATTGTCATTTATTACCAGTAGATCTGGCTGTTTCTCATAATCTTTAATTGTCACTTATTACCCGCAGATCTGGCTGTTTGTCATAATCTTTAATTGTCACTTATTACCCGTAGATGTGGCTGTTTGTCAGTAGACACAACTTAAATAATACCAGGAGACATTTTCCTTGATTCGTTCATGCTTTTGAAAAAATGGACAAATGAAACTTTTCATTGTAGTTCTTTTTTTTTTTTTTTGTTATTTTGATTTGTTCTAATTTCTTAGGAGACATGCGTCTTCTGAAAACTGCACCTTCACCCTTCATCTCCATCTTTTTAAATGTCCCTTTTCAGCTCATTCACAGTACACTTTGTCGTCCTTCGTGTTCTCACAGCTGAATGTGCAATGTGCTCTGGTGTGCCTCTCCATGCAGGATGAAGTTCTAAAACTCGACAGTGCCCCAACACCCAAATGTCAGTAATCGATTTTAACTCACTGACGTGACCTAATTGACATCAGTTGAAACTGACATCGCCAGGTTTTAAGAAGCCAGTCAAACAATTTCAGACTTTAGTTATCACTCCAGTCACATAATTTCAAACTTCAGTTATCACTACAGTCACACAATTTAAAACTTCAGTTATTACTCCAGTCACATAATTTCAAACTTCAGTTATCACTACAGTCACACAATTTAAAACTTCAGTTATGACTCCAGTCACACAATTTAAAACTTCAGTTATTACTCCAGTCACACAATTTAAAACTTCAGTTATTACTCCAGTCACACAATTTAAAACTTCAGTTATTACTCCAGTCACACAATTTAAAACTTCAGTTATTACTCCAGTCACACAATTTAAAACTTCAGTTATAACTCCAGTCACATAATTTAAAACTTCAGTTATTACTCCAGTCACATAATTTAAAACTTCAGTTATCACTCCAGTCACATAATTTAAAACTTCAGTTATCACTCCAGTCACATAATGTAAAACTTCAGTTATCATTCCAGTCACATAATTTAAAACTTCAGTTATTACTCCAGTCACATAATTTAAAACTTCAGTTATCACTCCGGTCACACAATTTCAAACCTCAGTTATTACTCCAGTCACACAATTTCAAACCTCAATTATTACTCCAGTCACACAATTTCAAACCTCAATTATTACTCCAGTCACACCATTTCAAACCTCAGTTATTACTCCAGTCACATAATTTAAAACTTCAGTTATCACTCCAGTCACACAATTTCAAACCTCAGTTATTACTCCAGTCACACAATTTCAAAGCTCAATTATTACTCCAGTCACACCATTTCAAACCTCAATTATTACTCCAGTCATATAATTTCAAAGCTCAATTATTACTCCAGTCACACCATTTCAAACCTCAATTATTACTCCATTCACACCATTTCAAACCTCAATTATTACTCCAGTCATATAATTTCAAAGCTCAATTATTACTCCAGTCATATAATTTCAAAGCTCAATTATTACTCCAGTCACACATTTTTTTTTTACCTGATATACATTCCAGCCACAGAGAACAAACTTTATTTTGGAAGAGTTAAGAATTGGTCACGCAGGCCCGTCTACCATTCTGACCTTCATCATACAACTTTCATTCAGACACAGATATTCAGCATTTGTTATAGAATATAATATGCATGAAAAAAAACCATAAAATTAAATAATTAATAAACCCTTTCTTTCCATACACTCCACATTTTGCTTTATACAACTACATGAAATAAACTTTATTACATGCTCACACATTTGTGGAACAGCAATATAATAGATACAACAATGAAGTCATACTTTAGATTGAACTTATTTAGACTTTGATAGTACATAGCCTCTACTGTTCTTAAAGCAAATACATACCAGTGCATTTATTCACACACACATACCACATATACACACATACATTCAGATGTATACACATAGATATGCACATGCACATCTACATATATGTTCTTACAAACATACATACCGATACACATGTATACACTACGCACACACATATCATCCATGACGGAAATGTTGAAATCCATAAAGAAAAAAATATCTTACCGCTGTGTATGAAACTTGTTTACCTTGATCTTCCATTATTTTATAATGTCAGTTTTACATAAATAATCTTTATTCTCGGCGCCCAGTACAGGCAACTGAACGATTAAGATAAGAGATAATGTGGTGGAGAAAACGTGGCCTCGCAGGGGTAAAGGAAAACTTATCGTTTAGCTAATAAAGCGAGGTGAACACAGTACGTGCCTGGCCTGCTAACTACGTTAACTCTGAGCGGATGTCAAGGGTTTAGTTCCAGCACTCGAATGTGTCTCAAGTTGTCGGCACCGATCCCTGGGTATTCTATCAGATCAGGCCCAGGAGATGCTGGACACTCCAGCGCTGCCAGAACGAGCTCTAAAAAGCCGTCAGAAGTGGCCAGATACTGTACCAGTGACTTTCAAGTCTTTCTTGGTTGTCACTCAACCACAGAGTCATAGAGAGTCAGTGAACGTCTTCGGACTCTACAGCGCTTCTCAGCATTTACAAAAGTGGAGACATGTACAAATGTTAGTCATTCATGAAAAAAAAACTAATTCTATCAGTCCGTAAGAACAGCGAAGAGCAAAACCTCTATCTTAATGCGAAGAAAACTAAATTGATGACAACTGACAAAACAAACAAGGCAGCTGAAATATGTGTCAATAAGGAAAAAACTGGAAGAAGTGGAGAGTTTTGAATATCTTGGATCACTACTAACTAATAATGGAGATATAATGAGGGAAATTAAAAGGAGGACATCTATCGCTCTTCAGAAAGTAAAACAACTAAAGAATCTGTGGAGAGGAAAAGACAGAAACACAAAAATAAGATTTTTAAGGGCATGCATCTTTCCCATTGCAACATATACCTGTGAGACCTGGACACTTAACAAAACAGCTGAGAAACACATAAATGCCTTTGAATGTAAATGGTACAGAAGAGTTCTTCAAATATCATGGACACAAAAAAGAACAAATATATCCATACTACAAGAACTTAATATTGAAGATGGCCAGCTAGTAAAGAAGATTAAACAGAGAAAACTTAAATTTTGGACACATTAAACGTCATGAGAATTTAGAGAAGGGTACGGTTCTAAGGACTGTAAATGCGTCTCAAACAAACTCTGGCAGTCAAGTCCAGCTTCTGGCCTTCCCGTGGCAGAACTGTTTAAACTGACAGGAGAAGGGGCGAGGGCGAATATCTGGCGCCTGAAAACCAGATTACTCCAGTCACACCATTTCAAACCTCAATTATTACTCCAGTCACATAATTTAAAACTTCAGTTATCACTCCAGTCACACAATTTCAAACCTCAGTTATTACTCCAGTCACACAATTTCAAAGCTCAATTATTACTCCAGTCACACCATTTCAAACCTCAATTATTACTCCAGTCATATAATTTCAAAGCTCAATTATTACTCCAGTCACACCATTTCAAACCTCAATTATTACTCCAGTCACACAATTTCAAACCTCAATTATTACTCCAGTCACACAATTTTTTTTTACCTGATATACATTCCAGCCATAGAGAACAAACTTTATTTTGGAAGAGTTAAGAATTGGTCACGCAGGCCCGTCTACCATTCTGACCTTCATCGTACAACTTTCATTCAGCCACAGATATTCAGCATTTGTTATGGAATATAATAAGCATTTTAAAAAACCATAAAATTAAATAATTAATAAACCCTTTCTTTCCATACACTCCACATTTTGCTTTATACAACTACATGAAATAAACTTTATTACATGCTCACACATTTGTGGAACAGCAATATAATAGATACAACAATGAAATCATACTTTAGATTGAACTTATTTAGACTTTGATAGTACATAGCCTCTACTGTTCTTAAAGCAAATACATACCAGTGCATTTATTCACACACATACCACATATACACACATACTTCAGATGTATACACATAGATATGCACATGCACACCTACAATATGTTCTTACAAACATACATACCGATCACATGTATACACTACGCACACACATATCATCCATGACGGAAATGTTGAAATCCATAAAGAAAAAATATCTTACCGCTGTGTATGAAACTTGTTTACCTTGATCTTCCATTATTTTATAATGTCAGTTTTACATAAATAATCTTTATTCTCGGCGCCCAGTACAGGCAACTGAACGATTAAGATAAGAGATAATGTAGTGGAGAAAACGTGGCCTCGCAGGGGTAAAGGAAAACTTATCGTTTAGTTAATAAAGCGAGGTGAACACAGTACGTGCCTGCCTGCTAACTACGTTAACTCTGAGCGGATGTCAAGGGTTTAGTTCCAGCACTCGAATGTGTCTCAAGTTGTCGGCACCGATCCCTGGGTATTCTATCAGATCAGGCCCAGGAGATGCTGGACACTCCAGCGCTGCCAGAACGAGCTCTAAAAAGCCGTCAGAAGTGGCCAGATACTGTACCAGTGACTTTCAAGTCTTTCTTGGTTGTCACTCAACCACAGAGTCATAGAGAGTCAGTGAACGTCTTCGGACTCTACAGCGCTTCTCAGCATTTATAAAAGTGGAGACATGTACAAATGTTAGTCATTCATGAAAAAAAAACTAATTCTATCAGTCCGTAAGAACAGCGAAGAGCAAAACCTCTATCTTAATGCGAAGAAAACTAAATTGATGACAACTGACAAAACAAACAAGGCAGCTGAAATATGTGTCAATAAGGAAAAACTGGAAGAAGTGGAGAGTTTTGAATATCTTGGATCACTACTAACTAATAATGGAGATATAATGAGGGAAATTAAAAGGAGGACATCTATCGCTCTTCAGAAAGTAAAACAACTAAAGAATCTGTGGAGAGGAAAAGACAGAAACACAAAAATAAGATTTTTAAGGGCATGCATCTTTCCCATTGCAACATATACCTGTGAGACCTGGACACTTAACAAAACAGCTGAGAAACACATAAATGCCTTTGAATGTAAATGGTACAGAAGAGTTCTTCAAATATCATGGACACAAAAAAAGAACAAATATATCCATACTACAAGAACTTAATATTGAAGATGGCCAGCTAGTAAAGAAGATTAAACAGAAAACTTAAATATTTTGGACACATTAAACGTCATGAGAATTTAGAGAAGGGTACGGTTCTAAGGACTGTAAATGCGTCTCAAACAAACTCTGGCAGTCAAGTCCAGCTTCTGGCCTTCCCGTGGCAGAACTGTTTAAACTGACAGGAGAAGGGGCGAGGGCGAATATCTGGCGCCTGAAAACCAGATACTTAGGGTAGATGAGTGGCACGTTTGGTAGCTCATCTGCCGCTGTTGACGAGATTTTTCAGTTGCCGTGCGTGGAGCGGTGCTCCTCCCGGCCAATGAAGAAAGGTGCAAATGAGGTTGCCGCGCAGCATCACTGCGGAAAAGATGGTAGAAAGGATAAAGTGAAGCAAACAGTCAAATCATGGCACCTCTGGTCTGGAGGTCGGCCACGTCCTGAGTGCAATCATATCTGGTGAAATGCATGAACCGGCTTGTCCCAGAGGTTAAGACACTGCTGGCGAGACTCTTCAAATGCCGCGCGTGGAGTGAACCTCCTCCCAGTCAAGGAAGAAATGCGGAAAAGAAATAAAGGTTGCTGTGCGGTGCCGATGGGAAAGGTGGTAGAAAGTGAAGTTTAATCGGTATGTCCAGTAGTATCGCTACGAGAGCTATACATACCACGGCACTTCTGCTCTAGAGGCCGGCCACGTCCGAAGTACACCTACACTGGTGAAATATGCCTAAACCGGCTCACACCAGGGGTGAATTTTGAAGGCTATGCATGTCACAGCACCTCTGCTCTAGAGGTCGGTCACGTCCCAAACACGCCCGTACTGGGATAATATGCCTGAAACGGCTCAACCCAGGGGTGGAAGTCACTAATGGCGAGGATTCGTCCTCCTGGACAAAAGCTCCATCCTGGTCACAACTAGAAAGGGTAGCGGCCTTGACCGCAAAATGCTGGAGACACTGGACCAGGGAAGTCTAGATAGGCAACCACCTCTCACCCGGCGGGGATGTTTGCGTATCCTAATCACGGTGAGGTTTTCCGGTGAGAAAGTCCAACTCTGGACTGGATGGGTAACCACCTCTCACACGGCGGTGATACAAAGGTATCTCAAAACACGTCGAGGTTTTCCGGTGAGAAGGTCCAACTCTGGCCTGGGTGGGCTACCGCCTCTCACCCAGCGGGGATGCACTGATATCCTAAACACGTCGAGGTCTTCCGGTGAGAACGTCCAACCCTAGACTAAACTGGTGCAATGAAAACCACGGTGTCACGCAATTCCGCTTCTGAGACCCACCAAGAATACAGGCTAAAGCCCTGTGATACTCTGAACCCCTTGTGGTCCTCTCGTGGATCTCGTGTGGTCCTTTCGGGGACCACACAGGAGACCACGGGACCTAACGAGGACCACAGGCGTAAATTCAGTAGGATCACAGTGCGGTTTTGGTGGTAGAAGCGAACGAAGAAGAAGAAGAAGAAGAGAAGGGTACATAATAGGAAAAAGAAAGAGAGGAAGACCAATGTGAAGATGGCTGTAAGACATCGTTGATAGTCTGGAAATGGATGCATCAGCAGCATGTATAGACTAAGAAAAAAGTAGGAGCAGCTTTATTACTTAACAACTACAAAGTTGTAACGTTTCGGCGTGAGCCTTAATCATACAAAAACATATAGGACGAAGAAATAGAGAGAGGAGATAAAGTACAGATTCACATGAATACTATTTTTAAAAATGCATCAGCAGCAGGGCACATTGTTTACAACTGAGAGGCCTACAGGAGAGCTGTTAGAGAGGCAAAGTTCCGCAAGGGACATGCAAATGAATGAATGAATGAAATAATTTTGATGGTCTCTTTTCTTTTAATTATATTTGTAAAAATAAATTTAAATTTGTTTTTCCCCTTATGTTTAAATTAGCTCTTTATTGAATTCTATAGTAAATTTCAGTGCTCCATGACAGTGTGCCGTTTTCTTATTTTTTCAAATTAGTTTTTCAAATTAGGAAGAAAGAGAGCGAGAGAGAGACAGGGAGAGGGAGAGAGAGGGTAAGAGCGAGAGGGAGAGAGAGGGAGAGAGATAGAGACAGTGAGAGAGGGAGAGGGAGGGAGATAGAGACAGGGAGAGAGAGTGAGAGGCAAAGAGAGAGAGGTAGAGACAGGGACAGATAGAGAGAGAGAGAGAGAGAGGGAGAGATAGATTTAAGATCGCCATGTTTCTCTCACGAAAAACCTTATGTTGCATGCTCAAGGATGGGTTCACGCAAGAATAGTAGTAGTTTTGAATTAAATTAATATTATAGTGAATTTGTAAAAGACTTTTCTATATAATTTGTGTACTGTACTTAATACTTTTAAATACCGATAAATAAAATTACTTCGATTTTACACTGTAGATAGAATTCATTCCATTTCTTGTCTAATAGAAAATTGGGATAAACAAACCACCGGGCAACACCGGGTAATCAGATGGTGTCATTATAAAACAGCTGTACATCTTCTTTAGAACTATCAGATGTTGGAGAGTACTATTTATGTAATATTTATGTTTATCGGTCGTCCTTTCAGTTGGGCTAGCAGGACTCGGTCCGAGATGTTCAAATGTCCTACATTTGTCCCCTTGCTGTTTGTTCGTCAAATATTATTCCTACTCCTCTTTCATGTTTCTCGGTTCCTGAATATAATATTGGATATTTATCTGAGTTTATCTTTATTTACGGGAAAAATTCCCTGCTGTCTCTATATTCTTCATCTTCAAGCGTTCACTAGCGTCTGCATCTGAATACATTATCCTCTGTTTTTAAGATATTTTCCCAGGTGATACAATTATCTTCTCTGTCATAGTCAGATAAATAAATAAATACATAAATAATAATAATAATAATAATAATAAAAACAAAGTGAAGATAACACGTATAGAATATAAATGGCATCAGAAATATGCATCCATGTTTCTACACAAATGAACTGAAACCTGTAATAGAACGTTTAGAAAAAAAGTTATTTCTGGAAATGCGTTCTGTCAAGCCGAAAGTTCGAAGGTTATTGGTAAGAATTAAAGGTTGAAAGGTTGTTGCTGAGAGTTAAAGGTTGAAAGGATTTAGGTGAGAGATAAAAGCTGGGAGGTTATTGTGGAGGATCATCGCTGATAGTCAAGGGTTGAAGGTCAGTACTGAAATTTAAAGGATGGAAGATCAAACTTGAAAGTTGAAAGGTGAAAGGTTATCGGCGGAAGAAAACGATCATGACGTGAAGTATTGTAAAACAAAACAAAATAAAACCCTATTATCATCATCATGTGCTCTGCCCTCATAGAAGTTTGGCTTCAAATTATCCCCAATTTTTTTATCTCGACGTACACGTGACCAAACTGACCATTGACCCAATTGTTGACGTTGCTCACCCATTTTGTATTGTCGTTATCCTCTCTCTCTCCCTCCCTCTCTTTCTCTCTCCCTCCCCCTCTCTCCCTCCCTCTCTCTCCCTCCCCCTCTCCCCCTCTCTCCCTCCCCCTCTCTCTCCCTCCCTCCCTCCCTCTCTCTCTCCCTCCCTCTCTCTCTCCCTCCCTCTCTCTCCCTCTCTCTCCTCTCTCTCCCTCCCTCCATCTCTCTCCCTCCTTTCCCTCCCTCTCTCTCCCTCCATCTCTCTCCCTCCCTCTCTCCCTCCTCTCTCTCCATCTCTCTCCTCCATCTCTCTCTCCCTCCCTCTCTCCCTCATCTCCCTCCATCTCTCTCCCTCCATCTCTCTCCTCTCCTCTCTCTCTCTCCATCTCTCTCCCTCCCTCCTCTCTCTCCCTCCCTCCCTCTCTCTCCCTCCCTCCCTCCCTCTCTCCCTCCATCTCTCTCCCTCCCTCTTCCTCCATCTCTCTCCCTCCCTCCCTCTCTCTCCCTCCCTCTCTCTCCCTCCCTCCCTCTCTCTCCCTCCATCTCTCTCCCTCCCTCCCTCCATCTCTCTCCCTCTCTCTCTCTCTCTCTCTCTCCAGTTATCCCCTCAAGTGTTGTGATCAGAAAATTACTGTCCCGCAAAACGGTCACAAGTATGGAAACATCACAGTTATTGTTTCATTTGTTCTTTTTTTCCCATTTCAGTTTTTCTTTAAAAAAAAAAAAACTTCTTTGTTGTTCTTGAAATGGGCTCTACGTCCATATTTGGAGGGTCTCAGACTTCTGTCTCATTTTCTTCATGTCTTGGGCACTCGAAGGATTTTAAGCCTTGAACAGTTCTCATGTCCAGTTGCTGCGCTATTTGTCTGGACATGAGGATCTTTCTAATTCCACTGAATGAATATTCAACAGAATGAGAAACGCACGTGTGGCCATTCCCGTCCCTACGCTATGTGTGTTATGTTTTTTTTCTACATTTCTCCGTCGCCTTTTGTCTTGTGTCCCAGACATTTGGAACTGTTCACTTGCTTCAGTATTCACACATGAACACACACACACACACCATGTCTGTACGACTGAAACACGAAATAAAAGAAAAATATGTTTAGTGGACAAGACTAAAACAAATGGTTTCAGTTTAGTTTTTTAGTCCCCCGACTGAAAACTATGAATTTTGACTTCCCTATTACGTCCTCATGACTTTTACCCTCTGTACTGATAATATGATTTTTTTTTACTTCTCGCTGGTTACATGACTTTTAATTTCCTTACTCTTTACCATGAGTTTTTACTTCTCTGCCAAATATCATGACTTTTTTACTTCCCTACTGAATACCATATTTTTAAAAATTCCCATTGATTACATGACTTTTAATGTTCTCACTATTTACCATGAGTTTTTACTTCTCTGCCAAATATCATGACTTTTTACTTCCGTGCTGAATACCATATTTTTTTTAATTCCCATTGATTCTTATATCTTATATCCTTCCCGTGCCGTTAAACGTCACATAGGGCTCGCAAAGTAGTTCGCCAATTTTTCCTGTCTTCGGCGAGTCTTTCAACCTCATCAAAGGATTTTATGCCTGTTAATTTGGCCTCTCTTAATAATGTCCTCTTCAGAGTTTCACGCGGTCTGCCTCTTTTTCTTCGGCCTGTTGTGTTCCACTTGATAGCTTGTTTTGGGATTCTCTGATCATTTCTTCTCATCAAGTGACCAACATATGTCCGTCTCCTTTTCCTGATCACCCATGAGACTGGTTGTTGTTCAGTCATCTGTCTTATCTCTGCATTGTTCTTGAATTCGTTCCACTTGATGCCGAGTATTTTCCTTAGTCATTTGTTTTCAAAAGAGTCTAATTTCTTGTCTATTTCTTTAGTTGTTTTCCAGCTTTCACATGCATAAATGAGGGTGGATATTACATTTGAATTGAATAGTCTTAACTTGGTTTTTGTGCCTATAACTTTTGAATTCCATATGTTCTCAAGATTCTTGAAGATTGATACTGCTTTTGCAATTCTGATCCTAACTTCCTTTCTACTGTCACCATCCTGGTCTATGTAGCTGCCAAGGTATGCAAATTGATTGACTTCTTCAATATCTGTCCCTTCTATGTGTATTTTTCCATTTTGATTGAGAGGAATTGTCATTATTTTTCTTTTGTCTTTGTTAATTTCAAGTCCTATTTTGCTAGCCAGTGAAGACAGGCTATCTGTTTTTTCTTGCATGAAATTCACATCATTACTGATAAGAGTTATGTCATCAGCAAAATCAAGATCTTCTAGCTGGGTCCCATATACCCAGTCAATACCTGTGTTACCCGTGCAGCATTTTTTCATTATGAAGTCTATTGTAATCCAAAAAAGTAAAGGAGACAGTATACATCCTTGTTTCACGCCTTTTTCAATCTGGAACCATTCACTCATCCCTTCTTCTGTCTTGACTGCACAAACATATCCATTGTATAAGTCCTTAATGATGTTGACAATTTTAGATGGTATTCCATATAGACATAAAATTCTCCATAATGAATCTCTGTGTATGCTATCAAATGCCTTTTTAAAATCTATGAAGTTCAGTATTAATGGTTTCTGCTTTTCAATATGTTCTTCAAGTATTATTCTGAGAGTAAAGATCTGGTCGAGACAGCTTCTCCCTTTTCGAAATCCTGCTTGTTCTTCTCTCATTGCAGTATCCACTATATCTTTGAGTCTATTCAAAATGACCTTGCAAAATACTTTTGACACAACTGATATTAAGGTTACTCCTCTCCAGTTGTTACAGTCACTAAGGTTGTCCTTTTTTGGTATTTTAACAATGATTCCTTTCATCCAATTAGAAGGGACCTTTTCTTCTTTCCAAATCTTGTTAAACATTCTCTGTAGTTGTCTCATGTTGTCACTATTGATAGCTTTTAGCATTTCGGCTGTTATTTCATCTTCACCTGCAGCTTTGTTGTTAGCCATTAAATTCACTGCTGTTTCAATTTCATGCAATTTAATCTCATCTAGGTTGACATTTAGTTGTGGGGCTGGTAAGTCAGTTTCAAGGTTTAACAATTCTTTTGGGTGTGGTCGATTGAGTATTTCTTGGAAGTGTTCAGCCCATCTTTGCTTTTGGTCTTTATTTGATGTTAATAGTGTTCCAGTTTTACTAATGATTGGTCTTTCTTTAGATGTAATAGTACCTGTTAGCCTCTTTTGTATGTTATATAAAGTTTTGCTGTCTCCTGTTTTTGCTGCTTTTTCTGCCTCTTCCGCCATATTGTCTATGTATTCTCTTTTATCCCTTCTAGCTGAACTTTTTACTTTCTTGTCTATTTCTTTGTATTTTGTTTTGCCAAATCTCTTTCATGATCTGTTTTTGCATTCAACATGTCTAATTTGACTGCTCGTCTTTCATGTATATACTTCCATGTTTTATCTGATATCCATGTTTTTCTATTTTGTTTTTCCAGTCCAGCGCTTACTTTTGCTGCTGTGATTATGGCTGTGCTGTAAGAATTCCATAACTCATCTATACCTATCTCCGCAACTTCACTGGGTGTTTTGGAATGATTGGCAAGTTCCTGATTGAAATTAATGTTAGTATTTTCTTCATGTAGGCTGTGACATTTGACATAATAATGCCCACTCCGTCCCGGATTTTACCGTCATTTCTGCCTGAATGTATTATTAACTTACCGTTTTCCGCCGATCTTTTACCTGCTTCTGGCCATCGCATTTCGCTGATGTCCAGTATGTCTAGATGGTATCTCTCCATTTCTTTGATGACCTGAGTAGTTTTTGTTGGTGCTGCCATCGTTCTCACATTCCAGAATCCAATCCTTGTCACATGTTTGGGGCCGACGAATGAGCTCTTCGGAGTTGGCATCCCTGATGCTCGGTTGGTTTCTCTGCGAGTTTCCAAAACAATATTTTTTTCCCATCTGGAGTTGCCTCATTGATTACATGACTTTTAATTTTCTTACTATTTACCATGAGTTTTTACTTCTCTGCCAAATATCATGACTTTTTTACTTCCCTGCTGAATACCAAGAATTTTTTTTGTGTGACTTCCCATTGATTACATGACTTTTGACCAATACTGTATTTATTATAAGCTTGTGTTCTTCTGTTTTTCAATATTACGATTATTTCTTTCTTATTTTCTACTATCAACATTTTCTCACTGACGTCTATGATGTTATTGGCTACTTTGTGCTTTGATCCAGACAGGTAACTTTTTCTTTCTCGTCTTTCTCTTCTAGACAGGTAACTTTTTCTTTCTCGTCTTTCTCTTCCAGACAGGTAACTTTTTCTTTCTCGTCTTTCTCTTCCAGACAGGTAATTTTTTCTTTCCCGTCTTTCTCTTCTAGACAGGTAACTTTTTCTTTCACGCCTTTCTCTTCTAGACACGTAACTTTTCTTTCTCGTCTTTCTCTGCTAGTCAAAGATTCTGAGCGCTGTGTCACCTAGTGTTTACCTACGACAGAGCAGTGATTGTTTGCGTTTATGTTTACGTTGAGATTTATAGATATTTAGAAACTAATATTATAAAATTATATTTAGAACAATTGTTTTCTTATATTTTGTCCTGTTTAATCACTTTATGGCTCTAAATGGCATTTTTGTGAGATGGCATAAACGGTCCGTGTTTGTGAAGTCTTCATGGCTTTATTCATTCTGTATTTGTGAAGACTTCGTCTGTTTTTGTGAAGTCTTCATCTGTTTCTGTGAAGTCTTCATCTGCTTTTGTGAAGTCTTCATCTGTTTCTGTGAAGTCTTCATCTGCTTTTGTGAAGTCTTCATCTGTTTCTGTGAAGTCTTCATCTGTTTCTGTGAAGTCTTCATGCCTTTGTTCGTTTTTACACCAAATTCAAGGAAAGCCTTTAACCCGTTACATGGTTACTTACACTAACCTGATCTCACTGTCTCTTACAACAGATGTCAAAGCCTCAATGACTTAAAGTATTAGTGACCCTCGGATAGTTGTTTATGCTTTGCCATAAATGTAATCTTTCTCTTTCACGCAATTTACTTCTGTATTCATGCCAACCCAAGGCTGTCAGCGCCACAACCCACTCAGGTAAACGGCCAGGATAGACCTCGACATTCTAGGAGAAGTTCTACTACGATATTGAAAACTTCAGGCGAACTCCCGGATTTATGAGAGAGACTGGCGCCGCGTCGATGTCTGAGCGATCGAAGATGAAGAAGAAGAACAAGAAGAACAAGAATAATAATAATTATTATTATAAGAACAAAAATAATAAGAACAAGAACAAGAAAAGCTAGAAGGAAATAATAATAAGAATAACAAGAACAGGAAGAAAATAATAATAGCAATAATAACAAGAAGAACAATAATAAGAGCAATAATAACAAGAAGAACAGTAATAAGAGCAATAATAACAAGAAGAACAATAATAACAAGAAGAACAATAATAATAGCAATAATAACAAGAAGAACAATAATAAGAGCAATAATAACAAGAAGAACAATAATAAGAGCAATAATAACAAGAAGAACAATAATAAGAGCAATAATAAAAATAAGAGCAATAATAAGAGCAATAATAACAAAAAGAATAATAGTAAGAAGAAGAACAATACGAAAATAATTAGAAGAAGAAGAAGAAAAATAAGAATAAGAAGAACAAGAAGAACAATAATAACAATAACAAGAAGAACAGGAAGAATTAGAACAAGAACAAGAAGAACAAGAAGAATAAGAATAACAACAAGAGCGACAAGAAGAACAATAACAAGAAGAACGAGAGTGACAAGAAGAACAAGAATAAGAAGAATTAGAACAATAATAAGAAGAATAAGAACAAGAAGAACAAGAAGAATAAAAATAACAACAAGAGCGACAAGAAGAACAATAACAGGAAGAAGGAGAGTGACAAGAAGAACAAGAAGAAAACTAATGGTTTAGCGTGTCTTCCTTCCTCATTATTATTTTCCATTCTTGACTTACCAGTCAGTTTTCTAACTTTTGTTTTCTCTGTCAGTTTATTCTATCAAGTTAGATAAGTCTGCTAATGTATTTCATAACTAAGTAAGATAAATTGCGTAAGAATATGCTCACTTTCATTTTTATTTTGCTAGTTCGGTTTTGTATGGTTCCAATTTCATGGTTGCTTTTCAGTGTTTCTAGATTGTTACCTGCTTCTTCAGTGTTTCTAGTTTGTTGGCTATTTTTCCGTGTTTCTAGTTTGTTACCAGTTTTTCTGTTTTTCTAGTTTGTTATCTATTTTAGGTGTTTCTAGTTTGTTAGCTGTTTTTCCGTGTTTCTAGTTTGTTATCTGTTTTATGTGTTTCTAGTTTGTTAGCTGTTTTTCCGTGTTTCTAGTTTGTTATCTGTTTTAGGTGTTTCTAGTTTGTTAGCTGTTTTTCCGTATTTTTATTTTGTTAGGTGTTTTTTCAATGATTCTGGTTTGTTGGCTAAATTTCAGTGGTTCTGGTTTGTTAGCTGTTTTTCAGTGGTTCTAGTTTGTTGGCTGTTTTTCAGTGGTTCTACCTTGTTAGCTGTTTTAGGTGTTTCTAGTTTGTTAGCTATTTTTCTGTATTTCTAGTTTGCTATGTGTTTTTCTGTGTTTCTAGTTTGTTAGCTGTTTTTCTGTATTTCTAGTTTGCTATGTGTTTTTCTGTGTTTCTAGTTTGTTAGCGTTTTTCCGTGTTTCTTGTTTGTTAGCGTTTTTTCTGTGTTTCTTGTTTGTTAGCGTTTTTTCCGTGTTTCTTGTTTGTTAGCGTTTTTTCTGTGTTTCTAGTTTGTTAGCTTGTTGTTCTTCTTTCAAATGATGTGCTGATTTTTCATTTCCTCCACAGCGAATAAGTCTGAGCTGTTGCTAGAGCACATTTGTTCAGGCTTCTGGCTCACTTTGTGATTTAGACATCTTTATTAACTTCGCTGTTATGACGCCATAATTTAATATCATGTTATAAAATGTTTGATTTGAGCAAAGACGTTTTATATATTTAGAACTGACTCACAGGTTGTAGGTAGCTGGTGTGGGTCTAACAGATGTTTAGCGTACTGGGGTTTTTCCTGAAATCTGAAGTAAACTTTTTAAATTTCTGTTATTTTCCTACAAAGCTATCATTGTATACTTCTATACTTCTATGTATATACTTCTATGTATATACTTCTATGTATATACTTCTATGTATATACTTCTATGTATATTCATTCATTTGCATGTCTCTTGCTAACAGCACTCCTGTAGGCCTCTCAGTTGTGAGCAAGATGGCCTGCTGCTGATGCATCCATTTGCAGATCATCAACGATGTCTTGCAGCCATCTTTGCCTTGGTCTTCCTCTCTTTCTTTTTCCCATTATGTACCTTTCCGAGGTGGTCTTCTCTAGATTATCATGACGTTTAATGTGTCTAAAATATTTAAGTTTTCTCTGTTTAATCATCTTTACTAGCCAGCCTTCTTCAATATTAATTCTTGTAGTATGGATATATTTGTTCTTTTTTTTTGTGTCCATGATATTTGAAGAACTCTTCTGCAGCATTTAAATTCAAAGGCATTTATATGTTTCTCAGCTGTTTTGTTAAGTGTCCACGTCTCACAGGCATATGTTGCGATGGGAAAGATACATGCCCTTAAAAATCTTATTTTTGTAGTTCTGTCTGTTCCTCTCCACAGATTCTTTAGTATATGCTTCTATTTATACTTCCATGTATATACTTCTATGTATATACTTCTATGTATATACTTCTATACTTCTATGTATATACTTCTATGTAGATACTTCTATGTATATACTTCCATGTATATACTTCTATGTATATACTTCGATGTATATAATTCTATGTATATACTTCCATGTAAATACTTCTATGTATACACTTCTATGTATATACTTCTATATAATCTATGTATATACTTCTATGCATATATTTCTATATTTCTATGTATATACTTCTATGTATATACCTCTATGTATATACTTCCATGTATATACTTCTATGTATATACTTCTATGCATATACTTCTATGTATATATTTCTATGCATATATTTCTATACTTCTATGTGCACCAGTCTATTCTTGTTTCTTCAGTAAGATTGTGCTGCTGTGGTGTAGTTACTAGTGCATTCGCCTGACCATCAGAAGGTCCCTGGTTCCATTTTGCACTTGGGCTGGATTCTTTTCGACCGGCCGGCATCGGGACCAACCCAGGTTCCAAAAGTGGTTGCCTGGGGTTTCCCTAGGAAAACAAAAGCAGAGAGAAAAACAAAAGCAGAGAGGACAAGTAGTGGCATCCCTACCTCAAATGCTGCAGTGGCCTTGAAATGTGAAGGCACTAACACTTCGCACTCCTCTACGACATCCAAATGTCAAGGGACGTAGATTTGTCCTGTCTGCACGTATACTTCACACTGTTTTTGTTATTGCGTGTCTTTGCTTCAAGCAATGTTATCTGCCTTCTGTATATTTGTGATACATATCTTTGTCTGCCTTCTCCTGAGTTTTTGTGATACATATCTGTGTCTGCTTTCTACTGTGTATTTGTGATACAGATCTTTGTCTGCCTTCTCTTGTGTATTTGTGATACAAATCTGGGATTATCGTGTCGGCTGAGACTGCTATCTTTCTTAACCACTTCTATCTTACTCAGAACATAAACGTTTTTGTCCCTCTTCTCCTCTCTTCTCGTCTCTCTTCTCGTCCCTCTTCTCGTCTCTCTTCTCGTCCCTCTTCTTGTCTTTCTTCTCGTCTCTCTTCTCGTCCCTCTTCTTGTCTCTCTTCTCGTCTCTCTTCTCTTCTCGTCTCTCTTCTCGTCCCTCTTCTCGTCCCTCTTCTCGTCCCTCTTCTCGTCTCTCTTCTCGTCCCTCTTCTCACGTTGATTGCTCTTCAGAATCAAGCCCATGCAGAATCTAATCAGATGAACTGTCACATAAAAGGCATTGAGAACTGTATGAATGTATGGCTGTCTAGAAACGGATCTCGGAACATGATTTACAGGAACTGACATGATTCTGAGGAGCATATTGAAAGCAAATCTCATTTGGACCAGAGAAATGAAGACAGGACACCATTTTTCTACCAGCAATCCAGGAAGGCTTCGTCAGGATATCCGTAACATTGACCATAATACAAGTGTTGCTGAGATTTACAATCAGAAAATTACAGGCTATCAAAACAGGTTGTCCTTTTGTTTTTAAACCCCTGTCGCGTGATTGAAATTTTGATAATGAGATCGTTGACGAAAATATGGAAAAATGTGTTGAAAACATCCCCCCACCCCCAAAAAAAAAAACAAAAAAGAATGAATGTTTTCATAATCAAGATAAGGGAAAGCTGATAGTGGGTGCCGGCGTTAGAATGATGTAACAGTGGATAAAAACATCGTTCGCATGAAAAGAATGATGTCATAGCGGATGTAATGAAAGCAGACGGAGATGTATGGTCCAGTATTACAAAAAAGATAGAAAGAGTGAGGAAAGTAGGCAGAAACAAGAATGGCAGAAAGCGAGATGAGTACATATAAATGAAGGACATACAACAATCCAATATTTCGGCAAAAGCCGTCTTCAAGGATCACTTACAACACAACAGATAAAACACTAAAAGTGTATGAAAATTATATGGAATTAGCCTTTTGGCTTCCTTATTGTAAGAAAGTCCGTCACAAAATGTGCCCAGACAGACGAAATAGAGCACAAAGTGAAAGCCAACGACTGGCTAAGAAATGTTCTAAAGGAGTACCATTTGGTACCGTTGTGGTACCCCTAAAGTTAGTGAACATGAAACTTTAGGTCTCACGGTTGACCAACATCTGATTTGAAACTCTCAAGTACAAACTGTAATAAGATTCACAGTGCAAAAAGCTTACCAGTCAGCCAAAACTAAAAGTAATATCAACCAAGATTCAATGAAGCTATACTATACATCACAAATGCAAATAGACAGCTGTCTTACGACCTGGGATAGTTACTCCACGTCTAACACTGAAAAACTGTAGTCACATCACATCTTATCAGCGATAAAATATCCAGCACAGACAACAGATCAGCACAAGCAGCTTTCTCAGAATTCTACATCTCAAAAGTAGACATTTTTTCAACAAAAAACAGATTAGTTCACAAAATTCTGCAGGGGAATGTTCAGCCTTATTTGTGATCACTGTCTGTAATGTAAAAAACATGTTGGCAATGTGAAAAACATGTGATCACTGTCTGTAATGTAAAACATGTGGTCACTGTCTGTAATGTAAAACCATGTGATCAATGTCCGTAATGTAAAACATGTGATCACTGTCTGTAATGTAAAACCATGTGGTCACTGTCTGTAATGTAAAACATGTGATCACTGTCCGTAATGTAAAACATGTGGTCACTGCCTGTAATGTGAAACCATGTGATCACTGTCTGTAATGTAAAACATGTGGTCACTGCCTGTAATGTAAAACCATGTGATCACTGTCCGTAATGTAAAACATGTGATCATTGTCTGTAATGTAAAACATGTGGTCACTGTCTGTAATGTAAAACCATGTGATCACTGTCTGTAATGTAAAACCATGTGGTCACTGTCTGTAATGTAAAACCATGTGATCACTGTCTGTAATGTAAAACCATGTGTTCACTGTCTGTAATGTAAAACCATGTGATCACTGTCTGTAATGTAAAACCATGTGTTCACTGTCTGTAATGTAAAACCATGTGATCAATCTGTAATGTAAAACCATGTGGTCAGTCTGTAATGTAAAACCATGTGATCACTGTCTGTAATGTAAAACCATGTGATCACTGTCTGTAATGTAAAACATGTAGTCACTGTCTGCAGTGTGAAACAATGTCAACGTATAAACAGTGTCTTCTCCCAAAACCTAGGCTTCACCTGTATATATATATATATATATATATATAATATATCATTCATTCATTCATGTGCATGTCCCTTGCGGAACTTTGCCTCCCAAACAGCACTCCTGTAGGCCTCTCAGTTGTGAGCAAGATGGCCTACTGCTGCCGCATCCATTTGCAGATCGTCAATATATATATATATATATATATATATATATATATATATATATATATATATATATATATATATAACCTTGCTTACTCTGCAGCTCACTTCTGGAATACCCTTCATCTCATCACAAAACTAATAATAAATTTCGCTAATTCGACATAAGTTTTTTCAGTGTCTTTGAAATCCAACGCATGTGCCTTGAAGACATGTACGTTCTTTACAGCTCTAGACTTGTTTAACAACCAGAGTACGTCTATCAAGTGTCCACAGTAACTCTGTTAATCTATACTAACCTGTGAAGCAATATCATTGTGTTGTAGGAGGCGTGTGAGTGTGATACTAATTAGATCTCATATATTTAGTATGTTTTATGCGTTACTGAAGGCGTGGATCAGAGGCTGTGAGTAGAAGTTTTGCCCTGGTCATTTTACTGCCTAAAGTACTATGGTAGATGTTGGAAGATTGGGCACAAGGTACTCCAGTGATGGTCCTTGAAGTTTTCAAAAACAGGACAGTTATACCTGTCTTTTATTGCCTTGTATGAAGTGATTTACTGAAATATCGGTTTTCTCATGATAACATTCGGTACTTTATAGTTTTTTTTTAATGTAAAGTTAAACATAATTCACAAACATCAGCGGAATGCAAATGTTCGTGTGAATTTTTTTTTCTTATTTACTGCCAGATTTAGTCTTCAGAAAATGCTCCCTTGCCAAACCATAATCAAAACTGGCTGATTATCCTCCAAGCAAACTGAGTATCATCTGTCTAATGGTCTGATTATTCTCCAAGCAAACTGAGTATCATCTGTCTAATGATCTGATTATCCTCCAAGCAATCTGAGTATCATCTGTCTAATGATCTGATTATCCTCCAAGCAATCTGAGTATCATCTGTCTATTGGTCTGATTATCCTCCAAGCAATCTGAGTATCATCTGTCTAATGGTCTGATTATCCTCCAAGCAAATTGAGTATCATCTGTCTATTGGTCTGATTATCCTCCAAGCAAGCTGAGTATCATCTGTCTAATGGTCTGATTATCCTCCAAGCAAACTGAGTATCATCTATCTACTGATTTGATTATCCTCCAAGCAAACTGAGTATCATCTGAATGCTGGTCTTATTATCCTCCAAGCAAACTGAGTATCATCTATCTACTGGTTTAATTATCCTCCAAGCAAACTGAGTATCATCTGTCTATTGGTTTGATTATCCTCCAAGCAAACTGAGTATCATCTGAATACTGGCCTGATTATCCTCCAAGCAAACTGAGTATCATCTGACTACTGGCCTGATTATCCTCCAAGCAAACTGAATATCATCAGAGTGCTGGCCTGATTATCCTCCAAGCAAACTGAGTATCATCTGAGTACTGGCCTAATTATCCTCCAAGCAAACTGAATATCATCTGTCTATTGGTCTGATTATCCTCCAAGAAAACTGAGTATCATCTGTCTAATGGTTTGATTATCCTCCAAGCAAACTGAGTATCATCTGAGTACTGGCCTAATTATCCTCCAAGCAAACTGAGTATCATCTGACTACTGGCTTGATTATCCTCCAAGCAAACTGAGTATCATCTGACTACTGGCCTGATTATCCTCCAGTCGATTTCACTGGTTGCTTTTTAGTGAGTTTGTCTAATATAAACCGATAAAAGGGATGGTGACTGCAGTAAAACTGGTTCAAATAATAAAGGTAGATAGAAGTGTATGGTGTAGATTTACAAAGTGGCAGAGGGAGTGAGTAAAGTGGGAAAAAATGAATAGAAAGTATGAGAATGTATAAATGGAAAACATACAACAACATATGATATTTCGGCGTGAGCCTTTTTCGAGGATTACATGCACAAACGAGACAAAAAACAAATAACTAAACGAAGAACTTATCGATGTAGAGAAGAATGTCAGACTGACCTCCGTTGCCTGTTCTTCCCCGCTGAAAATAAACTTCGTTCTTTCGTTCGTTTCAGACACGTCTTTAGACGGTGATCTACTAAACCATTTCTTCTCATACAGAGGCCAGAGGCTCACTGGGAATCTACGAAAGGATCTAGTGGGTGTCCGAGCTTCGAGTCCAGATTATAGAGACATTCTAAATTTTTTAGTACCAAGGAATGGAGGAACTGAAGGCCCCGCAGTGAATTATGACTAATGTCAAGGGCGCACACGCGTCATGGGGCCAGGCGTGCCATGGGCACACACCTGAAAACAGATTGAGAACCGCTGGACTAACCAATCAATGCCACCTACACCTTATGCTACCTTGTAAAAGAGTAAAAAAAAAAATTCTCTCCACTTCTCGCGGTTTGCAGGCAGACTTTATGCCACGCCAAAGTTGTTAATTTATCTTTTTCTACCTCGACCTCTTGACTTCGCCGGCTTGTCCCTTATGACGTTCACCTACTGACACATTTTCATATCGTAAAAAAAAAAATATTCCATTAAAAACATTACTCTGCTTCTATGTTTTAACGAAAATGAAGTTTTATGTTAAAAGTGTGTCCAGTACTGAACTGTTAACATTTAATACTGACCTCGCCACTGTTACATGTTACAAACAAACAAATATTTCACTTCCAGAAGAACAACCTGGACACTGTAACAAATGTAACATCAAAGCTCAACTTGCCTGGTCGATACAAGTTCCAGGAATCGTAACAAAAATTCCACTCGCACGTCCGTGGGTTAAATGAGATAATCGTGTAACTGGTCGTAGATTTTGATTTTGGCGTTAGGAATCGATTATACTAGAGACAAATGTACAACATGCCTGTCTGTATTGTAACACGGTTGTTGTACTACATACTTGTTTGCACTGTAACAAGATTGATGTACTACATACCTGTCTGTACTGTGATAAGGACGATGTACTACATACCTTGAAAGGACAGCAATGGACAGCAATGGTAAACTATCTTCTGGAAATATACCAAGAAACCCAAGCAGCAATCATGGAAAGTCAAATAGGAAAAAGATCTGGTGGTGAGTCCCCCAGGCCAGATAGATCTAATTTTAACACTGGGGAAGAGTGTGAGACAGAGGTCAGTACTAGTAATTGTGATGACGGACAAAATCCTGACGGTGTTACCAAGGAAAACCCCTGCATCAAGCTAAAAAGGTAGATAGAAGTGTATGGTGTAGATTTACAAAGTGGCAGAGGGAGTGAGTAAAGTGGGAAAAAATGAATAGAAAGTATGAGAATGTATAAATGGAAAACATACAACAACATATGATATTTCGGCGTGAGCCTTTTTCGAGGATTACATGCACAAACGAGACAAAAAACAAATAACTAAACGAAGAACTTATCGATGTAGAGAAGAATGTCAGACTGACCTCCGTTGCCTGTTCTTCCCCGCTGAAAATAAACTTCGTTCTTTCGTTCGTTTCAGACACGTCTTTAGACGGTGATCTACTAAACCATTTCTTCTCATACAGAGGCCAGAGGCTCACTGGGAATCTACGAAAGGATCTAGTGGGTGTCCGAGCTTCGAGTCCAGATTATAGAGACATTCTAAATTTTTTAGTACCAAGGAATGGAGGAACTGAAGGCCCCGCAGTGAATTATGACTAATGTCAAGGGCGCACACGCGTCATGGGGCCAGGCGTGCCATGGGCACACACCTGAAAACAGATTGAGAACCGCTGGACTAACCAATCAATGCCACCTACACCTTATGCTACCTTGTAAAAGAGTAAAAAAAAAAATTCTCTCCACTTCTCGCGGTTTGCAGGCAGACTTTATGCCACGCCAAAGTTGTTAATTTATCTTTTTCTACCTCGACCTCTTGACTTCGCCGGCTTGTCCCTTATGACGTTCACCTACTGACACATTTTCATATCGTAAAAAAAAAAATATTCCATTAAAAACATTACTCTGCTTCTATGTTTTAACGAAAATGAAGTTTTATGTTAAAAGTGTGTCCAGTACTGAACTGTTAACATTTAATACTGACCTCGCCACTGTTACATGTTACAAACAAACAAATATTTCACTTCCAGAAGAACAACCTGGACACTGTAACAAATGTAACATCAAAGCTCAACTTGCCTGGTCGATACAAGTTCCAGGAATCGTAACAAAAATTCCACTCGCACGTCCGTGGGTTAAATGAGATAATCGTGTAACTGGTCGTAGATTTTGATTTTGGCGTTAGGAATCGATTATACTAGAGACAAATGTACAACATGCCTGTCTGTATTGTAACACGGTTGTTGTACTACATACTTGTTTGCACTGTAACAAGATTGATGTACTACATACCTGTCTGTACTGTGATAAGGACGATGTACTACATACCTTGAAAGGACAGCAATGGACAGCAATGGTAAACTATCTTCTGGAAATATACCAAGAAACCCAAGCAGCAATCATGGAAAGTCAAATAGGAAAAAGATCTGGTGGTGAGTCCCCCAGGCCAGATAGATCTAATTTTAACACTGGGGAAGAGTGTGAGACAGAGGTCAGTACTAGTAATTGTGATGACGGACAAAATCCTGACGGTGTTACCAAGGAAAACCCCTGCATCAAGCTAAAAAGAAAAATAAGAGTAGGAACATGGAATGTGAGAAGTATGTATGAGGGAAATTATCAAGTAATAAGTGACGAGATGAAAAGAACGGGGATACACATTTTGGGAATCTGCGAACATCAATGGAAAGGATCAGGACACTACAAGAGCGAGAATGATAATATCTTTATATACTCTGGTGGAGAAGTAGGAGGAAAGAATGGAGTGGCTTTTTATTTGGACAAATCAACATCAAAAGCATTACTAGGCTACAATCCAGTAACTGATAGAATCCTAACAATCAGGCTTAAGGGCATTCCTAGAAATGTAACAATCATTCAGATATATGCACCTACATCAGCAGCAGAAGACGAGGAAGTAGAAAACTTTTATAACACACTGCAAACGACAATAGACCAATTACGGAAAAATGATATTGTATTAATAGTGGGTGATTTTAATGCAAAAATTGTTACAGAAAGGGCAGAAGACGAAGGACATATTGTAGGGAAATTTAGCATAGGACATAGAAATGAGGCAGGTGACAATCTAATGGCGTTTTGCATGGAAAATGAGCTAATGATCGCTAACACACTTTTTAAACAACATCCAAGAAGACTTTACACATGGACATCACCTGATGGTAAAACCAAGAATCAAATAGATTACATTTTAGTGCAAAGAAGGTGGAGGTCAAGCATAACATCAGCAAAAACTTTACCAGGTGCTGATTGTGACACGGACCATGAGTTATTAATAGCAGACGTGAAGATAAAGATAAAAAAGACAGTTACGGGATCAAGACCACTCCGCTTTGATCTTACAAAAATACCAGAACAATACGGTATAGAAGTGAAGAACCGTTTCGAAATCCTGATGGCTGTACAGGAGGAGATGACACCAGATGAATTGGCTACACAGGCCAAAGATATCTTAATAACAACAGCTAAAGACATGGTTCCAGTAAAGAAAACACAAAAGAGTGGATGGATTACACCAGGTACACTAGAACTGATAAAACAACGTAGAGAAATGAAGACGCAATGGAAAGTGACAAACAACAACAAAGAGAAATATAAAACTTTAACAAAAGAAGTGCGAAGAAACATAAGAAAAGACAAAAAATAATACATACAAGATTGTTGTGAAAGAATAGAAGAACATCAGAAGTGTGGAAGAGATAGTGAAATGTTTAAAGAAATGAAGACATTGACGAGAAATGTCACACCTAAGCTAAATGTAATTTGTGATGAGATGGGGAATACCTTGACAGAGACAGAGGAAATTCTAGAAAGATGGAAGGAATATTGCAAAGGAATGTATGAAACAACCGACTGTGGAAACAGAAATCAACAGTGTGAATTATTATTGGAGGAGGAAGAACATGAACCCACAATAGAAGAAGTTTTATGGGCAATAAATAATCTGAAAAATGGTAAATTACCAGGATGTGATGAGATAACAGCTGAATTTATTAAAGCAGGAGGAAAGGCGTGTGCAACAATCTATCATGCACTGTGCAAAAAGATATGGCTTTCAGGTATTTGGCCAAAAGAATGGAAAAGAACTGTATTCATGCCACTGCCAAAAAAAGGGTAACCTGAAATTATGCACAAACTACAGAACTGTTGCCCTGATTAGTCATGCCAGTAAAATTCTGTTAAAAATCATAATGGGTAGACTTCGTAAGAAAATAGAAGAAGAAGTCAATATAGTCCAAGCTGGTTTCAGGCAAGGAAAAGGATCAAGAGATCATATATTCAATCTAAGATTAATAATAGAGAAATGCAGAGAGTTTAATGTGAATCTATATTTATCCTTTATAGACTACTCAAAGGCATTTGATTGTGTACAACACCAGAAACTTTGGGAAATAATGGAAAAAATAGGATTTCCAACACATTTGATACAATTAACATCACTGCTGTATCTAGACCAACAAGCAGCAGTAAGAATAAATGGTGAAACAACAACTTGGTTTGACATAAAACAAGGGGTACGTCAGGGGTGCATATTGTCACCTTACTTATTTAACTTGTATACTGAAAATATAATGAGGAATGTTAGAGAAGATGTAGACAAAGAATATTACGATGCCATAACAATTGGAGGTTATGAAATACCAGAGATTAGATATGCTGATGACACAGTATTACTGTCCACAACACAAAAAGGAATGGAAAAACTAATTATGTCAGTCCGTAAGAACAGCGAAGAGCAGAACCTCTATCTTAATGCGAAGAAAACTAAATTGATGACAACTGACAAAACAAACAAGGCAGATGAAATATATATCAATGAGGAAAAATTGAAAGAAGTGGAGAGTTTTGAATATCTTGGATCACTAGTAACTAATAATGGAGATACAATGAGGGAAATTAAAAGGAGGACATCTATTGCTCTTCAGAGAGTAAAACAAATAAAGAATCTGTGGAGAGGAGCAGACAGAGCCACAAAAATAAGATTTTTAAGGTCATGTATCTTTCCCATCGCAACATATGCCTGTGAGACCTGGACACTTAACAAAACAGCTGAGAAACACATAAATGACTTTGAATGTAAATGCTACAGAATAGTTCTCCAAATATCATGGACACAAAAAAGAACAAATATATCTATACTACAAAAGCTTAATATTGAAGAAGGCTGGCTAGTAAAGAGGATTAAAGAGAGAAAACTTAAATATTTTGGACACATTAAACGTCATGATAATTTAGAGAAGACCATATTAGAAGGATACATAATGGGAAAAAGAAAAAGAGGAAGACCAAAACGAAGATGGCTGCAAGAAATCGTTGACGATCTGCAAATGGACGCAGCAGCAGCAGGCCATCTTGCTCACAACCGAGAGGCCTACAGGAGTGCTGTTTGGGAGGCAAAGTTCCGCAAGGGACATGCAAATGAATGAATGAACTACATACCTGTCTGTACTGTGATAAGGACGATGTACTACATACTTGTCTGTACTGTAACAATGATGATGCATTACATACTTGTCTGTACTGTAACAATGATGATGCATTACATACTTGTCTGTACTGTAACAAGGATGATGCATTACATACTTGTCTGTACTGTAACAAGGATGATGCATTACATACCTGTCTGTACTGTGACAATGATGATGCATTACATACTTGTCTGTACTGTAACAAGGATGATGCATTACATACTTGTCTGTACTGTAACAAGGATGACGTGCTACATATCTTGTCTGTACCGTAGCAAGGATGATGTGCTACATACCTGTCTGTACTGTAACAACGATAATGTGTTACATACCTCTCTGTACTGTAACAAGGATGACGTGCTACATATCTTGTCTGTACCGTAGCAAGGATGATGTGCTACATACCTATCTGTACTGTAACAACGAAAGGACCACACGAGATCCACGAGAGGACCACAAGGGTTCAGAGTATCGCAGGGCTTTAGCCTGTATTCTTGGTGGGTCTCTGAAGCGGATTGCGTGACACCGTGGGGATCTACTGGCAATAGAAGAAGTTATCAAACTTGTCCCTTCAGTTGATATGCTAGTGTGTGGAGTTATCAGACTTGTCCTTTCCGTTGATATGCTGGTGTGTGGAGTTATCAAACTTATCCTTTCAGTTGATATACTAGTGTGTGGAGTTATCAAAGTTGTCCTTTCAGTTGATATACTAGTGTGTGGAGTTATCAAAGTTGTCCTTTCAGTTGATATACTAGTGTGTGGAGTTATCAAAGTTGTCCTTTCAGTTGATATACTAGTGTGTGGAGTTATAAAAGTTGCCCTTTCAGTTGATATGCTGGTGTGTAGAGTTATCAAACTTGTCCTTTCCGTTGATATGCTGGTATGTGGAGTTATCAAACTTGTCCTTTCAGTTGATATGCTGGTGTGTGGAGTTATCAAAGTTGTTCTTTAAGTTGATATACTAATGTGTAGAGTTATCAAACTTGTCCTTTCAGTTGATATACAAGTATGTGGAGTTATCAAAGTTGTCCTTTCAGTTGATATGCTGGTGTGTGGAGTTATCAAAGTTGTCCTTTCAGTTGATATGCTAGTGTGTGGAGTTATCAAAGTTGTCCTTTCAGTTGACATGCTGGTGGATGGAGTTGTCAAACTTGTTCTTTCAGCTGACATGCTGATATGTGGAGTTATCAAACTTGTCCTTTCAGTTGATTTGCTGATGTGTAGAGTTATCAAACTTGTTCTTTCAGTTGATATGCTAGTGTGTAGAGTTATCAAAGTTGTTCTTTCAGTTGATATGCTGGTGTGTAGAGTTATCAAACTTGTTCTTTCAGTTGATATGCTAGTGTGTAGAGTTATCAAAGTTGTCCTTTCAGTTGATATGCTGGTGTGTGGAGTTATCAAACTTGTTCTTTCAGTTGATATGCTAGTGTGTAGAGCTATGCTATCGAACTTGTCTTTCCAGTTGATATGCTGATGTGTAGAGTTATGAAAATTGTTCTTTCAGTTGATATACTGATATTTAGAGTTATCAAACTTCTTCTTTCAGTGGATTGTATATCTCTGGTATTATATATTCGATTCTTCTCTAGAACTTAGGAGATTCGATTCCGTTCTTGAACTTTTATGAATTCCAGTTCCTCCCTACATAACCCTCAAACATTTAATAACTGTGACTCCTTTCCAGAACTTTAGGAACAGAGGAGAACTTATAAAAACACACCGGATAAAATCTGGGAAGAAGAAGAGGAGGAGGAAGAGGAGAAAGAGAAGGAGGAGGGGGAAAAAAGAATAGTCTCGTTAACAGGAAAAATAGATCCTCTTATGTCCCAGAGGAAGAGAAACTTGAATGATAATAATAGCAGAAGAGAGGAAGGGAAACTTGAATGATAATAATAGCAGAAGAGAGGAAGGGAAACTTGAATGATAATAATATCAGAAGAGAGAAAGGGAAACTTGGAATGATAATAATATCAGAAGAGAGCAAGGGAAACTTGAATGATAATAATATAAAGAGATAGAGGGAAAGGGAAAATTGAATGATAATAATATAACGAGAAAGGAAAGGAAACTTGAAGGATAATAATATCCAGAGACAGGAAGGGAAACTAGAATGATGATAATATCCATAGAGATGAAGTGAAACTAGAATAATAAAAATATCCAGAGAGAGATATTGATTGATTGATTGATCTTTATTTCAAAATGGTTAAGAATTGAGCACGCAGGCCTGTCTGACATTCAGAGAGGGAGAGAGAGAGAGAGATAGAGAGAGAGAGAGGGAGAGAGAGAGGGAGAGAGAGAGAGGGAGAGAGAGAGATAGAGAGAGAGAGGGAGAGAGAGAGGGGGAGAGAGAGAGGGAGAGAGAGAGGGAGAGAGAGAGAGAAAACACTTACTATGTGCACATATATAATTTACCCCACATAGCAAACTAGCAGCTGACAGAACTAAATGACTTTCAAAAACTAAATAACTGGCACACGAGGCTGGTCTTGGCCCCTGCCTTCTATCACTCAACTTTCACACTACAGCTGGCATCCAGCTTCCATTTGTTGCATATATACAACAAACATCAGCAGTAAGTTTTATATAACAACAATGTCACATTCACATTGTTTGCCTGCTTTAAAAAAAAAAGTATGAAAGTACTAAACGCAGACCGCACTGAAATTTTACATTACGTGCAGGAAGGCCGTATGCTATCCTGAGGCCATGGATTAATTGGTTTAAACATTTGAATTTAAAAATTTTTGGGCGGGATTGAATGTCCCAAGTTTTATCCGGGATGAGTCATTTTTCAGAGGCTGTTTTTAATCTCCTTTCTTTTTACCTGACGCAGCACAAATATAAACAGACGGCAATAAGAAACAATCCCACTTGTACGTACTTAGTGTAGGAGCACATATACCCACGTGTACATACGTAATGTAGGAGCACATATACCCACGTGTACATATTTAATGTAGGAGTACATATACCCACGTGTACGTACTTAATGTAGGAGCACATATACCCACGTGTACATACTTAATGTAGGAGTACATATACCCACGTGTACATACTTAATGTAGGAGCACATATACCCACGTGTACATATTTAATGTAGGAGCACATATACCCAGGTGTACATACTTAATGTAGGAGCACATATACCCACGTGTACATACTTAATGTAGGAGCACATATACCCACGTGTACATACTTAATGTAGGAGCACATATACCCACGTGTACATACTTAATGTAGGAGCACATATACCCACGTGTACATATTTAATGTAGGAGTACATATACCCACGTGTGTGGAGTTATCAAACTTGTTCTTTCAGTTGATATGCTAGTGTGTAGAGTTATCAAAGTTGTCCTTTCAGTTGATATGCTGGTGTGTGGAGTTATCAAACTTGTTCTTTCAGTTGATATGCTAGTGTGTAGAGCTATGCTATCGAACTTGTCTTTCCAGTTGATATGCTGATGTGTAGAGTTATGAAAATTGTTCTTTCAGTTGATATACTGATATCTAGAGTTATCAAACTTCTTCTTTCAGTGGATTGTATATCTCTGGTATTATATATTCGATTCTTCTCTAGAACTTAGGAGATTCGATTCCGTTCTTGAACTTTTATGAATTCCAGTTCCTCCCTACATAACCCTCAAACATTTAATAACTGTGACTCCTTTCCAGAACTTTAGGAACAGAGGAGAACTTATAAAAACACACCGGATAAAATCTGGGAAGAAGAAGAGGAGGAGGAAGAGGAGAAAGAGAAGGAGGAGGGGGAAAAAAGAATAGTCTCGTTAACAGGAAAAATAGATCCTCTTATGTCCCAGAGGAAGAGAAACTTGAATGATAATAATAGCAGAAGAGAGGAAGGGAAACTTGAATGATAATAATAGCAGAAGAGAGGAAGGGAAACTTGAATGATAATAATATCAGAAGAGAGAAAGGGAAACTTGGAATGATAATAATATCAGAAGAGAGCAAGGGAAACTTGAATGATAATAATATAAAGAGATAGAGGGAAAGGGAAAATTGAATGATAATAATATAACGAGAAAGGAAAGGAAACTTGAAGGATAATAATATCCAGAGACAGGAAGGGAAACTAGAATGATGATAATATCCATAGAGATGAAGTGAAACTAGAATAATAAAAATATCCAGAGAGAGATATTGATTGATCTTTATTTCAAAATGGTTAAGAATTGAGCACGCAGGCCTGTCTGACATTCAGAGAGGGAGAGAGAGAGAGAGATAGAGAGAGAGAGAGAGAGGGGAGAGAGAGGGAGAGAGAGAGGGAGAGAGAGAGAGATAGAGAGAGAGAGGAGAGAGAGAGGGGGAGAGAGAGAGGGAGAGAGAGAGGGAGAGAGAGAGAGAAAACACTTACTATGTGCACATATATAATTTACCCCACATAGCAAACTAGCAGCTGACAGAACTAAATGACTTTCAAAAACTAAATAACTGGCACACGAGGCTGGTCTTGGCCCCTGCCTTCTATCACTCAACTTTCACACTACAGCTGGCATCCAGCTTCCATTTGTTGCATATATACAACAAACATCAGCAGTAAGTTTTATATAACAACAATGTCACATTCACATTGTTTGCCTGCTTTAAAAAAAAAAAGTATGAAAGTACTAAACGCAGACCGCACTGAAATTTTACATTACGTGCAGGAAGGCCGTATGCTATCCTGAGGCCATGGATTAATTGGTTTAAACATTTGAATTTAAAAATTTTTGGGCGGGATTGAATGTCCCAAGTTTTATCCGGGATGAGTCATTTTTCAGAGGCTGTTTTTAATCTCCTTTCTTTTTACCTGACGCAGCACAAATATAAACAGACGGCAATAAGAAACAATCCCACTTGTACGTACTTAGTGTAGGAGCACATATACCCACGTGTACATACTTAATGTAGGAGCACATATACCCACGTGTACGTACTTAGTGTAGGAGCACATATACCCACGTGTACGTACTTAGTGTAGGAGCACATATACCCACGTGTACGTACTTAGTGTAGGAGCACATATACCCACGTGTACGTACTTAGTGTAGGAGCACATATACCCACGTGTACGTACTTAGTGTAGGAGCACATATACCCACGTGTACGTACTTAATGTAGGAGCACATATACCCACGTGTACGTACTTAATGTAGGAGCACATATACCCACGTGTACATACTTAATGTAGGAGCACATATACCCACGTGTACATACTTAATGTAGGAGCACATATACCCACGTGTACATACTTAATGTAGGAGCACATATACCCACGTGTACATACTTAATGTAGGAGCACATATACCCACGTGTACATACTTAATGTAGGAGCACATATACCCACGTGTACGTACTTAATGTAGGAGCACATATACCCACGTGTACGTACTTAGTGTAGGAGCACATATACCCACGTGTACGTACTTAATGTAGGAGCACATATACCCACGTGTACGTACTTAATGTAGGAGCACATATACCCACGTGTACATACTTAACGTAGGAGTACATATACCCACGTGTACATACTTAACGTAGGAGTACATATACCCACGTGTACGTACTTAATGTAGGAGTACATATACCCACACGTACATACTTAATGTAGGAGCACATATACCCACGTGTACATACTTAATGTAGGAGCACATATACCCACGTGTACATACTTAATGTAGGAGCACATATACCCACGTGTATATACTTAATGTAGGAGCACATATACCCACGTGTATATACTTAATGTAGGAGCACATATACCCACGTGTACATACTTAATGTAGGAGCACATATACCCACGTGTATATACTTAATGTAGGAGCACATATACCCACGTGTACATATTAATGTAGGAGCACATATACCCACGTGTATATACTTAATGTAGGAGCACATATACCCACGTGTATATACTTAATGTAGGAGCACATATACCCACGTGTACATACTTAATGTAGGAGCACATATACCCACGTGTACATACTTAATGTAGGAGCACATATACCCACACGTACAAACTTAATGTGGAAGCACATATGCCCTGAAACAAACTCACATGAGTACAGAAACATGCATATGTAATCTCACAGAGTGCTACACACGGCATCTAAACATAAACATAAACACGCAGCGCTATTAATACTCAGACTTACATCCAGCTCAGATGGTGGTGGAGATACGGGCAGTACAGCGGGAAGTGAACCATAGCTCACCAAGACCCTGCCCCATCGCTCCACTGGCGCCCTCAGTAACAAGCTCAGCCTGGCTACACGGGCATGAATCGTTGTAGTAAGATCAAGTCTGCAGGAAGCAGTTCTGCATCTTTTCTTACTTTTCTTATTTTCACTGCGGTCTACAAAAAACAAAAAAAAAAATAGCCGAGGTAGCCCACTCCCCATCCAGCACGGCATTCACGCTTCAACATCTTCGGCACATCGTCATCCTGCTCCCATTTCCATGGAGGTAGAACTAGAACTCTAACAAGTTAAAGCACAAACATACGTACAAACATACAAGAACAAACATACAAGTAAAATATACAAGAACAAACATACAAGTATAAAAGTATACAAGTAGAAACATACAAGGACAAACATACAAATACAAACATACAAGCACAAACATACAAGCAATCAAACAGATGTCACAAACACACACTGGAGGACAGATAACTCCTGTAGCGATGGCGCCAGCAAACCAGAACTGGACACGGACTGGCCCTACTAAGATTGCTTTTTGGATCGATCCCGGGGTTAGGGGACACTCTAATGATCCCCACCCCCACCCCCAAACCCTCAAAAAGGTTGTCCGAAAGTGAGGTTACTGGTAAGCGGTTCCAAGTATTTACTACTCAGTATCTGGTTTGTAGGAACCGGGTACCGGCTTTTACCGAGAGGACACAAAGAACCGGTTCCTAAAGCGGTTCCTATCCAGCTCTTGCATCGGCAAGACGGTCGGCCATTGGCGACTTGTGTTAGTAACTAAACAGTATTGGCCAGCGAGACCGGCAGAAGTTGTGGTTCAGTTCGATACTCCAAGAAAAAAAACATTCACTCATGTTAACTGTGGCAGACATAACGAAAGTGAATAACGGTTTGCAGATCGGTGTGTGATGAAAAGCGTGACTTCATACGCAAGAGAGCATGACTGATACTTTGTGATTCTTGTTTACTTTCATCTCTCTCTCTCCCTCTCTCTCTCTCTCTCTCTCTCTCTCTCTCTCTCTCTATTACCGCATACTTCCTGCCAGTCGCACGCAGTCACTCGACACCTTCATTCGTTCCCCTTACAGCAATACTGAAACAGTGGTGTGGGGGTGGGCTGGAGATAGATGACACTGGCGTGGGGTGGGTTGGAGTTAGATGACAATGGCATGGGGTGTGCTGGAGATAGATGACCCTGTCATGAGTTTGGCTAGAGATAGATGACACTGTCATAATTTGGGCTGGAGACAATGACACTGGCATGGGGTGGGCTGGAGATAGATGACCCTGTAATGAGTTGGGCTGGAGATAGATGACACTGGCGTGGGTTGGACTGGAGATAGATGACAATGGCATGAGTTGGACTGGAGATAGATGACACTGAGTTGAATTGAAGATAGATGACACTGGCATGATTTGGGCTGGAAATAGATGACACTAGCATTAGATGGGCTGGGGATAGATGGCAATGACTTACTTCAGATTCTTGAATAAATAAAAAACAAGAGAGCTTCTCAACAAACTAAACCACCATGAACACCACAGCGAGCCCCCGTACCCAGTTACTCATGAACACTACAGCGAATCCCTTACCTAGTTAGCCATGAACACCACAGCGAGCCCCCCTACCCAGTTACCCATGAACACCACAGCTACCCCCTTACTCAGTTACCCATGAACACCACAGCGAGCCCCCTAACCAGTTACCCATGAATATCACAGCGAGCCCCCCTCTACCCAGTTACCCATGAACACCACAGCGAGCCCCCCCCCCTACCCAGTTACCCATGAACACCACAGCAAGCCCCCTACCCAGTTACCCATGAACACAACAGCGAGCCCCCCTACCCAGTTACCCATGAACACCACAGTGAGCCCCCCTACCCAGTTACCCATGAATACTACAGCGAGCCACCCCTACCCAGTTACCCATGAACACACAGCGAGGCCCCCTACCCAGTTACACATGAACACCACAGCGAGCCCCCCCCACCCAGTTACCCATGAACACACAGCGAGGCCCCCTACCCAGTTACCCATGAACACCACAGCGAGCCCCCCCTACCCAGTTACCCATGAACACCACAGCGAGGCCCCCTACCCAGTTACACGTGAACACCACAGCGAGCCCCCCCCACCCAGTTACCCATGAACACCACAGCGAGACCCCCCCCCCACCCAGTTACCCATGAACACCACAGCGAGCCCCCCCTACCCAGTTACCCATGAACACCACAGCGAGCCACCCCCACCCAGTTACCCATGTACACCACAGCGAGCCCCCCCCCTACCCAGTTACCCATGAACACCACAGCGAGACCCCCCCCCCACCCAGTTACCCATGAACGCCACAGCGAGCCCCCCCCCCCCCCCCACCCAGTTAGCCTGGCTGAGCATGTTATATTTAGGACAAGTTTTCAATCAGATCTGGTCAAGCTTGATGTCACTCTGGAAGACATCTTTGTTCTCAACAAATATACAGACATATACAAGCTATAATCTAAAATATACAGACATATACAAGATATATCTAAAATATACAGACATATGCAAGCTATATCTAAAATATACAGATATCTACAAGCTATGTCTAAAATATGCACATAGACTCATTTTTTCGATCAAGCAAGCAGATAATGGCAACATACAATAGCAAGTACACATATGCAACACAACATAAACATAACATAAACACAACATGAACACACGTCACATAAAACATTCTCAGATGTTCGTCAGTATCCTCACACGCTCGCGCACACACAAACACACACACACAAAGAAAACTACTTATGTAAACACCGACATTCGGACAGACACACACACACAAACAAATACTGGCACACAAACACATATTACCAACAATTTATTCAAGTCCATACTGACATGGTGGCAAGGTAGCCAGGTCCTGCGCAGGGTATAGACATGTAGTTTGATACAAACAAAACTGGCTCCTCAGTCAAATCTCAGTCAGTTTAATTCACTCCAGTTCATTCATTCTTTCGCGTGTCCTTTTCTGAACTTTGCCTCCCTAACAGCTCTCCTGTAGGCCTCTCGGTTGTGAGCAAGATGGCCTGCCGCTGATTCATCCATTTGCAGATAATCAACGATGTCTTGCAGCCATCTTCGCCTTGGTCTTCCTCTCTTTCTTGTTTCCATTATGTACCCTTCCAAGACGGTGTTCTCTAAATTCTTATAACGTTTAATGTGTCACAAATATTTAAGTTTTCTTGTTTAATCCTCTTTACTAGCCAAACTTCTTCAATATTAAGTTATTGTAGTATGGATATATTTGTTCTGTTTTGTGTTCCATGATATTTGAAGAACTCTTCTGTAGCATTTACATTCTAAGACATTTATGTGTTTCTCAGCTGTTTTGTTAAGTGTCCAGGTCTCACAGGCATATGTTGCGATGGGAACGATGTATGCCCTTAAAAATCTTATTTTTGTAGTTCTGTATGTTCCTCTCCACAGATTCTTTAGTTGTTTTACTTTCTGAAGAGTGATAGATGTCCTCCTTTTAATTTCCCTCATTGTATCTCCATTATTAGTTACTAGTGATCCAAGATATTCAAAACTCTCCAGTATCGAACACAAAACATTCACTGTCATGGCTCCTTCAATCTGATCAGCCCAAACAACTCACACTGCAAATAATCTTGATTCTCTTCAATAGTCACTTAATCAAAATGTGTATGATGCAGGCCTTCCCTGTTAAACTAATACTACCGACTAAAAGACATACAACTGACTGTTCACTGCAACTCGTTCCCCCCTCCCTCTCTCTCTCACTCTCTGTCTGTCTGTGTCTCTCTCTCTCTCTAACTCGAATGGCAGAATGTAAGACAGGCCTGCGTGCCCAATTCTTTACCCTTTAAAAATAAAGATTATTCATTCATTCATAACCTATTACGGCATACTTCCTGCCAGTCGCTCGCAGTCTCTCGACATCTTCATTCGTTCCCCTTACAGCAATATATAACAACAATTCTTATTTTCATAATACATCGATCACAGGTTAGTCTGTACTTGTCATACACACCGTACACTTTAGAAAATATTTGATATTAAAGCAAAAATGTGGTTAGAAAGAAGAAGAGAAACCAAGAAATGACAGACTGTTTGACGGGTTGTGATCACCTGCCAAGTTTTTGGGTGGGTTTTTGTGATAATTTATGAAATTTTTGTCCTTCATAAACTGTACTGTCTCACCTCCACCTTCTCACTGTCGCCTGCCTCGTCTCAAATGTAAACTTGACATTCCCTGAGCAAGCGTCGAGTCTGAGCCAAGTTTTATGCGTCGTGTGACGGTAATGGAGACAACATTTTTCTTATCTTCTCACGTCTCCCGTCTCTAGGTGACAGGTGGGAATGTCCCTACTACTTACACACATACACTTTTACACATACACATACACACACAGACACGTACATATAAACACAGATATATATATTTACGCAACATGATAGACAAGTGTTGGAAGCATCCAGGGCTGGCGTAGTGGAAATAAAATAGCTGGACCTACTGAAGTTGCAGGTTCGATTCTCATTCATTCTCTTGCCAATGTTTATCTGTCTGAAGTTTATGTCAACTGTTCAAATTTCTCACACTGCCCGGGCCCCCACCCTTCCCCGCCCGCCAAACCCCGACTTTTGTTTGTTGTTTCACATGCAACATAAGATGGAGACAAACAATCATTATGTTAACACTAGACAATTACTGAATACTCGTTTCGAATTTTGTATGGCATCGAATAATGACCATATTTAAAACTAATATTCGAAACAGAAAACAAGAATCGAATTCTTAACTCTTTCACGCCAAAACAACATAAACAATGTCAGTAGATCTTCCACACCTGCGCCGATCAACGCTTAGCGCGATGTTTAGGCCAAATCTAAATAGAATGGAAAGTAGCACATTTCTAACCCACCCCAAATTTTAAAATTTAAGTACTGATTTCATTCCAGTCTCTCTCTCTCTATCAAAATCTTTTACAGGGGGAAACTAACTTGGAACTGAAAGAGTTAAACACTTTTCTAGCATCCACAAGCACCATCGTCAGTTGAAACACTCCCCTCACTGCGCTTTGGTCTAAATGGAAAAAAAAATCTTCATTTTTTGGGCTTCGTGTGTTTTTCTGCGCATACCGGAAACAACAGAATTACTTTCAGCAAGGGTGCGCTGGCAAGCAACTTCAAAAGTTTCAATGATCGAGTGAAATCGTTTTCCAATGTTGATATAATTAGTCTGGAGTTTGACTTGTTTCGTTAAATGAGGAAAGAAAAAGTAATCAAAATATTTGTGTACTGTCCTTAATTCCAGTTAGTGGCTTTCACAACAGTTAGTGGCTTTCACAACAGTTAGTGGCTTTCTTACTGCGTTAACTGGACAAGTTAGTGACTCACAGCAGTCGGTGGCTTTCACACAAGCCTCTGGCTTTCACAATAGTTAGTGATCTCACAATAGTTAGTGGTTTTCACATCGGCAAGTATCTTTCACAAAACCCAGTGACTTTCACACCAGCCAGTGGCTTTCACAACAGCCTGTGGCTTTCACACCAGTTAGTGATCTCACACCAGTTAGTGGCTTTCATACCAGCAAGTGGCTTTCACATCAGCTTGTGACCTTCACACCAGTTAGTGATCTCACACCAGTTAGTGGCTTTCACCCCAGCGTGTGCCTTTCACACCAGCCAGTGGTTTTCACATCACCCAGTGGATTTCACACTAGCCAGTGGCTTTCACACCAGTTAGTGGCTTTCACACCAGCCTGTGGCTTTCACACCAGCCTGTGGCTTTCAAAGTAGACAGTGGCTTTCAAAGTACACAGTGACTTTCATATCAGACAGTGGCTTTCACATCAACCAGTTGCTTCGGTGCCTTCACTCCAGCCGGTGACTTTCACTGGAGTCGGTGGCTTTCACGTCATCATCATCATCATCATCATCAGGTGCCGTGCCGACTGGCGTTGGCTATTATGCTTCTCCAGAGTACCCGATCCTTCATGCAGGCCATCAGTTCAGTTGGTCGTGATCAGGTAGTGATTTTCAGGCCTCGCTAACTGGACGTGTTAGTGGCTTTCACAAATGGCTGACGGGACGATGTACTCTAGGTCGTCATGCCCCAACATGCCAGAAAAAGTTTATGTCGGTAACGGTGTCTGCAATGAAAAGCTAATTACGCATGCTTATAAAGCAACAACTTCTATGCTTGTAACAAGTGAAAGATTATATAACAAATGAAAGATTATTTAACAATAATAAGAGTATCTAGCAATAATAAGAGTGTCTAACAAATGAAAGATTATCTAGTAAATAAAAGATTATCTAGCAAGTAAAAGATTATCTAGCAAGTAAAAGATTATCTAGCAAGTAAAAGATTATCTAGTAAATAAAAGATTATCTAGCAAATGAAATATTATCTAGTAAATAAAAGATTATCTAGCAAATGAAATATTATCTAGCAAGTAAAAGATTATTTAGTAAATAAAAGATTATCTAACAAATGAAAGATTATCTAGCAAGTGCAAGATCATCCAGTAAGTAAAAGATTATCTAGCAAGTAAAAGAGTATCTAGCAAATGAAAGATTATCTAGCAGGTAAAAGATTATCTAGCAAGTAAAAGATTATCTAGTAAATAAAAGATTATCTAGCAAGTAAAAGATTATCTAGTAAATAAAAGATTATCTAGCAAGTGCAAGATTATCCAGCAAGTAAAAGATTATCTAGCAAATGAAAGATTATCTAGCAAGTGAAAGTAATACCAAACCATCAAGGAGATAAAGTCTTCCCCCCCCTCCCAACCATCCCCCCTTCACCCCCTCCCCCCATGCACCCCCAACACACCGATATGAGCAATAAATATTTTTTAGGTGAAACAGAATATTCTTTCGAAAAAAAAAAGAAACTAAACATTAAAATATGGACATTTGTAAACTCACTTAACTCTTACCTATAAACTTTAGTTCTCATCTCTTTACTTAGCTTTTTTATCCTCTGTTTACTTAATTCCCCATCTATATACTTTATTTGTCGCCTGTTTATTTTATTTCTTATACTTTTACTTTATTCGCCATCTCTTTTCTTCATCCGTCATCTCTTTAGTTTATCTTCATCTTTTTTTTACTTTATTTTTCATCTCTTTAATCTTCATCTATAAACTTTACCCATCATCTCTTTGCTTTAATCCTCAATCTCTTTTCTTCATAACCCGTCATGAATTTATTTTATTTCTCATATATTTATTAATTTTTTTACTCATCTATTTATTTTTTTTCATCATTTACTTACTTTATTTACCGTCTGTTTACTTTTTTTGTTGTTGTATGTCTTTACTTTATCTCTCATGCTTTACTATATTCCTAATATCTTTACTTTATCTCTCATCTCTTTACTATATTCCTAATATCTTTACTTTATCTCTCATCTCTTTACTATATTCCTCATATCTTTACGCTATCCTTCATCTCTATACTATATTCATTATATCCTTACTTTATCCCTCATCTCTGTACTATATTCCTCATATCTTTACTTTATCTCTCATCTTTTTACTGTATTCCTCATATCTTTACTTTATCTCTCATCTCTTTACTATATATGTTTACTCATATGTTTACTTTATTCCTTAAATCTATACGTTATTCATCATACTTGTATGTTTACTTCATTCCTCATTTCCTTTTCTTTCTTCACTTCTTCTTTCTTTCTCTTCTTCTCACTTAGGAAGAAATAAAACAGTAAACAAATGAGGAGGAAATTAAAGAGACGAGTCCCCACCCGATCCCTTTGTTCCTGCGGGCCCTTGATTGGTCAAGTAGTTAGTGCACTATATCGTCGCGGAGAAGGTCGGCTGTTCGAATCCAGCCTAGGGCCGCCATAGTTACCCACCTGTAGATTCGGGTACCCGGCTTGTTCTGGAACTAGAGAAGAGAAACTGGCCGGGTGTGTTGTCCTCTAAGTCTAGTGTCCTGGCGGGTCAAGGTAAACGTGGACACTAACATCAAAGGCCCTTGGGTGTCCCCAGGACATAAAAAGACCACCTCTATCTTTTACCTTGTTCTCACATCTTTGTACATTCTCCTCCAGCGCCTTGTGACAAAGCCCAGAAACACTCATAAAAGTTACATACCAAAATAGCTGAGTCTCCCCTCTTATGACTAGTCCGAACTGGGCGTGGTCTGTCAGGTATAGTTCCGCGAATGAATACATCAAGGAACATCTCATCTGCGACCTTATCACAACATGACCACAAAAAAAAAAAAAACATAAAAATGAACGAATCCTGTTCGGGTGACAGTGATGAAGCATTCAGACGGATCTCGCGTTCTTCAGCCTGGGACACCTCCAACGCTTTATACTTGCTCTCTGTTGACAGGACATTTTTGTCGTTGCCCGCAGGTCAGTGTTAACATTTTAATTAACCGTGACTTAACGAAATGTTATCATTTCCTAAGATGTCTGAGACTTTGTACCTACGACCATTTGTTGAGATAAATGGAGGCTTGCATCTTCGCGACGTTTCGCAATGAAATGTTGCGTTACATGAAGTCAGTTTTGTGCTGGTTTTAGCGTGGATGTTCTGTTATGGTTGTCCGAGATAGAATTTATGGTGACAAGTCACTGCTCTAGTCCGGGCTTGACTTCGGTACGAGAAACGCATAAATCTTTGACTGTTTTCCGTGTTATGGAAGTTGAATTCTGGTAAGTAGCAGAGTTTTTTTTTTATGACTCGGAGTTCATCATTTGTTGTTGCTGTTGTTGTTGTTGTTTTCAGTCGAGTGAAGATCTAGTAGTTGCTGCCAAAGGAGAGAGACATTTGGTTGGAAATTCTATGTTATAGGGAGCAAAACAATAAACACATCTCTTCAGATCATCAGAGAAGTACTTCCCCACTCCCCCCCCCCAACCCACATAGCAAGGGTTTCGGCCTTTGAAACTTCTGATGCACTAGAGTGAGGGAGGCTGGGTTGAGTGGGTTGGTGGGTGGGTGGGTTGGTTTAGGGATTGAATATTAATTTCTGTTGCAGTTTTTGTTGTTGTTGTTGTTGTTAATCGTAGCTTCCAAGGGATAACTCTAAATTCCAACTAAAAACTAATAGTGCTTAGTTTAAATCTCTCTAATCTTAAATTTTGATCTAGTTTCTAAGCTTGAGTTTCGGTGCTTGTAATCCTGACTTTTGGTGTTGTTTCAAATCTAAACTTTTGATATAGTTTCTAATCTTAACTTTAGAATAGTTTCTAATCTTAACTTGTGATAAAACTTTCTAATCTTAACTTGTGATAAAACTTTCTAATCTGAACTTGTGATAAAAGTTTCTAATCTTAACTTGACAGACAGCTATCAGACAGACAGCTCTAAACATTTATTCTGCCTGAGCTAAACTCACCTTTCCTACCCGGGGTTCCAACTTTACGTCTGTGTCACTCCAACCATCCCCCGGTCTCTATTTTATGGCTCACACTGTCTTCCCTTTATTTGTAGCTGAGCATGAAAGATCCATGTAGTTGTTAGCGCAGGCACGTCTTCCTGGCAGTCGAGTTCATTGTCTTGTCGGGGTGGCAGGTTCTTTCTCATCAACAGCTTGTGATCAAAACTGTGCTTCATGTGAAGTTTTCTTTTGGTTTTCTTTTCAGCTCTAGCGTGTGCGGTAAACTTTCACACATTCTGTAAACTAGATTATTTTGACTGTGGATTAGTGAATTCATGATTCAGATGGTTAAAAAAAAAATCACCGAATTCTCTCTCTCCCCTCCCTCCCTCCCTCTCTCTCTCTTTCTTCCAAAGTGCAGAGGTATAGATGCGAAAAGAATACACTACTGAGCAACAGAAATATTCCTGCCACGTAGTTAGTGTTGATGTAAAAAAAAAAGGTCTTTAAATCGTCACATAAGAAGAGAAGATAAAATACTTGACATCGGTTACAAATTTTAACGTAAGATATGTAAAATTTGACACCAGCGACATTTGTAACATAGGATTATAAAGAGATGTAAAATTTGACATTTGTTACATATTTTAACGTAAGATTATAAACAGATGTAAAATTTGACCTTTGGTACATATTTTAACATAAGATTATAAACAGATGTAAAAACTGATATTTGTTACATATCTTAACAAGATTATAAACAGATGTAAAATTCGACATAAGCAACATAGTTTTGACGTAAAGGTTATAAACATTTAAAATTCTCCGTATGAACAGAAACATACATTAATTTTTAAATTACTGAAAGCGCATTACTAAACTAATATTCTTCCACGCATCGGCTGTTCTTTTTAACTTATTCCTCCCCTCCCCCTTCATCTCTTGCCCCCCCCCCACCCCCACCCCCCACACCCCACCCCCAGTTCATTTGTTATGACTGACAAAGCGCAGTGTTCGTGAAAGTGAGTTGTTACGTGCTCTCAAACTTTCTCTTCATCTACTAACATCCCTGTAATACGGTATGTTTCGTTCTTCTTCCTCTTTTTTTTAAAAATGAGACCGAGTCACCCCAACATCGCGTGCCGAGAACCTGTTTTTACGGGCTGGTCAAGTGAAGGGTGACGGCACGGGGAAAATAACCCACTGTCGTGAGAAGTAGAAACCGCGTCGTAACCGATTTTGTAACTCCTGCCCACTTTAAAAAAAAAAGAATGCAGGGAGAATTAATAATCCGGCAGTTTGTCACAATTTATAATGTGGTCTGTGTGTCACAGTTTATATTGTGGGCTGTGTGTCACAATTTACAGTGTGGGTTGTGTGTCACAGTTTACACAATGCGGGCTGTATGTCACAATTTACAGGGTTGGCTGGATGTCACAATTTATACTGTGGGCCGTATATCACAGTCTACTGAAGTTGTCATCCAAGTCTGTCATGGAACATTGAATATCTTTTACAGTTTTATTATTATTATTTTCATTGAGCAGGGAAAAAACATAACTTACCTGGACTCGGTTTATTTTTGGGAAATATTCCAAGATTCTTAACTTTCCTTGATTGAGTTTTTTTTTTCTAAGGAAATATTCCAAAATTCTTAACTTTCTCTGATTCTTTTTTTTTTTTTTTTGTAGGGAAACATTCCAAAATTCTAAACTTGACTCTTTTTATTATTATTATTTTTTTTTTTGTAGGGAAACATTCCAAGATTCTAAACTTTCCTTGACTCAGTTTATGTTAGGGAAATAATTCAAAATTCTTAACTTTCCTCGACTCGATTTATTTTAGGAAAATATTCCAAGATTCTTAACTTTCCTCGATTCGATTTATTTTAGGGAAATATTCCAAGATTCTTAACTTTCCTCGATTCGATTTATTTTAGGGAAATATTCCAAGATTCTAGACTTTCGTTGACTCGGTTTATTCTAAAGTCCTGTCTTCTTCTTCTTCTTCTTCTTCTTCTTCGATATATATATATTGCAATCGAGCATGTTTCTAAAGGCAAATAGAGGCCTATGGTAGAATTTTACAAAGCCACAGAGAGAGTGAGGATAGTGAGAAAAAAACAAATATCAGAAAGTATGAGAGTAAGATGAGAATGCATAAATGAAAGAATGTACAACATTAATATTTCGGCGTGAACTTTTTCCAAGCAATACATACACAAACATGGCATAACATATAAGTAAAAGAAAATGGAAAAACATCTTTGTGGCATCCCTCCTTGTACAGAATACACCAGAATGTGTCCTAGAGACGAGGCTGGGGGACCACAAAGAAAAGCAGACACAACTAATCGGATGTCAGAGGCGGTGAAAGTGGGGGGGGGGGGGGAGAAAGAGACCAGGAGGGGCATCAGGTGATGTACGATCTCGGAAAGCTCTAAAACAGCGCCTCATTTTCCAGGCCGGCTGTCTCCGCCCAGAGCCGGAATTAACAATGTCTTCAGATTCCTTGAAACTTCTTTAGATTTCCACCTTGTCTTAGCCCCGTGCATTTCACTGCAGTTCTTCATTCATCAGTTTCACGTTATCTCCCAGCTTCCCTTCCCCCCCCCCCGCCATCCACCCCATCTCCACCTTCTTCTCTAGCGGCCTGCAGGTGTGTATTGCCCCGCCTGTTCTTTTTCCTGCGCCTCCCCCCGCCCCCGATATCTCCCTTTCACCACCGCTGACATCCGATTGGTTGTATCTGTTTTCCCTTGTGGTCTCCTAGCCTTTTCTCTAGGACGCATTCTGGTGTATTTTGTACAAGGAGGGATGCCACAAAGGTAAGTTTTTCCATTTTCTTTTACTTATATGTTGGGTTGTGTTTGTGTATGTAATCAATGAAAAAGGCTAACGCCGAAATATTGGATGTTGTACATATTTCATGTATGCATTCTTGTCTTACTCTCATACTTTCTGCTATTTGTTTTTTTCTCTCTGTCCTCACTTCCTCCGTCGCTTTGTAGAACTGAACCATATGCATCTATTTGCCTTTACTATTAGAAGCAGTTTTACTGCAGTCGTTATTTCTTTTATCTGTCAAGTTTCTAAAAGGATTACTTTGTTTCGAGCATAATTTTTTTTTAAAAAGCAGTCATGTTTTAATGAATGAATCATCGCTGCCTGATGTCACATGGACGTCACGTGACAGCCCGAGTAACAGGTTAGATATGTTATAAGTAAATTTTCAAGATTCTCCCTCTATTTTTGAGGGGGGTGGGGTGGGGGGGGGGGTGTTGAGTTAAGTCCAGTGTCACACCCCGCGCTTACTGGTGGCAGTTAAGCTAAGCTCTGGCAGGTCACTCTGTTTACACTGCTACTTTGGACACCATGACCTACACTTGTCACATGATCATCTTAACGAAATTTAATAGCACCCGATCTTCAGATTCTGCATTATTTAACACGTGTCACTGTACCTTAGGTTTTCAAAACAATGTTTTCTTTTCAAGGGCAACGAATGTTGGAAAGATCAATACCTTAAAAAGAAAAAAAAAAAATCACCAAGAATCTGAACTAAATTTTCTTTTCCAGTGGCCAAACTGGCATATTACTTGAAATATCTGGACATTCGGCCCGGACACTTCTCCATAACAGAACTACCAACATAAATGATAAGAAATGATAAGGCATGATAAGAAATGATAAAAAATCTTAACACTTCCTAAATAAAAGGTATAAACTAGAAAAAAAGGACCAGCTTTATTAATTAACAAGCACAAAGATAGGATGTTTCGGTGTGAACCTTAATCATGCAAAAACATACAGGACGAAGAAACAGGGAGAGAAGATAAAGTATAAATTCACATGAATGCTGTGTAAAAAATAAAGTGGGAAAAAATAAAATAAAATAAAATGAATAGAGCATTTAGCTGTGACTTGTAAGAAGCTGTGGCTTGTAAGAGGCTTTGTTCAGAAGTGCGCATGGTGGAGTGTAGAGAATGTTTAAATAGAGACTTGTGTTGTGTGAAAGAAGGGTCGTAAATAAGGAGGGGGGAGAAGAAAGGGGAGAGAGTGGCACAATGGTAATCTAGCCGGGGGGAGGTGAAATAGGTGATTATAGTTTGGGTTGAGGGGTTGTAATCTGATCCTATGAGGAGTTTTTGAACTATGTGTTACAAGTGAAAAAGTGATTGATGATTGTGGAAGAGGAGAATGTTAAATGTAGCTGAATAGCGAGTTCAAACCATGTGGTTCCAGCGTCCCATATCCCTCAATGTAGCGGTTCTCAAGCGCTAGGCAGCTTCTGTCATCAGCGCGACATTGTTTGATGGCTGTTACCAGAAAATCAGATTGGCCTCTGTGGTTGGGGCCATTGAAATGATTAGGGACTGGTTTCGAAGCATTCTGGGTGATATCATACAGATGTTTCTGCATGCGGTCACCTAATCTAAGACAAGTTTCACTAATCTAAATTATCCTGCATATTTTGCATACAATGGCATATATCACGCTGCGGAATTCGCATATGAATCCCTGATGGAGAGTGAGGATAGTTTTGGGAAAGGTGATCGTTTTTGATTCCCAGACTACAGAGCAGGTAACACAACGAGAGCGGTTACGTTTTCTGGTGCCAGCGTGTGCAAGATTCTGCTTCAAGTGACTATGGACGAGGATGTCCTTAAGATTTGGTTCCCTTTTGTATGCTAATAGGGAGATGTCGCGAGTGTCGGGGTCGAGTTGGATTAGTGGCAGATGGCGGTAAAGAATTTTCTTAACCATCTGACCATGTGGGTGAAAAGGAAGTACTAATTTAACTCTGTCGGATGGGGTAACTTTTTTTTTTTCTGAATGCCTCTTCGCGACTCACTGGTTGGATAAGGTTAAACGCTTTCCGAAGGACATTTTCTAGGTAGTGGCGATGACGGAAAAATTCTAATAATTTGTTGGACTGATCTATAAATTCCAAATTATCCTGACATAGGCGGCGAAGATGGAGGAGTTGGGAGTATGGGATGGAGTTCTTACAAGCTTCAGGATGAGAGGAGGTGTAAAGTAATTACGTGGGGCTGTCGGTGGCTTGCAAAATACAGAAGTGACAAGCCTGTCTGTTCCGACAGATATTTTGATGTCTAAAAAGTTGACAGACTTGTCAGAAATTTCATAAGTGAATCTGATCTTTTCATTAAGCGAACTGGCGAATTCAATAAAACTTTAGTCCTTCGGCAATATGGTGTCTCCAATGCCATCATCAAAAGCCACAGCTTCTTACAACTCACAGCTAAGTGCTCCATTCATTTCATTTTATTCTTTTTTTTCACCTTATTTTTTACATAGCATTCATGTGAATTTATATTTTATCCTCTGTGTGTGTATGTGTGTTTGTTTCTCCGTCCTGTGTGTTTTTATATGATTAAGGTTCACAGGTATAAATATGTGCTTGTTAAGTATTAAAGGTGTTACTACTTTTTTTGCTGGTTTATACATTATATCATCACAGCTTTACTGCAGTAGCTTCGTGTATATAGTTATATACTTAGTTATATATTTATACACTAATTATTTGTGTGTTACTAACACTTGGTAAACAGTCTGATCTAAGATCTGTCTCTACTGATCTCGTCTATCACTTCTCATCTACATCGTCTGACTTGTTTATTATTTGTTCTATTTTTGGTCGTAATTACTTTGAGAGTTCTTCCCAATACAGCATGCTGGCATATAGTGTTATAAAGTAACACAGACATAATAGTGTTATAAAGTAACACAGACCTAATAGTGTTATAAAGTAACACAGACATAATAGTGTTATAAAGTAACACAGACATAATAGTGTTATAAAGTAACACAGACATAATAGTGTTATAAAGTAACACAGACATAATAGTGTTATAAAGTAACACAGACATAATAGTGTTATAAAGTAACCCAGAGCTAATAGTGTTATAAAGTAACTCAGACCTAATAGTGTTATAAAGTAACACAGACATAATAGTGTTATAAAGTAACTCAGACCTAATAGGGTCATAAAGTAACTCAGAGCTAATAGTGTTTTAAAATAACCTACACCTAAAATGTATTCTGTTAATGTTGGGAGAATTCTCTAAAATCGTTGAACTAAAACGAACGATAACGATGAGGTTGTGTCTTTTCTTCGAGACAATCCCGGCTCTCAGCCATCACTTTCTTTCAGATTGTAGGTTAGTAAAAAAGGGTACATTCTCTATTTGTCAGCAGCTTTCTACGTGAAGTGGAATTACGTCCTTATTGAAGGCAATTCATGTGTGACGTTATTCTGACGTCTTTCGCTTTTCAGTGGTTTTGTTTTCCTGCAGACAAGTAAGCAAAGTGAGTGTACACAGCTTCAAGTGCGCACGCACGATTCGGTGCGTCCATCACATCTTAACATTGTTTTGTCTTCAGTTACGTGAACCGTGTAATTCTAAGTAGGAGCTTCTTTTTGGCAGAAGAATGTCGTGAAGATTCTATTTATAGGTGGCGGTTCCTCAATGGACGCTGGCAAATGTTAGAAAAGACACGGTGGTTTTATTCGTTCATCAGATCACTATTTCACGTGCCCGTACTGATAGTTTCTAAGGCAAGGAACTTCTGCCTGCTCTTTCTATCGCCTTCACGTCGCTCTTATTAAGTCAGTTGCCGTTTCATAGCCCTGGACTGTCCAGTATCTTCTCTCTGTGTCACCATCTGAGTAATCTTCACTTTGTGTATTTTTTTTTTTTTTTGCCTGATATAAAATTCTTCGTTTCTCTTTGCAAAGCCTAGGTTAGATTGACCTGTTTTTTTTAAATTGTCCCTGGAGAACTTCATACAGACAACATAATTACGGTGTAATCATTTCAGAATTTTTAATGAAGAATTAATTTCAGACATTTTGTGCGTCGACGTCGTTAAGGGCTTGGAAACGGCCATTTCTCTACATTTGAAAAACGCAACACTTTTATGTGCTACATATCATGTGCCGTGCCGGACAGCGCCAGCGATCTGATTCTCCATCTTGTGCGGTCTTTGGTGTTTCTGATCAGTTCAGATGTTTTTCTTTCTTCCATGCCGCCTGCCCAGTCCATTAATATAAGGCCGACATATAAGGCCTTAGACCCTCTTCCTTTTTTTCCCCTTGAGTTTTCCAGACTTTACTTAGCTCTCCAACTTCTGGTCTTTTCATAACATGACCAAGACATTTTGATTGCGTTTTTTTTAATCATTTTAACTAGTTTTCCTTCTTCTGGAACTTCTTTGAAGACTTCTTTTGTTTTTCTGTCTGTCAAGGGTATTTGTTAGATCATTCGCCAAAACCACATCTCTGTTGCTTTCAATGTATTTGTCATCTCTGTTTGCTTTCAATTTATTTGTTTTCTCCGTTGCTTTCAATTTATTTGTCAGCTTTTTGTTCACTTTCCAAGTTTCACAACCAAAAAGCAGTACTGGCTGTATATAGCACTGTAAGACTCTTTTCCTCACTTTTAGGGGCATCTTTATTAGTATCTTCTTCATGTCATACAAAGCTGCCTTTGTCTTGCCTATTCGTGATTTTATTTGTGCACTTGCCATCAGCTGTTATTCTTGCTCTGAGGTAACTGAATCTATTTACCTGTATCAGTGTCTTCCAATTTGAAATTATGTTACACTTTGGTATGTTGATTATTTCTTGACATTATCATTCCTTCTGTCTTGTTGCCGTTTAGCTCTAACGGTTCTGTGTGCTGTAACTACTGAGACAGGAGCTTTGAACTTCGCACAGACAGCATTGATGATTCCTCGTTATGTGTACTGGGCCAGCGCTGAGCTATGATGGTCTTTGTGTGTCCTGGTTCGGCTTGGCGCCTTAGCTACGGAGTCCGTGCCGAGAGCGACGCTGACTAGTTTCGCATTTGGACTTTTGTAGTCCCAAAAATGTCGTCCTCATTGAGCGGACCATCATCAAGGACTGACACAAAGGACCAGTGATGGACGGTCTGTGCGATACTGACTAGCACAGGCGGTGGAGCGATTATGAGAGTATCTGGTTCGCGATGATACCGCTTTTATTACTCTCTTCAGTGATCTTGTTCACTAGTTTCTGCAGACTGCTTTCACTTTTTTCTATCAGAGCAATGTCAGCCACATGTCTCAGGCTGCTGATATTATGTCAGCCACATGTCCTATGCTGTTGGTATTATGTCATCCACATGTCCTATGCTGTTGGTATTATGTCATCCACATGTCCTATGCTGTTGGTATTATGTCAGACACATGTCCTATGCTGTTGGTATTATGTCATCCACATGTCCTATGCTGTTGGTATTATGTCATCCACATGTCCTATGCTGTTGGTATTATGTCATCCACATGTCCTATGCTGTTGGTATTATGTCAGACACATGTCCTATGCTGTTGGTATTATGTCATCCACATGTCCTATGCTGTTGGTATTATGTCATCCACATGTCCTATGCTGTTGGTATTATGTCAGACACATGTCCTATGCTGTTGGTATTATGTCAGACACATGTCCTATGCTGTTGGTATTATGTCAGACACATGTCCTATGCTGTTGGTATTATGTCATCCACATGTCCTATGCTGTTGGTATTATGTCAGCCACATGTCTCAGGCTTTTGATATTATGTCAGCCACATGTCTCAGACTTTTGATATTATGTCAGCCACATGTCTCAGACTTTTGATATTATGTCAGCCACTTGCCTCAGACTGTTGATATTATGTCAGCCACATGTCTCAGACTTTTGATATTATGTCATCCACATGTCTCAGACTTTTGATATTATGTCATCCACATGTCTCAGACTTTTGATATTATGTCATCCACATGTCTCAGACTTTTGATATTATGTCATCCACATGTCTCAGACTGTTGATATTATGTCAGCCACATGTCTCAGACTTTTGATATTATGTCAGCCACATGTCTCAGACTTTTGATATTATGTCATCCACATGTCCTATGCTGTTGGTATTATGTCAGCCACATGTATCAGGCTTTTGATATTATGTCAGCCACATGTCTCAGACTTTTGATATTATGTCAGCCACTTGCCTCAGACTGTTGATATTATGTCAGCCACATGTCTCAGACTGTTGATATTATGTCAGCCACATGTCACTTCAATTTTTTGTCCAAATTTACCGCGAGGTCTAGTCAAGTTCTCTGTCTTTGTTACTGAAGGTCTCTGCAGTTTTTGCCCTACATGGGTAAAAGCAGACAAATCTACCTCTCGAAATACCTGGACAAGTTACCTTAAACTGTTTTAGCCCTGAAAAAATTTCCATCGTCCAAAAACAAAAACATGTGGTTAGCAGGGTCCCAAGTTGTTGCAGAAAATCAAGGTTGCTATCGATAACCTTTTGGTGTGTGGAAGAAACCTGACTTTAGCAAATCAGTGCCTTCAATCTTTGTAGCTGAAGGTTTGAAAGTTTTCTGCGTAATCTGACTGCCGTTAGCTTCTAATTCATTCATTCATTCATTCATTTATTCATCAGTCCTTTTCAGAACGTTGTCCCTCTCACAGTCTTCCTGAATGCAGTGCGTTGCAAGTCGACCAATGTCTCCCAATGACATATTCAGACTTTCTAACTTCTTGTAAAAAGTATGCGCTCATTTGTTGTTGTTGTTATTGTTATTGTTGTTGTTGTTTAAATATGCACCAGACATTGAAGGCGACAGTATGTGCGTTTGTTTTAAGTTGATACCTGCTGGAGAAACTGAATCTAAGCTACGGAATTTCTGTGTCATGACCTACTTCTATCCGGGTGTCACAGTCCTCGTGTCGACTGAACAGTTACTAATGACTTCGCTTTCAAACACTTTTTTTTAGAGGTGCGAGATAACGAAGTTTGATAGTACGCTGTTCTCTCGTGGCTAGACGGCTGCTCGTCCTACTGGAGTCCGTGGTTCGAATCCAAGGTAATTCTGTGATTTTTCTTTCTCTAACGTCTCACTAAAGTGATTTGTCTATGACTTTTTTTCCAGGTCTAATCGTACAAAACTCTGTTCTCTTACTATTCAGACTTTCTATAATGTCCTGAATCCATCTGCCAGGCACTAAGCCTTCTACTGTCAACCTCTCCAAGCTGTTGTGTCTCTTGATGTGGCCGAAGTATCTCATCTTTCTCATTTTTATCGTGTTAACGAGCCAGTTTTCTGCGACACTTAGTCCCATAAATATCTCTTTATCTGATTTGTGATCTGTTCGTGATATTCTAAGTGCTCTTCTATAATATTTCATTTCAAATGCTGTTATTCACTTTTCTGTTGTTATGTTATGTGCCTATGTTTCGCATCCGTATTTTGCCACTATGAATATTTAAACTGTTACATAACTTTGCTTTCTTGTTGGTACTTTGCCACATTCTCTTCATTCCTGCTATAGTCTGTGATGAATCTGCAGTTCTTCTTTTTGATCTGTAGACAGTGTTCTATCTTTATGGCTGTATTGTTCTTGTTCATGTTCTACCGCCCTCTAACTTCCAGCAGGATGTTCTCTTCAGCAATTACGGTAAAGATAGTGAAGAGCAAGTGTGTAGAACTTGGGGGTCGGGGAGGGGGGAGAGAATAGACGAGTGTGTAGATCCAGGGTCAAGCTAATAGATAAGAAAGGTGCAATGCTTCTCATAACGAGGGTCCAGGCGACTCCGTTCCCCTCTGACCTGTTGCTGGAGCACCAAAGGAAGATGTGGGATAAGGTCGTAGCCTACTAGGGTTTCAAAGTCCTGACAGCTGTGCTATCGCTCTAGCACAGTCATCTTCGCTCTAGCACAGTCATCTTCGCTCTAGCACAGTCATCTTCGCTCTAGCACAGTCATCTTCGCTCTAGCACAGTCATCTTCGCTCTTGGCTGTGGAGTTTTCAAGTTAATAAGTACTGTAACGAGAGTTATCGAGAGAGTTTAGAAGTCAGTTATGTAAGAACTGAGAGAAAAGTTATCGTGAGAGTTTAGAAGTCAGCTATGTAAGTATTGAAAGTTATCGAGAGAGTTTAGAAGTCAGTTATGTAAGAACTGATAGGAAAGTTATCGTGAGAGTTTAGAAGTCAGTTATGCAAGGATTGAAACTGAAGGCTTATGAAACGTATAACACGGCTCTAACAGTACTTTCTAACGTTCTTTGTAACCGCTCTTGAAGAAGCTTTGAAGCTCGTTGTAAGCTCCTCTAAATTAGCTCTGGAGCCCTTTCTAAGCTCCCTAAAGAAGTTTTAAAGACCTTTGTAAGCTCCCCTAAAGAAGTTTTGAAGCCTTTTGTAAGCTCCCCTAGAGAAGTTTTGAAGCTTTGAGCGGAAGGACTGCCATTTGCTGATGATACTCTCTCCGTGTGAAGTTTCTAACGCCCTTGTCAACCCTACAAAAGCATCAGTGACAAGGTTCTCACTAAACAACCATATTGTTAATACTGATATGCCTGTTGTGAGACTGGGTGGTATGTGACCAGAACTAACTTGATGACATACTAGGGAGTGAAGTTTGATAGCTCTATGTTTTAAGGAACATGTTGACCACGTGATAACAAAAACTGGCAAAGATCTGTCGGCAATGAAGGTCAGGGCAGCTGCCAACATTCAGCAGAGGTTACTAATACTTCTGTACCGCGGGCTGGTACACCCTAGCCAACCTCACTGTCAGCCCTGCTCAGATCGGACAACTAGAAAAGGTGCAAAATGAAGCCACGCGAATTATCTTGGGGTGTACGAAGACACTTCCTGTGTAGCTATGAGATACCTTCTTGATTTCCACATCATGAATCACTTGTGTAGCGATGAGATACCTTCTTGATTTCCACATCATGAATCACAGGATCAAGATGTGGAGGGCGCGTTCTTACCTCAAGATAAGCACAGATAAGGAGCACCCATTACACCAAGAATCCCTCAGAGAAAAGGGTGACAGGCTAAAGAGGGGCAAATCATGGATGGATCATGAAGAAGATGTCATCAAGCAGGTGTGTGGACCCAACATCAGCCCCGGCCAGGAACCTGTGCCTCCGGTGTTCAGGGCCACCTTCTCTTCCATTGTCACGCTTGACAAGAGAAGCAGGGAGGAGAATCCACTTCCTGTGGATGCTGAGACACAAAGAGGCAGATGTTGTGATTTACACACATGGGTCCGTTGTACGACATCATATGAGTGCATGGGCAGTCACAGCACTTTCGGCGGGCAGAACAACCCAGGAAGCCAGCGGTGCCTTCCGGCTATGGCCACAAGCAGTATGACGATGCAGGTGATGACGGTAATGAAAGCATTCGTCTGGCTGGAGTCACAAGACTACATCCGGGTCTGCACACTTAGTGATTTAATTAGTATGATCCTGAAGGTCGACGCAGGTTTTGTACGCAGGCAGTGGTTTGAGTCGCTGCAGAAATCAACGATTCGCAAGGTCATCTTCATCTATGTCCCTGGGCACGTGGGCATCCAGTGAAATGAGACAGGTGATAGGTTGTTTGGCTCTGTCAACATCACAGACGGACAACCACTGGAGTGAGTTGATATTGTTAACATGCTCAGAGAGACAGGCAGAGTGGAGGACTTCGAGGGCAGTGAATCTACATCGCTACTTAGACTGAGAGAGCTGGGAATACAGATCAGCACGGCCAGGAACGAGAGACATACTGGACATATGAGAAGACTTGTCAGCCAACACAGGACAGACACTGTTAACCATAGTATGCTGATGGATATATTGGAGGAGTTGAGGGGAGGGGAGAATCTGACCACCTGAGGACATGTCCGGAGTGCAGTTATGATGACCCCAGAACTTAAACTATAAACCATAAACTCCCACCTCAAAGTCGCCCCGCGGATACTGGATAATCCGGTGTATCCGCTGTAACCGATTGTTCGTGATTGGTGAAGAAAAGCGATCTTTCGGCACTTAACACTTAATGCTTGTTTATCCAACGACTCTAGAACTTTCATTTTCTAGGTCTTAAGTCTGTATGCGAGATACAGGAGTCAGAGACCTGCGCTTTCTGTTGCAGGGACCGGCGTGTGATTGTTTGTCTCAGCTGAAAATATTCTGGCGGATATTTCGCTGTGTATCTCTGTCTATCTTCAAGTTGCCTTGTGTCAGTATCTTTGTGCTCATACGCGTGTTTTATGCTGCCTTTTATGTTTGTGATGCTAATATTAAACTGATGTTGAGTGACAGCGACTGAGTGAAAGTTGTGAGATGAAAGGGTGGAGTATCAGATGCGCCAAGTTTTTCACCTTTTTTCAAGTTGGTTTTTTTTTTTTCGCTTCATTCGTTCCCTCTGCCGTCATGTTACTCGGTGTATCTGCCCGCATGTCATTCATTCTGTCTGACGGTATGCCCCTCTGTCTGTCTGTCTGCTTGTTCCTCTTTTGTCTTTTGCTCTATCTGCGTGTGGTCATTCTGTACAAATGTCTGTCTGTGCGATTGTCTGTTCCAACATGTCACATTGTGTGATTGTTTGTCTATGTTCATAAAAACGTGTCCCTCTCTAAGATTGTTTGTCTCTGCTCATAAAAACGTATAACTCTTTATGTTTATATATAGCCATTAAAAAGTATCACCCTATATGTTTACATGTAGCCATCAAAATTATCACTCTGTATGTTTACCTATAACCAGCGCAAGTACCACTATGTGTGTTTACCTATAGCTATCAAAAGTATCATTCTTTATGTTTACATGTAGCCAACGCAAGTACCCCTCTGTATGTTTACCTATAGCCAGAGCAAGTATCCCTCTGTATGTTTACCTATAGCCAGAGCAAGTATCCCTCTGTATGTTTACCTATAGCCAGAGCAAGTATCCCTCTGTATGTTTACTTATAGCCAGAGCAAGTATCCCTCTGTATGTTTACCTATCGCCAGAGCAAGTATCCCTCTGTATGTTTACCTATCGCCAGAGCAAGTATCCCTCTGTATGTTTACTTATAGCCAGAGCAAGTATCCCTCTGTATGTTTACCTATAGCCAGAGCACGTATCCCTCTGTATGTTTACCTATAGCAGAGCAAGTATCACTTTGTAAGTTTTGTCTATGACCACTTTTAAAAATGTTTCACTTTCTAAACGAAATAAACCCAGCGCATTCTTCAAACGAACAGTAAGTACAGGCAACTTTCACAAGCCCCCGTATTCATATGAGACTGGACTCCAGCTGTTAATCTGCCAACCATTATACCTCTCCTGGGCTGTCCCCTGCTGTGTTCAACAATGCGTCGAAAGAGCAAAGGCTGCCATTATTTCTAAAGCTGATTATTTCTTCTCTAGGAGTCGAGTCCCCTTTTCATTGTACCTAATCCTATGCTCTATTTTGGGCAATAACGTGAAAAATGAGGCATACGTGAAAAGGGACATTGTAGGGGCACATAAAGGGGTTAGAGGTGAGCAAATCTGTACCATTTAAACTGGAACATACAAGCGAGCCGTCTTATACATGAATGTACAAGTGCCGCTCTTGGCCCTTGCCCTGTCTCAGGTGGCCGATACAGGGTCTTTGCCATGTCTCTTTTTGTCGTATCTCATAACTTCTCCTGGATTTCTTTTCTCTAAACACATTAAACTTCTCTAAACCTCATTTTCCTTTATGGTTTCTTTAGCTCCGACCTGGTATTTTGCTGTTGGTTTGACATATTTTCTATTTTTTATTTTATTTTATTTTCTTGATGGTGTAGTTTTTAGAGTCTGATATCAGAGATGAATTTTATTTGTGATTCTGTAGGGTTCTACTTCTCTTTCGTATGTGTGTGTGGGAAGAATGAAAGATGGAGTGATAAAGGGCAGAATGTAAGACGGGCCTGCGTGCCAAATTCTTTACCCTTTAAAAATAAAGATTATTCATTCATTCATTCATTCCTAATAATTCACATCAGTTTCTTGGGGAGTAGAAAAGTTGCTTTTCTAATTACTTTCTCATGTGACTTTCCGAACTTGACAGTCATTCAGCTGTCATGATGGTGGGTGCACTGATCTGTCATAATGTAGAACACACAGATCTGTCATAATGTAGAACACACAGGCATGTCATAATGTACACACCCAGGTCTATCACGATGTACAATAGATCTGTCATAATGTACAGCACACGAGTTTGTCATGATATAGAAAGGATACAGGTCTGTCATGATATACAACACAAAGGTCTGTCACGATGTACAGCCCGCAGGCCTGTTATGAGCACACTGAATGCTTGTTTATTCTGACAACAGTAAACCAATAAAAACAAGAAGGCTGACAACCCGAGAACACAAAAGAAACCTGGCTAGACTCTCGAAGAAAGAACAGAAAATATGTGCTCCAGTGGGCACAAGTTATTTGAGATTCTAACCTTGAAGTCAGAAAAGGAACGACAATAAATTAAACTACATGAGCGAAGCCATATTAAAAAAATAAAACTGAAAGAAAGAAATGGAACAAAATAAAGGCTGAGCAAAGTTTAACAAAGAAATCAAAGAGAAATCAGTTAATACATGGGCGCTTGTTTTGTGAGATCTGTTAGGTTTATTTTAACTTTGACAAAAGTACAATTTCATGATAGCGTGACAACCAAGCTTTCATGCAGTTGTTATTGTTGTTGTTGTTGTTGTTGTTGTTGTTTGGGGTTGGGGGAGGGACACAATTAAAAAAAAAGATACATACTCATGTTTCAGTGTGGAAATATGCACTAACTTACTGAAGCAAAAATAAAGGCATAAAACTACAGTGTTAACAACAGATAGAGAAGTGAGAGAGAGAGAGAGAGAGAAAATATGGGTAAGATGAGATTTGTTAAGACGTAAAGAAAGATAAGAAAGGAAATGAAGTGTGTGAGAAAGAGATAGGAAGAGAGAAGAAGGAGGGGGGGGGAGAAGATACGAGTAAACTGGAATATGTTAGTACGTGAAAATAAAAAAGGAAATGGCGTTTCGATTTGTGTTTTATACTTGTGTTTTAGTTGTGTTTTATACTTGTGTTTTAGTTGTGTTTTATACTTGTGTTTTAGTTGTGTTTTATACTTGTGTTTTAGTGTGTTTTATACTTGTGTTTTAGTTGTGTTTTATACTTGTGTTTTAGTTGTGTTTTATACTTGTGTTTTAGTTGTGTTTTATACTTGTGTTTTAGTTGTGTTTTATACTTGTGTTTTAGTTGTGTTTTATACTTGTGTTTTAGTTGTGTTTTATACTTGTGTTTTAGTTGTGTTTTATACTTGTGTTTTAGTTGTGTTTTATACTTGTGTTTTAGTTGTGTTTTATACTTGTGTTTTAGTTGTGTTTTATACTTGTGTTTTAGTTGTGTTTTATACTTGTGTTTTAGTTGTGTTTTAGTTGTGTTTTAGTTGTGTTTTATACTTGTGTTTTAGTTGTGTTTTATACTTGTGTTTTAGTTCTGTTTTAGACTTGTGTTTTAGATGTGTTTTAGACAGACAATCATAACAAAGTACAAGGCATGAATGATATTAAGAAGATGATGAAAGTGGCGATGGTGTTTACTTGTTAGTTCGTTTGTTTGTTTGTTTGTTGTGAAGGAATTACGATGAGTAAATGTGAGCATAAAACCGTCCTACGTAAAAGAGGGAATTTTGGAATGATTGATTCAAAGTATTAAGAAGTGAGTGAATGATGAGTCACAAGAGACTACATGAGAATCCAACCCTTTACCCTCGTACGAGGATTGCCTATATACCTAGGAGAGGAAGCGCACAGGAGACTTGATCACGAAAGACCATGTCTCTCTCTGTCTGTCTGTCTGTCTCTCTCTCTCTCTCGTCGCTAATCTCTGTGTGTATGTGTGTGTCTGGCCCTCGCTGTGTGTATCTAGCTCCCTGTGTGTGTGTATATATGTGTGTCTAGCTCCTCCCTGTGTATATGTGTGTAGCTCCCTCCTTGTTTGTATATGTGTGTCTAGCTCCCTCCCTGTATGTATGTGTGTCTAGCTCCCTCCCTGTGTGTATATATGTGTGTCTAGCTCCCTCCCTGTGTGTATATATGTGTCTAGCTCCCTCCCTGTGTGTATATGTGTGTCTAGCTCCCTCCCTGTGTGTATATGTGTGTCTAGCTCCCTCCCTGTGTGTATATGTGTGTCTAGCTTCCTCCCTGTATGTATGTGTCTAGCTTCCTCCCTGTGTATATGTGTGTCTAGCTTCCTCCCTGTGTGTATATGTGTGTCTAGCTCCCTCCCTGTGTGTATATATGTGTCTAGCTTCCTCCCTGTATGTATGTGTGTCTAGCTTCCTCCCTGTGTGTATGTGTGTCTAGCTTCCTCCCTGTATGTATGTGTGTCTAGCTTCCTCCCTGTATATATGTGTGTCTAGCTTCCTCCCTGTATATATGTGTGTCTAGCTTCCTCCCTGTATATATGTGTGTCTAGCTCCCTCCCTGTATGTATGTGTGTCTAGCTCCCTCCCTGTATGTATATGTGTCTAGCTCCCTCCCTGTATGTATGTGTGTCTAGCTCCCTCCCTGTATGTATGTGTGTCTAGCTCCCTCCCTGTATGTATGTGTGTCTAGCTCCCTCCCTGTATGTATGTGTGTCTAGCTCCCTCCCTGTATGTATGTGTCTAGCTCCCTCCCTGTATGTATGTGTGTCTAGCTCCCTCCCTGTATGTATATGCAAGCACATGTGAAGTTAGCTTGACTGTGACAGTAACGACCAGCGAGTTGGCTGGAAATTTATTGTAACTAATTTCACAGAGAAGACAGATGATGATGATGATAATGATGATGAGATAACCAAAAGAGGAAAAAAACAGAGTTACAGACATACTGAAGTCGTTCCCTTACCACCCGTCGAAATAGAGCTGTAAATAGACTGTGTAGGTACTGTTTGTTCAGCTCGATTCACCATGACAAGACTAGCACAAGCCTGCAAACACCAAGTTAATGTAGTGTGGGTATCGCAGACAACTCGACGACTGCAGGTATTCGATGTCTTGACAAGGAAACCAGTGGAAAACTACAAAGAAGATGAAACTGAATACTCCACATGTTAAAATTTGATTATATCGGCTAAGATAAGCTTAACTTTCTAATAATATGAATAATTCAGAAGACACACAAAGTTCTGAAAAAGTTATTTTATTAACAAAACTTTTATTCCTAGCAGATAATAAATAAATAAATAAATAAATAAATACCAAAAGAGACAATGCAAAAATTTAGTCCAGTGAATTTGTTTCGCTTCGAATACGTTTTTGTTTTTCTTTTACGGCGACACCTCCAGGACGTTGCTATTTATAGAAACTGTATAAAAAGATCCTGATACCCGGAATGGCTATGACTCCGTTCCTTGCTACGAGCACAGAAGCTGTAACATGATATTGCCCGCCGAGAACAATTAAACCAGGCTGGCTCTCCGTATATAAAATATGTTATGCCCTTGTAGAGTCGGTTATTAAGTTTGACATTGTGTACGGGGGTTTCGTTTTTAGTGTTCGATTTGAAGACGTCCTCGTGTTGTGTCTGCAGGAAACGGGTGTTGTCCGAGTCACGAGAGAAGCACACAGGTTTTCTGTTGGTGAAGTTATTATCCGGAGTGAGTCCGTAATTTAGAAATGTGACCTGTTTATTAGTTCACAACCTAGTTTTCAAACTTTCTTCTGTGTTTTCAATTTTTTTTTCCCTGCAGACTAGAAATGTGCAAAAGATTTTAGGATATATCAAATGAGGTAAGGGAGAGAGAGAGAGAGAGAGAGAGAGAGAGAGAGAGAGAGAGAATCATTATATAAATATCAGTGAAATATTGTTAGTTTTAAGTATTCATAACTTGAAAAATGTGGGAGGCCATTTTTTTTTGTTCTATCATTGTTGTCATAATCATCATTATCATTTTGTTATGGTTCCAGTAGAGGTTAGATGCAGTGAATGAAGAAGCTTGCATGAAGTATTGTGAAAGTTCGTTAACGATATAAATACAACGATGCTGTGATATTTTATTGTTGCACTTACAATTAACATAAGCAGAAAGAGCAGACAGCCAACATTTCATGGATATGTCATGAGAAGACAGAAGTTGGAGAACTTGGACACATCATGAGAAGACAGAAGTTGGAGAACTTGGACACATCATGAGAAGACAGAAGTTGGAGAACTTGGACACATCATGACAAGACTAGCACAAGCCTGCAAACACCAAGTTAATGTAGTGTGGGTATCGCAGACAACTCGACGACTGCAGGTATTCGATGTCTTGACAAGGAAACCAGTGGAAAACTACAAAGAAGATGAAACTGAATACTCCACATGTTAAAATTTGATTATATCGGCTAAGATAAGCTTAACTTTCTAATAATATGAATAATTCAGAAGACACACAAAGTTCTGAAAAAGTTATTTTATTAACAAAACTTTTATCCTAGCAGATAATAAATAAATAAATAAATAAATAAATACCAAAAGAGACAATGCAAAAATTTAGTCCAGTGAATTTGTTTCGCTTCGAATACGTTTTTGTTTTTCTTTTACGGCGACACCTCCAGGACGTTGCTATTTATAGAAACTGTATAAAAAGATCCTGATACCCGGAATGGCTATGACTCCGTTCCTTGCTACGAGCACAGAAGCTGTAACATGATATTGCCCGCCGAGAACAATTAAACCAGGCTGGCTCTCCGTATATAAAATATGTTATGCCCTTGTAGAGTCGGTTATTAAGTTTGACATTGTGTACGGGGGTTTCGTTTTTAGTGTTCGATTTGAAGACGTCCTCGTGTTGTGTCTGCAGGAAACGGGTGTTGTCCGAGTCACGAGAGAAGCACACAGGTTTTCTGTTGGTGAAGTTATTATCCGGAGTGAGTCCGTAATTTAGAAATGTGACCTGTTTATTAGTTCACAACCTAGTTTTCAAACTTTCTTCTGTGTTTTCAATTTTTTTTTTCCCTGCAGACTAGAAATGTGCAAAAGATTTTAGGATATATCAAATGAGGTAAGGGAGAGAGAGAGAGAGAGAGAGAGAGAGAGAGAGAGAGAGAGAGAATCATTATATAAATATCAGTGAAATATTGTTAGTTTTAAGTATTCATAACTTGAAAAATGTGGGAGGCCATTTTTTTTTGTTCTATCATTGTTGTCATAATCATCATTATCATTTTGTTATGGTTCCAGTAGAGGTTAGATGCAGTGAATGAAGAAGCTTGCATGAAGTATTGTGAAAGTTCGTTAACGATATAAATACAACGATGCTGTGATATTTTATTGTTGCACTTACAATTAACATAAGCAGAAAGAGCAGACAGCCAACATTTCATGGATATGTCATGAGAAGACAGAAGTTGGAGAACTTGGACACATCATGAGAAGACAGAAGTTGGAGAACTTGGACACATCATGAGAAGACAGAAGTTGGAGAACTTGGACACATCATGAGAAGATAGAAGTTGGAGAACTTGGACACATCATGAGAAGACAGAAGTTGGAGAACTTGGACACATCATGAGAAGACAGAAGTTTGAGAACTTGGACACATCATGAGAAGACAGAAGTTGGAGAACTTGGACACATCATGAGAAGATAGAAGTTGGAGAACTTGGACACATCATGAGAAGACAGAAGTTGGAGAACTTGGACACATCATGAGAAGACAGAAGTTGGAGAACTTAGTAATGACTGAAAAATTAAGAGAAAAAGGAAGGAGGGTAAAGCCAAGAGAAAAATATGTTAGTGTACTGACCAAGTGGCACGGAGAAAGAAAGGACTGCTCAAAATGGAGAAGCATGACAGATAGAGCAATCTGTCATGGTACATTATGTATATATATATATATATATATATATATATATATATATGTTAAGTATGAAGACACGAAAACCACCCAAGTATAAAGACACACAACAGTCACCTAAGTATGAAGACATGACAACCACCCAAGTATGAAGACACGACAACCACCCAAATATAAGGGCACGACAACCACCCAAGTATAAAGACACGACAACCACCCAAGTATAAAGCACCCAAGTATAAAGACACGACAACCACCCAAGTATGAAGACACGACAACCACCCAAATATAAGGACACGACAACCACCAAAGTATAAAGACACGACAACCACCCAAGTATAAAGACACGAAAACCACCCTAGTATAAATACACGACAACCACCTAAATATAAAGGCACCACAGTCACCTATGTATAAAGACACGACAACCACCCGAGTATAAAGACACGACAACCACCCGAGTATAAAGACATGACAACCACCCAAGTATAAAGACACGACAACCACCCAAGTATAAAGACACGATAACCACCCAAGTATAAAGACATGACAGTCACCTAAGTATGAAGACACGACAACCACCCAAGTATAAAGACACGACAACCACCCAAGTATAACGACACGACAACCACCCAAGTATAACGACACGACAACCACCCAAGTATAAAGACACGACAACCACCCAAGTATAAAGACACGACAGTCACCTAAGTATGAAGACATGACAGTCACCTAAGTATAAAGACACGACAACCACCCAAGTATAAAGACACGACAACCACCCAAGTATAAAGACACGACAGTCACCTAAGTATGAAGACACGACAGTCACCTAAGTATAAAGACACGACAACCACCCAAGTATAAAGACATGACAACCACCTAAGTATAAGACACGACAACCACCCAAGTATAAAGACACGACAACCACCCAAGTATAAAGACACGACAACCACCCAAGTATGAAGACACGACAGTCACCTAAGTATGAAGACACGACAACCACCCAAGTATAAAGACAGGACAACCACCCAAGTATGAAGACATGACAACCACCCAAGTATAAAGACACGACAACCACCCAAGTTTGAAGACATGACAACCACCCAAGTATAAAGACACGACAACCACCCAAGTATAAAGACACGACAACCACCCAAGTATGAAGACACGACAACCACCTAAGTATGAAGACTCGCGCACCGCAAGAATCGTTTCAATGTGTTTAACATACTCGATACTGCTATCGATACGTAGGCCAATTGATTTGCAGTAACAGCAAGGCTTGTCAGAATAGAATGATGGATGAAAATACAACAGATCGATTGAAAAGAGGTTACACGAATCGCCCATATATTTACTAGCTTATCTTTACATACAGAAGTGATCTGAGATTCAGGGTATGTTTCTGTGAACTGTTATCTAGAATATTACGCTGAGTTTTTAACAAAAAGAGTTATTTTCAAGGCTTTATATGTGTGAGTTTACGAAGAATATCGTTTTTTAATAATTTTTTATTGTTGGTTGCTTGGTTAGTTTCTGATTGGTTGTTGGCTGGTTGGTAGGTGGTTAGCTAAGTGATTGACTACTTAGATGGTAGGTTAACTAATCAGTTGGTCTGTGGCCAGGTAGGTAACTAGCTAGTTGGCTGGTTTGCTGGTTGGATGTTGGTTGTCTGGTTGGTTTTTACTGGTTTGCTTGTTGGTTCAGTTATATACTTACGAATTATTGTCTGGTTAGTTGGTTGTTGGTTAGGTAGCTGGTTGTTGGTCAACTAGTTGATTGTTGGTTAGCTAACTCGTCGTTGTTAACTATTTGGTTATTGCTTAACTAATTTATTGTTGATTAACTGGTTAGTTTGTTGGTTTTCGGTTAGTTGATAAGCTAATTGGTTGTTTGTTAATTAGTCGGTTGTTCGTTAGCTAGCTGGTTGTTGGTTAGCTACTTGGTTATTGGTTAGCTAGTTGATTGTTGGTTAACTAGTTGATTGTTGACTAATTGGTTAGCTAGTTGGTTTTCAGTTAGTTGGTAAGCTAATTGATTGTTGGTTAACTAGTTGGTTGTTGGTTAGCTACTTGGTTGTTGATTAGCTACTTGGCTGTTGGTTAACTAGTTGGTTGTTGGTTAGCTGGTTGGTTCTTGGTTAACTAGTTGGTTGCTGGTTAGCTACTTGGTTGTTGGTTAACTAGTTGGTTGTTGGTTAGCTGGTTGGTTCTTGGTTAACTAGTTGGTTGCTGGTTAGCTACTTGGTTGTTGGTTAACTAGTTGGTTGTTGGTTAGCTGGTTGGTTCTTGGTTAACTAGTTGGTTGCTGGTTAGCTGGTTGGTTCTTGGTTAACTAGTTGGTTGTTGGTTAGCTGGTTGGTTCTTGGTTAACTAGTTGGTTGCTGGTTAGCTGGTTGGTTCTTGGTTAACTAGTTGGTTGTTGGTTAGCTGGTTGGTTCTTGGTTAACTAGTTGGTTGCTGGTTAGCTACTTGGTTGTTGGTTAACTAGTTGGTTGTTGGTTAGCTACTTGGTTGTTGGTTAACAGAAAGGAGTAGGATGGAGAGTGAGCTTAGATGCCTGGACCAACCTGTACAGGAAAGACAAGGTCTCGATCATATCCTGATAACTGCAGTTTACATTTATAAGCTTTCCCGCGCTCTCTCACACACACACACACGTACACATTTACACACATACACGAGAGAAAATTTTTTTTTAAAAATCGCAGATTAACAGACGTAATCACAGAAAAAAAACTAAAAGATTTGTTTTTTTTTCTTATCGAGTCTTTTCATATTTATCAGTAGTTATCCTTTGACTGGAAGTTACTCTGATTCTTGTGCGTGTGTGTGTATATATATATATATATATATATATATATATATATATATATAGTTTTAGACATGACGTCTAAAACGTCATCACTTTAGACAAGAGAACAGACCACAGAACAATGTTACATTGTCCCTGTTAAGAATGTCGGAAAACGCCAGAAGTGACCCTATTTATAGCGCATGACGCTATTCACATGTGGAAGTGAAGATATATTCGAGTCATCGAGATCACGTGACAGTTCATTCGTATGTCACAAATAACCGGTAGCTAAACTTTCAATTCCCATATCCCGTCACGGAACTTCGGATGATTCTGGGAATTATTTACCTTCTGATACGGGATTCTCAACATCCGCGTGTCCTGACCCGTTCCACGGGTCTGGTATAGCTGATTAAAAAAAAACATTGGATGACTGACTTTTGACCTTTCACTTCTCTGATTTCTGACCTTTCACTTCTCTAGCGAGATTTGTTAAATAATTCATATTATTTTAAGAGCAGGTAGTTTAATAATTAAATGTGCCCTGCGACGTTAGCTAACTGTACAGGTGTAACTGTACAGGTGTAACATGCTCTCTTCTTCACATATTAAGGCCACGGCTTTGTTGCGTAAGAAGGCCAGCACTTGTCCTCGCTTTTCCTTTAACTTCTCCAGAGAAGCCCCTGGTAACTTTTCATGAGGTTGGACCGAACCCCATGTAGACTGAATTTAGTTTTTTTTTAAAAATTGCTTCTCAATGAGGACTTGACCCTGGGATCTGTTAGATGACAAGTGAGTCTAAATATCATAAATTACTTCGGCGTCAACTCTTCTTCTTCTTCTTGGAACTGCGAGCTAGTGTTCTTTCCAGCCGATGCTGTGAAGATACTGTAGCACAACACTGTGACGGGCTGGGATCGGATTAGGGTAGCTATATTTTCAGGCCCTTAAGTGCTGCTAAAAAAGCAGATAGTGTGCAGTACTTCTTTACCAAGCTCCACCACCATGGAGAATATGGCGATCACTTTCCCGTTAGCCGTTATAAGCCTGTAACTTGGGGTGCCAACTGAGAGGTGGGATAGGGTCTTTGTCAGCTATAGTTCTCCAACCCTGACACCAGCATGTTAGCTGTAGTTCTCCAACCCTGACGCCAGCATGTCAGATATAGTTCTCCAACCCTTATACCAGCATGCCAGCTATAGCTCTCCAACCTCGACGCCAGCATGCCAGCTATAGCTCTCCAACCCTGACGCCAACATATCAGCTATAGCTCTCCAACCCCGCCGCCAGCATGCCAGCTATAGCTCTCCAACCCTGACGCCAACATGTCAGCTACGGGTCACTGAGGGCGAACTCTGACAGCGTCTACGCCCATCATCTCTCACGGTGAAAAGAAAAGTTAAATTTAAATCCCCTCTACCTAAACAATAACATATTTGGGATTGGGGGGGGGGAGCGGGAGGGGAGCGGATCTGAAGATCACTTTTATTTTGTTGCCCTCTCTCATGTGACGGTAAACTTCAGTTTAAGGTAACAGGAAGACACATTTGGTTCTTGTTCCCCAATCAGAGTGACATCTTAAATACATCACACCCCCACCCCCACCCCCAGCCACCCCACCCAACTCCCCAACATCCCTCCCTGTTTAAAAAAAAGGTGGCCTAGACTTTATCCGAAGTAGCTCCACGCCCCAGCTGTCTATATATCGTCATGTTAAGCGCAGATCTTGGATGACGCGACTTCATACCGGACATTGGAGCAGTAAAACCACTCCTACTTTACTTATCGTCCAAAATTCTGCGCTGTTGAAAGATTACGGGCCCTTTGTCTATCGTCAAATCTTTCGTGTTCCTAACTACGACAGTGTCTATTAATACGAACCCTGAATTAATTGTCGCTGACTATCGGTGGATATATAGTCACGTTCTGGGAGATTTAAGTCTACTTTCTTGTACAACAGGCAATGGTGATGAAGTGTCTACTTTCGGTATGTATACTCATATGTATATTCTTTGATATACCACGTGATACTGAATGATACCAGGTGATACTGAATTAATCGTTTCTTCTACCTGAGATTGCTGAACGTGTGTATTCTCTGCAACCAAAGTCATGATGAGTTTCGGATGGGGAGTTGTTTATAGTAGTCCGCTTGAAATTCTGGACTGCACCCAATAAGCAGCTTCTGGACAAAATCCACCACCATGAATATCACACCGAGCTTTTCTTTGTTGACCGTCGTTAAGAGATGCATCTACCTCTTTATGAGGGGCGCTAAGTTAAGAGACGCATCGACTTCTTTAGGAGGGGCGCCAAGTTAAGAGACGCATCGACCTCTTTATGATGGGCGCCAAGTTAAGAGACGTATCAACCTCTTTATGAAGGGCCGCCAAGTTAAGAGACGCATCAACCTCTTTATGAAGGGCGACAAGTTAAGAGATGCATCAACCTCTTTATGATGGGCGCCAAGTTAAGAGACGCATCAACCTCTTTATGAGGGACGCCAAGCTGAGAGAGAGAGAGAGAGAGAGAGAGAGAGAGAGAGAGAGAGAGAGAATAGGGTCCTGGCTAGTTTTGGTTTACCGACACTAGTATCCCCCCCCCCCCTTCTTTTTCTCAGAACATTCATCTTTCATTTTCGCTTCAGATCTTGAACAAATAAACTATTTCCTTCCTCATTTATCGTGTTCAAAGCTTTCCTCTACAATCTCCCCCATCCCTGTAACTTGTTTTTGGACCTCCTTCATTTGTACAATAAACAGATTCGAACTACAATCATTATTAACTGTAAGGGACATCCTAAAGTAAGTCAAGATGTATACGTTGATTGTTGTTACTAGACACAAAGTAGTCTCAAGTATTTTTCTAATTTATAATTTTATTAGCATTTAGATTGGCTGCTTATCAGGGTGTGGCCCATGAATCGATATCTCAAAATATAACGACCCAGAAAGCACATGGTGAAAGTACTCGGTCATTTATTTCCTGATATCGATTACACAAATATCGTATCTTTTCCTCAAAAAAAAAAAAAAGGTCTTTGCACAAGAAATGGCGGGCGTCGACTTAATAAAACTAATTTATCTTTGTTGTGAAGCATTTAATGTGAAGGTGGTAGGATCACTCTGTACAGCGTAATATTTCGGATTGTTTCATTATTAGACAACAGAAAGGGAATGTGAAATCACTGTTCGCTGTTTCATATTTTTTAATTTTTCGATAAATAAGAATACTTAATGATAATTTTAGTTACTTCATTCTTCACGTCATAAATCTCATTTCCTCTGTGTGTTTGATGAAAGTGTAAGCCGAAATAATTATTGTTTTTGTTATCATTTAATACCGTTTTTTTTTTAAACTGATATTTTGTTACAGCTTTACATTTCTGGTTTCAGTATTCACAAACTTGGTGTGAAGTATCACTATACAAGGATATAATGCCTATGTGATAGTTTTCTGTGATGTAGCTGATATACCAGTGCCCTGGATATTGTGGTGGTTATTGCCTGGTTTTTTGGTGTTCGCGGTATTGATTCCTGCGTCAGTTGGTGGGTCAATATATGCGAGAGATGTGATTGTTTCATGGCTGAGACTTTCATGGCAATTTATAACTCTGGTTTGACTCTGTGGGGCAGTTGATTGGTTGGTAATGGTGGAAATGTTATAACAATTGTATCAGTAGTTGTAGTTGTAGTAGTTGTAATAATTGTAGTAGAAGTAGTAGTAGCAATAGTAGTAGTAGTAGTAGTAGTAGTAGTAGTAGTAATAGTAGTAGTAGCAGTAATAGTAGCAGTAATATTAGCAGTAATAATAGTAGTAGTAGTAATGTAGTAGTAGTTAACGATTAATAATATTAACAGTGGTACACTGGTTGTTGTAGCAGTAGAAGTAGTTACTGTATCAGTGACTTTAGTACTAATACTTTTCTGTTGCGGCAATAACAGCAGCTGAAATAGTAGTAGTAGTAGTAGTAGTAGTAGTAGTAGTAGTAGTAGTAGTAGTAGTAGTAGTAGTAGTAGCAGTAGTAGTAGTAGCATTAATATAATAGTAGTAGTAGTAGTAGTAGTAGTAGCAGTAGTAGTAGTAGTAGTAGTAGTAGTAGTAGTAGCAGTAGTAGTAGTAGCATTAATATAATAGTAGTAGTAGTAGTAGTAGTAGTAGCAGTAGTAGTAGTAGTAGTAGTAGTAGTAGTAGCAGCATTAGTATAATAATAGCAGTAGTAGCATTAATATAATAATAATAATAATAGTAGTAGTAGGTAGTAGTAGTAGTAGTAGTGCTGTTTCTTGATACTCTCTGGTAAAGTAGTAAAGGAAGAACCGAGGTGATCTTAGTAGGCAAACTCTTCTTATCAAAGTCTTTAGGAAGACTCCGGTGAGAAAGATAAAAAAGAAGCTAAATTCGCAGGCAAGGCTCCGAAACCAACTGCAGGCAAAGCTAAGAAAGAGAGTTCAGGTGGCAAAGCTAAGAAAGAGAGTTCAGTTGGTAAAGCTAAGAAAGAGAGTTCAGTTGGTAAAGCTAAGAAAGAGAGTTCAGTTGGTAAAGCTAAGAAAGAGAGTTCAGTTGGTAAAGCTAAGAAAGAGAGTTCAGTTGGTAAAGCTAAGAAAGAGAGTTCAGTTGGTAAAGCTAAGAAAGAGAGTTCAGTTAGTAAAGCTAAGAAAGAGAGTTCAGTTGGTAAAGCTAAGAAAGAGAGTTCAGTTGGTAAATCTAAGAAAGAGAGTTCAGTTGGTAAAGCTAAGAAAGAGAGTTCAGTTGGTAAAGCTAAGAAAGAGAGTTCAGGTAGCAAAGCTAAGAAAGAGAGTTCAGTTGGTAAAGCTAAGAAAGAGAGTTCAGTTGGTAAAGCTAAGAAAGAGAGTTCAGTTGGTAAAGCTAAGAAAGAGAGTTCAGTTGGTAAATCTAAGAAAGAGAGTTAAGTTGGTAAAGCTAAGAAAGAGAGTTCAGGTGGCAAAGCTAAGAAAGAGAGTTCAGTTGGTAAATCTAAGAAAGAGAGTTCAGTTGGTAAAGCTAAGAAAGAGAGTTCAGTTGGTAAAGCTAAGAAAGAGAGTTCAGTTGGTAAAGCTAAGAAAGAGAGTTCAGTTGGCAAAGCTAAGAAAGAGAGTTCAGGTGGCAAAGCTAAGAAAGAGAGTTCAGGTGGCAAAGCTAAGAAAGAGAGTTCAGTTGGTAAAGCTAAGAAAGAGAGTTCAGGTGGCAAATCTAAGAAAGAGAGTTCAGTTGGTAAAGCTAAGAAAGAGAGTTCAGGTGGTAAAGCTAAGAAAGAGAGTTCAGTTGGTAAAGCTAAGAAAGAGAGTTCAGGTGGCAAAGCTAAGAAAGAGAGTTCAGTTGGTAAAGCTAAGAAAGAGAGTTCAGTTGGTAAAGCTAAGAAAGAGAGTTCAGTTGGCAAACCTAAGAAAAAGGGTTCAGGTGGCAAAGCTAAGAAAGAGGGTTCAGGTGGCAAAGCTAAGAAAGAGGGTTCAGTTGGCAAAGCTAAGAAGAAGGAGGAGTGGTCTGAAGGAAAAGTCCGTGACAAGCTGAACAACCTGGTCCTGGCAAGGCCACATATGACAGAACATACAAGGAGGTTCCCAGTTACAAGGTCATCACACCCTCTGTTGTTCTGAGAGGGTGAAGGTCAGGGGTTCCCAGGCCAAGAGAGAGTTCCACCCTAAAAGTTTTTATTTGTCTTGTGTCCAAACACAACTCTCAGATGATCTGCACGAGAGCCCCAACAAAGGGAGATAAAGATGATCCTGCGTAGTCTGATGTGTTGGTCTTACAGAAATAAACTGTACATTACCTTTAAAAAAAATTAGCAAAATCGGCTGTGCTAATGGTGGCCAGGCAAGGGGATGGGATAGTCAACATGAAAATACCTCCAATCACGAAACAGCGGTAGAAAAAACGTGTTACAATAATTGTAAAAGTAGTAACAATTGTAAAAGTAGTAACAATTGTACAAGTAGTAACAATTGTAAAAGTAGTAACAATCGTAAAAGTTGTAACAATTGTAAAAGTTGCAACAATTGTAAAAGTTGCAACAATTGTAAAAGTAGCAACAATTGTAAAAGTTGCAACAGTTGTAAAGGTAGCAATAATTGTAAAAGTTGCAACAATTGTAAAAGTAGTAACAACTGTAAAAGTAGTAACAGTTGTAAAAGTAGTAACAATTGTAAAAGTACCAACAATCGTAAAAGTTGTAACAATTGTAAAAGTAATAACAATCGTAAAAGTTGTAACAATTGTAAAAGTAGCAACAATCGTAAAAGTTGTAACAAGTGTAAAAGAAGTAACAATCGTAAAAGTAATACCAATCGTAAAAGTAGTAACAATGGTAAAAGTAGTAACAATGGTAAAAGTAGTAACAATGGTAAAAATAGGAACAGATGTAATGAAAGTAGAGGTAGGAGTAGAGACCAGTGTTTAGTTATGTCTATTTACCATTTGCTTGACCCCGGCTGTCTTTCTCCTCCAGGCTTATTACATACAGCGGCCGATTAACCATCCCTGGGGGCCCCTAGGCTAAACTTAATAAGGGTCGCATCCCCATACAAATATATTATTTATATGCCGGGCCCCTAGACTAGACTTAATAAGGGTCGCATCACCATACAAATATATTATTTATATGCCGGGCCCCTAGACTAAACTTAATAAGGGTCGCATCCCCATACAAATATATTATTTATATGCTGGACCCCTAGACTAAACTTAATAAAGGCCCCAGTTTCCTCTGTTTATCTCCTGATATAAAACTCATAAAGTAATAACTTTTATTTGCAGAAGTTTTTTTTTTTCGCTCTTGATTTTGGGGCCCCTTCTTTTCCGGGCCAAGGTCAACAGAATTATATGAGTCTTATTTTATGATCTACATATAGCACCTAAGTTGCTTTCCAACAACACTCCAGCCGTAGACTTTACCCCAGCCGTAGACTGTTTATAGCAGAATGTCAGTAGCTCTGTTTCTTCATGCGGTCCGCGGTGGAAAGCTAGTGCGGGTGTACTGGCAGAAATAGAAAATGCTAACGGCCATGATGATGATGATGATGATGAAAACGTCGTGTCAAAGAAAACGTCGTGTCAAAGAAAACGTTATGTCAAAGAAAACGTCGTGTCAAAGAAACGTCATGTCAAAGAAAACGTCATGTCAAAGAAAACGTCGTGTCAAAGAAAACGTTATGTCAAAGAAAACGTCGTGTCAAAGTAAACGTCCCGTCAAATAAAAAAACAAAACAAAACAATGAAAAGCAAAGAAAACATTCCACAAAGAACAAACAAAATGGCCTCTGTGTAAAGTACACGAACTTGTTGGAGCGAAATAGTCCCTCACATTATCTGATTACTGAACCGCGGCGCTTTTAAAACATTGTCACGATTATGTATCCCTCCGCCCTCTGTTCAGCTTTTATCTACTGACTGGTTTTATTTCCCTGAAAGTGGTGTTGACATGAAAATTATACGATCTGACAGCAAACATATTGTTACTGTTTCCTTCAGTGTGGCAGCTTTTCTATATGTTTTCGATGGTATATTCTTTAAAGCTCTGTATCGCGTTATGGCTTAATAGAGCTGCATTTTGCATATACGTGTTTATATGTTTCTGTATGTGTGTTTACAGGTATGAGTGCGAATACCGTTGCTGGCTTGAAACCAAACACCAGAATCTACAAACAAAACACAAATAAAAATGCGTTTATAAAAAAAAATAATATTCTGTAATCTTGTCTTCCCCTAGATCTGAACCCATCAGACTTTTAGTGAAGGACGAATATTTTCGAGAAAAAAAAAACATACTTTCACTGAGAACTGGTCAATTGTTGAAGAGAAGACAATCAAACGTATTATTTCGCTGAAAGGTACCAGCTTCTGGAACAAAGGAACCATACGGTAACACAAACACAATGTCTTGGAGAACCAGGTTTCATGACAAGGTAAGAGTTTGTTGGGGTTTGTGTTTGGGCTGTGAGAGAGCCGGGGAGTGTGCAGACAGCGGGGGAGGGGAGTAATTTAAGTCCAGGTACAAGAAAGAGTAAGCGGAACACACACAACATTAGAGTATACTTTTCTGTGAGATGTCTTCCCTTCTCTCATTAGAGTAAAGTAGAGTACATTGTTGGTATTTCCTTGCTTGATTGTTATACAACAATACATTCTGCTATTGTCGTGATCGTTATACAAAAGGGAGGCGACTGCAGTAAAACTGGTTCAAATAATAAAGGTAGATAGAGGTGTATGGTGCAGTTTTACAAGGCGACAGAGGGAATGAGTAAAAAAGTGAGAAAAACAAATAGAAAGTATGAGAGTAAGATGAGAATGTATAAATGAAAAACTACAACATCCAGTATTTCGGCGTTAGCCTTTTTCGAGGATTACATATACAAACAAGACAAAACATATAACTAAACAAAAAACTATCTTAGTGGCATCCTCCAGGAAGTATGAAACACAAGAATGCGTGTCCCATAGACGAGGCATAGAGACCACGGTGGGGGGGGTGGCACAAACAAAAGCAGATGAAGCCAATCGGAGAGAAGAGGCGGAGAAAAACAGGTGGGGGGAGGGGAAGGGCAATAGATACCTGTAACCCGTTAGAGAAGCAAGTGTCGGAGTGGGGGGGGGGGGGGTTGTGGAGAGAGGCAGGGAGATAATATGAAACTGGTGAATAGGACAAGATCCGGAGGGGCAGAAACACCTATAGGCCGCCAGAGAAGAAGAGAAGGTGACGATAAGGAGGTGCGGGGAGGGGGGGGGAATCTAGGGGAAAGAAACAAGAAAGTAGAGATCGCAGAAAACAATAGAAAACTAAAGAAGTTAAAGGAAGTTGAAGACATTGTTAACTCCAGCTGGGTGGAGACAGCCAGCCTGTAAGATAAGGCGCTGTTCTAAGACCCTCCGAGATCGTATACCCAGGTATATGTAACACAGGTGTTCGTACGTCAGTTTTATGATGTCTTAAGGCCATTACCGGGTACTGTGCTCTTATTCTTGCCTGAATTAAGATGTATCATAGAGAACACAGAACCTGCTTACTTAATTACATTTTTCTATAAAAGCCACACCTACACTGATCGCTTGCTCCTCTTTTTTCTATTTTCCATTGTATTTCTGCCTCCACATTTTCCTGCTTACATGGCCTTGTTGCCTGTGCTTTTAACTTCCTCCACCATTTTGTCTATCATGACCGCTGTCTGTATGGTTTTTGTTTTGTTTTGTTAAATAGCCTACTATTTACTTATCGCACAGATCAGATTATGCCTAGGATACAGTTTTGTGAAAGAAATTTTTTTTAAAGCGGCTTTAAGTGTCAGGTTGTTAGATCCCCAGAAGACGCGAAGTGCAGGTAGAACATGCTTCCTTCAACTTTGTCCTCATCATTTAGTTACTGTAGATGTTTTATATGACAGATTCTTCTTCTTCTTCTTCTTCTTCTCGGTTCTATATCTCTAACGACAAATTAAATATCTTTGAAGAATGCAATAATCTGTCTCTGGTTGTCTGCCTGTCAGTCAGTTGTACCTATCTTCAGGTTGCTACACTTGTGATATCTCAGTCTGATGTGCCTACCTTCAGCTTGTTACACATGCGATATATGCCTTTTGTGTCTACCTTCAATTTGTTACACATGTGATATTTCCGTCTGTTGTGCTTACCTTCATCTTGTTACACGTGTGATATTTCAGTCTGTTGTGCCTACCTTCAGCTTGTTACACGTGTGATATTTAAGTCTGTTGTGCCTACCTTCATCTTGTTACACTTGTGATATTTCAGTCTGATGTGCCTACCTTCAGCTTGTTACACGTGTGATATTTCAGTCTGATGTGCCTACCTTCATCTTGTTATATGTGTGATATTTCAGTATGTTGTGCCTACCTTCAGCTTGTTATACGTGTGATATTTCAGTCTGTTGTGCCTACCTTCATCTTGTTATGCGTGTGATATTTCAGTCCACTGTGACCTGTGTTAAGTCTTAAAATCTTGATCTGCCTGCTGTTCTTTGTCCAGGTGGTGGAGCCCATGACACGAATCATTCCTCTCATAACCTGAACGATATCTTCTCTATTGGTTCTATGTTTAGCTTCATCACGTGATAGGTTCGAGTCCGGAAAATGGGAGTTCTCTGCATGTTCTTGTCAGTGAAGCAGACTCTTTGTTCTTATCATGAATCCAGTTGCCTGCTCACTACAGAAACATTGTATTCAGAGTCTGAAAACAATAACTTTTATATCATATAATCTACATCTTTGAAAAGTACACTTGATTGAACCATGTAATCCAAGTGAGACTAAATGCACAACCAGCAGGTGAATTGAATAGTAGAAACTCCATGTTTACTAACTGTACAGTAGAGTAAACATACTCTATCTAGGATAAAATTACTATAGATTAAACTTTGCACTCTATATAGGATACAGTTATTATATATAAAAACTTATATAAGTAGTGCCAGTTGAACGTACAACCAATTAAAACTATTGAACTTTATCGTCCACATGAGTTAAAAGTGCCACAGATTAAACTATTGAACTTCATCAACCACGCGGGTTAAAAGTGCCACAGATTAAACTATTGAACTTCATCAACCACGCGGGTTAAAAGTGCCACAGATTAAACTATTGAACTTCATCAACCACGCGGGTTAAAAGTGCCACAGATTAAACTCCAGCGTTCATAAACTTTAAAAATGTGGCATGTTATAAACCAAACAGCTCAGAAAATATAACCACTAAAAGTACAGAAGATATACTGCTATTTATTGTGTGTTACTGTTGTTTGTTCTTATTGTTTGTTCTTGTTGTTTGTTGTTGCTGTTCATGTTCTTGTTGTTTGTTCTTGTTGTTTGTTCTTGTTGTTTGTTCTTGTTGTTTGTTCTTGTTGTTTGTTGTTGCTGTTCATGTTCTTGTTGTTTGTTCTTGTTGTTTGTTCTTGTTGTTTGTTCTTGTTGTTTGTTGTTGCTGTTTGTGTTCTTGTTATTTGCTGTTTGTTGTTGTTATTGTTGTTGTTTTTTTTCCTCGTTTTTCTACAAAACTATTGAATTTCATAAAGGAATTAAAACTTGACCTCTGATTTTAAAAGAAAGACAATTACTGTTTTCTCTCTCTCTCTCTCTCTCTCTCTCTCTCTCTCACATACACAGACGATCTCTCACACACACATTCTCTCTATGAGGTAGTGTTATGGAAAACTGCGCAACCCAGGAAAGAGATAAACGCAAACAACAAAACTTGGAGAACGTTAAAATGACGGAAACGTCTCTCAAGAAATTCAGAAACTTGTAAAGAAACGTTGTAAGTGAACGTAAGCTGCCAAAAACACCACCTTGTTTGTCTGTCTGGCATCGACACTAGCCGTTAGTCCAAGTTATAATGACGCTAGAACTAGCCCCTATCTCGAACTAACAGTAATGATGTATAGTGATTATTATGAAGCACGAACTAACAGTAATGATGTATAGTGATTATTATGAAGCACGAACTAACAGTCATGATGTATCTATGAAACGATGACGCGGGAACTAAAAACTATATTTAGTCTTTATTTTCCACCGTTGGCTCCCAGCAGCAAACGTTTTTGCTCTGAACTGTTAGTAAGAACAATTAGAAGATTTACACAGACTGGTACCTCAGAACTGACAACATACACGTCCATTCTGAAACAGAGACAGACAGACAGACATTCAAATAGACAGACCGACAGACAGACAGAGCACAAACAACGTTCCAAGAACATTCCAATGGAATCACATCTGCCTTTACAAAGCGTATCACAATCACACAGAACTCGAGGATGTGATAGCAGAAATCTCTGGGAACTCATTTCCATGAGCTGAAAGAAAAGGAAGAAAGCCTTCAGGTCTTAAAATCTGCGATGGAGCCTCGTCAATTACTCTGTGGATTAGCCTTGCCTGCTGCAGCAGACAGCCTGGCTTCTGGAACAAGACGTGTTAGGACTGTGAGAACACGGGCATGGAAGAAGTTTCTCTGTACTTGATGTGTAACCAGTCTCCACGTGATCACATGCAAGGCACACGGAGACCAGAAAGCGGCTGTCAAACCGAGGAACTCAAAATTTCGCTGCAACTTCCTCGCTCGCTTAGGACAATGGTTCTCATTTCTTTACATCCAAGGGTCACTTTTCTAAGTACATACACCTTACGGACCATTACTGTACATGTGACCTCACATTTCTGTGAACCCTTAATTGTTTATGTTTAATAGGTTAAATTTGTGATTGTTTCGTTGAAATTCGCTAAACAAAACAATGCCACAGTCTCGGACCATCTGAGGAGACAGTCTGACAGCATCACTGTGTAGGAAGCCAGGACGCTCATTATAACAGAGCTATTCATCTGATAAGTCATTTATCAAGTTCGTGGATATCGCAAGACAAGTGTTAGATGATGTGTTAGAGAAGATGTTAAGGCAAAGTGTTAGAGTAGTTCTTAAACACTGGTGTTAGAGAAGCTGTTAGAGGCAGATGCTAGAGAAGATCCTAGAGGAGGTGCTAGAGAAGATGCTAAAGACAGAAGAAGTACTAAAGAAAGATGTTAGAGAAGATACTAAAGAAAGGTGTTAGAGAAGATACTAAAGAAAGGTGTTAGAGAAGATACCAAAGAAAGATGTTAGAGAAGATACTAAAGAAAGGTGTTAGAGAAGATACTAAAGACATGTGTTAGATAACCTTAAGTGTCAGTAATTTTCCTCTTTCGAAGTTTAAAAGTGTAACATTTAAAGGTAAACTGACGAATATTAGATTTAATTACTAATTATTTATATAGCGAGAAAAAGCAAATTCATTTATTCTTTGTAACTCTCTCTCTCTCTCTCTCTCTCTCGCTCTGAACCTTAAGTGCCCAGGGCACATGGGGCTTCCGCAAGGGTTTTCCACAAATGCCTGTCCTTTGCCTTTTTTTCTGCTCTTGCCCGGGTGAGCCCTCTATTGCTCAACATCCTTTCTGTTGTTCTTCTCCATGTCTCTTTTGGTCTACCCTTACTTCTGTTCCCCTGTGGTGTCCATCTTAGTGCTATTTTTGATAGTGAGTTGTCAGTCATTCGAAGCACATATCCCAACCATCGCCAGCGTCTTTCCTCAATAATTGTTGTCAGTGGCTTCATCTGCATTTCTGCCAATAAGATGTTATTTCTTATGGTGTTTGACAAAAATACTTTTCTAATTCTTCGTAAACATTTAGTCTGGAAAGAATTCAACTTGTTTTCTATGATTTGGGTGATTTTCCAGCATTCACTTCCATAGAGTAGTACACTTAGAACATACTCTTAAATATCCTGATTTTCGTATTCATGCTTAGTTTGTTTGTTTTTTTTAAATTTCCATATAATCTGCAGCACTGCAAAAGCCTGGTTTGCTCTAGTAAGTCTCCTGTTGATGTCCTCTGTGCTGTCTCCATTTTCTACTACTCTACTGCCAAGGTATACAAATTCGTTGACCTCCTCCACTAACTTGCTATCTACTCTGAGTACATTTCTGTTGTTCACATTTTGCTTCATTAACTTTGTCTTTGTAACTAGTCACAAATAAATTACTTTTCAACAAAATTTTACACAGTGTCAGAAAACAAGAAATATGAAACTTAACACACAAGTAAAGTAGACAGGTGAGCTTTATAAACCGGACTTCTAAGTAGATACACAAACCTACCGAATAGAGGGCACCTGTAACTAGCATCCAATCTAGAGACTAGAGGGCACTTGTAACTAACCTCCAATTTAGAGGGCACCTATAACTAGCCTCCAATCTAGAGACTAGAGGTCACTTGTAGCTAGCCACCAGTCTACCGACTAGAAGTCTGCTGTAACTAGCCAACACTCTACAGACTAGAGGGCACCTGTGACTAGCCTTCAATCCACACGCTACAGGGCATTTGTAATAAGCCTCCAATATACCGACTAGAGGCACCTGTAACTAGCCTCCAATATACCGACTAGTGGCACTTAATGCTAATGTTACAGAAATAAAATTAAATGATAATATTGAGCCTAGTTAGACCAACAGGACGTGTAAAGTATTCTGTGACGTGACGCTTAATTTGTTGCTGTCTTGGCCAGGGCTGTTGTGAAACATTACAGAAAGATAAATTCTGCCAAAGATTTATCTGTTTTAAGTTCAGCAAAAAGATTTATCCTTTTTAAGTTCTGCAAAAGATTTATCTGCTTTACGTTATGCGAAAGATTTATCTGTTTTAAGTTCTGAAAAAGATTTATCTGTTTTAAGTTCTGCAAAAGATTTATCTGTTTTAAGTTCTGCAAAAGATTTATCTGTTTTAAGTTCTGCAAAAGATTTATCTGTTTTAAGTTCTGCGAAAGATTTATCTGCTTTAAGTTCTGCAACAAGTATACTACCTTCAGAGAACACACAAAGAACTTGGTCACACGAGAAGCATACTACCTTCAAAGAAACACACAAAGAACACGTTCATGCAACAAGTATACTACCTTCAGAGAAACACACAAAGAACACGTTCATGCGACAAGTATACTACCTTCAGAGAAACACACAAAGAACACGTTCATGCGACAAATATACTGCCTTCAGAGAAACACATAAAGAACATGTTCATGCGACAAGTATACTACCTTCAGAGAAACACACAAAGAACACGTTCATGCGACAAGTATACTACCTCCAGAGAAACACACAAAGAACACGTTCATGCGACAAGTATACTACCTTCAGAGAAACACATAAAAAACATGTTCATGCGACAAGTATACTACCTTCAGAGAAACACATAAAAAACATGTTCATGTGACAAGTATACTACCTTCAGAGAAACACATAAAAAACATGTTCATGCGACAAGTATACTACCTTCAGAGAACACATAAAAAACATGTTCATGTGACAAGTATACTACCTTCAGAGAAACACATAAAAAACATGTTCATGTGACAAGTATACTACCTTCAGAGAAACACATAAAAAACATGTTCATGCGACAAGTATACTACCTTCAGAGAAACACATAAAAAACATGTTCATGCGACACTACTTTCAAGGAACATGCTACAAGGAATGGAAGTCCCCCTCCCCACCACAGAACTGTAACATAATCCTATATTCATGAGATTGATTTTTATGTGGTAACATTTTGTTGTTGTTCCTGCACCGGCAATCGTGTGTACACCCGTGGTCATGTGTACACCCGTGGTCATGTGTACACCCGTGGTCATGTGTACACCCGTGGTCATGTGTAAAGTGCAGTTTAGAGTGACTTCTTCGTTTTAGGAGAGATTTCTTTTTTCTGTTCATCATTTTGTATCAATTCGAAAAATGTTAGAATGTGTATGTTATATACGAGCCTTCAACCTACCGAATAGAGGGCACCTGTAACTAGCCTCCAATCTAGAGACTAGAGGGCACTTGTAACTAACCTCCACTTTAGAGGGCACCTATAACTAGCCTCCAATCTAGAGACTAGAGGTCACTTGTAGCTAGCCACCAGTCTACCGACTAGAAGTCTTCTGTAACTAGCCAACACTCTACAGACTAGAGGGCACCTGTGACTAGCCTTCAATCCACAAGCTACAGGGCATTTGTAATAAGCCTCCAATATACCGACTAGAGGCACCTGTAACTAGCCTCCAATCTACCGACTAGTGGCACCTGTAACTAGCCTCCAATCTAGAGACTAGAGGGCACTTGTAACTAACCTCCAATTTAGAGGGCACCTATAACTAGCCTCCAATCTAGAGACTAGAGGTCACTTGTAGCTAGCCACCAGTCTACCGACTAGAAGTCTGCTGTAACTAGCCAACACTCTACAGACTAGAGGGCACCTGTGACTAGCCTTCAATCCACACGCTACAGGGCATTTGTAATAAGCCTCCAATATACTGACTAGAGGCACCTGTAACTAGCCTCCAATATACCGACTAGAGGCACCTGTAACTAGCCTCCAATCTACCGACTAGAGGCACCTGTAACTAGTCTCCAATCTACCGACTAGAGGCACCTGTAACTAGCCTCCAATCTACCGACTAGAGGCACCTGTAACTAGCCTCCAATCTACCGACTAGAGGCACCTGTAACTAGCCTCCAATCTACCGACTAGAGGCACCTGTAACTAGCCTCCAATCTACCGACTAGAGGCACCTGTAACTAGCCTCCAATCTACCGACTAGAGGCACCTGTAACTAGCCTCCAATCTACCGACTAGAGGCACCTGTAACTAGCCTCCAATCTACCGACTAGAGGCACCTGTAACTAGCCTCCAATCTACCGACTAGAGGCACCTGTAACTAGCCTCCAATCTACCGACTAGAGGCACCTGTAACTAGCCTCCAATCTACCGACTAGAGGCACCTGTAACTAGCCTCCAATCTACCGACTAGAGGGCACCTGTAACTAGCCTTTCACTCAGCTGACTAGGGGGCACTTGTCACGTCTAGCGATTAGAGTGCTTAACTAGTCTTCAACGTTCACTCGAACAGAAGAGCACACTTTTACTGGAATAGATCAATACTTCATGTTTAGACAAACCTCGGACTCTGAGATAGTACTTCATGTTTAGACAAACCTCGGACTCTGAGATATTACTTCATGTTTAGACAGACCTCGGACTCTGAGAATTAGTATTTCGCCAAGGAAAGAAGAGCAGCACAAAAAGCTGATTTGTCTTTTTTTTATGTTTTACTCGGGAAAATAAAAATTCAATCCAGACTCTAAGAGAGAAGCTCACTAGACTTATTGTAGTAGTCTGTAAGAAGGAAGCTCACTAGACTTATTGTAGTAGTCTGTAAGAAGGAAGCTCACTAGACTTATTGTAGTAGTCTGTAAGAAGGAAGCTCACTAGACTTATTGTAGTAGTCTGTAAGAAGGAAGCTCACTAGACTTATTGTAATAGTCTGTAAGAAGGAAGCTCACTAGACTTATTGTAGTAGTCTGTAAGAAGGAAGCTCACTAGACTTATTGTAGTAGTCTATAAAGATTGTTAGACTTATTGTAGTAATCTATAAGAAGAAAGATTATTAGACTTATTGTAGTAGTCTCTAAGTAGAAATATTATTAGACTTATTGTAGTAGTCTCTAAGAAGAAAAATTATTAGGCTTATTGCAGTAGTCTGTAAGAAGAAAGATTAGTAGATTTATTGTAGTCGTCTCTAAGAAGAAAGATTATTAGACTTATTGTAGTAGTCTGTAAGAAGAAAGATTATTAGACTTATTGTAGTCGTCTTTAAGAAGAAAGATTATTAGACTTATTGTAGTCGTCTTTAAGAAGAAAGATTATTAGACTTATTGTAGTCGTCTTTAAGAAGAAAGATTATTAGACTTATTGTAGTAGTCTGTAAGAAGAAAGATTATTAGACTTATTGTAGTCGTCTTTAAGAAGAAAGATTATTAGACTTATTGTAGTCGTCTGTAAGAAGAAAGATTATTAGACTTATTGTAGTAGTCTGTAAGAAGAAAGATTATTAGACTTATTGTAGTCGTCTCTAAGAAGAAAGATTATTAGACTTATTGTAGTAGTCTGTAAGAAGAAAGATTATTAGACTTATTGTAGTCGTCTTTAAGAAGAAAGATTATTAGACTTACTGTAGTCGTCTTTAAGAAGAAAGATTATTAGACTTATTGTAGTCGTCTTTAAGAAGAAAGATTGTTAGACTTATTGCAGTCACTTCTAAGAAGGAAGCTTATCGGAGCAGTTGAATGATCTTTCTTGAACAAAAAAACACAAAAAAAACTTCCTATGGCTGTTTCCAGAACGCCATGGCTTGCAACAAAGGCCTAAAGGAAGGTGGAAATGTAAGGCGAGTTGCCAGTGAAGTCTGTGGAGCACAGGTAGACACAGGTAGACACAGGTAGACACAGGTAGACACAGGTGTATAGTCCAGTCTCACAAAAAAGATAGAAAGAGTGAGGAAAGTGGGCAGGGACGAGTGGTGTCGGAAAGTAAGATGAGCACGTATAAATGAAGAACATACAACAATCCAATATTTCGCCGCAGACTTTTTTCAAGGACCACATTAAAAAAACAATAGATTAAAAACAAAACAGAAAATAGATGAAACATTAAGGACTTCCCTTTTTTTTTTTTGTATCTTTCTCATGAGAAAAGGGGAACAATTTTTTTTTTTAGGGGGGGTAAATCCCAAGTTTTTCTCATTTTCACTTAATTCAAAAAATCCCAAAACGGGTAAAGAAAGGGGGAGGGGGGTGTCCTATTTCCTCCAAAGTACAAAATCATTTTCTGCCTAAACACGCCTTCCTCTTCCAAAAATCTACCCTCAGCTGACCAGTCTGACCTTGGGTCAGCCCACCACTGCCTGAGGCTTGGGTCAGCCCACCACTGCCTAAGGCTTGGGTCAGCCCACCACTGCCTAAGGTAAAAAAAACAAAAAAACATTCAAGTCTGGTCAACCATAAAACCTTCTTGACCCGTCTCCACCCGACCTCAATAACTTAAGACAGAAAATAAAACTCCTGGTCTAATCTTGACACTCTCACTGGCTTGAGCAGAATCCACAATACAACGTAACCTTTTGCTCCCTTTTCTCAGCTTAGCTCTCCTCTGTTAACATGGCTCCACCACCATATTTGTAACGTTATGTATAGATGCAACACCAAGATCTCTATGTGTGTGTGTATTAAATCGAGTGTGTGGGAAGAATGAAAGATGGAGTGATGAAGGGTAGAATGTAAGACGGGCCTGCAAGCCCAATTCCTTACCTCTCTCCCTCCCTCCTTCTCTCTTCCACCCTCCCTCTCTCTCTCCCTTTCTCTCTCTCTCTCTCTCCCTCACTCCTTCTCTCTCTCCCTCCCTCCTTCTCTCTTCCACCCTCCCTCTCTCTCCCTTTCTCTCCCTCCCTCCCTCTCTCTCTTCCACTCTCCCTTTCTCTCTCTCCCCCTCCCTCCCTCTCTCTCCCTCCCTCTCTACCTTTCTCTCCCTCCCTCCCTCTCTCTCTTCCACTCTCCCTCTCTCTCCCTTTCTCTCTCTCCCTCCCTCCCTCTCTCTCCCTCCCTCTCTCTCTACCTTTCTCTCCTTCTCTCTCCATTCAATAGTTCTGCTTACCTCCTCCAGCATTATCCCCTTCGTCCGGTTAGGCATGTACAGGTCAAGGACAGACTCTTAAAACCTCCACACAAGGAATGTGCTTCCTCTACATTCACCCACCCTCCACCACCTTTCCCTCCTCCCTCCCCGTCCCAGTTTTTTTCCTCTTCTGTCACTCTAGAAACCACGTGGGAGCTTTCTATTCATACGGTAAAGTGCGTTGGAAGCTTTATTTTCTCAACTACCGACAACAAACGAACGTCTACTCCGATATTGTGTGCCTCCAGGCGGCTCAGAATCTTAAAATGTTGCACACTAGGGCCTAACAATATCCCACTAACAACAACTGATACAATATAATAGATAATTATCCTGTCAAATCCTTGTTTGTCAAGAAATCCTTGCCTGTTACGTTTCCCACATCTTGTACAGTGACAGTTTCTGAGAGTAGCATGTGACTGTCACACTGAGTGCCCTAGAATGGCAGCAGAGTTGACCTAAGATCTGTCCCTATCTTCTGGGTGATGTAGCATGGCAGCAGAGTTGACCCAAGATCTGTCTCTATCTTCTGAGTGATGTAGCATAACAGCAGAGTTGACCCAAGATCTGTCTCTATCTTCTGAGTGATGTAGCATAACAGCAGAGCTGACCCAAGATCTTTCTCTATCTTCTGAGTGATGTAGCATAACAGCAGAGTTGACCCAAGATCTGTCTCTATCTTCTGAGTGATGTAGCATAACAGCAGAGTTGACCCAAGATCTTTCTCTATCTTCTGAGTGATGTAGCATAACAGCAGAGTTGACCCAAGATCTGTCTCTATCTTCTGAGTGATGTAGCATAACAGCAGAGTTGACCCAAGATCTTTCTCTATCTTCTGAGTGATGTAGCATAACAGCAGAGTTGACCCAAGATCTGTCCCTATCTCCTGAGTGCTGATGGAAAGAAAATCCGGTGACGCTATTCAGCTTGAGGGGATTATAATTTATAGACTGGCCTTCATAAAGCTGAATTCAAGGAAGAACAAAACTGGCCTTCATAAAGCTGAATTCGAGGAAGAACAAAATCTATATATTTTTGGTTGTTTTTTAGAATCACCTCCATATTTTATTTACATTCGCTCATTATATAAACGGATGACTAGACGTTCCTTATGTAAACGGACAACTATACGTTCCTTAAGTAAAGAAGCAGTAGAAAGAAGGTTGTGCGCTTGTGTAAAAAGGTAGTTATGTGTTCCTTGCGTAAAAAGGTAGTTATGCGTTCCTTATGTAAAAAGGTAGTTATGTGTTCCTTGCGTAAAAAGGTAGTTATGCGTTCCTTATGTAAAAAGGTAGTTATGTGTTCCTTGCGTAAAAAGGTAGTTATGCATTCCTTGTGTAAAAAGGTAGTTATGCGTTGCTTGTGTAAAAAGGTAGTTATGCGTTCCTTGTGTAAAAAGGTAGTTATGCGTTCCTTGTGTAAAAAGGTAGTTATGCGTTCCTTGTGTAAAAAAAGATCGTTATACGTTCCTTGTGTAAAAAGGTAGTTATGCGTTCCTTGTGTAAAAAGGTAGTTATGCGTTCCTTGTGTACAGAAGTAGTTATACGTTCCTTGTGTAAAAAAAGTAGTTATGCGTTCCTTGTGTAAAAAGGTAGTTATGCGTTCCTTGTGTACAGAAGTAGTTATGCGTTCCTTGTGTAAAAAAAGTAGTTATGCGTTCCTTGTGTAAAAAAAAGTAGTTATGCGTTCCTTGTGTAAAAAGGTAGTTATGCGTTCCTTGTGTACAGAAGTAGTTATGCGTTCTTTGTGTAAAAAGGTAGTTATGCGTTCCTTGTGTACAGAAGTAGTTATGCGTTCTTTGTGTAAAAAAAAGGTAGTTATGCGTTCCTCGTGTAAAGAGGTAGTTATGCGTTCCTTGTGTAAAGAGGCAGTTTTGCGTTCCTTATGTAAAAAGGTAGTTATGCGTTCCTTATGTCAAGAGTTAGTTATGTATTCCTTATGTCAAGAGGTAGTTATGCGTTCCTTATGTAAAGAGACAGCTGTATGTTCTTTAAAGAGGTAGCTACATGCTCTGTATAGAAAGAGCTTACTTACGCGTTCCTTGAGGTAGCTGCATGTTTATTATATAAAGAAATAGCTGCATGTTCCTTGTGTAAAGAGACATTGAAGAATTATTTATGCGTTCTTCGTGTACTAAAGCAGCAAGGCGTATCTTATGTAAAGGGGTAGCTATATCTTCATATGTAAGCGTGTTTGTGTAAGCATGTATGTGTAAGCATGTATCTGTCTTTCTAAATCAACCTGGACCAAATATGTATCTGCATTTTGAAACAAGATTGACAGAGACGTGTACATTAGGACCTAGCGGAAATAGAACATTTTATACATGTTAGAATGTTGATCTAACAGAAAGGTAACTTGTTATACATGTTAGAATGTTGATCTAACAGAAATGTAACTTGTTATACATGTTAGAATGTTGATCTAACAGAAATGTAACTTGTCATACATGTTATAATGTTGATCTGACAGAAATGTAACTTGTTATACATGTTAGAATGTTGATCTAACAGAAATGTAACTTGTTATACATGTTAGAATGTTAATCTAACAGAAATGTAACTTGTTATACATGTTAGAATGTTGACCAAATATAAAGATATCTTGTTATACATGTTAGAATGTTGTAGCTTGTTATAAATGTTAGAATATTGATCTGACAGAAATGTAGCTTGTTATACAAGTTAGAATGTTGATCAAGCATGTAAAACAAGTGTTAAAATCCTCTGAATATTAAGGTAAAAGATAAGGTAAAGGTAATCCTGTCATGCCTTTGAGGCACACATGCAAGTATCTGAATATTAACCAGAAGAAAATAATTTTGGCAGAAATAAAAAAATCTAGACAGCCAGGAATTCTATAGCAGAGGGAAGAAGATAAGGAAAGAAAGAAAAAGGGGGCGGGTATGGGGAGTATCAGAAGAAAAACAGAAAACTTGTATCGGCCCAAAATATCTCTTGAGTTAGAAGCTCTTTCTTTAAAAATCTGGCAGAATGATTCCTCCACTCGACTTGCCAGCTTGTTATCTGAGAAAATTCTTCCCAGAATTCGGTCGGAAAATTCCCCAAAACTATTACATAATCTGATAGCTGCTGATGTTTCTCGCAATGGCGGTCAAATATCGTTTCTCCATTTAAAAAAAAAATGTGTTGTATTTGTTTTAAATTATATTTTGTAATGGTTTTAGAGATATAAGTCAGTGCCTCATGGTAAAAGCGCTCTGCGATTTGGCAATCAGAGCGACTAGTAGCTACCACGCTAGCGTCAGTGTCTGGGGCCCATATCTGACCAAAACCCTGCCACACCACTCAACTGGTACCCCCCCCCCCTCCCAGTAACAGATATGACATGGCTAACGGGGGCAGGGATCGCCATTGTCTTCATGGTGGTGGAGTCTGCAAAATAAGTACTGCAGTTTAGCTCCACTCACTGACTGAAAAAAAACAGCCGCCATAACCCGCTCCCAATCCGACACCATGATGTGTCTCAATGTCACCACTGCATCAGCTGCAAAGAACACGAACACCAGCTCGCTGTTACAGGGAACTTGAAGAAGAAGAAGAAGAAGAAGAAGATGATGATGATGATGATGATGATGATCTTCTTCTTCTTCTTCTTCGTTCACTTCTACCACCAAAAACCGCACTGTGAACCTACTGAATTCACGCCTGTGGTCCTCGTTAGGTCCCGTGGTCCCCTGTGTGGTCCAAAATAGACCACACGAGATCCACGAGAGGACCACAAGGGGTTCAGAGTATCACAGTGCTTTAGCCTATATTCTTGGTGGGTCTCGGAAGCGGGATTGCGTGACACCGTGGTTTTCATTGCACCAGTTTAGTCTAGGGTTGGACTTTCTCACCGGAAGACCTCGACGATGATGATGATGATGATGATGATGAGTGTCACGTGATTGTTTACCAAGTGATAGTGTATGTCAGCCAGTACTGTAGCCCTGGCGGGCCGTGAAGTGTTGGAGTGTATGACTTAATTCACGAATACAAACACATTTAGCAACGTGGTACATCAAAGTCCGCATCCTGTTTTATGTGACATTTTTTATCAAGCGATATCCACCCAGAATTTCTGTTTAAAAACACTTTTCAAGTGCAAAAAAATCCCGGATTGTGAAAATATTTTGTTTGTGATGAAAAGCTTCACTTATTTCGATTTCTTACCTGGCCGTAAGTGGACGGACGAAGTTGTTAAAGATAAAAGTAAAGGATTGTTGGTATGTGAAGAATGTTGGTGTAGCATAATAATATCAGTTAACTTTTTGTGTCCTGGTTTCTGTCATGATTCACCTGGGAGAATACATGGAAGTCCTCTCCTTTTCCAGTTCTTTCTTATACGTCTCTTTGTGTTGTCTTAGTTATCGTTCCAGTTTTTGTTGCTGTCTTTGTTCCTCCCGTAACAGAACATGTCTCCTGGTTCTGTGTCTCTCAAGAAGTGACCATGTGATAATCTTCCAAGTGAGAACAGGACATTGCAGGCTGAGACACCATTTTCCAAGTGAGAGCAGGACATTGCAGGCTGAGACACCATCTTCCAAGTGAGAACAGGACATTGCAGGCTGAGACATCATCTTCCAAGCGAGAACAGGACATTGCAGGCTGAGACACCATCTTTCAAGTGAGAACAGGACATTGCAGGCTGAGACACCATCTATACCAAAAGCTGAAAGTTGGCTCTATATGTGCTTGCAGCAAAAACCAACAGATTCCTCGTCACATATGTATGTGATGAAGTGTGTGTATGTGTGATGTGTTTAAAGCTCAAACTCTCTGAAGAAAAAAAAATTGCCAAAAATTAAAACATACGATTTGCTCGTCTCCTCTACGTGTAGAGTCTGTTTAGAATACACAGCTCACCCACACTCATATACATAAACATGCACCAAGTAGGTAAAGGTAACTCTGTCATGCCTTAGAAGCACATAGATGAGATGGTGTTAGTGCCTATATTTTCCTTGACCTGTCAGAACACTAGAGGGTCATGTGGTCAGTATCACACCTGGTCGCCTTTCCTTCCCCAGCCCTCAGAAGAAGTCAGGTACCCATTTCTACAACTGCCTGGATTCGACTTGAGAGACTAGTGCACTAACCACTGTGCTACTCACACGCCCACGTACCAAGTTCCTAATGTATACACAGAGAGAGAGTGAGAGAGAGGGGGAGAGAGAGAGACAGAGAGAGGGAGAGAGAGGGAGAGAGGGAGGGAGAGAGAGGGAGAGAGAGAGGGACAGAGAGAGACAGAGAGAGAGGGAGAGAGAGGGACAGAGAGAGACAGAGAGAGAGAAAGAGAGAGTGAGAGAGACAGAGAGAGAGAGAAAGAGAGAAAGAAAGAGAGAAAAAGAGAGAGAAAGAGAGAGAGAGAGTGAGAAAAAGAGAGGGGGGAGAGAGAGAGAGAGAGAGAGTAGCTGTGGAAAGAAATTGAAATGAAATTGAAACCGGTGAAATATTTTTTAACTGTAGCAAACATTCGTCAGAAAAAAGTAACAAAAGAAAAAAGAAAACAACTTTGTTTTCTGTTACTTCTAGCGTCCATGGTTCAGCCCATTCTTTTTATTTGAGCTGTTGTTGAACCTGGCGATTGTTACTTATTTTAGTGATGATATATCGCGTACTGTTTTGTTCCTAAGGAAACATTCTGGCATTCTCCTGTGCCACACATAATCCACCGTAGAGCGAGGTGGAGAGAGATGACTGCTTACATGGCACTTATCTGATCTGATATGCAAATGAGATGATCTAACAATGACCTTAATTTTACATGACAGTATTTTGTGAGTATCTCACGCCGGCCAGCCTGAATTGTTTCAGAATGTTTAAAAGTCCCTTCAAATTCTTCATTATCTGCCCCTGCCGACCCAGAAATCTCTCATGGCCGAGTCACTATCTTGATCCTGGTAGATTTATTAAATTAGACACTTAAAACGCGGAAACCAAAATTTAATCACACAAAGTTTGTAATGTGTGACAATTTAAAGACTCTTCTGTAACGACCTGGAAGTCTACACGTCATGTCGACCTATATTAACATTTCTCCCCCCCCACCCCTTCTCTCCCTTCCCATACACGTTAAGCCCAACCAGGTCAGGACTTTGGGGATTTTGCAGATTAAAGGAAATATCTCCCATAGTCCTCCGAGATTGAAACAAATCTATGAGACTCCTCCGAGATTGAAACAAATCTATGAGACTCCTCCGAGATTGAAACAAATCTATGAGACTCCTCAGAGATTGAAACAAATCTATGAGACTCCTCCGAGATTGAAACAAATCTATGAGACTCCTCCGAGATTGAAACAAATCTACGAGACTCCTCCGAGATTGAAACAAATCTATGAGACTCCTCAGAGATTGAAACAAATCTACGAGACTCCTCCGAGATTGAAACAAATCTATGAGACTCCTCCGAGATTGAAACAAATCTATGAGACTCCTCCGAGATTGAAACAAATCTATGAGACTCTCATGCCTCCCACCCCCTTTCCTCCAAATCACCTCCCTTTACCAAACCCCTCCCGTCCTCTAGACATCTCCACTTCCACATCATCTCAACTTCCCTCTTTTCCTGTCTCAAACCTCTCACAATGTACAGCAAAGCACAGTTCTGTTCTTGTATCAAACCTCACACTGCACAGAACGCACTGTTCTGTTCTTGTGTCAAACCTCACACTGTACACTAAAGTACAGTTCTGTTCCTGTAGCACTTTTGTATGTTGTTCTTCTTTCTGGTTTGAAGACTTTCAAAGATTTGCTTTGAAATAACCTTTCTGTAAAGATATCTGGGCCTACATGTTCTGATTGATACATCTTTTATCTACACAATATCTTTGTAGATCTACTGCTAGCACTGTCCAGTCCATACATTTCTAAAAATGGGTATATCGCGTTTTATGTTGGGGAAACTGCCCAGGAAAGCGTCAGACAGTTGCCTAAAGGCGAGGAATGCTTACTAGAATAAGCCGACTGTGTACACGGCTGTCTGTGTGTTGACAAAAGAAGCAGACAATCACGTGAAAACAGTCACATGATAATGAGGTTGCCACAAAATTCATGCCAGGTCAGACAAGAAAATAATGCAACTTGTTACACTATTCTGAAAAGAAAATAATGTCATGTGTTACATTCTTAAGAAGAAAATAATGTAGCTTGCCACATTGTTCTGTTGTCACCCCCCCCCCCCCCCCTGAAAGCCCTAGTTCTCTGGTTTATCCTGATTTCTATTTCCCACAATTCCGTCAGATCTGTGATAAACATCGGTGTCTGTTGGTAACAGAAGATCGTTTATCGTTATCAGTTGCAACAAGCTACGTTATTTTCTTTTCAGAATAGTTTGAAGAAAGAAGTGGAACATAACGTACCATTTTAAACCTTTAACATGCAGAGGTCAAATTGCTGACTAGGGAATCTGACTTGGGGTGACAGGCGATAAGTTGTAGTCATGCGCCCTCTGTCTGCTCAGGTCACTGGAAGTGCTCAAGATTACTCCGCCAGTCAAAGAGACGGACTGGGCGAATGACTGAGAAATCAAGGCAGCGGAAGGAATATAGTACCGTATATCACTGCGATTGGCTGGCACACTACTTTTTGTTTGATTGATCAGTTGTGCGGGTGTGGCGTGACCTGGCGTGGGAGATACCCACTGAGGAGAAAGTACAGTAGTTAAGCTGTATGAGACAGCGGTCAGCGACCCGTAGCTGACTGAGTCAAGAATGACGAGCCATGGTCGGTCAAGAACATGTTCTACCTGCTAGTGGCGCCCGCTTGGAAACAGTTTGGTCGAGTCAATAAAGATCGACTAACAAGGTCTTTAAAATACATAGATACGAAGTTTGATGTGTCTGAACTTGCTTGGCGCCAAGCCAGAAGAAACCAAGGTCCTTTTTTCAGGGCGAACACAGAAGAAGAAGGAAAAAGAAGATCGTCAGGAATCATAGTCAGTCAAGAAGAGCTTTAAGACTCCCGTGGACTACAAAGATGACAAACAGTGGAATATCTTACGGGAGCTGCTGAAAATAGAAACTGAAGTAAATCCACAACAAAAAACTAACATTCACTGGACATTCACCAAACTTCTTCTTCTTCTTCGTCATCATTCGCTCTCAAACAAGGCGTTGGCTGCGTGGTGGCGCAGTTCTGCGCCGTTCGTCCCAGTATATCCCTCTTCGGCTCGGTGCATTTTAAAAAAACAGTAGCTCTAGCTTCGTCTTCCCATTGTGACCCCTGACCTTGTCTCCAGGGGCGGTTCTAGGACATGGTTGACCAGCATTGACCCAGCATCCTAACCAGCCATGGTTGACCAACCCTGACCCAGCATCCTAACCAGCCATGGTTGACCAACCCTGACCCAGCATCCTAACCAGCCATGGTTGACCAACCCTGACCCAGCATCCTAACCAGCCATGGTTGACCAACCCTGACCCAGCATCCTAACCAGCCGTGGTTGACCAACCCTGACCCAGACAATTGTGGGTCATTGACTGCTACCTCATTCTATTTCACTTCCATCATATAACAACAATAAGAAAGATGTTTTCCAGTTTCGACTTTCCAATTTAGTTCTAAACAAACTCAAATACAACAAGAGAGGATGCTTCATAAGCAGTTTTCTTTAAGCCTGTCACGTGACCAGCAGTTTATATATGACTAGTACACAGAAACTGACAACTCCCAGACAGGTAGCTTGGGCGGGACATGACAGCCCGGCTGGCTGTTCTAATAGGTCGTCTGTTACAGTAGGAATGTCCAACTACCTTTTTTTTTTTTCTTAGGACACAACGTTTAAAAATATGATGTCTCATTCTAACATTCTTTCGGGACCCGTGGGTGCGGCTGTTGGTGTGAGAGGTTGGGGTGTCTGGGAGGCTGATCCGTGGCTGTGGCTGTTGGTGTGAGAGGTTGGGGTGTCTGGGAGGCTGACCCGTGGCTGTGGCTGTTGGTGTGAGAGGTTGGGGTGTCTGGGAGGCTGATCCGTGGGTGCGGCTGTTGGTGTGAGAGGTTGGGGTGTCTGGGAGGCTGATCCGTGGCTGTGGCTGTTGGTGTGAGAGGTTGGGGTGTCTGGGAGGCTGACCCGTGGCTGTGGCTGTTGGTGTGAGAGGTTAGGGTGTCTGGGAGGCTGATCCGTGGCTGTGGCTGTTGGTGTGAGAGGTTGGGGTGTCTGGGAGGCTGACCCGTGGCTGTGGCTGTTGGTGTGAGAGGTTGGGGTGTCTGGGAGGCTGACCCGTGGGTGCGGCTGTTGGTGTGAGAGGTTGGGGTGTCTGGGAGGCTGATCCGTGGCTGTGGCTGTTGGTGTGAGAGGTTGGGGTGTCTGGGAGGCTGACCCGTGGCTGTGGCTGTTGGTGTGAGAGGTTGGGGTGTCTGGGAGGCTGACCCGTGGCTGTGACTGTTGGTGTGAGAGGGTGGGGTGTCTGGGGGGCTGACCCGTGGGTGCGGCTGTTGGTGTGAGAGGTTGGGGCGTCTGAAGGTTTTTCTCGTTTTGGTGATACATTATTAGTGTTTGTTTGTCCATGAACAATATGTGGGTTGTTTGTTCATGAACAATATGTGGGGTGTTTCCCAATAGACAATATATGGGGTGTTTGTCCATGAACAATATGTGGGTTGTTTGTCCATGAACAATATGTGGGTTGTTTGTCCATGAACAATATGTGGGGTGTTTCCCAATAGACAATATGTGGGGTGTTTGTCCATGAACAATATGTGGGGTGTTTGTCCATGAACAATATGTGGGGTGTTTGTCCATGAACATTATATGGGGTGTTTGTCCGTAAACAATATGTGAGTTGTTTGTCCATGAACAATATGTGGGGTGTTTGTCCATGAACAATATGTGGGTTGTTTGTCCATAAACAAAATCTGGGTTTTTTCTCCATGAACAATTTGTGGGTTGTTTATCCATGTGGAAAGATAGGAAAAGAAGATAAATGAAATATTAACACCGAATAAATTCTTCTATAACCGTCCTTCGTTTATTATTCATATTCTCGCTTCATCTTTCCTCTATTCTGTTGTGTCTGATAAAGACACCGGCCAAAATATCACGTTGTTGTCTTGTTAACAGAAGCTTTGCTTACATTTATCAGAGCCCACGATGTATGTACATGCCCTTGACACATTCAGTAATTGTAACGTGTATTACACTTGTTTCATTGTAGTTTAAATGCTTACAATAGCCTTACATAGAAGACAGCAAAGTCAAAAGCCCTTGTAAGGGCGAATATGTAAAGAAACAAAGAGCCTCTTAGAACTGACTGGAAGACTTGATGTAGTCGGAACACAAGTGTGTTCAAAGCACTGGAGGATTAATCACCACATGGGCTCCTAGACTAAATAAGAGCCCCAAGGCCCTCCGACTATAATCTCCACTCTTCTTCTTCCATCTCCCTGGAATTGCGAACTGGTGTTCTGTGCAGCCGATGAGGTGCAGGTGTTGAAGTACAGCATCGTGTCGGGTTGGCAGTGAAGGTGTTGAAGCACAGCATCGTGTCGGGTTGGCAGTGAAGGTGTTGAAGCACAGCATCGTGTCGGGTTGGCAGTGAAGATATTGTAGCACAGCATCGTGTCGGGTTGGCAGTGAAGGTGTTGAAGCACAGCATCGTGTCGGGTTGGCAGTGAAGGTGTTGAAGCACAACATCGTGTCGGGTTGGCAGTGAAGGTGTTGAAGCACAGCAATCGTGTCGGGTTGACAGCGGTTTGCTCTGAGTGGAGCTAAAAAAGCAGGACGTGTGCAGTACTTTCTTAGCAGACTCCACCAACGTGGGGAGACTATGGTTACCCCTGCTAGGCCTGTTACTGGGAGCGCCAGCTGAAAGGTGGGACAGGGTCTTGATCAGATTAGGGTTAGGGTTATTAATAGATAATCGTGGGTAGTTGAATGGTAAGGTGAAAGTGGGGGTGGGGGGTTGGAGAATGGGAACTGGGAGACAAGGAAACCACCGGTAACGATCAGAAGTGGGAGTAAGTATCGGACAAACAGGAGGAAAATGACCTCCCCAATGACAAGGCTCAACACGGAGGTTATCGATTGTTGATGTCTTAAGTAAGCCCTTACTTGAGGAGATTAAATCATCAAGGCGGGTACAAGGGGCAGACAATAAGACACGTTTCACCTGGTTGTTAAATAACCCAGTAAGTTTAAATTTTCAGGAAATGACACGAGATGTTTTATTGCCAACCGAAAGTTGGGTCACGCCATCGGTAAGGGAGGTAACTTCTGGGCAATGGGAGTTAATGTCGTGTATAAAGGGAGAGAATCTCCATTGACACAGATGATTTCGAGAGCCCAAGTCCAGAGTAAAGTGTCTATTCTTCTGAGTTTTTGCATGGGGCAGGTCACCGGCTGCTGGAAGATTTAACCGTGTCATTTAAACACGTGTGAAATTTCATAAGCGTTAATATTTGTTTATCTCATCTTTAGGACTAAAAAAAATTGTGCAAATATGACATTATTTGTGGAAAACTATGAAAATATGGCGTTATTTGTGTGGAAAACTATGAAAATATGGCGTTATTTGTGTGGAAAACTATGAAAATATGGCGTTATTTGTGTGGAAAACTATGGAAATATGGCGTTATTTGTGGAAAACGTTATAAAGCAAATTTAGTTTTGTGTCGAAGCTCTGCTGTACAGCATGTGTAGCTGGGAAATTTTTTGCTGTTAATAATGCACACGGCTACCAAAATGATATTTTCTTTTGTGGACGTATAATACTGCATGTAGGAGATTTCCAAGTTTGTTTCTTGGAAGTTGGGTTTACTTTGTAAATAAAGCACGATTTCCTCATGAGGGATTATCTTGTATAAATGTGGCGCTTTCTCTCTTGTAGACGCTGCTGTGGTGTCGGTGCAGAAAGTATGTGCACTGGATGGAGTTTTTCATGATGTGGAATTTGCCGGAATATATGGAAATAGTAATGAGAGCTCATACTCGAAGTACAGGCGTGTAAAAAGCCCTCGTTTTGAAATTCTTGCTTTCGCCGTTCGCCTTCAAAGGGCGTTGGTCGTCGCCGTTTTTCGCCATGCACAGCCCAGCACGCTTGACTTTCGGCTCGGCGTATTTCTAGAGCCGAATTCGCCTTCTCATTTCGATCTCTTTTCTCATAGCCAGGCCACCTTCTGTCGTCGGGGCCACCACTGGGAGCTGGATGATGGGCCCCGGTTCGCCAGACCTGGTGCTTGGTGTTGGAGTTATGTCACTCATGTTGTTTATACAAGTGCATAGTAGGTGCTTTTTAGACTTTTCTCATTTCTTTTTTTTTTTTATCTCGCGTACATTCTGAAAAAAAAATCGAATCTCTCCTAGTACAAAATACAGAGTTCTGAATATTAAAGAAAAATATATCTCCTTGTGTCTGCATGCCTTGTGTAGTCTTTCTGTTCTTGTACACAGAAGCAACTCTACAGCAATTTCTCTGCTGTTATTTTATCTGTTTCATGTGGGCACAGACAGATAATTCAGGAATAGACTTCTTGCAGTTGTAACTTCATACTTTTTGCAGATGTAACTTCAGACTTCTTGCAGATGTAACTTCAGACTTCTTGCAGATGTAACTTCAGACTTCTTGTAGATGTAACTTCAGACTTCTTGTAGATGTAGCTTCAGACTTCTTGTAGATGTAGCTTCACATTTCTTGTAGATGTAACTTCAGACTTATTGTAGATGAAGCTTCAGACTTCTTGTAGATGTAACTTCAGACTTATTGTAGATGTAGCTTCAGACTTCTTGTAGATGTAACTTCAGACTTCTTGTAGATGTTAGGTCAATCTACCCATAGCTGACATGCTAGCGTCAAGTCTGGCAAACCATAGCTGATCAAGACCCTGTCTCACCACACCGTTGATACTGCTAATAACATGCCTAGTCTGGATAACGGGATCGCCATAGTCAGCAGGGTGGTGGAGTCTGATAAAGAAGCATTGCGCATCCTCTGCTATGTAGCCTCACTCAGGGATTGAGAAAAAAACACCTCTCTAACCCGCTCCCAATCCGACACAACGCTGTGTCTCAACATTTTCACCGTATCCGCTGCAAAGAACACTAGCTCGCAGTTCCAGCATGATTGAAGAAGAAGAAGAAGATGGTGATGATGATGATGATGAGTGTGGAAAATTGTCACCATTTCCCTCTCCCGCCCCTTCCACATGGAAAATATATTTATCCTCTGATGAAACTGAGGTGTAGTCGTTGTGTAAGGTGTGAAGTGGAATACAATGAGTTGGATGACGGCCTTGGAAGAGAGCGTTTCTCATAAACTTTTCAACAGACTCCGCCACCATGTGGGTGTGGCTAGCCCTATCCAGACTGAATGCTCTGAGGGCCATAGAAAGATGGGTCTTGAACACTTCAAGCTTTCCTGACGTAAGTCTAGAACAGTCAGTCTGGTTGCCGGGACTGTTCTGATAGACAATCAAGCTTATCGTTGCTAGGTTACGTGCTTGACCTCTGACATTACGTGATGGCTTGTGTGCTTCTACGAAAGAATTAAATGTTTGTTATAAGAAACAAACTTGCTGGACGTCTTACGTCGTTTGGTCTGTGGTCCGCAGCGTTTTACCCAGTGGTTCTCGGTCTGTGGTCCGCAGCGTTTTACCCAGTGGTTCTCGGTCTGTGGTCCGCAGCGTTTTACCAAGTGGTTCTCGGTCTGTGGTCCGCAGCGTTTTACCAAGTGGTTCTCGGTCTGTGGTCCGCGGCGTTTTACCAAGTGGTTACCAGGTTATTGTGAAGAGCCATCTATTTGAAAAGAAAGAAAACAGGCGCCTGTGGAACAGGGATTTTAACTGTGGTCCGCACTTACATTTAGATGTAAGAGTGGTCCTTGAATGTAAAAATTTGGAAACTGCTGCTCTAAATTTGCGAGCCTGAACAACAACAGCAACAATGGCCTAGTGACCTTGTTTGTAATTGTTGCATCACTTTACTAGTAGATATATTCAAAACTCAACCTTGGAGCCATTCAGCCAACACGCACGTGTCACGTGATCTGTGGCATCATGCAAAAAAAGGCTCAGAAAAATCTGACAAAATACATTAGAACTCAAAACTTCAGATAAAAGATGATTAGGGAAGACTTGTATTTGGGTCATCATTAGTTTCAGGCATTTAGGGCGTTCTCGCTGTTTACATATACAATTTATTTTTATGTCAAAATTTTGTAATTGATTGAAAAAAAAAATAGAGGAACGAATTATTGCTGTATCAATTCTATGACAGGCCGGTTGTAGTTTTTCGACAACAAAGACTGTGATCTTTCTTCATAATCTGACCTCTAAGTTCAACCCATGTGGTTTTATGAAAGACAGTTTTTTGACTTTCGCGAATATGTAAACATTTGAGGCGAACCACCTGAGTGGGTTTGGAGGTTCAATTTGGACTTCTTCATACTTTCTGCTCCAAGCTTCAAGTTTACACAGGACCCAAGTCTCATCGGGTGAGTGGGTTTTATATGTAAAAGCTCAGTTGTATGACAGAACCTTCTATCATGGCTCCATCATATATATATATATATATTTTTTTTTTTTTTAATGAATCCGTATCTACTAGACAGATTCAGTTAAACTCAAACACATACGCTCATTACCATAAAGTACACGATAAGCGAGCTGGGTATCATTACATCTAACCCTCTCTAGGACGTGGAACATGATGGTGGTTAACTCTTCCGATGTACCACATTTTGTGTGTGTGTGTTTGTGCGTCTGTTACGAAGAGATTACCACGGTCGTAATCTTTTCATGTTCAAGACGTTTATGATTAATAGTTCTTGTGGGGTTTGTTGTGGTCAGCTTGTAACTGGCGCTCTCTCGCTGTTATAGTAACATCGATACAGGTACATCAGGAGCTGAAGTAGTTCAAGGCTGAACTTTTGTGTGTCCAGTCAGACAACAGCTGAAACTAATAAACTGCTGCTAATACTACTATTGATACTATTTCTGGTAATACTACTACTACTACTACTGCTACTATTACTGGTGCTACTATTACTACTACTATTGCTGCTACTACTACTACTTCTGCTTCTTCTACTACTACTATTGCTGCTGCTACTACTACTACTTCTGCTTCTTCTACTACTACTACTATGATTATTATTATTACTACTACTACTACTACTATACTACTACTACTACTACTACTATACTACTACTACTACTACTACTACTACCCAGAAAGTGTTGGTGTGAGAAAAGGAAAGAATTCAGTGTTTTGCTATGGCTGCCTAATTGTGGTTACAGCCATCTTTCCGGGTGGTACGATTTATAAAAAAAATGTTAATAAAAATATAATAGTTTCCTTTACTGTCAAATCAGATGTATTCAGCTTTTATTGTTCCCACAAATGGGTTTCAAAATATTGAAGTTTTCCGGTTTTTTTTTTCCGTTAACTTTCTAAGACGCTTAAATGTTCACATGTTTTTTTTTTCTCTAACAATTCTTTATTTACAGTTACTTTACTTATCTCCATGTCCATCTGTTTGTATCATTTCTTCTTCTTTTTTTTAAATCTCAGTTTCTATAAATAAATGTATTTTAACCCTTGAAATCTGCACTTCACGCCTCAGATCTCATGTTCGCTTCTACCACCAAGACTGCACTGTGATCCTACTGAATTTACGCCTCTGGTCCTCGTCAAGTCCCGTGGTCTCCTGTGTGGTCCCCGAAAGGACCACACGAGATCCCAGAGAGGACCACAAGAGGTTCAGTGTATCGCAGAGATTGTCCGTCAGATATTTCTATTTATAAATCTTGAATTCAGTTTATCTCATTCAGCGCTATGTTATTTAACTTACATGTGATTTCTTTTTTACCCTTTAGTGTTTTCTTGTGCTATCCTTAATATGTTCTTCCTCGCCACTTTCATCGACATAGTCTAGCGCTAATATTATCAATGTTATCATCTATAGTGGCCTTACATGTCCTCCCTGTACGACAACATGGCGTACCAGGGCGACACTCCAGCCAAGGGTGACATCATGCTTGCTATGTACGACCCCATACGACAGACTTATGACACAGTTGATACAGCCCGAGGCGAATCTGAGGTACGTTGATCACAGCCACCACCTAACAACATCATAAGTCTTCTCCTACAAACATCATCATTAGAAGTCACCACTAATCAACATCATCATTATCCATACAAAGCTATCATTATCCACACACCACTATCATTATTATCCACACACCACTGTCATCATTAATAAAGCCATTAAAAGCATTACAAGTCTTCATTATTATCACATGAAAAATGTTTTCTGCTTTGCTCTTCTCATTGTTGTCCTCCACGTAGAAAACATTTATGCTAGACTTTCATTGTTGTCCTCAGCTTAGAGAACATTTATGCTATATTCTCATTGTTGTCCTCCATGTAGAGAACATTTATGCTATATTTTCATTGTTGTCCTCCATGTAGAAAACATTTATACTATATTCTCATTGTTGTCTTCCATGTAGAAAACATTTATACTATATTCTCATTGTTGTCTCCACGTAGAAAACATTTGGGCTATATTCTCATTGTTGTCCTCCACGTAAAAAACATGTATGCTATATTCTCATTGTTGTCCTCCACGTAAAAAACATGTATGCTATATTTTCATTGTTGTCCTCCACGTAAAAAAAAAAATTTATGCTATATTCTCGTTGTCGTCCTCCACGTAAAAAAACATGTATGCTATATTCTCAGTGTTGTCCTCCACGTAGAAAACATTTATGCTATATTCTCATTGTTGTCCTCCACGTAGAAAACATTTGGGCTATATTCTCATTGTTGTCCTCCACGTAGAAAACATTTGGGCTATATTCTCATTGTCGTCCTCCACGTAGAAAACATTTATACTATATTCTCATTGTTGTCATTCTCGTAACCTCCATGATGTTTTCTGATTGTTCATTTATAAAACTCATGAGATTTTCTTTTTGTTGCCTCATTGAGCATTGTTATGGTTTCATTGTTTTCTTATCAAAATTGACTCATTTCTGTCATTGTTATTATTTTCACATTCTGTAATCACGTGCGGCGATTTAACTCTTTCCGTACCGCGCCGCCCTTTAAGTCCAGTTCCGGTTTTACCGTCGGATCCCACGCCGCCCTTTAAGTATTCTGATTTTTTTTTCGTTGAAAACTTGATGCAACTTTTCATTTAGCCAACCAGAACTCTTCTGCTCCAAAGTTACGCTATTTTAGCATCCGGGCAGGCTGGAAATGGAAGGAGATCACGAAGTGGATCGATTTCAGTGTAACTTTTTCTACTTTTTTCGAGGTTGGTTGGTAGAAGGGTCATACTGACCGACTAGACCTAGCTTACTAAATGTGTTCTTCACATCTGTAGACCTGTTAGATTTATTGGATATCAAAAGAATCCGCAATTATCGATGTTTCGGTTCCGGAATAAACATTCTGCATTGGATTCTGGCACATTTCAGGTATGTAAAACTTTGATTTTAGTGCTCAGCCCTAAAAAATATTTTTAGCGCCAAAAAATCGTTCGATCTTTTCAGAACAGTTGTTTTTTTTCTATTCTTTGTTTTTTTTAAATGATAAATAACTTCATTTATGGAATCTTCTTTCATTTCCACTTATTTTAATATGCGATACACACGTGTTGATGAAGGAGTTTGTTTGTTACAATGAATTTTATAGAGGGACCCCCTTATATGAAAACACCCGCTCGGCCATGTACCATCATCATCGGTACCAACGTAACGTCCGTGTTTTTATACGTGGTACGGAAAGAGTTAATAAAATTTCACATCTCGTATTTGTGTCTCCGATTTTATCTCAAAATACCTTGACTCTCACACAAACAAACATTATTTCAATATCTTCAGCAACTACGTAGTTATCACAAAGATCATGAAACCAACAACCACTCACCAGTAATACAAACTGCACTCACAAGATCCAAATACCAGTAATATAAATTATATTCAGCAGATCTAGTCACCAGTAATGCAAGCTGCACTCACCAGACCAAGAAGAAGAAGAAGAAGAAGAAGAAAAGTAACGAGTAGCAAATTATTGTCACCATTAATAACTACGACTGCCGGCAGCATATTTTACAATCATCGCCACTAATAGTAACACAAGTTACATTACAATCATCACCACTAATAGTAACACAAGTCACATTACAATCATCGCCACTAATAGTAACACAAGTCACATTACAATCATCGCCACTAATAGTAACACAAGTCACATTACAATCATCGCCACTAATAGACAAGTCACACTACAATCATCGCTACTAATAGTAACACAAGTCACATTACAGTCATCGCCACTAATAGTAACACACGTCACATTACAATCATAGCCACTAATAGTAACACACGTCACATTACAATCATCGCCACTAATAGTAACACACGTCACATTACAAACGTCACATTACAATCATCGCCACTAATAGTAACACAAATCACATTACAATCATCGCCACTAATAGTAACACAAGTCACATTGCAATCATCGCCACTAATAGTAACACAAGTCACATTACAATCATCGCCACTAATAGTAACACAAGTCACATTACAATCATCGCTACTAATAGTAACACAAGTTTTAACTACCATTTTATTCCCCCCCCCCCCAATCTCTCTCTCTCTCTCTCCACCAGTCCTCGGCTAAGCCAGAAAGTGAGAGTGAAGGAACGAACTCTTCCCTCAAGAAACGAGCCACGCGACGGGTGGTTCTCTTTGTCGCCCTAGTTTTCTTTCTCATCTGTGTGGTGGTGGCGGCCATAGTTCTGGCTGTCCTGTGTAAGTCAACCATAACCAGATGACCTACAGGACATCACAAAAACTGTTACCTACAGGACATCACAAAAACTGCGACATACAGGATATCACTAAAGCTGTGATCTACAGGACATTACTAAGACTGTGACCTACAGGACATCATAAAAACTGTGACCTACAGGGCATCACAAAAACTGTGACCTACAGGACATCACAAAAACTGTGATCTACAGGACATCACAAAAACTGTGACCTACAAGACATCACAAAAACTTACTTACAAAATATCCCAAAAATTATGTTATACATGAATCAGTTGTTGTATATAGCCTGTTCTGTTTCTTATTGCTCTAAGTCGCATCACTGCTGTTCTTTCTTTTTCTTTCTTTCTTTCTTTTTCTTTCTTTATCTCTCTTTCTTTATCTCTCTTCCTTTATCTCTCTTTCTTTCTTTCTTTATCTCTCTTTCTTTCTTTCTTTACCTTTCCTTCTTAATCTCTCTTTCTTTCTTTACCTCTCCTTCTTTATCTCTCTTTCTTTCTTTCTTTACCTTTCTTTCTTTATCTCTCTGTACTTCTTTCTTTCTTTACCTTTCTCTCTTTCTTTCTTTACCTTTCTTTCTTTCTTTCTTTCGTACTTTACCTTTCTTTCTTGCTTTACCTTTCTTGCTTTACCTTTCTTTCTTTTCTTTCTTTCTTTTTCTTTCCCTTTCTTTCTTTACCTCTCTTTCTTAACTTTCTTTCTTTCTTTCTTTACCTCTCTTTCTTTATCTCTCTTTCTTTCTTTCTTTACCTTTCTTTCTTTATCTCTCTCTCTTTCTTTACCTTTCTCTCTTTCTTTCTTTACCTTTCTTTCTTTCTTTCGTTCTTTACCTTTCATTCTTGCTTTACCTTTCTTTCTTTCTTTCCTTCTTTCTTTCTTTCCTTCTTTCTTTTTCTTTCCCTTTCTTTCTTTACCTCTCTTTCTTTCTTTAACTTTCTTTCTTTCTTTCTTTACCTTTCTTTCTTTGATAAGAATACACCATTTTTTTCATCATATATTTTTCAGTAACAAAAACTACAAGGAACGCAATAGCATCAACAGGTAAACAGATTTGATGACATCATTGTTAACTAACGTTTGTTTACTGTTAACTTGTTGTTTCTAGTAGTTGATATTGTTGTGTATATATATATATATATATATATATATATATATATATATATATATATATATATCTAATATATAATAATATATATTTATATCCTTCCCGTGCCGTTAAACGTCACATAGGGCTCGCAAAGTAGTTCGCCAATTTTTCCTGTCTTCGGCGAGTCTTTCAACCTCATCAAAGGATTTTATGCCTGTCAATTTGGCCTCTCTTAATGTCCTCTTCAGAGTTTCACGGTGTCTGCCTCTTTTTCTTCGGCCTGTTGTGTTCCACTTGATAGCTTGTTTTGGGATTCTCTGATCATTTCTTCTCATCAGGTGACCAACATATGTCCATCTCCTTTTCCTGATCACCCATGAGACTGGTTGTTGTTCAGTCGTCTGTCTTATCTCTGCATTGTTCTTGAATTCATTCCACTTGATGCCGAGTATTTTCCTTAGGCATTTGTTTTCAAAAGAGTCCAATTTCTTTTCTATTTCGTTTAGTTGTTTTCCAGCTTTCGCATGCATAAATGAGGGTGGATATTACATTTGAATTGAATAGTCTTAACTTGGTTTTGTGCTATAACTTTTGAATTCCATATGTTCTCAAGATTCTTGAAGATTGATGCTGCTTTTGCAATTCTGATCCTAACTTCCTTTCTAGTGTCACCATCCTGGTCTATGTAGCTGCCAAGGTATGCAAATTGATTGACTTCTTCAATATCTGTCCCTTCTATGTGTATTTTTCCATTTTGATTGAGAGGAATTTTCATTATTTTTGTTTTGTCCTTGTTAATTTCAAGTCCTATTTTGCTTGCCATTGAAGACAGGCTATCTGTTTTTTCTTGCATGAAATTCACATTATTACTGATAAGAGTTATGTCATCAGCAAAATCAAGATCTTCTAGTTGGGTCCCATGTACCCAGTCAATACCTGTGTTACCTGTGCAGCATTTTTTCATTATGAAGTCTATTGTAATCCCAAAAAGTAAAGGAGACAGTATACATCCTTGTTTCACACCTATTTCAATCTGGAACCATTCACTCATCGCTTCTTCTGTCTTGACTGCACAAACATATCCATTGTATAAGTCCTTAATGATGTTGACAATTTTATATGGTATTCCATATATACTTAAAATTCTCCATAATGAATCTCTGTGTATGCTATCAAATGCCTTTTTAAAATCTATGAAGTTCAGTATTAATGGTTTCTGCTTTTCAATATGTTCTTCAAGTATTATTCTGAGAGTAAAGATCTGGTCGAGACAGCTTCTCCCTTTTCGAAATCCTGCTTGTTCTTCTCTCATTGCAGTATCCACTATATCTTTGAGTCTATTCAAAATGACCTTGCAAAATACTTTTGACACAACTGATATTAAGGTTACTCCTCTCCAGTTGTTACAGTCACTAAGGTTGCCCTTTTTTTTGGTATTTTAACAATGATTCCTTTCTTCCAATTAGAAGGGACCTTTTCTGCCTCTTTCGCCATATTGTCTATGTATTCTCTTTTATCCCTTCTAGCTGAACTTTTTACTTCCTTGTCTATTTCTTTGTATTTTGCTTTTGCCAAATCTCTTTCATGATCTGTTTTTGCATTCAACATGTCTAATTTGACTGCTCGTCTTTCATGTATATACTTCCATGTTTTATCTGATATCCATGCTTTTCTATTTGGTTTTTCCAGTCCAGCGCTTACTTTTGCTGCTGTGATTATGGCTGTGCTGTAAGAATTCCATAACTCATCTATACCTATCTCCTCAACTTCATGGGTGTATATATATATATATATATATTTATTTATTTATGTACGCTCAGATTTTCCAAAGTTTTTTTTTAAAATCTGGTTTATTTCGTGTACTAAAACTTCGGCAAGTGAAGTACAAGGCTACATTTTTTTTCAAAAACTTTTTGTTGTTGAACTTTAAAATATATTTTAATAGAGCGTGTCACAGTGTAAAGAAGGAAGGGTTGGAGGGGGTGGGGGCTGTTGGCTGAGGCAGAACGAAATATTTTCATTCATTCTCTGGGTGCGTCTGTGTTGGGGCTGGGTGCGTGTGTCTACGTTGTAGATAGTTTTCATTGTTACAGTCTGATTCATGTTGTGTATAGATCAGCTTGTAATGAAATGATGTCGAATGTTCGCGAAAGATTGATATTTGAGAGTTGAAAGACATAATGACAGACGGATCTCCGGTTCTCCACAAAAAAAAAAAATTTTTTTAATTGTAAAAATCTTGTTTTCTATTCGATACTGCCACTGCAGTAAAGCTGTGAGACCAGAATGTTTATGAGTATATACGGAGTCACTGCAGTAAAGCTGTGAGACCAGAATGTATAAACTAGGGGGGAAAAAAAAGTAGGAACAGCTTTAGTACTTAACGGCTACAAAGTTGTGACGTTTCGGCGTGAGCCTTAATCATACAAAATTATACAGGACGAAGAAACAGAGAGAGGAGATAAAGTATAAATTCGCATGAATGCTGTATTAAAAACACTTCAAATAATAGAGCACTTAGCTGTAACTTGTAAAAAAGTTACGCTGTATTCATTTTCTCTGATCCACCCATGTTAGCATACAAACGTGGACCAAATCTTAAGGACATCCTCGTCCACAGTCACCTGAAGCGGAACCTTGCACATGTTGACACCAGAAAATGTAACCGCCCTCGTTGTTACCTCCCCTGTTGTCTGGGAAACGAAAACAATCACCTTTCCCAAAACTATCCTCACTCTCCATGGGGGATTCACATGCGAGTCCCGTAATGTGATATATGTCATTGTATGCAAAAGATGCAGGACAACTTAGATTGGTGAAGCTGGCTTCAGGTTAGGGGACCACATGCAGAAACATCTGTACGATATCACCCAGCATGTTTCGAAACCAGTCCCAAATAATTTCAGTGGCCCCAACCACAGAAGCAAATCTGATTTTCTGGTAACAGCCATCAAACAGTATCACGCAGATGACAGAAGCCGCCAAGCGCATGAAAACCGCTATATTCAGGAATATGGGACGCTGGAACCACATGATTTGAACTCGTTAGTCAGCTACACCTAACATTCTCCTCTTCCACAATCCCTCCCCACTAAGTTCCACTCCCTTCTCACTTCTTACACATAGTTCAGAACCTCATCACAGCATCACATTACAACCCCTCTACCCTAACTATGATCACATATTTCACCTTCTCCCGGCTAGGTTACCATTGTATCACTCTCTCTCCCCTCCACGGTTTCCTCACACATCACACATCTCCATTTAAATACTCTCTACATTCCACCATGTGCATTTCTGACACTCAGCGTCGGACAAGCCACAGCTTCTTACAAGTTACAGCTTAGTGCTGTATTCATTTTATATGATTTTTTTACAACACAGCATTCATGTGAATTAATACTTCATCTCTTCTCTCTTTTTCTCTACCCTGTGTGTGTGTGTTTTTTTTTTTTAATGATTAAGGCTCACTCCAAAACGTCACAACTGTGTATTGGTTAAGTAATAAAGCTGTTTCTACTTTTCTCCTAGTTAATACATTTCTTTTATTTTCTGCTACAACTTGGCCAGTGTGTTCAGATATTCTCTCTGTCTTCTGTCTTTTCCCCTAGAATTTTCCACTGACTTTCAGATGTCTTCTCGTGACATGTACCACGTGACATATTTCCCCATGACTGTAACTAGTGGGTGCGGGCGGGTGCTGACTGGGGGCATGTTGCCCTGGTGAATGGCGGCAGGAATGTGTAGACTGAATAGGCGGGGGGGGGGGGGGGGACGACGGGCGACTTGAAGCTCATGGTATTTGACCTAATTCCCCTCACGGCGTCTGCCCGTTGCCTAACCCTTCTTTAGGGAACCTAAGGAATGTTGTGCACTGTCCACACCTAGCCTAAAATAGGCTCCCATGTGTTCTGGCCGGGCCACGACAAAAATAATAAAAATAAGAAAGGCTTGAAAGGTCAAGGGTCGTTGCTAGGGGCAACAGAGTTCATTATCTCTGAGCTATAGGGATCAGTTCTTTAGGGATTCAATTCATATGTAATATCCATGCGAAAGCTGGAAAACAACTAAAGAAACAGACAAGATAGACTGTTTTTGAAAACAAATGCCTAAGGAAAATACTCGGCATCAAGTGGAACGAATTCAAGAACAATCCAGAGATGAGACAGATGACTGAACAACAACCTGTCGCATGGGTGATCAGGAAAAGGAGATGGACATATGTTGGTCACGTGATGAGAAGAAACAGAATCCCAAAACAAGCTATCAAGTGGAACACAATAGGCCGAAGAAAAAGAGGCAGACCCTGTGAAATTCTAAAGATGACATTGTTAAGAGAGGCCAAATTAACAGGCATAAAATCCCTTGATGAGGTTGAAAGACTCGCCGAAGACAGGAAAAATTGGCGAACTACTTTCCGAGCCCTATGTGACGTTTCACGGCACGGGAAGGATATAAGATAAGATAAGGATCCCTGCACCGTTAGCCAGGCTAGGTCTGTTAATGGGGGTACCAACTGAGAGGTGGGACAGGGTCTTGGTCAGCTATAGTTCGTCAGCTGTGAGTCACTGATTTTCAGATCGGACGGCGTCATGGTCATCATCATCATCATGTGCCGTGCCGACTGGCGTTGGCTATTATGCTTCTCCAGAGTACCCGATCCTTCATGCAGGCCATCAGTTCAGTTGGTGATCTCCTCTCACACCATCCCGTCAGACTGTCCAGTATCATTTCTCTTGGTCTTCCTCTTGATCTTCTTCCTTCTATTTTTCCTGTTGTTATAATATTTTCAATGCCCCCTCTTCTCATTGCATGTCCTATGAAAGTACATTGTCCATCTCTTATCTTTTTGACAAGGTTTTTTGTCTTTCCAGCTCTTCTCATACATTCTTCATTAGTTATTTTTGCTGTCCAGGGGATTCGCAACATTCTTCTAATAAACCACATTTCTGCTGCTTCCAATGATTTTTGTGCAGACTTGCCTATTGTCCATGATTCACTTCCATATAACAAGATAGGTTCAATATAGCATTTTAGGACTCGTTTTCTAACATTCATTGATAAAGATGTGTTAGCTAATATGTTTCTCATTCTCTGAAATGCAGTCTTTGCTTGGCCTATTCTGTTCCTAATTTCTGTTCTGCATTTCCCATCTGAAGTTATTACTGCTCCAAGGTATTTGAATTTCTGCACCTGCTTTAGAATAGTTCCATTTAATTTAATACTGCATGTTGGTGGATTCTGTTTCTTAGATATAACCATAGTCTCTGTCTTTTTGATGTTCAAAGTAAGGCCTTTCTGTTCACATTCTTTGGCGACTTTATCCAAGAGATTTTGCAGGTGTTGTCATGGTCCCCACGTCAGTAAAGAAATAAATTCTAGTCCTGGTACACAAGCGTGCTTCTCTGAGAGAATACAATTTAACAGTATTTTATGAATGAAATGAGTTCAGTAATCTTACCTTTTTTTTCTACCTGAAATATTACTTTCATGTCAGAAAAAAAAACAAACGAATATTTGTTTAAAATATCATTCTTCCAAACATAACAGAGGAAAGGAGCCTAATTTCTTTTATGGGTCTGAATGAAAACTATACTGATGCCCTGAGCAACACATCCAGCCGGGACTTCAAGGAGTTTGACACGTCTTTCTGTAAGGAGGTGCGTATTAGTGCTCATGTCCTGTAGGGCGCTGGTGACATTTTTAACCTGTAAAACAACATCTTTAGAAGGGGAGGGTCTGGTGAAAATGATGTGGGCGATGAAATTAATGGCCACCACTTGGTGTATCACGTGATACTCATTTCTGAGGATAAGTTTCTTTGTTTTAATTGAGAATTACTTGCGCAAACATTGGACAGGCTTACTCTAGGAGATTCCTGATTGTTTGGACCTGCTCTGTGATGAAGATTACATCAACTCTGGGTTTCATGAAATGAAAGATTTCATGTCAGATATAATCAATGATGTCTTATTTAATTATCTATGACTGATATAATCGATGATGTCTTATTTAATTATCTATGACTGATATAATCGATGATGTCTTATTTAATTATCTATGACTGATATAATCTATATCTTCATAGTTGCTGCAACATCATTTCTTTTCTGATGTAGTATGACAATTTTAGAATTCATAGAATTGTTTGGAGTTGTAGTATGACAATTTTAGAATTCATAGAATTGTTTGGAGTTGTAGTATGACAATTTTAGAATTCATAGAATTGTTTGGAGTTGTAGTATGACAATTTTAGAATTCATAGAATTGTTTGGAGTTGTAGTATGACAATTTTAGAATTCATAGAATGGTTTGAATTCTAAAATGTATGTAGAATGGTTTTGGGGCGACCATCCCCAACCCAGCGCGTCACAGGTGGCGGATGGTGAAAGTCCTCCAGATATGGAGGATCCCTGTGAATAAGGAGTTGTCCAAATAAGCAGGCGCGGACCAACTGGCGGTAGACTCAGAGAGCGAGGTGGGGTAGTAGGTGGGTCTACTACTCCTATTCTATATAAGTTATGCTTAAACAGAATAATCGATTCATCATGAACGACGTTAATGGATGTTCCTCTGGAACAGCCTCGTCCGGTAGGGCAGCTCACGAGCCACAGGTGATGCCAGATCGTCATCAAGCTACTGGTGGCAAAACTAACAAGTTCAAAATAGCAACATGGAATGTTAGAACTTTATTCCAGGCTGGAAAATTAGAAAATGTAAAGATGGAAATGGAAAGGATGAAGATCAACATATTAGGAATGAGTGAAGTTAGATGGACAGGTGCAGGAAAGATAAACTCAGATAAATATACAATAATATATTCAGGAAGTGAGAAACATGAACGAGGAGTAGGAATTATATTTGATGAACAAACGGCAAGGACAATTGTAGGATATTTGAACATCTCGGACAGAGTCCTGCTAGCCCAACTGAAAGGACAACCAATAAACATAAATATTATACAAGTGTATGCTCCAACATCTGAAAGTTCTGAGGAAGATGTATAGATATTTTATAATGACATAGAGACAGCAGTAAAACACACAAAGTCACATGAAGTTACCATAGTCATGGGAGATTTTAATGCCAAAGTTGGTAAAGGAAGAACTTCGGACATCGTTGGTGACTATGGACTGGGGGAGAGGAATGACAGAGGTTATAAATTAATTGAATGGGCAAGAATACATAGCATGGTTGTAGGAAACACCTGGTTTAAACAACATCCTCGAAGACTGGCAACGTGGTGCAGCCCAGACAAAAAGATATTTAACCAGATAGACTACATATTAATCACCAAACGATTCCGCAATGCATTACTGACAACAAAAACCATGCCAGGAGCTGACTGCAATAGTGACCATGATCCACTCTGTGGAAAAGTTAGAATAAAGCTAAAGAAAGCAGGAAGAAAAGTGAGAAACATCAAACTGAATACAGAACTTCTTAAAAATGACCAAGAACTGCGAGAACAATACAAAGTTATTATAACAAATAGATACAATGCAATAGCAAAGATAAATAGTATAGATGAACAATGGGAAATGTTAAGAGATTCTATCCACCAAACTGTTAAGGAGATAATACCACCGAAAAAAAGAAGCCCCTAAAAATAAATGGATGACAGACGACATCTTAGGACTGATGGACAAGAGGAGGAGGAGTAAAAATAACGAGGAAAAATATAGCAAGATAAATAAAGAAATAAAACGCAAATGCAGAGAAGCAAAAGAAATGTGGTTAAATGAACAGTGCAGACAGACAGAGGACGCTCATATTAAAAGGCAGCAAAAACATGCACAAACGAATTAATGAACTCACAGGCAGAAAAACAAAATATACCACAGGATGCCTGAAATCGAAAGAAGGTAAAATGTTAATGGGAAAAGAAGACATTGTGGACAGGTGGACAGAGTATATCGGTGAGCTATATGGAGGAGAAAGACCAGAATTAACACCAGATACTGAAAACTGTGATGGACCGCCAATACTTGAAGATGAAATCATAGATGCCATCAAACACATGAAGAAAGGAAAAGCGACTGGGCCTGATAATATAACAATAGAAGAAATAGAGGCACTAGAGGAGCAGGAATAAAAATAATAACCAAGTTACTGAATGATATTTACAACAGTGGTTATATTCCCAGTGACCTGATTAAATCCACGTTTATAGCACTACCAAAGAAACCAGGTGCAAAGGAATGTGACGACCACCGGACTATCAGCCTCTCATGTCACATAACGAAGCTACTTCGGAGAATCATTATGAGAAGAACAAGGAAAAAGATAAAAATGGAAATAGCAGATGAACAGTTTGGATTTGTTGAAGGAAAGGGAACACACAATGCCATTTATGCTTTACGAACACTAACAGAAAGAGCTTTAGAAGTACAGAAAGATCTCTACTTATGCTTCATTGATTACACCAAGGCATTTGACAAGGTGAAACATAATGAAACTATTAAAATGCTTGAAGACATCAATATAGACGGCAAAGACTTGAGGATTGTAAAACATTTATACTAGCAGCAAAAAGCAGCAGTTCGAGTTGAAAATAGAATTGGAAAATACCAACCTATAAAACAAGGGGTGCGACAAGGATGTGTACTATCTCCAGACCTTTTTTCTCTGTACAGCGAGAATATTCTAAGAACAATCATCACAGAACCAGGCATAAAAATTGGAGGATACAATATTAACAACCTTCGGTATGCTGACGACACAGTACTGATAGCTGAGAACCAACAAGACTTGCAAAATCTCTTGGATAAAGTCGTCAAAGAAAGTGAACAGAAAGGCCTTACTTTGAACATCAAAAAGACAGAGACTATGGTTATATCTAAGAAACAGAATCCACCAACATGCAGTATAAAATTAAACGGAACCATTCTAAAGCAGGTGCAGAAATTCAAATACCTTGGAGCAGTAATAACTTCATATGGGAAATGCAAAACAGAAATTAGGAACAGAATAGGCCAAGCAAAGACTGCATTTCAGAGAATGAGAAACATATTAACCAACACATCCTTATCAATGAATGTTAGAAAACGAGTCCTAAAATGCTATATTGAACCTATCTTGTTATATGGAAGTGAATCATGGACAATAGGCAGGTCTGCACAAAAATCATTGGAAGCAGCAGAAATGTGGTTTATTAGAAGAATGTTGCGAATCCCCTGGACAGCAAAAATAACTAATGAAGAATGTATGAGAAGAGCTGGAGAGACAAAAAACCTTGTCAAAAAGATAAGAGAGAGACAATGTACTTTCATAGGACATGCAATGAGAAGAGGGGGCATTGAAAATATTATAACAACAGGAAAAATAGAAGGAAGAAGATCAAGAGGAAGACCAAGAGAAATGATACTGGACAGTCTGACGGGATGGTGTGAGAGGAGATCACCAACTGAACTAATGGCCTGCATGAAGGATCATGTACTCTGGAGAAGCATAATAGCCAACGCCAGTCGGCACGGCACCTGATGATGATGATGACCACGATGATGATAGAATGGTTTGGAGGTGTAGTATGACAAGTTTAGAATTAATAGAATTGTTTGAAGTTACAGTAAGCCAACTCCTGCGCGTGCTCTGGTCTGACATTAACAGGCTTATACAGAGTGTCTGAGAATAAAACAAAATATGTCAGGTATGAAATCTGCAGCTCTCTAGTGTCTGAAGATGAGCTTTGTTCCATGTCAAGAACACACAGGTTTACATCCATAAATATGTAAACTCAGAGATCTGAGAAACGAAAGAATATATGTTAGGACGAAACACATTATATTATTGCATATAATACGACAAGACGTTACAGATGACAACTATAGCAACAGTGTGCGCACATTTTCTGACTACGTTTATTCTAATCCCGACAGCTCATACAGCAATTCAAGGAAAAGGGAGAATACCAAGATGGAATGACTTGCTCTGTTGAAAAAATTATGTGAGTACATTCCCCTGTATTCCCATGATTACCTGCGGGCGTGTTAATGTATTGCCCCGTATTCAAATGACTGCATTTTACGTTTTCTTCATGGGCTAAACGTTGTGTACAGTGTAATTAAGTACACCTCGTCCTGTAGACTGATGCTCCTGTAGGCCATTTTTTTTCTTTCCAATTGCTCATTTATCAGTTAGCACATTTTGCAGCATCGTCACCTGGATTGCAACTCACAAGTTTCTTTTGAGAAGTCAGTCCACTATCTACTAAGCAACTCCTGGCCTCAGTTTTTTTGGGCAGTATATTCTTACCTGTCTATCACAACTTATGTGGGAAAAAAAAAATCAAAACTACTAATTTATTTAACAAAAAGGTTCTAAGGACTGCAAACGCGCCACAAACAGCCTCTGTCATTCAAGTCAAGCTCCTGGCCTTCCCGTGGCAGAACTGTTTAAACTGACAGGAGAAGGGGCGAGGGCGAATATCTGGCGCCTGAAAACCAGTTACTTAGGGTAGATGAGTGTCACGTTTGGTAGCTCATCTGCCGCTGTTGGCGAGATCTTCAGCTGCGGTGCTCCTCCCGGCCAATGAAGAAATTTGCAAATGAGGTTGCCGCGCAGCATCACTGCGGAAAAGGTGGTAGAAAGGATAAAGCGAAGCAAACAGTCAAATCACAGCACCTCTGGTCTGGAGGTCGGCCACGTCCTGAGTGCAGTCATATCGGGTGAAATGCATGAACCGGCTTGTCTCACTGCTGGCGAGACTCTTCAAATGCCGCGCGTGGAGTGAAGCTCCTCCCGGTTAAGGAAGTAAATGCGGAAAAGAAATAAAGATTGCTGTGCGGAGCCGATGGGAAAAGGTGGTGGAAAGTGAAGTTTAACGGGTATGTCCAGTAGTATCGCTACGAGAGCTATACCACGGCACCTCTGCTCTAGAGGCCGCCCACGTCCGAAATACGCCTACACTGGTGAAATATGCCTAAACCGGCAAACACCAGGGGTGGAACTTGATGGCTAGACATGTCATGCCACCTCCGCTCTAGAGGTTGGTAACACCTGATAAACACCCATACTGGTGAATTTTGCCTAAACCGGCTCATACCAGGGGTGAATCTTGAAGGCTATGCATGTCACAGTACCTCTGCTCTAGAGGTCGGTCCCGTCCCAAACACGCCCATACTGGGATAATGCCTAAACCGGCTCAACCCAGGGGTAGAAGTCACTAGTGGCGAGGATTCGTCCTCCTGGACAAAAGCTCCATCCTGGTCACAACTAGGAAGGGTAGCGGCCACGACCGCAAAATGCTGAAGTCGGAGACACTGGACCAGGGAAGTCTAGATAGGCAACCACCTCTCACCCGGCGGGGATGTTTGCGTATCCTAATCACGCTGAGGTTTTCCGGTGAGAAAGTCCAACCCTGGACTGGATGGGCAACCACCTCTCACCCGGCGGTGATACACGGGTATCTCAAAACACGTCGAGGTTTTCCGGTGAGAAAGTCCAATTCTGGCCTGGGTGGGCTACCGCCTCTCACCCAGCGGGGATGCACTGATATCCTAAACACGTCGAGGTCTTCCGGTGAGAAAGTCCAACCCTAGACTAAACTGGTGCAATGAAAACCACGGTGTCACGCAATCCCGCTTCCGAGACCCACCAAGACTACAGGCTAAAGCACTGTGATACTCTGAACCCCTTGTGGTCCTTTCGTGGATCTCGTGTGGGCTATTTTGGACCACACAGGGGACCACGGGACCTAACGAGGACCACAGGCATGAATTCAGTAGGTTCACAGTGCGGTTTTTGGTGGTAGAAGTGAACGAAGAAGAAGAAGATTTAACAAAAAAAAAACACGCACACAACAGCACACGATGAATTCAAGTGTAGCTTTAAAACAGAAGTAGGAACATCATAATTAACAAACACACAGGTGTAACTTTATCGAGAAATCGTGTGGTGTGAAGTTTTGTGATATCATTTAAACATTCACAGTACGTCATCACGTGCACTATCAGGCCAAAGCCTTGCACATCACAACTAAGTGCTTCATAATGTGTATGCCCTATCTCTCTCTCTCTCTCTCCCCCCCCCCCCAATTGTTCCCTTCTGTCTCTTCGTCCTGCACGCTTTTGTATGATGATGGTGTAAACATAAGCGTTACAGCTGTGTGCTCGTTACCTAATAATATTCATTCACTAAATACTGTTCTGATAGGTCGCTATCATCTTCTTCATTTCTGTAGTCGTGGCTGTTTCTCTCAGAATCTTTGACCTGACTTTTTGTAGTCGTGGCTGTTTCTCTCAGAATCTTTGACCTGACTTTTTGTAGTCGTGGCTGTTTCTCTCAGAATCTTTGACTTAACTTTTTGTAGTCGTGGCTGTTTCTCTCAGAATCTTTGACCTGACTTTGTGTAGTCGTGGCTGTTTCTCTCGGAATCTTTGACCTGACTTTTTGTATGCTGTTTCTCTCGGAATCTTTGACCTGACTTTTTGTAGTCGTGGCTGTTTCTCTCGGAATCTTTGACCTGACTTTTTGTAGTCGTGGCTGTTTCTCTCAGAATCTTTGACCTGACTTTTTGTAGTCGTGGCTGTTTCTCTCAGAATCTTTGACTTGACTTGACTTTTTTTTTCTGTGCCTCTTTGTAAGCCACACAAATTTCTTTTCTTATAAATGACTCTATCCTCCTTTTCCTCTTGATTTTCCAGTGATTGTCAGACCTTCTGGCTTCTAATCTTCGCGCCTCGCCTGGGTGAACGTGTTAGTTACCTGGGTGAACGTGTTAGTTACCTGGGTGAACGTGTTAGTTATCTGGGTGAACGTGTTAGTTACCTGGGTGAACGTGTTAGTTACCGCTTTTAGATTTCTTATAAATTCGTTTGCAAGGCTTCTCAATTCTCTAAGAGATGGCACTCTTTGCTTCTGTCAAAATCAGGTCACTGCTGCAGCAAAGACAATCAGGACTCTTCCCCCCCCCCCCTCCTTTTTCACTCCAAATGACCGAGTGCCTCTAAGCACACTAACACATCTTAATATCAGCTTTCCACAATAATGTAACGCACAGGATCTTCCAAAGACAAAACACTGCACGTAGAAAATCCGAAGATGCGTATAACTAAACTAAATCTGTAACATTACATAAGTGGTCAGTGCTGATGAACTATTGAGAGAGAGAGAGAGAGAGAGAGAGAGAGAGAGGGAGAGAGAGAGCAGATCTAAACCTCACAGTGCGTTTTACCACACCTAGTGAGAACTGACATCTTGGCTAAAAATAGCACGGGTTTGTGATTAAGTGAAGACTGCTGTGGACGCAAACAGAACAACAATAAAGTTATTACGTACGTGGAAGTGCAAATTCATTTTATTTTCATAATGTTAAATTTTATGTATAACTATATGTAAACCATCAAAAACGACGTGTGGCGAAAGGAAAATGTGAGCTCCTAATCGAAAATTTAAACAAGAATATTAGTAAGAAAAACTGAATCACGTAAAAGAAAAAAAAATGCATGAAGTTACATAAGATAATACATTACTCGCTATCTTATGAAGGGCACCAACTGCTTCTTACATAATTGTACTGCATTCATTTTGCTGTTATTTCTCATATGTGCATCTAGCGGCATATATAAGTTTACTGCCATAAAAATGAAATGAATTTATACCTCTATAAAAGTAATAACTTTACCGCTTTTCTGTTGATGTCCATACTTTGTCGATGTAACGACCATGAAAATTATACACATAGAGACCAATGTAAGGGGAAACGACTCTAATTTCGTGTAAGAGTTCACTCCCTCTATGAGTGCTTACCGTGAATTGTAAAAATACGTCACAAAAAAGTGTATGAAAATAACACATTATAAACACTGTTTTCTTGTAAATATTTTAAACAAGTTATCTTTTTTTTTCTGTCCAGGCCTGGAAGCCTTTACGTCATTTACCGTATAATACTGCCGGAACAGTCACGAGAGCAATCACTGGCCAGGAAGAAAAGTATCTTGCAAGTATCGCAAGGCATCGTACGCAGTGGCACATTGGGCCGCTATACTGTGATCAACACATCAGTGTGTGAACTGAACAGCGTGAACACAGACGTCACGAACAATCCATGCCCAGCGAGCTCCTCAAACCTTACACCACAGTCAACAACAGCTTCGCTATCAAGTGCAAATTCTGTGTTGAGTGAGTCAATATCGTCACTAACAACATCAGCGTTGAGTGAGATACCAACATCAGTGTTGAGTGAGTCACATTCACTGCCACCTACAACATCAGTGTTGAGTGAGTCACATTCACTGTCACCTACAACATCAGTGTTGAGTGAGTCACATTCACTGCCACCTACAACATCAGTGTTGAGTGAGTCACATTCACTGCCACCTACAACATCAGTGTTGAGTGAATCACATTCACTGCCACCTACACCATCAGTGTTGAGTGAGTCACATTCACTGCCACCTACAACATCAGTGGTGACTGAAACAACATCTTCACTATCACATTCTGTACCAATGACAAATGGACTGATTTATTCAACAATGCCATCTTCAATAGAGACTTCTCTGCCAGTGGCTAGTGGGCTGTCCTCGTCCATTGAGCCCTCCTTATCAGTGGCTAGTGGGCTGTCCTCGTCCATTGAGCCCTCCTTATCAGTGGCTAGTGGGCTGTCCTCGTCCATTGAGCCCTCCTTATCAGTGGCTAGTGGGCTGTCCTCGTCCATTGAGCCTCCTTATCAGTGGCTAGTGGGCTGTCCTCGTCCATTGAGCCCTCCTTATCAGTGGCTAGTGGGCTGTCCTCGTCCATTGAGCCCTCCTTATCAGTGACTAGTGGGCTGTCCTCGTCCATTGAGCCCTCCTTATCAGTAGCTAGTGGGCTGTATTCCTCAGTAGAGCCCTCCATATCAGTGGCTAGTGGGCTATATTCCTCAGTAGAGCCCTCCATATCAGTGGCTAGTGGGCTATATTCCTCAGTAGAGCCCTCCATATCAGTGGCTAGTGGGCTAGGCTGGCCTCCTCCTCTGTAGAACCCTCCTTGTCAGTGACTAGTGGGCTGGCATCCTTCTCTGTAGAACCCTCCTTGACAGTGGCTAGTGGGCTGGCCTCCTCCTCTGTAGAACCCTCCTTGTCAGTGACTAGTGGGCTGGCATCCTTCTCTGTAGAACCCTCCTTGACAGTGGCTAGTGGGCTGGCCTCCTTCTCTGTAGAACTCTCCTTGCCAGTGACTAGTGGGCTGACCTCCTCCTCTGTAGAACCCTCCTTGTCAGTGACTAGTGGGCTGGCATCCTTCTCTGTAGAACCCTCCTTGCCAGTGGCTAGTGGGCTGGCCTCTGTAGAACCCTCCTTGACAGTGGCTAGTGGGCTGTCCTCTATGGAACCCTCCTTGTCAGTGACTAGTGGGTTGTCCTCCCTTGTAGAACCCTCCGTGCCAGTGGCTAGTGGGCTGTCCTCTATGGAACCCTTCTTGTCAGTGACTAGTGGGTTGTCCTCCCTTGTAGAACCCTCCTTGTCAGTGGCTAGTGGGCTGGCATCCTTCTCTATAGAACCCTCCTTGCCATTGACTAGTGGGGTGGCCTCCTTCTCTGTAGAACCCTCCTTGCCACTGGCTAGTGGGCTAACCTCTGTAGAACCCTCCTTGACAGTGACTAGTGGACTGGCCTCCTCTGTAGAACCCTCCTTGTCAGTGGCTAGTGGGCTGGGCTCCTCCTCTATAGAACCCTCCTTGACAGCGGTTAGTGGGCTGGCCACCTCCTCTGTAGAACCCTCCTTGCCACTGGCTAGTGGGCTAACCTCTGTAGAACCCTCCTTGACAGTGACTAGTGGGCTGGCCTCCTCTGTAGAACTCCCCTTGCCAGTGCCTAGTGGGGTGTCCTTCTCTGTAGAACCCTCCTTGTCAGTGGCTAGTGGGCTGGGCTCCTCCTCTATAGAACCCTCCTTGACAGCGGTTAGTGGGCTGGCCACCTCCTCTGTAGAATCCTCCTTGTCAGTGACTAATGGGTTGGCCTCTATAGAACCCTCCTTACCAATGACTAGTGGGTTGTCCTCTATAGAACCCTCTTTGACAGTGGCTAGTGGGCTGGCCTCCTCCTCTGTAGAATCCTCCTTGTCAGTGACTAGTTTACTGGCATCCTCCTCTGTAGAACCCTCCTTGCCATTGACTAGTGTGGTGGCATCCTCCTCTGTAGAACCCTCCTTGCCAGTGGCTAGTGGGCTGGTCTCCTCTACAGAACCCTCCTTGCCAGTGCCTAGTGGGCTGTCCTCTACAGAACCCTCCTTGCCAGTGACTAGTGGGCTGGCCTCCTCTGTAGAACCCTCCTTGCCAGTGGCTAGTGGGCTTATATCCTCCTCTGTAGAACCATCCATGCCAGTGGTTAGTGGGCTGGCATCCCCCTATGTAGAATCCTCCCTACCAGTGACTAGTGAGCTGGCCTCCTTCTCTGTAGAACCCTCCTTGTCAGTGACTAGTGGGCTTGCCTCCTCCTCTGTAGAACCCACCTTGCCACTGGCTAGTGGGCTGACCTCCTCTGTAGAACCCTCCTTGTCAGTGGCTAGTGGGTTATCCTCCTCCTCTGTAGAACCCTCCTTGCATGTTGCTAGTGGGCTGATATTCTCCTCTGTAGAACCCTCCTTGTCAGTGGCTAGTGGGTTATCCTCCTCCTCTGTAGAACCCTCCTTGTCAGTGGCTAGTGGGTTATCCTCCTCCTCTGTAGAACCCTCCTTGCCAGTGACTAGTGGGCTGGCCTCCTCTGTAGAACCCTCCTTGCCAGTGGCTAGTGGGCTTATATCCTCCTCTGTAGAACCATCCATGCCAGTGGTTAGTGGGCTGGCATCCCCCTATGTAGAATCCTCCCTACCAGTGACTAGTGAGCTGGCCTCCTTCTCTGTAGAACCCTCCTTGTCAGTGACTAGTGGGCTTGCCTCCTCCTCTGTAGAACCCACCTTGCCACTGGCTAGTGGGCTGACCTCCTCTGTAGAACCCTCCTTGTCAGTGGCTAGTGGGTTATCCTCCTCCTCTGTAGAACCCTCCTTGCATGTTGCTAGTGGGCTGATATTCTCCTCTGTAGAACCCTCCTTGTCAGTGGCTAGTGGGTTATCCTCCTCCTCTGTAGAACCCTCCTTGTCAGTGGCTAGTGGGTTATCCTCCTCCTCTGTAGAACCCTCCATGCCAGTGGCTAGTGGGCTGGTCTCCTCTGTAGAACCCTCCTTGTCAGTGGTTAGTGGGCTGTCCTCCTTTGTAGAATCCTCTTCGCCAGTGGCTAGTGGGCTGGTATCCACCTCTGTAGAACCCTCCCTACCAGTGGCTAGTGGGCTGTCCTCCTCTATAGAACCCTCCTTGCCAGTGGCTAGTGGGATGTCTTCCTCTATAGAACCCTCCTTGTCAGTGGCTAGTGGCCAGGCATCCTCCTCTGTAGAACCCTCCTTGACAGTGGCTAGTGGGATGTCTTCCTCTATAGAACCCTCCTTGTCAGTGGCTAGTGGGCTGACATCCTTCTCTGTAGAACCCTCCTTGCCAGTGGCTAGTGGGCTGTCCTCCTTTGTAGAATCCTCTTCGCTAGTGGCTAGTGCGCTGGTATCCTCCTCTATAGAACCCTCCTTGTCAGTGGCTAGTGGGATGTCTTCCTCTATAGAACCCTCCTTGTCAGTGGCTAGTGGGCTGGCGTCCTTCTCTGTAGAACCCTCCTTGCCAGTGGCTAGTGGGATGTCTTCCTCTATAGAACCCTCCTTGTCAGTGGTTAGTGGGCTGGCGTCCTTCTCTGTAGAACCCTCCTTGGCAATGGCTAGTGGGCTGTCCTCCTTTGTAGAATCCTCTTCGCCAGTGGCTAGTGGCCTGGCATCCTCCTCTGTAGAACCCTCCTTGCCAGTGGCTAGTCTGCTGGTCTCCTCTGTAGAACCCTCGCTCCCAGTGGCTAGTCTGCTGGCCTCCTCCTCTGTAGAACCATCCTTGCCAATGGCTAGTCTGCTGACCTCCTCCTCTGTAGAACCCCCCTTGCCAGTGGTTAGTCTGCTGCCCTCCTCTGTAGAACCCTCCGTGCCAGTGGCTGGTGGACTGACCTCCTCCGTAGAACACTCCTTGCCAGTGGCTAGTGGGCTGGCCTCCTCTGTAGAACCCTCTTTGCCAGTGGCTAGTGGGCTATCCTCCTCCTCTGTAGAACCCTCCTTGCCAGTGGCTAGTGGGCTGGCCTCCTCTGTAGAACCCTCCTTGCCAGTAGATAGTGGGCTGGCCTCCTCTGTAGAACCCTCTTTGGCTAGTGGGCTATCCTCCTCCTCTGTAGAACCCTCCTTGCCAGTGGCTAGTCTGCTGGCCTCCTCCTCTGTAGAACCATCCTTGCCAGTGGCTAGTCTGCTGGCCTCCTCTGTAGAACCCTCCTTGCCAGTGGCTAGTCTGCTGGCTTCCTCTGTAGAACCCTCCTTGCTAGTGGCTAGTCTGCTGGCTTCCTCTGTAGAACCCTCCTTACCAGTGGCTAGTCTGCTGGCCTCCTCCTCTGTAGAACCATCCTTGCTAGTGGCTAGTCTGCTGGCTTCCTCTGTAGAACCCTCCTTACCAGTGGCTAGTGGGGTATCCTTCTCCTCTATAGAACCCTCCTTGCCAGTGGCTACTGGGGTATCCTCCTCCTCTGTAGAACCCTCCTTGCTAGTGGCTAGTCTGCTGGCCTCCTCCTCTGTAGAACCATCCTTGCTAGTGGCTAGTGTGCTGGCTTCCTCTGTAGAACCCTCCTTGCCAGTGGCTAGTCTGCTGGCTTCCTCTGTAGAACCCTCCTTACCAGTGGCTAGTGGGGTATCCTTCTCCTCTATAGAACCCTCCTTGCCAGTGGCTACTGGGGTATCCTCCTCCTCTATAGAACCCTCCTTGCCAGTGGCTAGTCTGCTGTCCTCCTCTGTAGAACCCTCTATGTCAGTGGTTGGTCTGCTGACCTCCTCTGTAGAACCCTCCATATCAGTGGCTAGTGGACTGGTCTCCTCAATAGAACCCTCTTCGCCAGTGGCTAGTGGACTGGTCTCCTCAATAGAACCCTCCATATCAGTGGCTAGTGGACTGGTCTCCTCAATAGAACCCTCCATATCAGTGGCTAGTGGACTGGTCTCCTCAATAGAACCCTCCATATCAGTGACTAGTGGACTGGTCTCCTCAGTAGAACCCTCTTCGCCAGTGGCTAGTGGACTGGTCTCCTCAACAGAACCCTCCATATCAGTGGCTAGTGGACTGGTCTCCTCAACAGAACCCTCCATATCAGTGGCTAGTGGACTGGTCTCCTCAATAGACCCCTCTTCGCCAGTGGCTAGTGGACTGGTCTCCTCAATAGACCCCTCTTCGCCAGTGGCTAGTGGACTGGTCTCCTCAATAGAATCCTCTGTGCCCATGACTAATGAAGTGATAACCTCCATCTTACCTTCTGTACCAGTATTGGATGTACTTACAACTTCGTTACCACTTTCAACATCAATACCATGACACTTAAGTTCCAGGTCATGATAAAGATACTGGCAGTTTTTTTTTTCTAGGATTTTCAGTATCAGTGTCGAGTGAACAGAAACTATCATTGTTTCTTCCAACATCAGTGCTCACTATGAAGGATTTATGATGATAGAGATACCTAGACAACAGTGAGGAGGTGATCAGCATCTTCATTATTTCTGTTCATCATCATTTTTAGTATCAATGAATGAACTTATATTTTTTTTTTTAAAAACCTATGCATGAATCTATAATCCTACAAACTAGGGTGATGCCTGAATGTGGAATGTCTGGAAAGGTTAGCTAGTTCTCCAGGTGTATTTTTTCAACAGTATTCATGACTTGAAGCTCCCAGAAACTGAATCCATCAACGGCTTCAGTGTCAGGTTACAGTTTTTCTTCCATGGCAGTTCAGCTATGTCCACATTGTCAACACAAAACTAGATCCTTCAAGTGATGTGATTGCTGACGACCTCTAGGTTCAGCCTCATCTTACAAGAGTGCTTCCATTAGTTCAGCTTCTTCAGACAATAGCGCGCTCCTTTCATCTACCTCAGCTGAAGCAGCTGCAGGCTGTGACAACATGGACGCTGACATCTGCAGTTATTGCTGCTAAAAAAGTTCTGCCATCTGTCTTAGCCATGCTTCCTGGCAGTTCCTTCACAGAGCTGTCACTGAGGTTTAACTCGGTGATGCCTTGTGGCATAAGTACATAACCATGGTATCTTAAGTCAGCTCATGCTGACACCGAAGACACGAGTACCAGCAACACTGACACCAGATGTGACACAAAATTTGGTACAGGCCTCATGGCAGACTTCTGGTCAGCATTATCTTGGCTACAGTTTGCGCTCAGTTACACAACTGCAAAGATAACATTTTTGTATCAACTTTCATTCGTGTAAAATGATGGGCATCTTCTGAATCAAAACCTGTTCTTGCTACTCTTCATTGTGGCCTTGAAAATGTGCACCTGTCTACAGAGCTGACACAGCAATAATCTCAACTGAACTTCTTATCCGTAATTGAATCAAGTGGGCTGTTGACCGATTTTTTTTTTTTTTTTGCTTTAAGAAATCTCAGAGGAGCAAATATTTATTTTTTTTATATTTCTCTTGTCTGTTCATTATGTGACCGCAATTTTTGTTTTTTGCTTATTTTTTATTTCTGTATCTTATTTGTGCTGCTCTTCTCCTCTGCAATGAATTTTAAGAAAATAAGCATTCATATTCACTCATTTCATCATCATCATCATCATCATCATCATGTGCCATCTCCATAAGAAAAGTTGGCAGTAATGAATTTCCAGCTTAGTTTGTGCCTTATTATCAGAGTACCACAGTTCTCTGAAAGTAAGCTGACACTGCTCCCTGCTACCATCTCCTCATGTTGTCTGTTCTGAAAGTAAGCTGACACTGCTCCCTGCTACCATCTCCTCATGTTGTCTGTTCTGAAAGTAAGCTGACATTGCTCCCTGCTACCATCTCCTCATGTTGTCTGTTCTGAAAGTAAGCTGACACTGCTCCCTGCTACCATCTCCTCATGTTGTCTGTCCATCTACATCGCTGGCATTCCCCCTTTTTTCCTCCTTCAAGTATTGTTTTCGTGACAGTATTCTGCTTGTTTGATGCGGTTAAATTATTTTTCTTATCTCTTTCTTATGTCTTTCATTACTTCTCTTTTTAGTTTCAGATGCACCAATATTTCTTTCTTTCTTTTCTCTGTATGTTATCATGCCACTCTTTCACACTTTCTCGTTCTAAGTATTGATTAAAAGAAACCTTAACAACAAACTGTACGAGAAGTACTGACAGTTTTAAACACTCAAGAGCATTCCACCTCACCAAAATAGATGGGCTGTCCTCCTCTATAGAACCCTCCTTGCCAGTGCCTAGTGGGCTATCCTCCTCTATAGAACCCTCCTTGCCAGTGCCTAGTGGGCTGTCCTCCTCTATAGAACCCTCCTACAAGAAGAACGCTTTAAAAAAAAATGTAATTAAAGACTGAACTTGTTGCACGAAATTCTCCCTGTACCAGATTTTTAAAGAAGTTGATGGCCTTATGAGACATTTTGCTGAGAATAAATACAAAACATAAAAGAGAAGGTGCAACAAATGACAAGACCACGCAGAATTTATCATGATCTCCGGCAGTAGTTTCCAGTTAGTTTTGTATTTTTTTTTTTACATTCAAGGACCACTTTTTCGACTACATTTAAGTAGTCATCTTATTTGTAATAAATATCACAGTGTTATATGAAAATGTAATTGTTTTTACTCAATAGGTAACACTTAATATCAGATCAATAATGTTAACCGTGGGTCACCAGATAATGCTTCCAGGACCACCTGTGGTCCAGGGATCACAGGTTTGGGACCACTGATCTTTAGCTCTGCATTTGGCAGAAGTTGCCTTTTTTGCAGCTGCCAGGTACTTCCATTTTAAGAGTTATTTCCCATTGATTTGCATCTGTTTATTTCCCACGTACATTCCATTATTTCATATCTTATTTTCATCTCGTCATCATGAGCATGTGTATATAATCATCATTACCTATTCATGATTACATATCTTAATCACCTGTTGAATATTAAATATCATTACATATCCATGATTACACATCAAAAACCTATCCATGAGGGTGTATCTCATATCCGTGATTACTTATCCTAAATACTTATTATCACTTTGTTAACTTGATTAAATATCATCAACATCTGTTTATGACTGCATATAATGAACTCCTGTTTGTTTGCTGTGTTCCATCATCATCTGTTGCTGAATACATGTCGGCATCAGACACAAGGTTTGGGGGTGTACATATGCCCATGTGTCACTGGTTGTAGCTCTTACCCGTGACTCTCATGTATGTGTATGTTCTCATGCTTCAGCTGCAGCATATCTCTTCCACGTCTGTCCAGGCTCCCCCGCCCAAGCATGCCCACAAAGGCTAATAATAAAGTGGCATGACTGCAGGCTGGATGTGCCAACGGCAGGTCCCCTCAATGAGGGCCAAGACCTACATGCATGGCTGAGATATGGCTCAATGAGGACCAAGACCTACATGCATGGCTGAGATATGGCTCAGTGAGGGCCAAGACCTACATGCATGGCTGAGATATGGCTCAATGAGGGCCAAGACCTACATGCATGGCTGAGAAATGGCTCAATTAGGGCCAACACGTACATGCATGATTGAGTTATGGCTCCTTTGCTTTCCGATGGTTCGGTGTACACAGAAAAGACTTTGTTTCATGCTCAAAATTATTTGAAACCTTGCATAAAATCACCTTCAGACTAGGTGTATATGAACCTTCTATGAATTATGTGTTTAGACTTGGGTTTCATCCCAAAGATATGTCATTATGTATATGTAAATATTCTGAAATCCGTAATACTGCTGGTCCCAAGCATTCCGGATAAGATATACTCAACTTGTACTTGTTTCATGTGTCAAAATTATCGTGATAAATATGCACATATGCACAACTGGGAATTGGCAGTTATTTTTATGGTAAATAAATATGCCGCCCTTTCAAAGGAGTTGTTTTTTAAATAACTGTCCATGTAATTTTTTTAAAGTAGAATTTGTGCATTTAATTTTTTTTTTAAATGACTCGAGCACAGCATATTTTAACCCCGGAGTGTATGCTTGTAGTTTCACACTAGTTCGGCTGTTGTCTAAGTCTTATAGGTGACCGGTGAAGTCTGACTTGAAAGAGTTAATATAGAGATAAATGTCTTTGAGACTATTTTGCACTATAGATCTAATCAGGCAGAAACTTTCTGCGTGATTTCATGCTGATCTTTACTCTCTGTAGCTGATACTGTCTCCTTTTGCTTTCCGTGGGCAAGTGCTAACTGGCATAACCAATCCAGGTTTGTTTTTTTATCTAACTGGCATAACCAAACCAGGTTTGTTTTTTTTAAAAATCAATCTGTGTGAAAGACCATACTTTGTAACCAGTGGTTTCAGTGCTATGGTTATTATGTAATTGCTAGTTTATGTGTGATATATTTGGCTATTTCGTAGAGCCTTTGTCGTCAGATCTCTGGCGTTGTGAAAGCTTTTGATTATTGTTGTGTAGCACACGCTACTACAGACTTGGCGGCGAACAGCGTATCAAACATAATAAATATTACAGCACAGTTTATAATGGCAGTGTGCGCGCGCGAGATTTTTGTGCCTCACATTCCATATTTTATACACAGAGAGTCAGAAAAACAAGAAAAAACTACACTTATTTTTTACACACACACACACACGCACACACACACAATGCAAACAGATGTTTAAAATATTAATGATTCATTATAATGGACTATTTTGTATTATGTTCTTGATAAAATAATTATTATTCGGTTGTTACTGATACAATGTATTATGCTGTATCTGTTGTTGTCATGTATGAATGAATGTGAGGTTAAACCTGTAGTGAGACAAAGAAAGCTGGCATCTTGTTAAGAGGACAATCAGAGGCAACGGGTTTAATAATTTTGAATTGTTTCGTAGTTTAATGAGCGTGTATTATAGTGTACATGGCATTTATTGTTTGTTCCATTGAACAATGCTCAGTGTTCATAATTTTACAACGGCCCGATTTAAAACTGGCTGGTTTGTCCTGTAATTATTTTGTCTCCCCCCCCCCAAACTAAATTTCAGATATTGTTGTTCATTTGCATGTCCCTTGTGGAACTTTGCCTCCCAAACAGCACTCCTGTAGGCCTCTTGGTTGTGAGCAAGATGGCCTGCTGCTGCTGCATCCATTTGCAGATCGTCAGCGATGTCTTGCAGCCATCTTCATTTTGATCTTCTTCTCTTTCTTTTTCCCATTATGTCTCCTTGTTGTAGTTGTTATTTATTTCTAGAGGAAGATCAGCTGAATGTACGTGAATAGTTAACTCTATACTCATTTTGATGCGCTTAATTTTACTACGTATATTGTTACGCGGTTCCTAATCATTTTGCTGGAATGTGTCACTTCATTGAGAACAAAGCCGCCCCCCCCCCAACATCCTGTCTTTCATTGGTTGGTAAACAACAGACTTTACTAACTGCAGGACAAAGCCTTATTTATGCTATTCTCCCAAGAATTCGTCAACTTTCTGCATCTATCTTTAACACAATCTCAGCAAACTAGAGGATAGCAAGAATTTTACTTTTTTTTTTTTTGGTGAGAAGTTAGCATTGTTTGTGACGTCTAAAAGATAAACTGTCTAAATTATTGTTGTAGTTTAGACCCAGCTCTGCAGAGCGATTGTTCTGACAGCAACTATCTCCCCTATGGTCTTCTAGGCATATTTGATCTAATAATATCTGTCTTCTGACCCTTGCCATGAAGTGATATTCTAAGGGAGCAAACTCATTAATTTATCATAGTCTCACTTGTCCAAGCTGACAAATTGCATGATTTCCTGCAACAGAAGTTACAGTTGTAAAAAAAATTGTATCCTTTATCTCCATTTATAGCGAACGAAGAAGAAGAAGATCTCCATTTATATGGTGTATTTATAGCTACACAACATTCCATTTTTCGTCTTCGGGTTGAGACAGATTATGATATGCAAATTACGTACTTTTTAAAAATAAAACTAATCTTATTAATATATTTTATTATGAAGTTTGCATGTTTTGTATTTAAAAGTTTGAGTGAAGTTCATAAAAATAACAAAGACTGTGCCTTGTACGTTGTTTGCTCTGGTGAGAACTTAATATGATATAAATACTTTCTTGATCAAATAAAGTATATTTTGTGCAAAGTTAGCCTTGTGTGTTGTTGTGTTTGGTTTTTATGAGGCTTAAAATATCCATCCATCCATCCAGCTACCCACCAGAAAGTAAGATGAGTATATACAAATGAAGAGCATACAACAATCTAACATTTTTATCTTTTTCAAAAATCACATACAAAAACAACAAAATGGATAAAAATACAGAAACCAGATTAAAAATGTAATACTTGGTTTTTTTTTTCTATCTCGTAAGAAAGTAATTCAGTCATTTGCATATCCCTTGCAGAACTTTGCCTTCCTAATAGCTCTCCCGTAGGCCTCTCAGTTGTAAGCAAGATGCCCTGCTGCTGATACAGGGATATATTTGACAAGGATGTTCCTAATAAGGAGGTGAGAGTTAAACATCAAGTGGATTCTCCCTGGATAACACCTGAGATATTGCAAATCATAAGGGAAAGGGATCAGCCCCACAAAAATAAGGAATTCACTGGCTACCGATTACTTAGAAATAGAGTTCAGTATTTAATTAGGCAAGAGAAGAAAAATTAATTTAGGAACCTAGTTCAGAATAAATCAGACAGTAAGTCTTCGTTTTGGTCTTCCTCTCTTTCTTTTTCCCATTATGTTTCCTTCCAGTATGTTCTTCTTCACACACACACACGCGCGCGTGTGTGTGTGTGTGTGTGGGTGGGGGATGTTTGTAAAAGCAAGAAGAAAAAAGATGCATGACGTTCCAAAACTAACACAAAGCTAACACAAAACTAGCACAAAGCTAACATAAAACTAACACAAAACTAACACAAAGCCAACACAAAACTACACAAAGCTAACACAAAGCTAACACAAAGCCAACACAAAACTAACACAAAGCTAACACAAAACTAAAACAAAACTAACACAAAGCTAACACAAAGGGAGAGGAAGAATTTCATTTAAGGGGACTTTGGAGCGCTGCGTTATATGAGGAAAAATGCGTTATAGGAGGAACTTGGATTATATAAGGAAGCTGTGCCATATGAGAAAAGTGCGTTATGTAAGGAACCTGCGCCATCTGAAGAAAGTACTTTATATGAGGATGCAGCGTTATACGATGAAGTTGCGTCACACGAGGAAATAACGTTATTTGAGGAAAGTGAGTAATATGATGAAGCTGCATCATATGAGGAAAATGCGTTAAATGAGGAAGCTGCGTTATATGAGGAAGAAAGACGAGGCCAGACTTAAGACAGAGGACGCAAGTGATGCACAAATAAACAAAAGCTTGCAACACAAAACAGCTAACTGCAGCTGTTTCTGACCAGGCCAATCAAATGTGAGCGTGATTTGCTGTCGGAGATGTTGCTCCACAGAATGATGCTGATAACTACACGCTAAAAAACAATTTTTCATGACGAAAATAGTCGTTGTATAATAAGAATTATGTTATATGACAGACAGATGACCCCCCCCCCCCCCACCCGCGTTAACTTCCAGTGGTTTCAAATTACCCTCGTCTGTTTACTTTCAAGCATCCACGTGACTAAGGGCATGTTCTAACATCTATTTTTAACGCTTAATCAGGTCACGTGGTCTTTGGTAAGCTACTTATTATTCAGACAAACACGTTGTGAGAAACATTGTTGGTGTCCTTTCACTGTCGCCCAGATACACAAACTGAACAATGTGTCTCACAGAGACGTACGAATCCTGTGGCAGATGTTTTAGATATGTGGGTGTGTGAGAATGTGTATGTTTAAAAAAAAGAATAATTAAATGAAGGACTCAAATATCGTATACCATCTGGTAATTCTCAATTTAATAAGAAACCATACTGACAATTTTGGAAAACCTAATTCTGGGAGACACAGACGTAAGGACCCAGGATGTGCAATACAAATATGGTCTGGTGATATTGTGGCCGAATATGTCATTCACGTACGACGTTTCTCAGCAGTTTTCATAAACAGCCACTATCCATCTGTTTTAAAGCATTGGTCATCATTGGAAGGGTGTAACCGATACACTAGGCGCATGTCGGATAGAGAACATGTACTTATTTCTACGATATTTGCATATGTCTTACGTAAGGTCTTTAAATAGATTATAGCCTGTAGGACGCCCCCCCCCCTCCCCAACCCCCCTAATTACGCACGATGGTGCAACACTCAGAATCTGGCTTCATAAAAGGAGTCTTCAAAACATAAACTCAGTACCAAACTTTCTGACCCAAACTGTCAGATAAAACTTATTCATAATTGTATTGTTTTACCGTATCATTCAAATGAGCTTGGAGATACGAACAAGTACCTCAGCCGAGAGAAGTTTTTCTCAGCGCAAACCGCAAGTTTCCGCGAAAGTCGGAGATTTAGGCTCGCGATCTGATAACCCAGATTCCGACAGAAAATCGAAAGAAGATCAACAGCGTCATCGACAAGACTCACGACCAGACAAAAACCCCTACGATGATGGAAACCAACGCGAACACTCAAGGTAGACCAATGTCCAGTTTGTGCCAGGTCGTTTATTACATTAAATCGGTATACCTAAGACGTTTAAAAAAAATTCAACAGGAATGTGCATGAGAAATCACCTGAATGTGATATTTTAGTCAAAACATGAGAAATATATAAGGCAACTAATCTGTTTAGTTAATAATTAACTTATTATTTGTTATTATATGCACCGAAAAATATTTCAAGCACGAATTAATTTTCACAAAAAGGCGGTGACGTAAAGGGGCCACAAATGGAGGTCGTCGAATCACACAGTCAAATTCATGCGTCTCCGCGAAAATAGTTCTTAGTGTATATAGCTAATACAGCACAATACTACAATGAATATTATGTAGTATGCATCTAATGCATTGCAATTTTATGTTTGTTACGTTTCTTATAATAGAATATCTAAATTATACTGAAATAAGGGATAGGTCTATAAGTTTATAACATATTTAAACGCGGCATGAGACGGTCGTGCCGGAACTATAACCTGTTCCTTTTTACTGAAGAATCAGAGAGAAGAACATGTCTTATAACTCTACAGATCAAGATCGGTAAGAAATGCTCTTGTTATCGTCATAACATCAACATTTCAAATCTTGTAGATAGGGATGTCATTTAGTAACATGTCCGTGAACCGTGGTATGTCATAGAGACTTGTAACTCTTAGAATTAATACATTAATGAGCCGAATGTGATGATGTCTGCGGCTTCGTCGCCATTACTTTAGTTATGGCCGAACACACGTGTTTTTTTTTGAGGAGCACTAAAAATGCCAGAAGATGAAATCAGTGAAAGACTACTTTATGTAATAGCAGATAGTTGAAACTAAGAACTGAGAGAGGTGTGGAACTTTAATTCTGAAGTCATCAGTCGTTTATGTTGGCAATGTGTGACACAATGGCCGAACAGACATTTATAACACGCGATTAGTGTTGTGTGAAAGGATATAAGACAGAATAAATGTATACACAAAGCCGCTGCGGTAGAGTTGGGATAACAAAATGTTAAAAACTATTTAAAACAAAAGTAGGAACAGCTTTATTAGTTAATGAGCACACAACCGTAACATCCGGTTTACACCTATAATCATACAAAAACATACAGGACAAAGAAGTAGAGAAGGAAGATAAATTCACATAAGTGATATAAAACAAATAAAAATGGAGAAAAATAGAAAAAAGTGGGGGACTTAGTAGTGACTCGCAATAAGCTATGTCTGAGATGTTTCAAAATTCTAGTACAGATGGTTCTTGACCCTTTATTTTAGTTTCTAATCTGTGTTGGAATTAAACACCCCCCCCCCCCCCAACACCAAATAGAAAACAAAGAAGACCTATACTTACTTGGAGAAGAGAAATTATGACAGTGCTCAGAGACAAAGGATGCACATGGAAGGAAGCAGAGAATAAATCCACGAATAGGGATGACTGGAGAGCCTTTATCTGTGGCATATGCTCTCAAGGAAGTGAAAGGTGATGATGATGAAGAAGAAACACCAAATCACATGTCAAATTTCCTTATATAATAAATACAACATATACCTGACATACAACCAGTGATGGATTCACAATCTTGGCCTCCTATGCTAAATGTACGCATTTTTGTTTTCAGACAGGAAATTAGGCTTTTAGGACAGTAAATTGGTAGAGTACATCATCGTTAACATGGATGTAACATAGGAAGAAACACAATAATTAGTGTATAAGTATACAACTATACATGAAGCCACTGCAGTAAAGCTGTATAAATGTATAAACTAGGAAAAAAGTAGAAGCTTTATTACTTAACAAGTACAAAGTTGTGACATTTCGGCGTGAGCCTTAATCATACAGAAACATACAGGATGAAGAAATAGAGAGAGGAGATAAAATATAGATTCACATGAATAAAAAAAATTTAATAATGAATAGAGCACTTAGCTGTAACTGTAAGATGTGGCTTGTTCGACGCTGTGTGTCAGAAATGAGCATTGTGGGGCGTAGAGACTGTTTAAATCAGTTTAATGTTAAAAACATTACTGATAATTAAATGTTTGACATGCAGTTTTTTTTTGTCCTACTTTATTTGTGGCAAGATTTAATCTTGACAAAATGTTCACATGCTGAACCAAAATCAAAACTGACCGATTCTTCTCCATACAAATTCATTTTTTTCTTGTTTTTTTTTTTTATTGATAGTATAAATTGGTCACATTAACCAGCGACCTAGAACTCTTGGTTCCCCCCACCACCTTTTTTTTTTTTAAAATCTGTAATTCATCAATAATTTTCAGTAATTGGATCTGTATTTCTTGTTTTTCTTGATATCAGGCCTCTAGGCTTAAGTACATGCAGTTTAATGGATACCTGGTCATTTCTTATTTTGCTGTATACAGAACAGCATTAATACTGATCTGTCTCTGAAGATGTATCTCTTGGTTATAACTGAATCACTGTCTTGATCACCCTAGACAACATTTTGCCTTTCCAAGGTGCACTTGCATTGTTGGTGCTATGCTTATTTGTAATGTTTTGCATATATGATTTCCAAAAGCTTTCTGTCTGCGAAATTTCTCGTGTGAGTATGGATTTACACATAACTTGTCTGTAGACAGTGGTTTTAGTTCATATTTCTGTATGGAACATCTGATGTTTGTGTGCTTGACTGTTATGCCAGATTTGAAGAGGAGACAATGATTTCAAAGTAGATTGTTTTTCTTATATTATGCATAAGAATAGACAGAACCCATGACAGAATAACATTATTAGATAAGAGGGACAGTCGTCCATGCACTCTTAGCACATTCATAGAAAATAGCATCCTCTAAATTGATTGTTAACAGAATGTTAATGAGCTTTCCCCCATCCTGCCTCTGATCTGATAAACAGCAAAGAGCCAAAATAATGCAAAGTTGATTATACAAAATTGACAGTGACAGTTTGTGAATATTTTATTACTGAAAGGTGAATCAGTACCAGCTGGACAAATAGTGAATGGGACAGACATTGTTAAAATAATATGTAATATTTGGCCATCACATTTTGTCAACAGTGCTTTATCTGAAACTTGTTAGCAACACAGAATAAAATAGTTACAGGTCAGGCAGCAAAAATGTAAGAAGAACAGTTACAGTATGTATCAGATTACCTTATAGTTACTGTTTCCTTGATAGTAGCAGTGTTAATGATAAGCCTGGAGTGACAGGTGTGATGACTTATTTCCCTCTTTCTGTCTGTTCTTTAACAGAGACAGGTCTCAAACAAAGGGGCCCGCTGAAGAGTACATCCCAGAGGCTGATGGTGTCATTGAGGTAAGCGTGCTACTCATGTTCAGCATGGAGAGAACAGGACACATATGTACAAGCAGTAAGCCATCAGCATTCCAGTGTTATGCCAGTCTCTACAGAGTTCACATACTTGAAGAAAGACTTTGAGGTTTGAGACCCACGACCTGGCTAAGCTCCATCTGCTGTGTGGAAAAAAAAACCAAAGCTACAACAGAAAAACTTGCTGGGAAAACTGTGTTGTGCCGTGCAGAAGCTGAAATAAAAGTATTGGGGTCATGAACCTGATTGTCACATTTTATTATGTGTTTATGAGGTTTCATTCCTGCTACAGTCATCAGGTCATGTGCTAATCAACTTGGAGATCAGGTTGATGGTTACCGTGGAGAGGAGAAAGACTTAATAGTGGCCCCAGCACAGTCAGTAGAAAGTGCCAGAATTGTTCTGTAGTAAGTGTCAGACAAGTAGGGAGTGACTTGAAATGCAGGCGCAGACAAATAGGGAGTTGTAAGAAATGTAAGACTTTGCTGACTTGTGGGTAAGACCAAATGCAGACAGAGGTTGTTGGTGAAGCAAGCAGTGGAGAGTTTAGTGAGATGTTAATATGGTCCTTGCTTATATAAGAAAAGCTGTTGTGTGATTGAAAGATGGTGAGAAATTGTGTCTGGATTATATGTAAATGTTTTTGTCCACAGAGCAACTATGATGGGATTGTGGATGCCTTTGATGACATGAACCTGCGGGAGGACCTCCTTCGAGGAATCTACGCTTATGGTTTTGAAAAACCATCTGCCATTCAGCAAAGAGCTATCTTACCATGTATCGGAGGTAACAGATCCTTGTCTGCTCAGTGTGTATCACATATGATTTCACTACCTGAAAGCTGTTATTTGCCATGATCCTAGCTGTTATACTTTTGAAACTGAGAAGCTGTTGCAGATTCTGACAGATTTGTAAAAAGTTTTTCTGTTTTCTATGATATGTGGCTGGGTGAGTACAGATTATAGTATCCATGACAGTTGTGTAGGCACTAACATTGTGTACTTTGTATGTGACCACCAGGGCAAGATGTGATTGCCCAGGCCCAGTCTGGTACAGGCAAGACTGCCACCTTCTCTATTGCCATCCTGGAGAAGCTGGACCTGAGCAACAACAACACCCAGGCCCTGGTACTGGCCCCAACCAGGGAGCTAGCGCAGCAGGCAAGTACATTCACTTACATTCCCCAGCCAGGGAGCTAGCACAGCAGGCAAGTACATTCACTTACATTCCCCAGCCAGGGAGCTAGCACAGCAGGCAAGTACATTCACTTACACTCCCCAACCAGGGAGCTAGCGCAGCAGGCAAGTACATTCACTTACACTCCCCAACCAGGGAGCTAGCGCAGCAGGCTAGTACATTCACTTACACTCCCCAACCAGGGAGCTAGCGCAGCAGGCAAGTACATTCACTTACACTCCCCAACCAGGGAGCTAGCGCAGCAGGCTAGTACATTCACTTACACTCCCCAACCAGGGAGCTAGCACAGCAGGCTAGTACATTCACTTACAATGATGTTCAGTGTCTTTTTCAAGTGACATTTTTCTGGATGTTACTTTTACTCATAAACTGATGAGACACAATGGTTTCATTTTGTGACTAGTGTACATGGTTGTCACCTGAACACTATCAGAAAACTTCCTCTTGACCCTGAATCACAAATGATGATCATTCAGTTAGTAGTGCTTGTGAATGTATACTGTTTTTTGTTGTGGAGATATAGTCTGGACTGGCATTGTTCATTCGTTACAACTTCCAAAAAGTTATCCGGAATGATTATTTTGGGGAAACATAGAAAATGTCTAATAATTGTGTGTTGGCTTCTTTGTAGCAAGCTTTGCAGAAGTTACGAGCCCAGTGCTGATCTCTGTTTGTCACTGGGTGTTCCCGAGTTCTGCAACATTAGTCCTGCAAGGGTTTCGCTAACACTGATTTATATGTGGTCAGAGTTTGATAGTAGGCCTTGCTACAGTACTTGACAATGCTGAGTGCTGCTATATTTAGGTTGACCAGTACATAAGATTTGGGGAGTGTCACAGTTTATCATCTTTTCATCAGTTTGGTCTGTATTGTATTATGACAGTGTTATTTATATGTATATTTTGTTCATGTCAATTACAGAAGTTGAGCAGTCAGTAGTGGGTTGATTCACAATGCAAAGTCAGTCATTTAACTTGATCAGCTTTCCCAACCTTGAGTTCAGCCAGCTGTAAAACTGAGAACCAGAGACTTAGTTCTACAGAAACTACATCTTGAAAAATTGAATGCCTGCCTGCAAGGTGAGGCACACATAGTCCTGACTGTCAGTGTACTGAGTGCTAGCAGGATCTCTCTCTCTCTCTCTGAACCTTAAGTGCCCAGGGCACATGGGGCTTCCGCAAGGGTTTTCCACAAATGCCTGTCCTTTGCCTTTTTTTCTGCTCTTGCCCAGGTGAGCCCTCTATTGCTCAACATCCTAGCAGGATATTCACATCAAAATGAGTTCCATGTGCAAATTAGAAGTGAGCAAACAAAATAAGGCTAGTTTAACAAGAGCAGAGTAGAAATGGCCATCACTTGCGTTAGAGCATAAATACAAGCTCTGACAATTAAGCAATGAGACTGATTTTATTATGGCCAAGACAAAAATGCCATCTGTGAAGCAAAGCATGGAATCCAAAGAAGCAGCTTTATCTATGATCTGGCAACTTTTCATCGCTACCCGATAAGCAGAGGACAAGCAAGCCGCCATTTTGTTGACCTAGTTAGAGGTGCTGTCACGTAATCAGCATGGAGCAAAAAAGCTAACATTAAATTCTGTTTAAAACTCGGAAAAAGTGCCATTGAGACAGTTGAATTGATGCGACAAGTTTATAAGGATAATTGTTTACCTCGTGCACAGAAATTCAGGTGGTATTCATGATTCATTATATTGAGGAAAATATTTGATGTAAAGTGGAATAATTCAAGAACAACACAGAGATAAGACAGATGAGCAGACACATGAGCAAACACATTGGTGATCAGAAAAAGAAGATGGACATGTAAACCATGTGATGAGAAGAAACAGTCAGATAATACCAAAACAAGATATCAAGTGGAGCACAACAGGCTCCAAAGAGGTCGAACACGTGAAACTCTAAAGAGGATATTGTTAAGAGAAGCCAGTTTAGTGGGCGTAACATCCCTTGATTAAGTTGAAAGACTTGCGAGAACAGGAAAACTTGGCAAACAACTGTGCTACCCCTGTGTGACGTTTAACAGCACGGGAAGGATGTAAGATTCATGATTCTTCTTCTTTGTGCGCATTGTCTGTCTCTTTCTGCAATCCTTTCTCTTGGACTCTCTTGTCAGTGTTTTTTTTGTAAACATGTATGGAACCATAGAGCTTATCTTCTTTGGTTCCACTGGGCCAGTAATTGCTTCTCAGTTTCTCGTAGTTGGTGCAGTTTTGGAGGTTCCACAGTTTGGAGCACTTTGGCACATGTACAAACAGTAGTAGTACCAACCTTAAACTTCGTATACGTATGACTTCAGATTTGGCTGTGTCCTGTTCGGAGATGGAAAGTGGTGACTTGTTCCTTTCTATTTAGCATGTGATAGTCATCATGTAGTGGTGCTTGTGGCTTCCTGTAGGTTTTTATCATGCTTTTCTTCTGAATATAGGTGATTGGTATGTCTGGTTGCTCCATTTCAGTGCCCTCTTTGGCTAGACGGTCGGCATATGGCCTAGTATCCAACAGTGGGAGGGAATCCACTGCAAGGTGACTCTGTGTTGTCAGCCAATTTTTGACAAAGCATCCTTAACTCACGGACGTTCCCATATGGGCCACACAAAAAACGCGGGTCTTGATATGTATAGGGGGTATAGTTGTAAAAGTGAATGTACAAAGCATTTCCACTTTAAAAGTACACATATTATGCATGAAAATAGTTGTAAATGTAAGATTTCATAAATTAAAGATTTTTTTTTTATGAAAAAAGAGGTAGTGTGACAATTTCAGCTGATAATTGTGTAGTGCGTACCATCGACAGTGCGTAGATGTACAATGTTTACCATCGGCAATTTCCAGATCTACTTAAAATTTTGTCCGATCTCGACATGTGGTGACATTCTCACTAAAATAATGTCTGAAATAACCTTCTAACTACTTCTCCAGTCCATTTAATAGGTCTAGATGTACTTGGGGTACATTCAGGAACAGTGGGCGGGTCATAGGACATGTCTTTATGTCTCCGAAATCACAATAAATGTTGAAATTTCTCCATTAAAAATATCGATTTTGCTCGATTGTTAGCCACACTTTGGATTGAACTATGAAAGGTCACCAGACATGCGCAGATAAATCGTGTACAATAAAAAGTTACATTGGTTTTATGCTGCAACGAAACAAAATCGCTACAACGTGGATGGCAGACACCAGACTAACAGGAAGAATTCACTATAGTGTCATTGGCATGGAAAGCAGTGATGTTTGGATATTCAATATGTGCTCCTGCCCCTCCATTCTTTATGGCATTATGTGCAGATCCATCTTTATACACACATATTCAGGTGTCACATGGATATTTGTCATCTAGAACACTAAGTGTAGCTGTTGATCTTACAAGACTGCTCTGCATCTCACCATTCTGCACACCTTTCACTTCAGTCTGAATAGACATTTGTGTACATTCAGCTTCTTTCCATGGTGTATGCTCTGGTACAGATGATAATGGAGCGACTACAGTTGGAAGGTCAGGTATCAACTTACTCGTACGCTTGGCCTGGTGAATGAAGCTGCTTCTTTTAAGCCAAGTTATTGAATCTCTCCTTCAGGGATGGCTTACAGAGCTGAGGAATTTCTCTCTGACGGTCATGACCTTTGTGTCTCTGTTTTCCTTTAGTGCTTGAACATCAACTATTTTCTGCATTTCTACTACTGGTGTGGACCTCATGGCACCTGTGATAATCTGTAGTGACTGATTTTGTTCCTTGTTTATATTATGCAGCATAGTGTAAGTGGGTTGGTTGTCCATCATTAAGGATATTTCATTTACAAAGATCTTACTTGCTTTCTTTCAAAATCAGTCACTACGGATTATCACAGGTGCCATGAGGTCCACACCAATAGTAGAAATGCAGAAAATAGTTGGTGTTCAACCGCTAAAGGAACGTAGAGACACAAAGGTCATGACCATGGGAGAAAAATTCCTTAGCTCTGTAAGCCATCCCCTGAAGGAGAGATTCAATAACTTGGCATTAGGACGGCTTAAAAGAAGCAGCTTCATTCATCAGGCCAAGCGTATGCGTAAGCTGATACCTGACCTTCCAACTGTAGTCACTCCATTATCATCTGTACCAGAGCATACACCATGGAAAGAAGCAGATTATACACAAATAACTATTCAGACTGAAGTGAAAGGTGTGCAGAATGGTGAGATGCAGAGCAGTCTTGTAAGATCAACAGCCACACTTAGTGTTCTAGATGACAAATATCATGTGACACCTGGATACGTGTGTATACAGATGGATCTGCACATAATGCCATAAAGAATGGAGGGGCAGGAGCATATTTTGAATATCCAAACAACACCATTGACAAGATTTCCATACCCACTGGTAAATACTGCAACAACTTTGATGCAGAAGTTAGGGCAATTATTGCTGCAGTTGAAAAACTATCAGACTCCAGAATTGATACATGTCCTGTAGTAATTCTCACAGATGCAAGATCAGTACTGGAGGCTCTTCAGTGCAACAAACTACCAGACCTTAAGGATGCCTTGTCAAAAATTGGCTTACAACATGGAGTCACTTTGCAATGGATTCCCTCCCACTGTGGGATACCAGGCAATGAGAAAGCTGACCAACTGGCCAAAGAGGGCACTGAAATGGAGCAACCAGACATACCAATCACTTATAATCAGAAGAAAAGCATGATAAAAACCTACAGGAAGCCACAAACACCACCACATGATGACTATCACATGCTAAACAGAAAGGAACAAGTCACCATCTTCCGTCTCCGAACAGGACACAGCCGACTCCGAAGTCATATGTATACAAAGTTTAAGGTTGGTACTACTAATCTATGTACATGTGCCCAGGTGCCCCAAACCGTGGAACATATCCTCCAGAACTGCATCAACTACGAGACACTGAGAAATAATTACTGGCCCAGTGAAACCACTAAAGAAGATAAGCTCTACGGTTCCATACATGAGTTACAAAAAACTGTGAAATTTATCCAAGAGACAGGACTGCAGATATAGACAGACAGTGCGAACGAAGAAGAAGAAGAAGACTTGCTTTCTGTTTAGATGAGAGAGTGAACAGAGTGGTACTTGATTTCTCTGTGTTGATACTTACACACCATTTGTTTGTCCATGATGTCAATATGTTTGCTGCTCTTTGGACTCTCTGTGTAGCAACTGTCGCATATTCATCTGTACACCACATGACCAGATCATCTGCATACAGTGCCACTTTGATTCCATAGGGAAGTTCCTTGACCAGGTCATTAACTCTTACCGAGCGGTCGGGAAAAACACGGACGTACCGTAGGGTGCGGAGCAAAATGCGCGGGTGTTTAGAAGATTGACAGGTATAGTTGAAAAAGTGAATTTAAAATATTATTTCCATGTTTAAAAAATACTAAATATACATTTAAAAAAAAAGGTAAATGAATAAAGGTTCCAGAAATGTCTAGTTTTTGTAGGAAAAAATAACTGTTGAGAAAATAAGACAAAATACTTAGCCCTCCTCCCCCCCAAAAAAATCTCTAAAACACTAAACTAATGGTTGTCTACTTACCAAGAGCTGTAAATATCCACTTGTTACACACAGTTTGAAGATAAAATGAATTCCATCCAAGAAATATCACTTTTTACACAAATTTAAAAAAAAAATCAGAAGCAGAACACTGAAACTAGCAAGAAAAGATAAAAAAAGAAGAACAATGGTTAAATTCAGTTTGAGAAAAATCTTCTTGAACATTGGGGTGGTCCTGAAAAGGACCTGGTTATGGTGCAGAGTAATCTCCATGCTAATCGTCAGTACTGACACGTTTTCTACCAAATATTGTCGCAAACATTTCTCTACAAGCTATTGTACTTTGTCTAACAGGTCTAGAGCTACGGGAGGTACATTCAGTAAAATCTGCCATTTCGAAGGGCGTGTCCAAAGTTCGATATACTTTGAAGATTTGCAAATAAATTGAACAGAAAGCTTCCCAATATGTCCGCTTCGCGCCCACGCTGAATAAACAGGAAAAAGGCTATTTCTGATATGTGCAGTTAACATTCAAAGTAAAAGGTGGATTAGAGTGATTTCGAGAATTAAAAATATCAGGATCCTGACCATACAGCCACAACGGGAAACCGGAAATATCAGGATCGTGACCATAAGCTCGGTAAGAGTTAATGAATACCAAGAATAGTGTAGGTGAAAGGACTCCTCCTTGTGATACACCGCGTCGCAGAAGTACTTTCTGGCTTTTGTGTCCATCCATTACTACTCTAGCTCTTCTATTGTGTAAATAGGACTTTATCCAGTTGTACAGTCTTCCATTCACATTGCAGTTTCTTAGTTTCCTCAGCAGACCTTTTTTCCATACTTTATCAAAGGCTTTTTTCAGGTCTATCCACGCTGCTAGTACAAGGTTTTTCTCTTGGAATGCATCCTCAGTCTCTTGAGAGAGATAGGTCACTTGATCTTCCGTACTGTAGTACTGCCTAAATCCTGCTTGTTGTGGAACGAGAAGGTTTTCACTTTCTAGGTACCATTTTAGCCTCAGGTCAATGATGCGTTCCATCATTTTGCAAAGGTAGCTAGTGAGACTGATTGGCCTGTAGCTGGAGATCGTATCACTGTTTTTCCCTGGCTTTAGCAGTGGCACCATGCTTGCTTCCTTCCATATTTGAGATAATTCATGATTCAGAAGTGGCGTGAAAACGATTACAAATGCGACTAGACATGGACACCCAATTTCTGTTCATGTTTGACCATGAGGATGATGGCAGATGAATTTGGTGTTAACTGAGAGACCATTCATAAAATTTTAGTGGAAGATTTGAGCAAAAAAAGTTGCTTGTCGGTTTGTACATTTGTTGTCTGATGAATAAAAACACCAGTGTGTTGAGTATGCAAAAGACATCATCAAAACGTGTTGCAGGAGTCCAAAGTTCGATATACTTTGAAGATTTGCAAATAAATTGAACAGAAAGCTTCCCAATATGTCCGCTTCGCGCCCACGCTGAATAAACAGGAAGAAGGCTATTTCTGATATGTGCAGTTAACATTCAAAGTAAAAGGTGGATTAGAGTGATTTCGAGAATTATAAATATCAGGATCCTGACCATACAGCCGCAACGGGAAACCGGAAATATCAGGATCGTGACCATAAGCTCGGTAAGAGTTAATGAATACCAGGAATAGTGTAGGTGAAAGGACTCCTCCTTGTGATACACCGCGTCGCAGAAGTACTTTCTGGCTTTTGTGTCCATCCATTACTACTCTAGCTCTTCTATTGTGTAAATAGGACTTTATCCAGTTGTACAGTCTTCCATTCACATTGCAGTTTCTTAGTTTCCTCAGCAGACCTTTTTTCCATACTTTATCAAAGGCTTTTTTCAGGTCTATCCACGCTGCTAGTACAAGGTTTTTCTCTTGGAATGCATCCTCAGTCTCTTGAGAGAGATAGGTCACTTGATCTTCTGTACTGTAGTACTGCCTAAATCCTGCTTGTTGTGGAACGAGAAGGTTTTCACTTTCTAGGTACCATTTTAGCCTCAGGTCAATGATGCGTTCCATCATTTTGCAAAGGTAGCTAGTGAGACTGATTGGCCTGTAGCTGGAGATCGTATCACTGTTTTTCTCTGGCTTTAGCACTGGAACCATGCTTGCTTCCTTCCATATTTGAGATAATTCATGATTCAGAAGTGGCGTGAAAACGATTACAAATGCGACTAGACATGGACACCCAATTTCTGTTCATGTTTGACCATGAGGATGATGGCAGATGAATTTGGTGTTAACTGAGAGACCATTCATAAAATTTTAGTGGAAGATTTGAGCAAAAAAAAGTTGCTTGTCGGTTTGTACATTTGTTGTCTGATGAATAAAAACACCAGTGTGTTGAGTATGCAAAAGACATCATCAAAACGTGTTTCAGGAGTACACATTTCTTAAATTTGGCTGTTGCAGAGGATGAAACAATGATTTTCCGCTGTGACCCCACAACTAAATGGTAAAGTGCTCAGTGGAAGTCATCATCACCACCAAGGGGCAAAAAAATTTGTCTTCAGTAGTCGAAAGTGAAGACAATGTTGGTGTGCTTCTATGACAGCAAAAGAATTTATTCCAGATGGACAGACTGTCACTGCCAAAGTTTATTAAAGTATTTTGAAACTCCTACTGAAAAGGATTATCCGAGTCCGACCCAAGTATTCAACACCTGGCAGTTTTTTCCTTCTTCATGATACTGCACCGGCTCACCAGGTGGTAGTTGTACGGGAATTTTTGGCCCAAAAAACAAGTGTGTTCTCAACCATCCACCCTATTCTCCAGATTTATCTCCCTTCGATTATTTTCTATTCCCAAAATTTAAGTTACCATTGAAAGGACACTTCTTTGACGATACTGATGACATCCAAAGGGCCGTTAATATCGAGTTTAAGGGCCATACCAACAGAACTGCAGGGGTTGTTCCAGTGTTTGTTAGATCGTGCCACTTGCTGTATCAATGCACAAGGGGCATACCTTGAGTAAAATACAGGTTATGTCTTCAATTGTTTTATTTTTTTAATGGAATTAGTCTCATTACTTAATTGTCGGACCTTGTATCTTGATAATCTTCTGTTTATGTGTGTGGGTTATACTTTGTATTTTAGATAGTATTGTACAGTTAGTATGATAGCTGCCATAGTGTGATAGTATTGTGCTCATCGATGATGCTGTTATTTGTGAAACATTGACCAGAAGTCCCAGTGTGTAGTGTACTGTTACAGGGAAAAAAACTACAGATTCAAACATGTAGCTAGGGACAATTGTAGGACATACTACTTTCAGTCAGCACCAAAGTTGTCATATTATTAAGTGATGTCTTCTCTCTTTTTTTTTCTCTTTCAAAATGATTCACAGATCCAAAAAGTTGTCCTGGCATTGGGAGATTACCTTGGTGCCCAGTGCCATGCCTGCATTGGGGGCACGCTGGTGAGAGAGGACATGCGTAAGCTGGAAAGTGGTGCCCATGTGGTTGTAGGCACGCCTGGCCGTGTACATGACATGATCAACCGAAGAGCGCTCAACACCAAGGACATTAAAATGTTTGTCCTGGACGAGGCTGATGAAATGTTGTCCCGTGGTTTTAAAGATCAAATCTATGATGTCTTTAAGTTTATGCCAGCTGAGATTCAGGTCAGTATGTGTGGTGGTGTTTGTGTGTGTGTATGTTATGTATGTATTGCTAAACAGTATGTATATGTTTGTATATGTATTGCTACACACTGTGTGTTGTATATTGCTACTTTTGTGTTTTGGTGTTTGGTTGGTGGATTGAGCAGTCGGAAGTGGAGCTGATAATCATAGTGAAGGCTGATAATCATAGTGAAGGCTGATAATCATAGTGAAGGCTGATAATCATAGTGAAGGCTGATAATCATAGTGAAGATCTTGAAATGTGGGCACTGATAAGACTGGGACAGTGGGTCTGGATGATACAAGCATTGTAATGATTGGGTGTGTGGGTCTGGACGATACAGGCTTTGTATAGTTGGGTGTGTGGGTCTGGATGATACAGGCTTTGTAGTGATTGGGTGTGTGGGTCTGGATAATACAGGCTTTGTAGTGATTGGGTGTGTGGGTCTGGATAATACAGGCTTTGTAGTGATTGGGTGTGTGGGTCTGGATAATACAGGCTTTGTAGTGATTGGGTGTGTGGGCACCACTGCAAATGTTTGTCCATTCTAAAACTGTAAATTCTTTAAAATTCTGACATTTTTGTTTGTGTGTATGTGTGTGAATCCCTGTATTCTGTATTTTTTACTTAAGGTTAATTATGTTCACCATTGTTAGTATGTGGGTGTATGCTTATATCTTGATGTTATTGATAATAAACTTGTGGTTGCTAAAGTCAGACAGTGTTATTGATAGTTGTCTATATTTCTAGGTGATCTTGTTGTCTGCTACCATGCCAGCAGATGTACTAGAGGTCACTCAGCGATTCATGCGCGACCCCGTACGGATCCTTGTCAAGAAGGAAGAGCTGACACTGGAGGGTATTCGTCAGTTCTATGTGCAGGTGGAGAGAGAGGTTGGTTTCACCGTCACAGTTCTCTGACGTCAGTAGCACACATTTTTCTCACTGGCCGTCTTGCCAATGTAGTTTATATTGTTCTACAAGTCAAAAGTTTTACACAAATTGTGTTGCCATTTTTATATTTTTTGTTTATTTCTGTAAGTTATAGGAGGCTGTGTACTTGGAGCTGCATGATTCTGGCAGAGATTAGTCGGTTATTTTCTTGTAATGTGCAGATTGTTGTTCCCAGACCTGGCCAGAAAGATTGGATATGGAAAAGGAAGCTCTGGGGCTGTTGTAAAACTTTGTAGATTTTGCTTTGTCCAGATATAACCTGGATGCTGAAAGAGAAAACTATATTTCTTTTGTTTCTTGTTTTGCATTTGTATGTTTGTTGTTTCCAGGAGTGGAAGTTGGACACACTGTGTGATCTGTACGAGACGCTGACCATCACGCAGGCAGTCATCTTCTGTAACACTCGCAGGAAGGTAGACTGGCTAACAGAGAAAATGAGCTCCAGGGACTTTACAGTTTCTGCCATGGTAGGTTCAAGACTGGCTCATATGCTGGTACTTCTGGTCATTGCATGTGACAATTTCAGGTAGATTCTTGTTGCTGTAATATGATGGCTTCATGTTGGTTGTAGTCTTCCTGGACATACATGTTTCGTGCATGGCAAAACTTTTAGAAAACCTCTCCTAACTTTGACTAAGATGAATCAGTGGTCATCATCAAAGATGATGGACGAACAGTAACAACAACAACAGTCTTTCTGATGTGACAGTTTGTGTTGGTTGTATTCTTCCTGGTGTGACAGTTTGTGTTGGTTGTATTCTTCCTGGTGTGACAGTTTGTGTTGGTTGTATTCTTCCTGGTGTGACAGTTTGTGTTGGTTGTTTTCTTCCTGGTGTGACAGTTTGTGTTGGTTGTTTTCTTCCTGGTGTGACAGTTTGTGTTGGTTGTTTTCTTCCTGGTGTGACAGTTTGTGTTGGTTGTTTTCTTCCTGGTGTGACAGTTTGTGTTGGTTGTATTCTTCCTGATGTGATCGAGTTTCATGTTGGTTGTATTCTTCCTAAAAGCCCTGCACAGTTGATGTAGTAACTGTTAAGTTGTCAACTGGAAGAACATACAATTTGGTTTATCTTGGGTGAGGCAGTTGATCCTGTCTCAATACTGCAGCAGACAGTATGTGTGTTGTATCATCTGAAAGACAAGATGATCAGTGTGATCTGTCTTGCGTGGACAGCTTCCAGTACATTTTGTGGAAACTGAAGGTCAGGATTAAGATTAAAGTTTATAGACAGTTTCAGTTGTATCATCATCATCCACAGGGACAGCTAGTTGTAATAGTCCTCTAACTTGTCGTGTTATTTGTTTTCATGGTACATCCAGCCAAGCAGCTTCGGGGCCTTTTTTTTTTTTTTTAAATAACATTGTAAGCCTGATGTGCTTATTATTGTCCATGTTTTCTGATGTGTTTAAAGAAAAGTTTAAAACATGGCTGACACTTACTTGAGTAAGATATTTATTTTATACTTGTAATAGTGACAGTTGTTCTTGTGAGAAAGTGCAGAGACAAAACAAAAGTGCTTTATGTAGTATATCTTTGGTATAGAATAAGGCAGGTTTAAATATAATGAAACAAGTTTGTTAGATGAGAGATATGCAGTTTTTTTGTTGTTTACATGTGGACAGCACGGGGACATGAACCAGAATGAGCGTGACCTGATCATGAGGGAGTTCCGCTCTGGGTCCAGTCGTGTCCTCATCACAACTGATCTGCTGGCACGTGGAATTGATGTACAGCAAGTGTCTCTGGTTATCAATTATGATCTGCCTGCCAACCGTGAAAACTACATTCACAGGTATGCAACATTTGTTTAGTCTCACAGGTATGCAACATTTGTTTAGTCTCACAGGTATGCAACATTTGTTTAGTCAGCTTTTTTTTTTCATGATAGTAAACTACAGCACAACACATGACCAGAATGTGCATTTCATATATTCCGAAATCTATACAGAAAAAAAAAAGGCTTCTTATTCTACTGCCACCTGTCATTGGTCTTGTCCTCAGACATGTTTGTAATACCAGGGGGAGACTACGAGTCTTGTCCTTAAACATGTTTGTAGTATCAGGGAGAGAAGATGGGTATTGTTCTCAAATATGTTTGTAGTATCAGGGAGAGAAGATGGGTCTTGTCCTTAAACATGTTTGTAGTATCAGGGAGAGAAGATGGGTCTTGTCCTTAAACATGTTTGTAGTATCAGGGAGAGAAAAGAAAGAGGACACAATTTTGTAGGATTAGACCTAAAAAAAATAGACAAAGCACTTTAGTGAGACGTGAGAGAAAGAAAAATCACACGAGAATTACCTGGGATACAGACTGCGGTAGGACAAGCAGCCGCCAAGCCATGAGAGAACAGATACCAACGAACTGCACTTATCATGGAGAGAGAAGTCTTGTCCTTGAACAACTTTGACCAGTACATGTGAGATTCTCCTGTAATGGGGTAATACATCCTGTCTGTTGTTGTGGTTGAACTTGTTAAATCTTTGCTTGTAGTGTTTGTAGAACGAGCTCATTTCTCAGAAATATGTTGCATCTAGGTATGGACACAGATGTGACAGTTGTAATGAACTGCCTTCTTATACAAAGATGATGAATATCCAGTAAATCTTTCCTCCAGGCATATTTACATTAGAGAAAATATTAGTTTTAACTAGTATTCCCGTGCCGCAGAAAAAAACGCGGACATTCCCGTCTATGCCACACAAAAAGCGCAGGTTTTGATATGTATGGAGGGTATAGTTGTAAAAGTGAATGTACAAAGTATTTCCACTTTAAAAGTATACATATTATGCATGAAAATAGTTGTAAATGTAAGAAGATTTCATAAATGAAGAGTTTTTTTATGAAAAAAGAAGTAGCGTGATGATTTTAGCTGATAATTATGTAGTGCTTACCATCGGCGATGCCTAGATGCACAATGTTTACCATTGGCGATTTCCAGATCTACTTAAAATTTCGTCTGATCTCGTCGTGCGGTGGCATTCTCACTAAAATAATGTTTGAAATAACCTTCTAACTACTTCTCCAGTCCATTTAATAGGTCTAGATGTACTTGGGGTACATTCAGGAACAGTGGGCGGGTCATAGGACATGTCCATAGCCTCCGAAATCACAATAAATATTGAAATTTCTCCATTAAAAACATCGATTTCGCTCGGTTGTTAACCACACTTTGGATTGAGCTATGAAAGGTCATCTGACATACACAGATAAATCGTGTACAATAAAAAGTTTTAAAATAGTATTACGTTGCAACGAAACAAAATCGCTATAACAACCATGGCAGGCACTAGACTAACAGGAAGTATTCACTATATTGACTATGGCAGGAAAGAGTTAATACAGAAGATGGTGAGCAAAAGTTTTATTCCTTTCACAGGATTGGCCGAGGAGGCCGATTTGGTCGTAAAGGAGTTGCCATCAATTTTGTAACATCTGACGACATCCGCTCGCAGAGGGACATCGAGCAGTTCTACAACACCACCATTCATGAAATGCCTATGGATGTGGCTGATTTAGTGTAAACCTTCTGTTAGTGTTGCAGTTGCTGCTACATGAAGACTTGTACCCATCGCCAGCCAGTTTCTCATTGTCAGGAGAGGAGAAAAAAGATTTGTTGAAAATATTGTGAGCTACTGTAAATTGATTACTGCTCTTTGCAGTTGTGATTGTAAAATACTTTTTATGTTTATTTTTGTTTTATTCTCTCAGTGCTCATTGTTGTCAAGGATGTTTTGTCTTGTTTACACTCATTTTTATTGTCATTTATTACATTTTATCATCATCATTGTCATCATCTTTTCTGTGAGCTCCAGGGATTCTGTTATGATCTTTATCTGGAATCTGTGGAGTGAGAACTCTTGCCTTATCTTGTGAATCTTCCTTCCTGTTTATTGTTTCCTTCTTCCTGACCTAGTATATGTTGTGTTCGTGATAAAATTTGATGAGAAATATCCAGGATAATTAGTCTTGATAAAAAAACATTTCTTTTAACATTTGAAAATGAGATGTTTTTTATGGGTTGGTTGTGTTTCTTGTAACGAGTAGAAAATATTGTGAGATTTAGGTCCTGCGGAAGAAAAGTTGTAACACAACCAAGAGCAGCTTCTCTCAGACCAGTCAGTGTATTGAACTTGGGTCTTGTTGCGTTGTCCGTTCACCGTCCAGCCAACATGACAGATATATTATGTATATTTCAGTTTTAAGATGTAAAACATTCTGAAAAATGAATTATAGGAAGGGTTTTTTTCTTCTTAACATGCATTACTTTTTCTAGGTGGATGATTATGGCCTGCGTGGCCAGGTGAGGGACCGAGGATATTGTTACAAGTGTATCTCCATATGAAGTTAAGATGTTCATTTATTTGAATGTATGTGTTGTGGGTGTGTGGTGGTACATACTTTCACTCTTGTGGCATTTTGGGCATTGTCAAGTGTAGACTGTCAACAATCACTTGTCCATATATAAAGGTTATATGAGCTGTTCCAGCGTTGTTTGTCCAAAAACTTCAGAAAGAAAAAACATAGGTGTAATAAAACTTGCAAACATGACAGCTTGACTTTCCTGTGTTATTTCTTTGTTGTCGTTTCAAATGCCAAGCAAAACCTACACATAAAACAAATCCAGCATCAAGTCAAAGCTAACATACAACAAATCTAGAACCAGTCAACACTGACTCGCCAACAAATCCAACATCAAGCCAACACTGACATACAACAAATCTAGAACCAGTCAACACTGACACAACAAATCTAGCAACCGATCAACACAACACTGGCATATCAAATCCAGCAACCAGTCAACAATGACACACCAACAAATCCAGCATCCAGTCAACATTGACCTACAAGAAATCCAGCAACCAGTCAGCATTGGGAGATGCAACAAATTCAGCAATCAGCATGTTGTATGGTTGGTGGATTTGTTGTATGTTGCAGTATCTCAATGCAGTTATTGGATTTGTTGTCATACAATCATGATTGTACCCATCGCCAGCCAGTTTCTCATTGTCAGGAGAGGAGAAAAAAGATTTGTTGAAAATATTGTGAGCTACTGTAAATTGATTACTGCTCTTTGCAGTTGTGATTGTAAAATACTTTTTATGTTTATTTTTGTTTTATTCTCTCAGTGCTCATTGTTGTCAAGGATGTTTTGTCTTGTTTACACTCATTTTTATTGTCATTTATTACATTTTATCATCACCATTGTCATCATCATCTTTTCTGTGAGCTCCAGGGATTCTGTTATGATCTTTATCTGGAATCTGTGGAGTGAGAACTCTTGCCTTATCTTGTGAATCTTCCTTCCTGTTTATTGTTTCCTTCTTCCTGACCTAGTATATGTTGTGTTCGTGATAAAATTTGATGAGAAATATCCAGGATAATTACAGTCTTGATAAAAAAACATTTCTTTTAACATTTGAAAATGAGATGTTTTTTATGGGTTGGTTGTGTTTCTTGTAACGAGTAGAAAATATTGTGAGATTTAGGTCCTGCGGAAGAAAAGTTGTAACACAACCAAGAGCAGCTTCTCTCAGACCAGTCAGTGTATTGAACTCGGGTCTTGTTGCGTTGTCCGTTCACCGTCCAGCCAACATGACAGATATATTATGTATATTTCAGTTTAAGATGTAAAACATTCTGAAAAATGAATTGTAGGGAGGGTTCTTTTCTTCTTAACATGCATCACTTTTTCTAGGTGGATGATTATGGCCTGCGTGGCCGGGTGAGGGACCGAGGATATTGTTACAAGTGTATCTCCATATGAAGTTAAGATGTTCATTTATTTGAATGTATGTGTTGTGGGTGTGTGGTGGTACATACTTTCACTCTTGTGGCATTTTGGGCATTGTCAAGTGTAGACTGTCAACAATCACTTGTCCATATATAAAGGTTATATGAACTGTTCCAGCGTTGTTTGTCCAAAAACTTCAGAAAGAAAACAAACATAGGTGTAATAAAACTTGCAAACATGACAGCTTGACTTTCCTGTGTTATTTCTTTGTTGTCGTTTCAAATGCCAAGCCAAACCTACACATAAAACAAATCCAGCATCAAGTCAACACTAACATACAACAAATCTAGAACCAGTCAACACTGACTCGCCAACAAATCCAACATCAAGTCAACACTGACATACAACAAATCTAGAACCAGTCAACACTGACACAACAAATCTAGCAACCACACAACACTGGCATATCAAATCCAGCAACCAGTTAACACTGACACACCAACAAATCCAGCATCCAATCAACATTGACCTACAAGAAATCCAGCAACCAGTCAGCATTGGGAGATGCAACAAATTCAGCAATCAGCATGTTGTATGGTTGGTGGATTTGTTGTATGTTGCAGTATCTCAATGCAGTTATTGGATTTGTTGTCATACAATCATGATGGTGCACATGCAGCTGTTGATATGGCAGTAGGTTGTTCAAGAGCTCAAAATGTAAAGTTTGGCTCATGAAAAGATTTGTAAAACTGCAGATCTGACCACTGGATACTTGCATCTGATAGGTATTGGGATCACTAGTACACTTGGCTGTCTGGTATTAGCTTCACTAGTACACTTGGCTGTGTCTGATATTAGCTTCACTAGTACATTTGGCTGTGTCTGATATTAGCTTCACTAGTACACTTGGCTGTGTCTGATATTAGCTTCACTAGTACACTTGGCTATGTCTGATATTAGCTTCACTAGTACACTTGGCTGTGTCTGATATTAGCTTCACTAGTACACTTGGCTGTGTCTGATATTAGCTTCACTAGTACACTTGGCTGTCTCTTATTAACTTCACTAGTACACTTGGCTGTGTCTGATATTAGCTTCACTAGTACACTTGGCTGTGTCTGATATTAGCTTCACTAGTACACTTGGCTGTGTCTGAAATTGGCCCATCTCTTGCAAAGAGTATCGGGTCTGCAGTATGTAATGTGCGTATGTTGTGGGTGGCTGGGCTGTCTTCTCGTCTCGTTCACTAGAGCAGAGAGAGCCGCCGGTTAAAGGAAGTGAAATGCCGCCGGGGTTGAAAGGGATCCGCTCTGAGCAGAGCGCTGTCTCCCTTGCCCCGCGTCGGTCTGTCGGTAGATATCCGACTAAGGTTCTGTGAAGAAAGCTATCTGGTTGATCCTGCCAGTAGTCATATGCTTGTCTCAAAGATTAAGCCATGCATGTCTAAGTTCACACTGTCTCACGGTGAAACTGCGAATGGCTCATTAAATCAGTCGAGGTTCCTTAGATGACATGATCCTACTTGGATAACTGTGGCAATTCTAGAGCTAATACATGCTTACCAAGCTCCGACCCTCGTGGAAAGAGCGCTTTTATTAGTTCAAAACTAATCGTCTTTGCCCTTCGCGGGGCGTGGCGTCCCAAATGGTGACTTGATAACTTTGTGCTGATCGCATGGCCTTCTGTGCCGGCGACACATCTTTCAAATGTCTGCCCTATCAAATGTCGATGGTACGTGCCTACCATGTTTGTAACGGGGAATCAGGGTTCGATTCCGGAGAGGGAGCATGAGAAATGGCTACCACATCCAAGGAAGGCGGCAGGCGCGCAACTTACCCACTCCCGGCACGGGGAGGTAGTGATGAAAAATAACAATATGGGACTCTTTCGAGGCCCCGTAATTGGAATGAGTACACTTTAAACCCTTTAACGAGGATCTATTGGAGGGCAAGTCTGGTGCTAGCAGCCGCGGTAATTCCAGCTCCAATAGCGTATATTAAAGTTGTTGCAGTTAAAAAGCTCGTAGTTGGATCTCAGGCAGCTGTTGGCGAGAGTCTTCAGCTGCCATGCGTGGAGTGGTGCTCCTCCCGGCCAATGAAGAAATGTGAAAATGGGGTTGCCGCGCAGCACCACTGCGGAAAAGGTGGTAGAAATGATAAAGCGAAGCAAACAGTCAAACCATGGCACCTCTGGTCTGGAGGTCGGCCACGTCCTGAGTGCAGTCATATCGGGTGAAAAGCATGAACCGGTTTGTCCCAGAGGTTAAGACACTGCTGGCGAGACTCTTCGAATACCGCGCGTGGAGTGAAGCTCCTCCCAGTCAAGGAAGAAAGTGCGGAAAAGAAATAAAGGTTGCAGTGCGGTGCCAACGTGAAAAGGTGGTGGAAAGGATAATGTGAAATTTAATCGGTATGTCCAGTAGTATCGCTGCAAGAGCTACACATACCACGGCGCCTCTGCATAGAGGTCGGCCACGTCCGAAATACACCTACACTGGTGAAGTTTGCTTAAACTGGCACACACCAGGGGTGGAACTTGATGGCTAGACATGTCATGCCACCTCCGCTCTAGAGGTCGGTCACGCCTGATATACACCCATACTGGTGAATTATGCCTAAACCGGCTCACAGCAGGGGTGAATCATGAAGGCTATGCATGTCACAGTACCTCTGCTCTAGAGGTCGGTCACATCCCAAACACGTGGTGAGAAAGTCCAACTCTAGACTAAACTGGTGCAACGAAAACCACTGTGTCACGCAGTCCGCTTCAGAGACCCACCAAAAATACAGGCTAAAGTCCTGCGATACTCTGAACCTCTTGTGGTCCTCTCGGGGATCTCGTGTGGTCCTTTTGGGGACCACACAGGAGACCACGGGGCCTAATGAGGACCACAGGAGTAAATTCAGTAGGATCACAGTGCGGTCTTGGTGGTAGAAGCGAACGAAGAAGAAGAAGAAAAAGAATATCTCTCTTGCTCACTAACATGGTGATATAGTGTCACTATCATCTCTCTCTTGCTCACTGTGATATAGTGTCACTATCATCTCTCTCTTGCTCACTAACATGGTGATATAGTGTCACTATCATCTCTCTCTTGCTCACTGTGATATAGTGTCACTATCATCTCTCTTGCTCACTAACATGGTGATATAGTGTCACTATCATCTCTCTCTTGCTCACTAACTTGGTGATATAATGTCACTATCATCTCTCTTGCTCACTAACATGGTGATATAGTGTCACTATCATCTCTCTCTTGCTCACTGTGATATAGTGTCACTATCATCTCTCTCTTGCTCACTAACATGGTGATATAGTGTCACTATCATCTCTCTCTTGCTCACTGTGATATAGTGTCACTATCATCTCTCTTGCTCACTAACATGGTGATATAGTGTCACTATCATCTCTCTCTTGCTCACTGTGATATAGTGTCACTATCATCTCTCTCTTGCTCACTAACATGGTGATATAGTGTCACTATCATCTCTCTCTTGCTCACTGTGATATAGTGTCACTATCATCTCTCTCTTGCTCACTAACATGGTGATATAGTGTCACTATCATCTCTCTCTTGCTCACTAACATGGTGATATAGTGTCACTATCATCTCTCTCTTGCTCACTAACATGGTGATATAGTGTCACTATCATCTCTCTCTTGCTCACTGTGATATAATGTCACTATCATCTCTCTCTTGCTCACTGTGATATAATGTCACTATCATCTCTCTCTTGCTCACTGTGATATAATGTCACTATCATCTCTCTTGCTCACTAACATGGTGATATAGTGTCACTATTATCTCTCTCTTGCTCACTAACTTGGTGACATAGCCCCCTCTACTAACATGGTGATATAGTGTCACTATCATCTCTCTCTTGCTCACTATGATATAGTGTCACTATCATCTCTCTCTTGCTCACTGTGATATAGTGTCACTATCATCTTTCTCTTGCTCACTGTGATATAGTGTCACTATCATCTCTCTCTTGCTCACTAACATGGTGATATAGCCCCCTCTACTTTCCTGTCTCGCGTGTACGGTCCCAGCAATAATTTGCCATTTTCTAGCAGTTTCTGACTTCACTTTCTCCTGACAGCGGTTTGGTCAGTCTAACATCGCCTCACAAAATACATGAAGCAGTCCAACATGACAACGGCTTGTTTAAATAAAGTAGCTAAAACAGAATGCATGTGTACACATAATTAACAGAGCTTTCAGCAAAATTAACTTAAACAAAACACTGGGGACAGTTTCTTCACTTCAGGCCAGGAATGGAATGTGAAGAATTAGAACTGTCACAACACTGTGAATGTAGAAACTAGATGAACTGATCTGTGATGTTTGTTATTACTGAAACAAATCAGAGAAAGACTACAACACAGACTGTAAAGTTAGAAAATTTATTTTTCAATCACTTGTAAAAAATGAAGAAACAAATCATTGACAACATTCAAATAGCTTGATAAACAAATGATAAAAATGCACAGGGAGTATGTACAAAACTGGCTGGCCAGCAGCGACCACTACGTCTAAAAAAAAAACTGCTGTACATACGTCAAAAGATGATGCTGTCCCTGGAAAGACATGAACAAAACTGGAAAATTAAAAGTTCATGGAATGAGTTTGTACCAGAACTGACTGACAAATGTGGAGGAACATCATTTACATACAGTTAGTGGCTGTAGACTTGCTCTTCTACTTAACCCTCATACATACACAGTAACTGGCTGTAGGGTTGCTCTTCTACTTAACCCTCATACATACATACATAGTTACTGGCTGTACACTTGCTCTTCTAATTAACCCTCATACATACATAGTTACTGGCTGTAGGCTTGCTCTTCTAATTAACCCTCATACATACATAGTTACTGGCTGTACACTTGCTCTTCTAATTAACCCTCATACATACATAGTTACTGGCTGTAGACTTGTTCTTCTACTTAACCCTCATACATACATAGTTACTGGCTGTAGGCTTGCTCTTCTAATTAACCCTCATACATACATAGTTACTGGCTGTAGGCTTGCTCTTCTACTTAACCCTCATACATACATAGTTACTGGCTGTAGACTTGCTCTTCTAATTAACCCTCATACATACATACATAGTTACTGGCTGTAGGCTTGCTCTTCTACTTAACCCTCATACATACATACATAGTTACTGGCTGTAGGTTTGCTCTTCTACTTAACCCTCATACATACATACACAGTTACTGGCTGTAGACTTGCTCTTCTAATTAACCCTCATACATACACAGTTACTGGCTGTAGACTTGCTCTTCTAATTAACCCTCATACATACATAGTTACTGGCTGTAGACTTGCTCTTCTACTTAACCCTCATACATACATAGTTACTGGCTGTAGGCTTGCTCTTCTACTTAACCCTCATACATACATACATAGTTACTGGCTGTAGGCTTGCTCTTCTACTTAACCCTCATACATACATACATAGTTACTGGCTGTAGGCTTGCTCTTCTACTTAACCCACATACATACATACATAGTTACTGGCTGTAGGCTTGCTCTTCTACTTAACCCTCATACATACATACATAGTTACTGGCTGTAGGCTTGCTCTTCTACTTAACCCTCATACATACATACATAGTTACTGGCTGTAGACTTGCTCTTCTACTTAACTCCCATACATACATAGTTACTGGCTGTAGACTTGCTCTTCTACTTAACCCTCATACATACATACATAGTTACTGGCTGTAGACTTGCTCTTCTACTTAACTCCCATACATACATAGTTACTGGCTGTAGACTTGCTCTTCTACTTAACCCTCATACATACACTGTTACTGGCTGTAGATCTGCTCTTCTACTTAACCCTCATACATACATAGTTACTGGCTGTAGATCTGCTCTTCTACTTAACCCTCATACATACATAGTTACTGGCTGTAGACTTGCTCTTCTACTTAACCCTCATACATACATAGTTACTGGCTGTAGATCTGCTCTTCTACTTAACCCTCATACATACAGTTACTGGCTGTAGATCTGCTCTTCTACTTAACCCTCATACATACATAGTTACTGGCTGTAGATCTGCTCTTCTACTTAACCCTCATACATACATAGTTACTGGCTGTAGACTTGCTCTTCTACTTAACCCTCATACATACAGTTACTGGCTGTAGACTTGCTCTTCTACTTAACCCTCATACATACATAGTTACTGGCTGTAGACTTGCTCTTCTACTTAACTAATGATGTATGCCACACATAGACATCACCCTGTAACAACTAATGATGTATGCCACATATAGACATCACCCTGTAACAACTAATGATGTATGCCACATATAGACATCACCCTGTAACAACTAATGATGTATGCCACATATAGACATCACCCTGTAACAACTAATGATGTATGTCTCACACACAGACATCACCCTGTAACAACTAATGATGTATGTAACAAACTGGTTGTCTGACAACATAAACAACAGTACAAGTTATGCATACATTTATATACAGATATTCCATTAGCACAAGAGAAGAAGATCCTGCAACCTTACAACAGACACATTACAAATAAGATGCTGGAAGGAAGATATGGATGGACAGAAGATAAAATGTCCCCATGGGGTGGAATGCTCTGCAAGTGTATGACGTGAAGACTTATGACACAAAGATGTATGACATGAAAATGAAGGACATGAAGATGAAGACTTATGACACAAAGATGTATGACATGAAAATGAAGGACATGAAGATGAAGACTTATGACACAAAGATGTATGACATGAAAATGAAGGACATGAAGATGAAGACTTATGACACAAAGATGTATGACATGAAAATGAAGGACATGAAGATGTATACTAATGTATTAACCTGAGTTATTACCCTGTTGTGAAGTAACATGAATGTAGTACATGGCCTAGATCACAACATAATGTGATATGTTCACACTATGATTTCACTTGCGGTGGGTATCACCAGTCATTGCGCCGAGGCACAGAAGACAGGTACAAACACTCCATCTGCCCTGCTCTTGTGCCTTCTCTTATCTCTCTCACTGACTTTAGTCTCTGAATACCCTGAGTGTGTCCCATCTAATTTCTTGCACAGAACCCAGCCCACTGCTTGTTCTGTCTTTGCTTCATGTGAACACACAAGAGACAGTTGCTCTGCTTATTCTGACAATCAGACTAATGTGAGAGAGTCTGTCAAACATTTCCAATGAATTTGTCGTTTTCTTGATCCCACCGTCTTTGGTCATGATATCAAGCATGTTTTTATGTAACTGCAACATCAATTTTCGGCCACAACATCAGACTTTCATGAGCAGTAACTCTCCATCCATTCAGACAACCACCACAAGGTGATAAATGAGTCATGGAACATACTGGAAGAGTGTAAAGTAGTAGAAAAGTGATACATGAAAACTGCCTCAACTTAAAAATAAACATGTTCTTGAAAGACCTGTGCAGTGATGGAACGGAACATTTCTGAACATCCTTGCAAAATTCAGTCCGTGTGCTGCTTACATCAACATTTGTCCAGAGCTTCAGTTTCTTGATTTAAATGCTAAACCAAGAAATATTTTAGGAAAAGTCTCGTCGAAAACAGAATTGAGGACAATTTTCCCTGCTAGTTCAGGTACATCACCGCTTTCATCTTTATCATTTTTTGGCAGCTCAGCTGATTTGTCAGACCCCACCGATCACCATCTGAACAAAATATCACAGAACTGCCCGTTTCTGGATATAAAATCTGTGATGACAGCAGCTGATACAGAAAGTAACCATATTTAAATCCTTTGTACCTGCTGGAACTCAGCTACCGCCCTGCCCGTATCCATCTAAACCTGTGCCCTTTGACCTCCATCATGTACTGGGTCGATCATAAGCAGCTTCTCTATGATGTAACTCTTTAATGCCTTGCTGGATCCTCTTCAGATGACCTACTTTTGTCACTCCCAGGTCCTGCATACATTTATATACAGATATTCCATTAGCACAAGAGAAGAAGATCCTGCAAACTTACAACAGACACATTACAAATAAGATGCTGGAAGGAAGATATGGATGGACAGAAGATAAAAGGTCCCCATGGGGTGGAATGCTCTGCAAGTGTATGACATGAAGACTTGTGACACAAAGATGTGTGACATGAAAATGAAGGACATGAAGATGTATACTAATGTATAACCTGAGTTATTACCCTGTTGTGAAGTAACATGAATGTAGTACATGACCTAGATCACAACATAATGTGATATGTTCACACTATGATTTCACCTGCGCTGGGTATCACCAGTCATTGCGCTGAGGCACAGAAAACAGGTACAAACACTCCATCTGCCCTGCTCTTGTGCCTTCTCTTATCTCTCTCACTGACTTTAGTCTCTGAATACCCCTGAGTGTGTCCCATCTAATTTCTTGCACAGAACCCAGCCCACTGCTTGTTCTGTCTCTGCTTCATGTGAACACACAAGAGACAGTTGCTCTGCATCTTATTCTGACAATCGGACTAATGTGAGAGAGTCTGTCAAAACAAACATTTTCCAATGAGTTTGTCGTTTTCTTGATCCAACCGTCTTTGGTCATGATATCAAGCATGTTTTTATGTAACTGCAACATCAATATTTTGGCCACAACATCAGACTTTCATGAGCAGTAACTCTCCAACCATTCAGACAACCGCCACAAGGTGATAAATGAGTCATGGAACATACTGGAAGAGTGTAAAGTAGTAGAAAAGTGACACATGAAAACTGCCTCAACTTAAAAATAAACATGTTCTTGAAAGACCTGTGCAGTGATGGAACGGAACATTTCTGAACATCCTTGCAAAATTCAGTCCGTGTGCTGCTTACATCAACATTTGTCCAGAGCTTCAGTTTCTTGATTTAAATACTAAACCAAGAAATATTTTAGGAAAAGTCTCGCCAGAAAATGGAATTGAGGACAATGTTCCCTGCTAGTTCAGGTACATCACCGCTTTCATCTTTATCATTTTTCGGCAGCTCAGCTGATTTGTCAGACCCCACCGATCACCATCTGAACAAAATATCACAGAACTGCCAGTTTCTGGATATAAAATCTGTGATGACAGCAGCTGGTAAACATATTTAAATCCTTTGTATCTGCTGGGAACTCGGCTACTGCCCTGCCCGAATCCATCTAAACCTGTGCCCTTTGACCTCCATCATGTACTGGGTCGATCATAAGCAGCTTCTCTATGATGTAACTCTTTAATGCCTTGCTGGATCCTCTTCAGATGACCTACTTTTGTCACTCCCAGGTCCTGTAACAACTAATGATGTATGCCACATATAGACATCATCCTGTAACAACTAATGATGTATGCCACATATAGACATCACCCTGTAACAACTAATGATGTATGCCACATATAGACATCACCCTGTAACAACTAATGATGTATGTCTCACACACAGACATTACCCTGTAACTACTAATGATGTATGTAACAAACTGGTTGTCTGACAACATAAACAACAGTACAAGTTATGCATACATATATATACAGATATTCCATTAGCACAAGAGATGAAGATGCTGCAACCTTACAACAGACACATTACAAATAAGATGCTGGAAGGAAGATATGGATGGACAGAAGATAAAATGTCCCCATGGGGTGGAATGCTCTGCAAGTGTATGACGTGAAGACTTATGACACAAAGATGTATGACATGAAAATGAAGGACATGAAGATGAAGACTTATGACACAAAGACGTATGACATGAAAATGAAGGACATGAAGATGAAGACTTATGACACAAAGATGTATGACATGAAAATGAAGGGCACGAAGATGAAGACTTATGACATGAAGATGAAGGACATGAAGATGTATACTAATGTATTAACCTGAGTTATTACCCTGTTGTGAAGTAACATGAATGTAGTACATGGCCTAGATCACAACATAATGTGATATGTTCACACTATGATTTCACTTGCGGTGGGTATCACCAGTCATTGCGCCGAGGCACAGAAGACAGGTACAAACACTCCATCTGCCCTGCTCTTGTGCCTTCTCTTATCTCTCTCACTGACTTTAGTCTCTGAATACCCCTGAGTGTGTCCCATCTAATTTCTTGCACAGAACCCAGCCCACTGCTTGTTCTGTCTTTGCTTCATGTGAACACACAAGAGACAGTTGCTCTGCATCTTATTCTGACAATCAGACTAATGTGAGAGAGTCTGTCAAACATTTTCCAATGAATTTGTCGTTTTCTTGATCCCACCGTCTTTGGTCATGATATCAAGCATGTTTTTATGTAACTGCAACATCAATATTTCGGCCACAACATCAGACTTTCATGAGCAGTAACTCTCCATCCATTCAGACAACCACCACAAGGTGATAAATGAGTCATGGAACATACTGGAAGAGTGTAAAGTAGTAGAAAAGTGATACATGAAAACTGCCTCAACTTAAAAATAAACATGTTCTTGAAAGACCTGTGCAGTGATGGAACGGAACATTTCTGAACATCCTTGCAAAATTCAGTCCGTGTGCTGCTTACATCAACATTTGTCCAGAGCTTCAGTTTCTTGATTTAAATGCTAAACCAAGAAATATTTTAGGAAAAGTCTCGTCAGAAAACAGAATTGAGGACAATTTTCCCTGCTAGTTCAGGTACATCACCGCTTTCATCTTTATCATTTTTTGGCAGCTCAGCTGATTTGTCAGACCCCACCGATCACCATCTGAACAAAATATCACAGAACTGCCCGTTTCTGGATATAAAATCTGTGATGACAGCAGCTGATACAGAAAGTAACCATATTTAAATCCTTTGTACCTGCTGGAACTCAGCTACCGCCCTGCCCGTATCCATCTAAACCTGTGCCCTTTGACCTCCATCATGTACTGGGTCGATCATAAGCAGCTTCTCTATGATGTAACTCTTTAATGCCTTGCTGGATCCTCTTCAGATGACCTACTTTTGTCACTCCCAGGTCCTGAAAAAAAAAAAAGATTCAAGAAATCTTAACATGCAACAGAGACTGAAGTCTCTGAAAAAGTAAATCATATTAATGCAAGCACTGAGTGAATGGCAAGTTTTAGCTGTGGTACAGATGGTGGACACCAGCATAAAGTCCAGTGTTGACTCTGTCTGGTGCTCTCAGAGCACATCTGAGAAATAATCTTCACTACCACAGCAAAGACACCAATCTCTAGACTCAAGATCAAGTTTATGCTTCTGGAAACATGAATAGGAGGTTAGATAAGATCCTGGTTAGCTCTGGCTAGTGACAGATTACTTGTGCAATCTCTGTGTCATTGTTTGGCTGGCTATTGTTAGAGGTGTTCATTCAGCACAACGTGGTAGCTATAGTGATGACTACACTAGACCTCTACCACATCTAATACTGGTCCCCCATGGCAGAATGGCTTAGATGCACTCCAAGCTGCAGTGCCACTTGGAAGACTATGTTAAATCCCAGGAAGGAACAAAATAAAAAAAAAATAAACAACTCACAGACACCCCGCCTCCCCACTTTAGAATGTCAGGAGTTAAAGGCCATAAAAATTTGTCAGGATGGAGGGGGTACTTCCTCTGATGATCTGAGGAGTTGTGTTGTTCTGCTCTCTACAAAAGAGAGTTTCCTGCACACTCAACTCTGATTGAAAGATGTCTCTCTGTCTTGATCTGTCCTATCACAACTTGGCTAGATCTCTCTTGATCTGTCCCAACTTGGCTAGATCTCTCTTGATCTGTCCTTCTATCACAACTTGGCTAGATCTCTATTGATCTGTCCTTCTATCACAACTTGGCTAGATCTCTCTTGATCTGTCCTTCTATCACAACTTGGCTAGATCTCTATTGATCTGTCCTTCTATCACAACTTGGCTAGATCTCTCTTGATCTGTCCCTCTGTCACAACTTGGCTAGATCTCTCTTGATCTGTCCTTCTATCACAACTTGGCTAGATCTCTCTTGATCTGTCCTTCTATCACAACTTGGCTAGATCTCTCTTGATCTGTCCTTCTATCACAACTTGGCTAGATCTCTCTTGATCTGTCCTTCTATCACAACTTGGCTAGATCTCTCTTATCTTTTGTTTGGAGGCAGCGTGGTTTTTCCTTCTCCCTTCTACCACACACATTTCTGTTTTCACTTGGAGGATGACACTTCAGATAAGTTCTTTACGTTTGTATTTCGTTGTGTATGTATCCTTGAATAAGGCTCACGCCGAAATATCGGATGTTGTATGTTTTTCATTTATACATTCTCATACTTTCTATTCGTTTTTTTCTCACCTTACTCACTCCCTCCCTCACTTTAAAACTGCACCATACACCTCTGTCTACCTTATTTATTTAAACCAGTTTTACTGCAGTCGCCATCCCTTTTATCTATCACAACTTGGCTAGATCTCTACTGATCTTTCCCTCTATCACAACTTGGCTAGATCTCTATTGATCTGTCCTTCTATCACAACTTGGCTAGATCTCTATTGATCTGTCCTTCTATCACAACTTGGCTAGATCTCTCTTGATCTGTCCCTCTGTCACAACTTGGCTAGATCTCTATTGATCTGTCCCTCTACCACAACTTGGCTAGATCTCTATTGATCTGTCCTTCTATCACAACTTTTACGGTTAGGAGATCGATTTCGCCAGCATCTCAATGATATTTCTAAGAATGCCTGGACACCTGTGGCTAAACATTTTTGCCTTGGCAACCACAGGGGCAAACAGGACATTTCTGTTAGTGCGATCCGCTCTTGTTCCGCTGATGTACGATCTCAGAGGGTCCTAGAACAGCGCCTTATTTTCCAGACTGGCTATTTTCACCCAGCTGGAATTAACAATGTCTTCAGCTTTCTGTAACTTCTTTATTTTTCCACTGGTCTTTTTAAAACTCTACTTTCTTTCTCTATGCTACCCCTCCCTACCACCATCCTATTTCCTTCTCTGCCACATATTGGTCTTGTCCTATTCACCAGTTTCACATTTTCTCCCTGCAGGTGTTTATGTTCTTCATTCATTATCTCTCCTCGCCCCCTTTTCCCTCCCCTCTCTCCCATCCCCCAACACCTCTAGCGGCTATCATGTTTCTACTGCCTTCCCCCACCTGTTCTCCTTCTCTCTCTCCACCTCTTCTTTATGATTGGCTCTATTGGGCATCTTTTGTTTGGAGGCAGCGTGGTTTTTCCTTCTCCCTTCTACCACACACATTTCTGTTTCCCACTTGGAGGAAGACGACACTTCAGATAAGTTCTTTGTGTTTGTATTTCGTTGTGTATGTATCCTCGAATAAGGCTCACGCCGAAATATCGGATGTTGTATGTTTTTCATTTATACATTCTCATACTTTCTATTCGTTTTTTTCTCACCTTACTCACTCCCTCCCTCACTTTGTAAAACTGCACCATACACCTCTGTCTACCTTATTTAATTAAACCAGTTTTACTGCAGTCGCCATCCCTTTTATCTATCACAACTTGGCTAGATCTCTACTGATCTGTCCCTCTATCACAACTTGGCTAGATCTCTCTTGATCTGTCCCAACTTGGCTAGATCTCTCTTGATCTGTCCCAACTTGACTAGATCTCTCTTGATCTGTCCTTCTATCACAACTTGGTTAAATCTCTCTTGATTGTCCTTCTATCACAACTTGGCTAGATCTCTCTTGATCTGTCCTTCTTTCACAACTTGGCTGGATCTCTCTTGATCTGTCTCTCTGTCACAACTTGGCTGGATCTCTCTTGATCTGTCCTTCTATCACAACTTGGCTAGATCTCTCTTGATCTGTCCTTCTATCACAACTTGGCTGGATCTCTCTTGATCTGTCCTTCTATCACAACTTGGCTAGATCTCTCTTGATCTGTCCTTCTGTCCCAACTTGGCTAGATCTCTATTGATCTGTCCTTCTATCACAACTTGGCTAGATCTCTACTGATCTGTCCCTCTATCACAACTTGGCTAGATCTCTACTGATCTGTCCCTCTATCACAACTTGGCTAGATCTCTACTGATCTGTCCCTCTATCACAACTTGGCTAGATCTCTCTTGATCTGTCCTTCTATCACAACTTGGCTAGATCTCTCTTGATCTGTCCCTCTATCACAACTTGGCTAGATCTCTACTGATCTGTCCCTCTATCACAACTTGGCTAGATCTCTACTGATCTGTCCCTCTATTACAACTTGGCTAGATCTGGTTAGATAACCATGATACTAAAGGCATCCTCTCTTTCTAATACAGATGTACTGAGGTTAATGCAACAATCATCTTGTGTAGTCTCTGATAACTTTTTGTGTAGTTTGATAACTTTTCATCACTTGGAAGGTCTCCAGAATCCAAGAAAGAAAACTGCAACATGATTCAGCAACAAGTCTGATGATGGAAAACATTCAGATTTTAAATTCTTAGTAAAATGTTCCCACCTTCAAGTCTCTCCTTTCCAGGTTGAACAGCTCGGCTCCTGTAATCTCATGAGCTTTGAAACTCTCCTTGTACTCTCCCAGAGCCAGACTGTCCAGCCACTGACCTACTTCCTCCAATGTCCAGGTAGCAAAATCAAATGCTGTCAAAGATAAGACTTTTGATAAGACATTTTTAAAACATGGACAAGATGACATTTGTTTAAAACATGGATAAGATAAGACATTTATTTAAAACATGGACAAGATATTTGTTCAAAACATGGACAATAAAACTGAAGCTGGTAGTGGAGGTGTCTTGCTGTGGTTGTGAGATAAGTGACGCTGGTAGTGGAGGTGTCTTGCTGTGGTTGTGAGATAAGTGACGCTGGTATTGGAGGTGTGTCTTGCTGTGGTTGTGAGATAAGTGACGCTGATAGTGGAGGTGTCTTGCTGTGGTTGTGAGATAAGTGACGCTGGTAGTGGAGGTGTGTCTTGTTGTGGTTGTGAGATAAGTGACGCTGGTAGTGGAGGTGTGTCTTGCTGTGGTTGTGAGATAAGTGACGCTGGTATTGGAGGTGTGTCTTGTTGTGGTTGTGAGATAAGTGACGCTGGTAGTGGAGGTGTGTCTTGTTGTGGTTGTGAGATAAGTGACGCTGGTATTGGAGGTGTCTTGTTGTGATTGTGAGATAAGTGACGCTGGTAGTGGAGGTGTGTCTTGTTGTGGTTGTGAGATAAGTGACGCTGGTATTGGAGGTGTGTCTTGCTGTGGTTGTGAGATACAAGTTTAAGGCAGTTGATGTTACTGAGGAGAATTTGCCAAACTCTTTTAGTATTTTTGGCCTTGAAATATACAGGAGTGAAATGAATGAAAATGTATAAAGAAAGCTACTGAACAAAAATACAGTAAATTCAAATACTCATATACAACTGAAGAGAGAAGTGCTGTAGTATCAGTCTCCTGGCAGGTCATGCTACAGGGAAGATCTTGATGTGAATATGAAGCTCTTGGCATTTAATGTCATGGATAAGATCTTGATGTGAATATGAAGCTCTTGGCATTTAATGTCATGGATAAGATCTTGATGTGAATATGAAGCTCTTGGCATTTAATGTCATGGATAAGATCTTGATGTGAATATGAAGCTCTTGGCATTTAATGTCATGGATAAGATCTTGAAGTGAATATGAAGCTCTTGGCATTTAATGTCATGGAGAAGATCCTGAGAGACAAATTTAAAACGATGTATTTAGAGATGTATGATAGAAGAGATAATCCAAACCAAGGTAAGTCAGAGAGATAATCCAAACCAAGGTAAGTCAGAGAGATAATCCAAACCAAGGTAAGATAGAGAAAGAGAGGATACACACAAACTTTGATTACCATGCATGGCTTTACAGTAGTCACTGCGTGTGTACTAATTTAAATACTTATAAACATTACGTCTACACCAAGTTGTGTAGTCTGTTATTTTCACACTTATAAAACATATGTACACAGATCTGTGTCCTCTGTTATGTACACACTTATAAACGCTATGTGTAAACTGAGCTGTGTTCTCTGTTATGTACACACTTATAAATGCTATGTTTATGCTGAGCTGTGTACTCTATCATGAACACATAAATGCTATGTGCATGCTGAGCTGTGTACTCTGTACATGTATGCACAAGCACTATGTGATTGCTGAGCTGTGTACTCTGTCATGTACACACTTATAAATGCTATGTGTACACCAAGTTGTGTCCTCTGTCAGTACACACTTATAAATGCTACATGTACACTGAGCTGTATCCTCTGTCAAGTACACACTTATAAATGCTTCGTGTACACCGAGCTGTGTCCTCTGTCAAGTACACACTTATAAATGCTACGTGTACACCGAGCTGTGTCCTCTGTCAAGTACACACTTATAAGTGCTACGTGTACACCGAGCTGTGTCCTCTGTCAAGTACACACTTATAAATGCTATATGTACACCGAGCTGTGTACTCTATCATGTATGCACAATCGCTATGTGACTACTGAGCTGTGTCCTCTGTCATGTACACAGTGCCAGCTACTCACCTGAAGGAAGAGCACTTCTAGGTTTCTCCTTCACTCTACCCCTCAGCTTGCTATAAACCTGCTTTAGTCTGCCCTGTTTACGTCCATGATGTTCTAGCAAGTTCATCTACAGATAACAAAACATCAAATCTATGATGTTCTGGCAAGTTCATCTATAGATAATAAACAATATGAAATATATAATGTTCTGGCAAGTTCATCTACAGATAATAAACAATATCAGGTACAAACTGTTCTCGCCAATTCACTTACAGACAAGTCCATACTAGGTGGTATCAGAAAGTTCTTGGGCTATACTTCCTGTGACTGTACTATTCAACATATACACATAGGATGCTGAAGGGAGTTACTCTCAAGTCTGCTGAATCAGTCTGCTACTGTCCACACATGTTCATTCCATACACATGTTTGTGATCTTGTGTTAGGACTGACAAATCTGAGCAACATGCCTGCATCAAATTTTGCGTGAAGCTCTGCAAACCTGCTACTGGGACCTTTGAAATAGTTCTTCTGACTTTTGGCGAATATTCTTTAAGTCAGACTCAGGGCTTTGTGTGGTATGTGTAATTCAAGAGCAGTTGAGAGTCTGTTCAAGATGATGCCAGTTATCATTATATATTTAATGTCTGATCTGATCCCAGTAGCATAAGTATGTTGTGTTTGTATATATTTGTTATGAACATGTTTTAGTAGTGGATACTGTCTATTATATACATTTTCTCATAAAATCCCTTGTGACAACATCAGTGAAGCTAAGTACACCCTAGTTTAAATGAGGTCATGTGGAGTCAGTGCCAGGTCATCACAGTTTCACTAGGACATCCTGCTGCTAAAGCTGTGTCCATACCTCATGGAATGTCTCCAGGTTAACCAGGCCAATGACGTCATTAAGCTTCTTCATCTCCGACTGCAGCGTTACGAGCGAGTTCATCAAGCGATACTCCAGGCTCTCAGACAACTGTTGGCAGGAAGAAAAAGATGAGACATATCAACCACAAGCAACAACCTGGACTTACATGTCAACCACAAGCAACAACCTGGACTTACAGGACAGACAGGTAAAGTGTGTTGGATGCTCATACCTGGAAGACAGTCACTACATATTTTCTGGACCTCTAACGTAGGCAGCGGCTGGTCCAGCCTAATAACAGACAGTATGACATGTTTTATTTAATCAGATCTATGTATATGTCTCACTTCATCATTTTCTAGTTAGGGGACATGGGCATCAACATAATGATGTGCTTTATGTGTAAAGATCTGTCATTTGTGCTGCAACTTCTTTTGTCCATCATTATAGTGAAAGATGGAGTTCCCATGGCTTTCAGCTCAAGTAATAAATCATGTGCTGAAGTAAATCACGAATGATCAGCATCAACCTATTGATAAAACTGTCATGTTTTTGTAGATTTTGATTTAAAAAATCAGTTTTTTTTCCAAGAAGATCAATAACTAACAATCTGAAAAACTCACCTCCCATCACTTCATGTTCAATGTCACAGATTTATCACCAACAATAAGCTCATCTGAAAAACTCACCTCCCATCACTTCATGTTCAATGTCACAGATTTATCACCAACAATAAGCTCATCTGAACAATTCATCACCTTCACTTCAGTGTTCAGTGTCACAGATTTATCACCAACATTAGCTCATCTGAACAGAATGGATTCAGTGACTGGATCTTGTGGTCAAATTACAAGGAATGGATGCAGGTCATGGACAAAGTAAGTTCAGCGGATGCAGGTCATGGATAAAATGAGCTCAGATTAGTGGAAATTTTGCATGCTTTGATAAAGTGATATAATTTTACATCTTTTCATTTTTCATGACCCGCATCAAGTGCATATGCATATACATATATGATAGTGTGACAATTTATTTTGCCACATATTGTCATAGGATCATGTCTGATTATTTGGAAATGCTTGTTTGATAAAAAAAATAATCATTCTGTTACAGCAAAAACTGTATAAAGAATCATCATCATCAGGTGCCATGCCGACTGGCGTTGGCTATTATGCTTCTCCAGAGTACCCGATCCTTCATGCAGGCCACCAGTTCAATTGGTGATCTCCTCTCACACCAACCCGTCAGACTGTCCAGTATCATTTCTCTTGGTCTTCCTCTTGATCTTCTTCCTTCTATTTTTCCTGTTGTTATAATATTTTCAATGCCCCCTCTTCTCACTGCATGTCCTATGAAAGTACATTGTCTCTCTCTTATCTTTCTGACAAGGTTTTTTGTCTCTCCAGCTCTTCTCATACATTCTTCATTAGTTATTTTTGCTGTCCAGGGAATTCGCAACATTCTTCTAATAAACCACATTTCTGCTGCTTCCAATGATTTTTGTGCAGACCTGCCTATTGTCCATGATTCACTTCCATATAACAAGATAGGTTCAATATAGCATTTTAGGACTCGTTTTCTAACATTCATTGATAAAGATGTGTTAGCTAATATGTTTCTCATTCTCTGAAATGCAGTCTTTGCTTGGCCTATTCTGTTCCTAATTTCTGTTTTGCATTTCCCATCTGAAGTTATTACTGCTCCAAGGTATTTGAATTTCTGCACCTGCTTCAGAATGGTTCCGTTTAATTTAATACTGCATACTGGTGGATTCTGTTTCTTAGATATAACCATAGTCTCTGTCTTTCTGATGTTCAAAGTAAGGCCTTTCTGTTCACTTTCTTTGGCGACTTTATCCAAGAGATTTTGCAGGTCTTGTTGGTTCTCCGCTATCAGTACTGTGTCGTCAGCATACCGAAGGTTGTTAATATTGTATCCTCCAATTTTTATGCCTGGTTCTGTGATGATTGTTCTTAGAATATTCTCGCTGTACAGAGAAAAAAGGTCTGGAGATAGTACACATCCTTGTCGCACCCCTTGTTTTATAGGTTGATATTTTCCAATTCTATTTTCAACTCGAACTGCTGCTTCTTGCTGCCAGTATAGATGTTTTACAATCCTCAAGTCTTTGTCGTCTATATTGATGTCTTCAAGCATTTTAATAATTTCACTATGTTTCACCCTGTCAAATGCCTTGGTGTAATCAATGAAGCATAAGTAGAGATCTTTCTGTACTTCTAAAGCTCTTTCTGTTAGTGTTCGTAAAGCATAAATGGCATTGTGTGTTCCCTTTCCTTCAACAAATCCAAACTGTTCATCCGCTATTTCCATTTTTATCTTTTTCCTTGTTCTTCTCATAATTATTCTCAGAAGTAGCTTCGTTATGTGACATGAGAGGCTGATAGTCCGGTGGTCATCACATTCCTTTGCACCTGGTTTCTTTGGTAGTGCTATAAACGTGGATTTAATCAGGTCACTGGGAATATAACCACTGTTGTAAATATCATTCAGTAACTTGGTTATTATTTTTATTCCTGTCTCCTCTAGTGCCTCTATTTCTTCTATTGTTATATTATCAGGCCCAGTCGCTTTTCCTTTCTTCATGTGTTTGATGGCATCTATGATTTCATCTTCAAGTATTGGCGGTCCATCACAGTTTTCAGTATCTGGTGTTAATTCTGGTCTTTCTCCTCCATATAGCTCACCGATATACTCTGTCCACCTGTCCACAATGTCTTCTTTTCCCATTAACATTTTACCTTCTTTCGATTTCAGGCATCCTGTGGTATATTTTGTTTTCTTGCCTGTGAGTTCATTAATTCGTTTGTGCATGTTTTTGCTGTCTTTATTATGAGCGTCCTCTATCTGTCTGCACTGTTCATTTAACCACACTTCACAAAGAAACCAATTATAAAAAAAATGTGCAAAATATGTAAAAAGAAGTGATAAATTGAAAGATGATAACCTAGACTACATCAGAACTCAGTGAGTAGATGTGACAACTGTCAGTTGTGCCACTATGCTCAAGAGAATGAGAGAAGAGATGATGATGTCAACAAACAAAATCTCTAAGCACCTGAGAGGCTGGCTTGTCTGTGAGAAAGATGCTGACTTCATGGAAAAGCACCCTGACAGCGTTGATTAGGTCCACCACCTGACATCGCAAGGTAGGCTTGAAAAGAGGGTTAAAAATAGAACAGTTTATTTCCAGCAGACAATTTCAATAACTTGTAACATGAAAGGAATGGAGCAAAGGAGAGGAGACAATACACTTATCAACATATGCTCTTTTATGTCAATTTCTGTTCAAATCTTTTAGTTGTCTTCAAACATGAACATATCTAATTCATTTTTTACTTAGCAGGAACTGTAAAATGCCACATCATCTGCCATACTGATTTGCTGCATGGTGCATGATTAAAATGATTTCCTGCCTAGTGTGATGATTAACTGATTTGCTGTATGTATAATATGATAATGAACTAATCTTCTGTATGTAAAATATGATGATTAACCAATCTGCTGTATGGGGTGATGATTAAATGATATTCTGTACAATGTGATGATTAAATGGTATTCTGTACAATGTGATGATTAAATGGTATTCTGTACAATGTGATGATTAAATGGTATTCTGTACAATGTGATGATTAAACTCCTCATATAAATCACAGTTAAAATGTCTTTTGCTATAAGGCAGTTGCACACTAGGCATATGGACAGTTCAAGATAAACATAAAGATATGTGAATACATGCCAACAAAATACAATAAAAATAACCACATAGTTATTCATGTCACAAATACACCAATTATTCACACAAATGCAGGAGGAGTACAACAGCTAACAACTGTATTCCCATGCAAAGGTTGTAGTTTGATGTCCTCTATTTGACTGAGCTGAAAATATGGGTACCTGACACTACTAGTATTTGGGAAAACTACCCCTGGAAGTTGAGAAAGTATGTTTGCATGACAAGGCATAATGGATTACACCCAGATGTTAGTGGATGAAGGTGAAACTGGAATACATATTATGTCACATAAACATTAAGTAATATACAACATCATAACATACATAGCACTGGCAGTGACTTAAGTAATATACAACATCATAACATACATAGCACTAGCAGTGACATAAGTAATATACAACATCATAACATATACAGCACTGGCAGTGACTTAAGTAATATATAACATACACAGCACTGGCAGTGACTTAAGTAATATACAACATCATAACATATACAGCACTGGTAGTGACTTAAGTAATATATAACATACACAGCACTGGCAGTGACTTAAGTAATATACAACATCATAACAAATACAGCACTGGCAGTGACTTAAGTAATATACAACATCATAACATACACAGCACTAGCAGTGACTTAAGTAATATACAACATCATAACATACAAGGGGCATTCAGAAAGTAATGCACCACATCGTTTTTCTCAGGAGCTGTTTATTCAAAAAGCACGAAATTTATATAAAATCACCAAAACCATAGAAAACAAGTTGAATTCTTTCCAGACTAAATGTTTACAAAGAATTAGAAAAATATTTTGGCCAAACACCATAAGAAATAACATGCTGTTGGCAGAAATGCAGATGAAGCCACTGTCAGCAATTATTGAGGAAAGATGCTGGCGATGGTTGGGACATGTGCTCCGAATGACTGACAACTCACTACCAAAAATAGCACTAAGATGGACACCACAGGGAAACAGAAGTAAGGGTAGACCAAAAGAGACATGGGGAAGAACAACAAAAAGGATGTTGAGCAATAGAGGGCTCACCAGGGCAAGAGCAGAAAAAAAGGCAAAGGACAGGCATTTGTGGAAAACCCTTGTGGAAGCCCCATGTGCCTTGGGCACTGCACTTAAGGTTCAGAGAGAGAGAGAGAGAGAGATACATGGATATGTCATGTAAACATCGGTATTATTCAACATAATCCCCATCAACTTGTACGGCTTTACATCAACACAAAACCATTGCATGTATTCCTAGCCCGTACCAGATTTTCTCTTGATTATGTAGCCATTTCTTCGCTGCATGAATCACTCCTTCATCATCTTCAAATCTTACCCCTCGGAGTGCATCTTAAGTGGACCAAACCTTTAGGAAATCAGAGGGTACCAAATCGGGACTATAGGGTGGATGGGGCAGTACAGTCCAACCCAATTTGGTGATTGCTTCTCGTGCTGCCAGACTTGTGTGAGGGCGCGCATTGTCGTGAAAGAGAAGCAGGTCTGCTGGATTCTTGTGCGGCTGAACTCTGTGAAAATACTGACTGAGTTTTTTCAATGTCTTAATGTAAGCTTGCGAATTGATTGTCTCCCCTCTTGGCATACCATCCACAAGAATCACACCTTCAGTGTCCTAAAAGATAGTGATCATGACCTTTTCAGCTGAAGGAGTTGTCTTGAATTTCTTTCTTCATGGTGATTGCAGATGATGCCACTCCATTGACTGTCTTTCTGTCTCAGGTTCAAAATGATGTGCCCAAGTTTCGTCACCTGTTATGGTCTTAGTCACAAAGTTCTCTCCCTCAGCACTGAAACGCTCCAACAATTCAGAAGAAATTGCTTTCCTCTGCAATCGATGGTCATTTGTGAGATTTCACGGAACCCATCTTGCGCAAACCTTAGAAAATCTGAGAGCTTTTATAACAGCATTTGCACTACCATTGCTGACTGACAGCTTTAAGGCCAGTTGTTGAGTAGTGATACGCCTATCAGTAAGAATAATGCTCTCAGCGCATTTCAACATTTCTGCCTTGGTGACTGTGGCAGGACATCCACAGCGCGGCCGATCATGCAACTCATTCTCTCCACTTATTGATTCTTTGATTCTCTGAACCCAGCGACTGACTGTACTTCTATCGACTGCAAAACTTCCATACACATCACATAGACACCTGTGAATGTTCACAACAGTTTCCTTCTCTGCAACAAGAAATTCTATCACATTTCGCTGGTTATACCACAAGTTGCTAACACGCTCCATTTCAATGGTTACGGCAGCCCTATTCTCTGGCCGGTTGTGGTGCAATTTGGTTCACACAATTGGCACGTGCCATATTTAAATTGTGCAAAATTTCATGCTTCTAATTTCATTATCAGCCAAAAAAAAAATTTGTGATGTGTTACTTTCTGCACACCCCTAGTACATAGCACTGGCAGCAACTGTTCAGAGTCACTGATGCATTATGTCACACTACACTAGAAAGTGAGAATATCTGTACACAAACTATTCAGAGTCACTGATACATTATGTCACATTACACTAGAAAGTGAGAATATCTGTACACACACTATTCAGAGTCACTGATACATTATGTCACATTACACTAGAAAGTGAGAATATCTGTACACAAACTATTCAGAGTCACTGATACATTATGTCACATTACACTAGAAGTGAGAATATCTGTACACAAACTATTCAGAGTTACTGATACATTATGTCACACTACACTACAAGTGAGAATATCTGTACACAAACTATTCAGAGTTACTGATACATTATATCACATTACACTAGAAAGTGAGAATATCTGTACACAAACTATTCAGAGTCACTGATACATTATATCACATTACACTAGAAAGTGAGAATATCTGTACACAAACTATTCAGAGTCACTGATACATTATATCACATTACACTAGAAAGTGAGAATATCATTTTGATATCAATAACTCCCAAGCTCTTGCTCAGATATTTATATCCTCCATGTGTAAAATAGAATTATCTCCCATGCTGAACAGACATTTTTTGAACAGAACATTGTTCAGTGATTTACTTGTCAATGTTGTGTAAGAAGAAGAAGACTTCTCAGTGTTGTGTAAGAAGAAGAAGACTTCTCAGTGTTGTGTAAGAAGAAGAAGACTTCTCAGTGTTGTGTAAGAAGAAGAAGAAGCAGAAGAAGACTTCTCAGTGTTGTGTAAGAAGAAGACTTCTCAATGTTGTGTAAGAAGAAGAAGACTTCTCAGTGTTGTGTAAGAAGAAGAAGACTTCTCAGTGTTGTGTAAGAAGAAGAAGCAGAAGAAGACTTCTCAGTGTTGTGTAAGAAGAAGAAGCAGAAGAAGACTTCTCAGTGTTGTGTAAGAAAAAGAAGAAGAAGACTTCTCAGTGTTGTGTAAGAAGAAGACTTCTCAGTGTTGTGTAAGAAGAAGAAGAAGACTTCTCAATGTTGTGTAAGAAGAAGAAGACTTCTTAATGTTGTGTAAGAAGAAGAAGAAGACTTCTCAATGTTGTGTAAGAAAAAGACTTCTCAATTTTGTGTAAGAAAAAGACTTCTCATTTTGTGTAAGAAAAAGAAGAAGACTTCTCAATGTTGTGTAAGAAGAAGAAGACTTCTCAATGTTATGTAAGGAGAAGAAGAAGAAGACTTCTCAGTGTTGTGTAAGAAGAGGAAGATTTCTCAATGTTGTGTAAGAAAAATAAGACTTCTTAATGTTGTGTAAGAAGAAGAAGAAGACTTCTCAATGTTGTGTAAGAAAAAGACTTCTCAATTTTGTGTAAGAAAAAGAAGAAGACTTCTCAGTGTTGTGTAAGAAAAAGAAGACTTCTCAATGTTGTGTAAGAAAAAGAAGACTTCTCAATGTTGTGTAAGAAAAAGAAGACTTCTCACTGTTGTGTAAGAAGAAGACTTCTCAATGTTGTGTAAGAAAAAGAAGACTTCTCAGTGTTGTGTAAGAAGAAGAAGAAGAGTTCTCAATGTTGCTCTCACATTGTGAAGTTTGTAGCATGTTGGATGCAGAGTACAATAAATCCATGTGCCAGTGGAGACAGGAAATGACCAACACGTAATTTATAAAACTCTGAACCTACACAAAACAATTATCTGACACTACCACTCTGCTAGCTTGGCTAATGCTTGTCTCTGACACACTCCAGTGACAGTTATAGGCAGACACAGAGTTTCATCTAAACTCCAGTGACAGTTATAGGCAGACACAGAGTTTCATCTAAACTCCAGTGACAGTTATAGGCAGACGCAGTTTCATCTAAACTCCAGTGACAGTTATAGGCAGAGACAGTTTCATCTAAACTCCAGTGACAGTTATAGGCAGACACAGTTTCATCTAAACTCCAGTGACAGTTATAGGCAGACGCAGTTTCATCTAAACTCCAGTGACAGTTATAGGCAGACACAGTTTCATCTAAACTCCAGTGACAGTTATAGGCAGACACAGTTTCATCTAAACTCCAGTGACAGTTATAGGCAGACACAGAGTTTCATGAAAACTCTAGTGACAGTTATAGGCAGACACAGAGTTTCATCAAAACTCCAGTGACAGTTATAGGCAGACACAGAGTTTCATCAAAACTCCAGTGACAATTATAGGCAGACACAGGGTTTCATCAAAACTAGCATAAAGACAACTAATATGTCTGATAACAAGTGAGACTTGACACATCAAAATCAATCAAACATCAGCAATTTTAAATCATAAAAGGAGCTTGATTAAGCAAAAAAGGCTTATTTTGCAAGTCCATTTTCCCAGAAGTGTTGCTAAATAATATAGCAACATTCATGCATATTTTTTTAGCATGGCAGCTGGTTCTGGTGGCCAAAGACTGTGGTATTTCTAATGTCCTTTCTTTTCTCATGTCTGTTCAGATATTATTTTTTTCCTGTCTCTTTTGCTTTCTTTCCCCGCTGAGTTTTTTACTGCTGATCAGATTCTCAAAGTCCTGTCTTCTCATGATATATCCTCACAAGCGCACCTCTGGCTGTGTTGTGACCCCTGACCAACTCCAACCAAACTATCACAGACTAGCTACCTGCCTGATGCTTGTTTCAGATACAGAATCAGCAAGGTTGTGTTCGGAATACAGTCAGTAAGTTGTGTTTGCAAAGTTAGGTACAGTTACAACACAAGAAAAGCACTGTAACTGTGTTAGCTGACAAGATGCTGTTACTTGAACATGGCTACATCAAGGAAATTACATAAACATTTTTCTATTTAGTTCTTTAATATTTACTACAGTGTTTTACGCAGCATTTCTACATCTCTCTTCTTTCTAAACATTTATTTTGAACTAAATTTCATCTTACATCCTTCCTGTGCATGATATTTTGCCAAGATTTCTTGTTTTCAGTGTGATTTTCAACCTCATCAAGGTATGTTGTGCCCACCAAACTGATCTCTCTTAACAATGTCCTCATCAGAGTTTCACATGGTCGATCTCTTTTTCTTCAGCCTTTTGTATTCCACTTGATAGCTTGTTTTGAGATTCTTTGACTGTTTCTTCTCACCACATGACCAACATATGTCCATCTCCTTTTCTTGATCACCCGTGAGACAGGTTGTTGTTCACCCATCTGCCTTATCTCTGTGCTGCTCTTGAATTCGTTCCACTTTATACTGAGTATTTTCCTCAGGCATTTATTTTCAAGAGTCTAATTTACTCTCTATTTCTTTAGTTGTTTTCCAGCTTTCACATGCATAAATGAGGGCGGATATTACATTCGAATTGAATAATCTTAACTTGGTTTTTGTGCTTATAACTTTTGAATTCCATATGTTCTCAAGATTCTTTCATCTACAGGTACCAAAAATCTACTAAATGTGATTTATGTGTGTAAATAGCCACTAAATGTGGTTTACAAGTGCATAAAATCATATAATGTAAACAACACTTACAAGTGTTTAAAAAGCAACTAAATCTTATTTACAAGTATCAAATAAGAATTGAAATACAAGTTGCAGACTTACTGTATACAAAAAAGATCGAATAAAAAAGCAAGTGAATATTACATGCCTAAATTAAAGTACAAGAATGAAACTGAATTTAAATATACTACAATGTTTCCAAAATTAGTTAGCTATTATGAAAGACTATTTTTAACAAATATTTATTTGTGACATTTTTTCTTTTTTTCTATTCCAGACTGGAAGAATGAAAGATAACAATTGTATAGTTTATTCAGTACCTGCTCAGAACTAAAAATGATATAAATATCATTATCACTTTACTTATGATATAAATATCATTATCTTGCAAACTTGCTTGTGTGTTAACATTAATGTACAGAGTCTTGAAAAGTGTTTGGAAAGTCGTTGCTGCGCTGGCAACTGAACTAATTAGTTTAGAAGAAAATCTGAGTTTTTGCTTCTTGGCCTATTCCTGGTACAAAATATGTGTCCCTAACGACGTATCCAATATAGGTTAGCTATTTCACTTGACACCGAGATTAGGGATTACAAGGGCCACCACTGTCACACACTGGGGCAGGCCGCAAACACATAACAATAACAAATATATACACAGATACATCATGACAATATCAACTTCACCAAAATTCAGGCCAACCTGGTATGTTTCACTTTCACATGAATCCAGCTGGAACCGCACGCAAAAGTAGGAACAAATTGAATGAAACAAATTTTGTGAATTAAAACAAAGAAACAGCGAGCCACCAGCAACCTACATGGCATACTTTTTCTGTATCAGATGCTCAGTCTAATTTCTATGCAGTAGCACCACATGATGATATTTATAGTTATATAGCTTTATATTTTTAGCATGTACTTACACTAGAACTAAAGTGACCTAACATCATCAGTCACATATCAGCAAACATTTCTTATCCTCCTTTTTTAATTATCAAAAGTATTTATCTTCTACTGATTAAAATCTATAAATCTATAACCTCATTGCTGTTTGTATATGACAAATGTGTGTAAATCTAGAACCTCAAATGTTTATACATGACAAATGTGTGTAAATCTAGAACCTCAAATGTTTATATATGACAAATGTGTGTAAATCTAGAACCTCAAATGTTTATATATGACAAATGTGTGTAAATCTAGAACCTCAAATGTTTATATATGCCAAATGTGTGTAAATCTAGAACCTCAAATGTTTATATATGACAAATGTGTGTAAATCTAGAACCTCACATGTTTATATATGACAAATGTGTGTAAATCTAGAACCTCAAATGTTTATATATGACAAATGTGAGCAAATCTAGAACCTCAAATGTTTATATATGACAAATGTGTGTAAATCTAGAACCTCAAATGTTTATATATGACAAATGTGTGTAAATCTAGAACCTCAAATGTTTATATATGACAAATGTGTGTAAATCTAGAACCTCACATGTTTATATATGACAAATGTGTGTAAATCTAGAACCTCACATGTTTATATATGACAAAAGTGTGTAAATCTAGAACCTCACATGTTTATATATGACAAATGTGTGTAAATCTAGAACCTCTTGGCTATTTGTATATGACAAATGTGTATAAATCTATAACTTCTGTAGTGATGAGATAGCTTTTAGCATCTCGGCTGTTATTTCATCTTCACCTGCAGCTTTGTTGTTAGCCATTAAATTCACTGCTGTTTCAATTTCATGCAATTCAATTTCATCTAGATTGACATTTAGTTGTGGGGCTGGTAAGTCAGTTTCAAGGTTTAACAATTCTTTTGGGTGTGGTCGATTGAGTATTTCTTGGAAGTGTTCAGCCCATCTTTGCTTTTGGTCTTTATTTGATGTTAATAGTGTTCCAGTTTTGCTAAGGATTGGTCTTTCTTTAGATGTAATAGTACCTGTTAGCCTCTTTTGTATGTTATATAAAGTTTTGTTGTCTCCTGTTTTTGCTGCTTTTTCTGCCTCTTTCGCCATATTGTCTATGTATTCTCTTTTATCCCTTCTAGCTGAACTTTTTACTTTCCTGTCTATGTCTTTGTATTTTGCTTTTGACGAATCTCTTTCATGATCTGCTTTTGCATTCAACATGTTTAATTTGGCTGCTCGTCTTTCATGTATATACTTCCATGTTTTATCTGATATCCATGCTTTTCTATTTGGTTTTTCCGATCCAGCGCTTACTTTTGCTGCTGTGATTATGGCTGTGCTGTAAGAATTCCATAACTCATCTATACCTGTCTCCTCAACTTCACTGGGTGTTTTGGAATGATTGGCAAGTTCCTGATTGAAATTAATGTTAGTATTTTCTTCTTGTAGGCTGTGGATGTTTATCTTTCTGTGTACTGATTTCTTGTGTTGACTTTTCAATTTTAGTTTTATTTTCCCTATGTGGTTTACAAGTGCATAAAATCATATAATGTAAACAACACTTACAAGTGTTTAAAAAGCAACTAAATCTTATTTACAAGTATCAAATAAGAATTGAAATACAAGTTGCAGACTTACTGTATACAAAAAAGATCGAATAAAAAAGCAAGTGAATATTACATGCCTAAATTAAAGTATAAGAATGAAACTGAACTTAAATATACTACAATGTTTCCAAAATTAGTTAGCTATTATGAAAGACTATTTTTAACAAATATTTATTTGTGACATTTTTTCTTTTTTTCTATTCCAGACTGGAAGAATAAAAGATAACAATTGTTATCAGTACCTGCTCAGAACTAAAAATGATATAAATATCATTATCACTTTACTTATGATATAAATATCATTATCTTGCAAACTTAATGCATGTCTTGGGTCACTCTGTTGCTTGTGTGTTAACATTAATGTACAGAGTCTTGAAAAGTGTTTGGAAAGTCGTTGCTGCGCTGGCAACTGAACTAATTAGTTTAGAAGAAAATCTGAGTTTTTGCTTCTTGGCCTATTCCTGGTACAAAATATGTGTCCCTAACGACGTATCCAATATAGGTTAGCTATTTCACTTGACATTGAGATTAGGGATTACAAGGGCCACCACTGTCACACACTGGGGCAGGCCGCAAACACATAACAATAACAAATATATACACAGATACATCATGACAATATCAACTTCACCAAAATTCAGGCCAACCTGGTATGTTTCACTTTCACATGAATCCAGCTGGAACCGCACGCAAAAGTAGGAACAAATTGAATGAAACAAATTTTGTGAATTAAAACAGAGAAACAGCGAGCCACCAGCAACCTACATGGCATACTTTTTCTGTATCAGATGCTCAGTCTAATTTCTATGCAGTAGCACCACATGATGATATTTATAGTTATATAGCTTTATATTTTGAGCATGTACTTACACTAGAACTAAAGTGACCTAACATCATCAGTCACATATCAGCAAACATTTCTTATCCTCCTTTTTTAATTATTAAAAATATTTATCTTTTACTGATTAAAATCTGTGAATCTTCACAGACTTGAATGCTTGTAACCACACCAGATTGTGAATCTTCACAGACTTGAATGCCTGTAACCACACCAGATTGTGAATCTTCACAGACTTGAATGCTTATAACCACACCAGATTGTGAATCTTCACAGACTTGAATGCCTGTAACCACACCAGATTGTGAATCTTCACAGACTTGAATGCTTATAACCACACCAGATTGTGAATCTTCACAGACTTGAATGCCTGTAACCACACCAGATTGTGAATCTTCACAGACTTGAATGCTTATAACCACACCAGATTGTGAATCTTCACAGACTTGAATGCCTGTAACCACACCAGACTGCGAATCTTCACAGACTTGAATGCACTAGCTTGTCATTGTTGACACAACTGCAAAATGGACAGTGAGAACTTTGACCTCTAGGCAGACAAAACCCTTTCATAGAAGCAGAAAATAACCATATCAGGAAAAATACAGAAGATGTAATTCTCTGGAAAGCTCTCAGTACCTCTGCACCTTGGGCTGCAAGGCATCAATGCATATAAACAAGAAAAGAGAACAAAAAAAAAACAAACAGAACAACTGCCTTTTATGAGAGCAATGCCAAACCTGAGCATTAATGATGAAATGAGATTGAAAATCATGGCATATAAAGTAAATTACTGATGAAAAGATGACAAGTCTCATGGAAACCAATGGAAAGATGACAAGTCTCATGGAAACCAATGAAAAGATGACAAGTCTCATGGAAACCAATGGAAAGATGACAAGTCTCATGGAAACCAATGGAGATGACAAGTCTCATGGAAACCAATGAAAAGATGACCAGTCTCAATGAAACCAATGACAAGATGACAAGTCTCATGGAAACCAATGGAAAGATGACAAGTCTCATGGAAACCAATGGAAAGATGACAAGTCTCATGGAAACCAATGGAAAGATGACAAGTCTCATGGAAATCAAGGAAAAGATGACAAGTCTCATTGAAACCAATGACAAGATGACAAGTCTCATGGAAACCAATGGAAAGATGACAAGTCTCATGGAAATCAAGGAAAAGATGACAAGTCTCATTGAAACCAATGACAGGTCTCATGGAAACCAATGGAAAGATGACAAGTCTCATGGAAACCAATGGAAAGGTCAGAGCTTTAATGAATAATGACAGATAACAAAGTTGGGAGTTTGATGTACGTACAGTGTGCATATAGTGTGGCACATATAACCCACTACAACACCATACATTTTTAGAAAGAAACTCCTAGGAGAAGACGGATCACTGGGACAAACAAAATGTCTGATGTTGATAACTGTATCCCTCTTTAAGCAGAACACTGCGCAGCACAAAATGTGATCAAATCTAGAACATGATCTAGTACAAACCTCTGCCATCTTGCCTGCAGGATACAGCCTGTCCACACATTCGGAAGTTTGCTGGGCTATTGGGATAAGCTCATTCTCTACAAAACTGTGGGACTTGGCAGCTACCTTGACACTGGAAACAGAGAATGGTTAGAGAAACTGCCGTAACAAAGGGGTTAAAAAGTTTATGTGGCTGGTTTAGACTGATATGTGGCTGGTTTAGACTGATACATGGTTGATTAGGCAGATACATGGTTGGTTAGGCAAATACATGGTTGGTTAAATACATGGTGTAGAGAGAAATGACAGTCAGAGATAAGTGGTTACAGGGATTTATAGTTGGTTAGAGAGAGATATGAGGGGAAGTCACTAAGTAACTCACAAATGCCTGTTATGGCGTAAAAATCGAAAGTCCGATTTCTGAACCATTTTTTCCTTTTGTTTCCACCTCTTCGTCACTCGAGAATCTTCTCCCGCCAAGGTGGTTTTTCAATGGACCAAACAGGTGAAAATTACTTGGAGCTAAGTCAGGTCTATAGGCTGGATGTTCAAGAACTTCCTAACCCAACTGGCTAATTTTCTCTTGGGTTAACCGAGCCGTATCTGGTCTGGCATTGTCATGAAGGAGAAGTACGCCTCTAGTCAGCAGACCAGGACGTTTTCTTCTTCGAATTGCATCCTGTAGCATCGACAGAAATTCACAGTATGATACAGAATTCACACTGTCGCCATACTTCTGGAATTTGGTTAACAGCACTCCTTGATAATCCCAGAACACTGTCAGCATAACCTTCCCTGCAGAATATGTAATCTTGAATTTTTTTGCGCATGGTGATGACGGGTGTTTCCATTGCATTGAGGCACGTTTTGATTCAGGTTGGTAGTGGTGCACCCAAGATTCATCTCCAGTAATAATCCTTTGGAGCATGTCTTCACCTTCATATGCGTAATGAATGAGATGCTGCAATGACAAATCAAATTGGTTCATTTTGTGTTCATCATTCAGATCTCTGGGTACCCAACGTGAGCAAACTTTCCGAAAATTCAATTGCTCATGCATTATTCTGTAGGCTAAGCCATGTGAACATCTGACTGCACTTGCTACACCGTCTATCATTACTCGTCTATCAGCTCTGGTAATCTCATTCACTCGTTGCACAGTCGCTTCTGTTGCAATCTGAACAGGACGGCCAAGTTGGACTTTGTCAACAACTTCGGTGTGTCCCTGAGAAAATTCTTTTACCCAGTTATAGACCGCTTTATGTGATAAACACTTTTCAGCATAAACTGTAATCATTTCCTTATGAATGTCCTTTAGCTCACAAAAATCGCACTACACTTCTCTGTTCTTCTTTGGTACACACTAACAGTTGGGTAGCCATTTTGTTATTGCTTTGCGCATGCGCACATAACTCCCAGCACCCCCTACATACAACTATTATAAAGTTGGATGATGGTACTATCTAAAGATATATTTAAATACTACCTGATAAATGCCACTGATAAAATATTTCAATTTGCGAGTTACTTAGTGACTTGCCCTCATATATAGCTGGTAAGTTAGATTGTTGTTGGTTAGAGATAGATATATAGCTGGCAAGTTAGACTGTTATTGGTTTAGAGAGAGATATAAAGCTGGCAAGTTAGATTGTTGTTGGTTAGAGATAGATATATAGCTGGCAAGTTAGATTGTTATTGGTTTAGAGAGAGATATATAGCTGGCAAGTTAGATTGTTGTTGGTTAGAGATAGATATATAGCTGGCAAGTTAGACTGTTATTGGTTTAGAGAGAGATATATAGCTGGCAAGTTAGATTATTGTTGGTTAGAGATAGTATAGCTAGTAAGTTAGATTGTTATTGGTTTAGAGAGAGATATATAGCTGGCAAGTTAGATTGTTGTTGGTTAGAGATAGTATAGCTAGTAAGTTAGATTGTTATTGGTTTAGAGAGAGATATATAGTTGGCAAGTTAGACTGTTGTTGGTTAGAGAAAGATGTATAGCTGGTAAGTTAGATTGTTACTGGTTTAGAGAGAGATACTTGTATATAGCTGGTAAGTTAGATTGTTACTGGTTTAGAGAGAGATACTTGTATATAGCTGGTAAGTTGTCGGTTAGAGAGAGATATATAGCTGGTAAGTTTGTTGTTGGTTAGAAAGAAACAATGACAGTCAAAGACACATGATTCCAAGGATATATGGCTGATTAACTGGACTTTCAATACCACCATAAAAAAGAATGTATAATGGTGAAAACATTTTCTGGAAGAAGATTTAGGGCAGTGTTTCCCAACCTTTCTTTGGATCATGTCCCACCACAATGCCTCAAAGATTTTGATGTTCCTCCTGCCCTGTCACCCCCCACCCCCCAATATTCCATATGCCCCACACTGAGAAATACTGATATAGTGGAAGATCTGAGACAGCCTGGGCAGAAAGAGAGGACTGGGATTATCAAGAACCCCTGTCCTAGATCTACCAGCAGTTACAACAAGTTATTTTCTAACATACGAGTTTAAAAATGCATCCTGTCAAAAATATGAAGCTGACCTGCGTATCACAGCAGACGTGGCCTCTATGAAGTTCAGCAAAACCTGCATCTCATCCTCGGTCAGAGCCAGTGGCTGTGTGCTCGCTGGATGCTCCGTTTTCTGCTTCTCTGACCATGACCTTAGCACGTTCTCAAATGTCTGACACCAACACAGAAAAGATCCAAATATTAACAAATATCTACACCATGTTTTAGATTATATCAAAGGCTTTAGACCAACATAAAGACAGGCCTGTTCATTAATTATGTACTTTTGTTATATAACAAGATTATAACAACTCCATTTCTCTCAAAATGACAGCACCAGTGGATCAGTATTACTGTAGAGTATCTATTAGTCACTTTAGAATGAGCGAACTAATGATAGTACTACTACACTGCTTTCGAGATTCTTCGGATGCTGCACATGGAATGAAACTCCTCCCGGCCAATGAAGAAAATGCGAAAAAGAAATTAGGGTTGCTGTGCGGCGCCGATGTGAAAAGGTGATGGAATGCAAAAAGTGAAGCTTAGTCAGTATGTCAGTAGTCTCACGGCGAGAGCTACTCATAACACAGCACCTCTGCTCTAGAGGCTGGCCATGTCCGATATACACCCATACTGGTGAAATATGCCTAAATCGGGTGAAACTTGATGGCTACTCATGTCACGGTACATCCGCTCTAGAGGTTGGTCACATCCTAAACATGCCCATACTGGGATAATATGCCTAAACCGGCTCAATCCAGGAGTGAAACTTAATTGTGGCAAGGATTCGTCCTCCTGGACAAAAGCTCCATCCTGGTCACAACTAGGAAGGGTAGCGGCCACGATCACAAAATGCTGAAGTCGGAGACACTGGAGCAGTGCAGTCTAGATAGGCAACCACCTCTCACCTGGCGGGGATGTATGCAAATCCTAATCACGCTGAGGTTTTCTGGTGAGAAAGTCCAACGCTGGACTGGATGGGCAACCACCTCTCACCCAGTGGAGATACATGGGTATCCCAAAACATGTCGAGGTTTTCCAGTGAGAAAGTCCAACTCTAGGCTGAATAGGCAACCACCTCTCACCCAGCGGGGATACACTGATATCCAAAACACGTTGAGGTTTTCCGGTGAGAAAGTCCAACTCTAGATTAAACCGGTGCAACAAAAACCACGGTGTCCTGCATTCCCGCTTCTGAGACCCACCAAGAATACAGGCTCAGGCCCTGTAATACTCTGAACCACTTGTGGTCCTCTTGTGGATCTTGTGTGGTCCTTTTGGAGACCACAGGAGGACCACAGGACCTATCGAGGACCAAAGGAGTAAATTCAATAAGATCATGGGGCGGTCTTGGTGGCAGAAGCGAACGAAGAAGAAGAAGTAGAAGTTAGTACTATTTTCCTCTCTCCACTGTTTCCACTACTCTTCACATTATTGTTCACAGATTTGACACCACTGACAGATATAACATCACAGATATGTTGCCATGATTAAGAGCAAGTAAGATCTAGGACTGTATGGCCAGCAACAACAAAGGCAGTTCAAAGTATCATCTTCAGGCAGTTACAACTAGTATGGATAACAGCTATGACTGTATGACCAGTAACATTTTCTGCCAGTAACAAACAGGATTAGTAACATCTACAGCCAATAATACTAGCAGTATTAGTAACATATAAGACCTTTAATTAACATACAGGACCTGTAACAGCCAGTAACACTAGTAATATCTAGTATCATCTAGGACAGTAACATCTATCTAGGACCAGTAACATAAAAGATCAGTAACATCTACAGCTAGTAACAATAGCAGTATATGGTAGCATCTAGGATCAGTAATATAAAGGACCAGCAACATAGGACCAGTAACATATAGGACCAGCAACATAGGACCAGTAACATATAGGAGCAGCAAACATAGGACCAGTAACATATAGGAGCAGCAAACATAGGACCAGTAACATACAGGAGCAGCAACATAGGATCAGTAACATATAGGAGCAGCAAACATAGGACCAGTAACATATAGGAGCAGCAAACATAGGACCAGTAACATACAGGAGCAGCAAACATAGGACTAGTAACATATAGGAGCAGCAAACATAGGACTAGTGTCAGCCGCGCAGAGCTGCGCCGACCTGCACAGCGCGGGCGGTTGCTGTTGCGCAGGCCGACCGTTCTTTTGGCGAAAAAGCGCTCTCGAGTTCCGTGCGTGGGGAGACAGGCTTTCGCTCCCTTCCCGGACGGCGAGAGTTAAGGTGTTTCGATGCAGAAGCAAGTGGTTTGTCCGTCGAGCGAAGCATGTAAACGGCTAGCCAGCCAGGTTCGTGATAACGATGTAGTACGGTTTTGTCGACCGATGGTCTCGAAATTGGCCCATCTCTCGCAAAGAGTATCGGGTCTGCAGTATGTAACGTGTGTTGTTTGTGGGTGGCCAGGCTTTCTTTTCCGCTCGTTAGAGCAGAGAGAGCCGCCCCCGCCGGTTAAAGGAAATGAAACGCCGCCGGGGTCGAAAGGGATCCGCTCTGAGCAGAGCGCTGTCTCCCTTGCCCCGCGTCGGTCTGTCGGCAGATATCCGACAAAGGTTCGGTGAAGAAAGCTATCTGGTTGATCCTGCCAGTAGTCATATGCTTGTCTCAAAGATTAAGCCATGCATGTCTAAGTTCACACTGTCTCACGGTGAAACCGCGAATGGCTCATTAAATCAGTCGAGGTTCCTTAGATGACACGATCCTACTTGGATAACTGTGGCAATTCTAGAGCTAATACATGCTTACCAAGCTCCGACCCTCGTGGAAAGAGCGCTTTTATTAGTTCAAAACCAATCGTCGTTGCCCTTCGCGGCGCGCGGCGTCCCAACTGGTGACTCTGGATAACTTTGTGCTGATCGCATGGCCTTCTGTGCCGGCGACGCATCTTTCAAATGTCTGCCCTATCAAATGTCGATGGTACGTGACATGCCTACCATGTTTGTAACGGGTAACGGGGAATCAGGGTTCGATTCCGGAGAGGGAGCATGAGAAACGGCTACCACATCCGCTGTTGGCGAGATTTTTCAGCTGCCGTGCGTGGAGCGGTGCTCTTCCCGGCCAATGAAGAAAGGTACAAATAAGGTTGCCGCGCAGCATCACTGCGGAAAAGGTGGTAGAAAGGATAAAGCGAAGCAAACAGTCAAATCATGGCACCTCTGGTCTGGAGGTTGGCCACGTCCTGAGTGCAGTCATGTCGGGTGAAATGCATGAACCGGCTTGTCTCACTGCTGGCGAGACTCTTCAAATGCCGTGCGTGGAGTGAAGCTCCTCCCGGTTAAGGAAGTAAATGCGGAAAAAAAATAAAGGTTGCTGTGCGGAGCCGATGGGAAAAGATGGTGGAAAGTGAAGTTTAACTGGTATGTCCAGTAGTATCGCTACGAGAGCTATACCACGGCACCTCTGCTCTAGAGGCCGCCCACGTCCGAAATACACCTACACTGGTGAAATATGCCTAAACCGGCACACACCAGGGGTGGAACTTGATGGCTAGACATGTCATGCCACCTCCGCTCTAGAGGTCGGTAACGCCTGATAAACACCCATACTGGTGAATTTTGCCTAAACCGGCTTATACCAGGGGTGAATCTTGAAGGCTATGCATGTCACAGTACCTCTGCTCTAGAGGTCGGTCCCGTCCCAAACACGCCCATACTGGGATAATGCCTAAACCGGCTCAACCCAGGGGTAGAAGTCACTAGTGGCGAGGATTCGTCCTCCTGGACAAAAGCTCCATCCTGGTCACAACTAGGAAGGGTAGCGGCCACGACCGCAAAATGCTGAAGTCGGAGACACTGGACCAGGGAAGTCTAGATAGGCAACCACCTCTCACCCGGCGGGGATGTATGCGTATCCTAATCACGCTGAGGTTTTCCGGTGAGAAAGTCCAACCCTGGACTGGATGGGCAAACACCTCTCACCCGGCGGTGATACACGGGTATCTCAAAACATGTCGAGGTTTTCCGGTGAGAAAGTCCAACTCTGGCCTGGGTGGGCTACCACCTCTCACCCAGCGGGGATGCACTGATATCCTAAACACGTCGAGGTCTTCCGGTGAGAAAGTCCAACCCTAGACTAAACTGGTGCAATGAAAACCACGGTGTCACGCAATCCCGCTTCCGAGACCCACCAAGAATACAGGCTAAAGCACTGTGACACTCTGAATCTCTTGTGGTCCTTTCGTGGATCTCGTGTGGTCTATTTTGGACCACACAGGGGACCACGGGACCTAACGAGGACCACAGGCGTGAATTCAGTAGGTTCACAGTGCAGTTTTTGGTGGTAGAAGTGAACGAAGAAGAAGAAGAAGAAGATAGGACTAGTAACATATAGGAGCAGCAACATAGGATCAGTAACATATAGGAGCAGCAAACATAGGACCAGTAATATATAGGACCAGCAAGATAGGACCAGTAACATATAGGAGCAGCAAACATAGGACCAGTAACATACAGGAGCAGCAACATAGGACCAGTAACATATAGGAGCAGCAACACAGGATCAGTAACATATAGGAGCAGCAACATAGGACCAGTAACATACAGGAGCAGCAAACATAGGACCAGTAACATACAAAGGGAAGTCACTAAGTGACTCGCAAATGCCTGTTACAAAAAAAACAAACTAAATGCGACAGCAATTTGAAAATTAAAAATTTTGTAACCTACATTATTCCCCTATTCCTCAATGTAATCGCCACCAACATTGATACATTTGTCCCATCGTGTAATCAGTGATGCAATACCAATGGGGTAAACATTTTTACTTCTGTTTCCACCTCTTCATCACTTGAGAATCTTCTCCCACCAAGGTGGTTTTTCAATGGACCAAACAGGTGAAAATCACTTGGAGCTAAGTCAGGACTATAGGGTGGATGTTTAAGAACTTTCTAACCCAACTGGCTAATTTTCTCTTGGGTTAACCGAGCCGTATGTGGTCTGGCATTGTCATAAAGGAGAAGCACACCTCTAGTCAGCAGACCAGGATGTTTTCTTTGAATTGCATCCCATAGCATTGACAGAACTTCACAGTACAATACAGAATTCACACTGTCTCCATACTTCTGGAACTTAGTTAACAGCACTCCTTGATAATCCCAGAACATTGTCACCATAACCTTCCCTGCAGAAGGTGTAATCTTGAATTTTTTTGTGCATGGCGATGACGGGTGTTTCCATTGCATTGAGGTATGTTTTGATTCGAGATGGTAATGGTGCACCCAAGATTCATCTCCAGTAATAATCCTTTGGAGCATGTCTTCACCTTCATATGCGTAATGACTGAGATGCTGCAATGACAAGCCAAATCGGTTCATTTTGTGTTCATCATTCAGATCTCTGGGTACCCAACGTGAGCAAACTTTCCGAAAATTCAATTGCTCATGCATTATTCTGTAGGCTAAGCCATGTGAACATATGACTGCACTTGCTACACTGTCTATCATTACTCGTCCATCAGCTCTGGTAATCTCATTCACATGTTGCACAGTCGCTTCTGTTGCAATCTGAACAGGATGGCCAAGTCAGACTTTGTCAACAATTTCAGTGCATCCCTGAGAAAATTCTTTTACTCAGTTATAGACCGCTTTATGTGATAAACACTTTTCAGCATAAACTGTAATCATTTCCTTATGAATGTCCTTTAGCTCACAAAAATCATACTACATTTCTCTGTTCTTCTTTGGTACACACTAACAGTTGGGTAGCCATTTTGTTATTGCTTTGCGCATGCGCACGTAACTCTCAGCGCCCCCTATATACAACTATTATAAAGTTGGATGATGGTACTATCTAAGGATATATTTATATACTACCTGATAAATGCCACTGATAAAATATTTGCGAGTTACTTAGTGACTTCCCCTCATATATGAGCAGCAATATAGTACCAGTAATATAAAAGAGCAGCAACATAAGACCAGTAACATAAAGGAGCAGCAACATAAGACCAGTAACATAAAGGAGCAGCAACATAAGACCAGTAACATAAAGGAGCAGCAACATAAGACCAGTAACATAAAGGAGCAGCAACATAAGACCAGTAACATAAAGGAGCAGCAACATAAGACCAGTAACACTCTGATTAATTTTTAGGTATAAACTGCTCCTACTTTTGTTTTAAACCGTCTTAACATACAGTAACATCTTAGACCAGTAACTTATAGGATCAATAACATCTAGGATGAGTAATATACAGGACCAGTACCATTTAGGATGAGTGACATACACGATCAGTAACATCTAGGATGAGTAACACATATAATTAGTAAAATCTAGGACAAGTAACACAGAATCAGTAAGATGAGGGACTGTAAGTAAGATGAGGGGCTGTAAGTAAGATCAGGGACCGTAAGTAAGATGAGGGACTGTAAGTAAGATGAGGGACTGTAAGTAAGATGAGGGACTGTAAGTAAGATGAGGGATTGTAACAGCTAGGACCAGTAACAGTCAGAAACATTGAGAACTAGCAACATGCAGGGGCTGTGACATCAATCATCTTACCCTATCCCTAATCAACATCTGAGCTCGGTTTTTGTGGACAATCCTGACATATCCTGGGGGCTGGATCCAGGCTTCCCCATCAACTTGCACAGGGACACCTTCGTCGCCCAGGATAGTAACTTTAACAGTCCGACACTGCATGTATGAGAGATTCATTTTAGACATGCTTCTGTCACATTATCAGAAAATGGTTTTGTCACATTATCAGACTTGATTTCCTCACATTAAATTAAATAGTTTTGTCACATTATAAGATTTGATTTTCTCACATTACCAGACACGGTTTTTGTCACATTATCAGACATGATTTTGTCACATTATCAGCTAAGGTCAACAGACACATTCACAGCAAAAGTATAAATCTCTGATGTAGAAATCAATAAAGAAATGATAAACAGTCAAGAAACAAAAAAAACAGAAACTAAACTGATAAGATTCTATCACTCCCACCATCAATATTATAATACGGGGTGTGACCGATAAATTCTCGGCATAAGGTACAAATACTTGAAATGCACAGTTGATATTAGGTGCATTTGTAGATCAGGTTAATGTAAGATTAAACACCAAGTTTCAAGAAATTAACTGCAACCAATTTTTTTTTACAGGCTACTAAAGTGGTAAGGGGTGAGAGAAATTGAGAAAATGGATAAAATTTCTCATCGAGCAGTCATTCACTACCTCTGCATCAAGGGCTTATCATGGAAGGAGATCCAGGAGGATATGGTACAGACTCTTGGGGAGAGTGGCCCTTCTTACAGCACAGTGAAGAAATGGGCAGCTCAGTTCAAACATGGAAGGGAGAGTCTGGAAAATGATCTCCATCCAGGAAGACCAAGAATGGTAACTACCGATGAAACCACTGGCAGAATCCATGACATGATATTTAATGGAGGATCGACGACTAACTGAGCAGTACACTGCTACTGAGTTGGGCATCTCCCAGGAATGTGTTCATGCCATTATTCACAATGATCTTCATGACAAAGGCATCTGTTCGATGGGTCCCGAAACTTCTTGGAGCTGATCACAAATGACAGCATCTCAACATGCCAAGAGACAATCTTGGCTATTTTTCTGCAGATCCTGAAAAGTTTCTTCAGCAATTTGTGACTACGGATGAGACTTGGGTTCATCATTTTCAATCAGAAACCAAAGAACAGTCAAAGCAGTGGAAACATCATGAATCCCCACCTCCAAAGAAATCAAGGGTGGTTCTGTCTGCAGGCAATGTGATGGCTTCCATCTTTTGGGATTCAGAAAGTGTGCTATTGGTAGATATCTTCAAAAGGGCAGAACAGTCACCAGTCCTATTACGCTAATCTTGTGAAGCAACTGCTGGTAAAACTGAAGGAAAAGCGTCAAGGGAAATTGACGAGAGGAGTCATCTTTCATCAAGACAATGCTCCAATTCACAAGTTGGCGGTGGCAACGGCTTCCAGCTTCTTGAACATCCTCCTTATTCCCCAGATTTGGCCCCTTCGGACTATTACCTGTTTACCAAACTCAAAAAAGAGCTCAGTGGTTGCAAATTTGCTTCAGATGATGACGTCATTCATGCTGTAGACCACTTTCTACTTTTTACAAAGTAGGGATCCATATGTTCCAGGATCGATGGACTAAGTGCATAAACTTGCAAGGGGACTATGTTGAGAAATAATCCAAAAAAGTTGTACACAGTCAACAAATAATCCATTGTACCTTATGCCGAGAACTTATTAATCACCTCTCGTATGTATTCTATAGCCATCATTCTAAAATTTTCCTTTAACTCTGTCCCAGGCAACTGTTTATATGCTACAGCTACAGACCCAAGCTGATCAAGACCCTCTTTCATTACCTTGCAATGCTAGCTGCTAAGAGAATGTACTGGTTAACAAGTTGTTATTGCCATGGATACTGATGCAGAGAAGCTTACCAAAGAGTCTAGGATTGAAGGTTACCAAAGAGTCTAGGATTGAAGCTCACCAAAGAGTCTAGGACTGAAGCTCACCAAAGAGTCTAGGACTGAAGCTCACCAAAGAGTCTAGGATTGAAGCTTACCAAAGAGTCTAGGACTGAAGCTCACCAAAGAGTCTAGGATTGAAGCTCACCAAAGAGTCTAGGACTGAAGCTCACCAAAGAGTCTAGTACTGAAGCTCACCAAAGAGTCTAAGACTGAAGCTCACCAAAGAGTCTAGGACTGAAGCTCACCAAAGAGTCTAGGATTGAAGCTTACCAAAGAGTCTAGGATTGAAGCTTACCGAAAGCTAACATCCCATTTTCTTGTGTATATCCTAGAACAATGACAGTCTAATGTCACCACTGTCAATCATCATCATCATACTTGGAAGAAGATCAGACTGCACAGAACAGCAATGACTAACATACCTGAGCAATACGATGATGCTGAAGATCTATGACCCGAGACATTGCCATCTGCATCCCACCAAAAACTGCAACAACTTCTAGGATCTTGTCATCGAAGCTCGGGGCTGTAAAATTCTGACCAGAGACAGAAGAGTTTCTAGTTTTACAAACAGCATTAAATATGTTTTATACAAACAGCATTAAATATGTTTTATACAAACAGCATTAAATATGTTTTATACAAACAGCATTATATATGTTTTATGAATTTTCCATGCAGTTGGTAGTTTTAGAAAAATGTCTCAAGTTTTACCAATAAAACACAACACATTAACCTCAAACATGGAATCTATGTCAATAAAAGAATTATTGTGTCTTGTTGCAGTCTTCCTGTTGGTTACCAACATATTACAAATTTTATTCACATTAAAATTATGGAATTTATTAAAGTGATAAACTATACATTTTGGTACTTTTGTTATGCGAAGAAGAAGAAGAAAAAGGTACTTTTGTTGCCCTGACATCAACAATGTCATTCCTAAAATCATGATGATGACATCTTTCATGACAGCATCATTATCAGCATTTCTCTCTCACACGGCCCTATCACGGCACAGATGCTTCTAGGAGATGCAATGTTTCTTTGACTTACTGATACACTCGGGGGGGGGGGGGGGGGGTCAGCATCGTGCCCGTCCTTCCCACCGGAGTAGCCATTTCTAGAGAAGTCATTTCTACCACTGGGTTGCCTGAACTACAGGTCTTGATGTGAGAGGTCAGCACACCACTACACCACTCAGGTGCACATTATCACTGTATATAATCCACAAAATCATCATCATTGAATTTCATCCATGAAATCACCACCATCACTGTATTTCATCCATGAAATCACCACCATCACTGTATTTCATCCATGAAATCACCACCATCACTGTATTTCATCCATGAAATCACTATCATCACCGTATTCCATCCATGAAATTATCATCATCATTGTATTTCATCCATGAAATCACTATCATCATTGTATTTCATCCATGAAATCACTATCATCATTGTATTTCATCCATGAAATCACTATCATCACTGTATTTCATCCATGAAATCACTATCATCACTGTATTCCATCCATGAAATTACCATCATCATTGTATTTCATCCATGAAATCACTATCATCATTGTATTTCATCCATGAAATCACTATCATCACTGTATTCCATCCATGAAATTACCATCATCACTGTATTTCATCCATGAAATCATCATCATCATTATTATAGTGCATACAGGAGACCACTGTGTCTCATCACGTGACCTGCATGACAAACTTACATTAGACGCAGGAACATAGCACTGCACACTAGATGCAGGAACATAACACCACACATTAGATGCAGGAACATAGCACTGCACATTAGATGCAGGAACACAGCACCGCACATTAGATGCAGGAACATAGCACTGCACATTAGATGCAGGAACACAGAACAGCACATTAGATGCAGGAACATAGCACCGCACATTAGATGCAGGAACATAGAACAGCACATTAGATGCAGGAACAGAGCACCGCACATTAGATGCAGGAACATAACACCACACATTAAATGCAGGGACTCAGCACCACACATTAGGCGCAAGGACACAGCACTGCACATTAGACACAGCCCCACACATCAGACACAGCCCCACACATTAGACACAGCACCACACATTAGACACAGGGACACAGCCCCACACATTAGACACAGCACCACACATTAGACACAGGGACACAGCCCCACACATTAGACACAGGGACACAGCACCACACATTAGACTCAGCAACACAGCACCACACATTAGATGCAGGGACAACACACTACTACTACCTACCTCATCTTGCTTTGATCCTCCCCAAAAGTTTGCCCCTCCCCCGTAGCTGAGGATCAAATATAAACCAAGATTTGAACACAAAATCAAACCGTCAATCATGACCGCACAAAACAACATAACTGGCATATAAACCACATGATTATTACCACCACTCTCACTCTCCCAACCCCACAACAGAAATAAGCAATTCAGTTCTCACTCTAACAATTCTAATAAAAAGGATTGCGTCTTCTCATATGGCTGACAGATCTGTATGAATATTCATTTGCATTCATGTGTCAAGCTGAGATAGAAAATGTATTGAATGCTTTGACAGATTTCTGGACACTGAAAGCAGACTGGAACTTCTTCTTCTCTCTCTCTGAACCATTAAGTATCCAAGCCACATGGCGCTTCCACCAGGGTTTTCTACAAATGCCTGTCTTTTGCCATTTTTTTTTCTGCTTTTGCTCATGTGAGCCCTCTGTTGTTCAATATCTTCTTTGTTGTTCTTCTCCATGTCTCCTGTGGTCTACCCTTACTTCTGTTCTCCCGAGGTGTCCATCTCGGTGCTTTAGGCTTAAACTTACAACCTCTATACCTGAACTAACTCTGTGCTATGAGTTCCAGATGTGGGCCCTGACAAACTTACAACCTCTATACTTGAACTAACTCTGTGGTATGAGTTCCAGATGTGGGCCCTGACAAACTTACAACCTCTATACTTGAACTAACTCTGTGGTATGAGTTCCTGATGTGGGCCCTGACAAACTTACAACCTCTATACTTGAACTAACTCTGTGGTATGAGTTCCAGATGTGGGCCCTGACAAACTTACAACATCAAAGACTTTGTACATGTCAAATAAAATGCCAGAGAGAGGCAGTCAACAAGCTAAAGAGAGGCAGTCAACAAGGCAGAGAGAGGAAGTCAACAAGCTAGAGAGAGGCAGTCAACAAGCTAGAGAGAGGCAGCCAACAAAGCAGAGAGAGGTAGTCAACAAGTCAGAGAGAGGCAGTCAACAAGGCAGAGAGAGGCAGTGAACAAGATAGAGAGAGGCAATCAACAAGTCAGAGAGAGACAGTCAACAAGCCAGAGAGAGAGGCAATCAACAAGCCAGAGAGAGAGAGAGGCAGTCAACAAATCAGGGAGAGGCAATGAACATGTAAGAGAGACAAGATAAGCAGTGAAGAGATTCACAACACAGTCAATACAGTAGTATACATTAAGAAAGACAATGAATGAAGTGGCTTGAACACAGATCAAACAGCTGCAAGGAAATTAGAATGGAAGCAAGAAAAGCAGGACATGCCAGATTAAGGTGGATAGAAGGAGATAAGACATTATGGTGCTGCAGGCGCAGATGCTGCATTAAACCAGAGATAAATCTCACAAACTTGCAACACCTGAGAGCGGCAGCGACACCAGACAACAAACACAGAACTGCAACATGAACATAAACAGCAAATTATGGTTTATGGGGGGCATTTAATGCCCTCTCAACATCTTTCTCAACACTTTTCTTACACATTTTACTGAGATCACAAGAGCAGATAACTCTAGACAAATAAAAGAATGAGCTGCAAGCTGAGCCTGCTGCACTGCACTCAATCCTGCAGTAAAAATGAGTGCCCATTATCTGTGCTAGGGAACTGCCTCATGTGTACTTACTAAACAAGTAAAGTAAAGGTAACCCTCTCATGCCTTAGAGGCACATAGGCACATATGGTGTTAGTGCCCATATTTTCCTTGACCTGTCAGCACACTAGAGGGTGATATGGTCAGTATCACGCCTGGCTGCCTTTCCTTCCCCAACTCCAGAAGAAGTCAGGTACCCATTTGTACAGCTGGGTGACTGGGGTGCTGCCGGCCGGATTCAAACCCCCGACCTTCGCCATGAGAGACCAGTGCACTAACCACTTCACCACTCAGACACCCACTAAACAAGACACTTTAGCAAAGTATCTTTTCTATACAACTGCCAATGTTTTAAAAAAAAAGGTCCCTTTCTTGAAAACAGTCTCCATGTGAGAAATGAACAATTTAAATTCAGTATATGAGCTGCAAGCTGAGCCTGCCGCACTGCACTCAATCCTGCAGTAAAAATGAGTGCCCATTATCTGTGCTAGGGAACTGCCTCATGTGTACTTACTAAACAAGGCACTTTAGCAAAGTATCTTTTCTATACAACTGCCAATGTTTTAAATAAAAGGTCCCCTTCTTGAAAACAGTCTCCATGTGAGAAATGAACAATTTAAATTCAGTTTTTTTTTTTCCTCTGGTTGTTATTTGACAAAATGAAACATTTTATTTTTCTCTGCCAGTTCCAACAAGGCAAATATTACCTGGGAATGTTAAGTATCACAATGCCCTGGAGTGAAGGTAAAGGTATCCTCTGACCATCACACTCTAACAGGACTCTCTGGTCCAGGTTCTTGAAAGTCTGGTTGATCATCTCTTTGCCTCCAAGGACACCATACCACATCATGTTCTTGGTGCGGCTTCTGGCCATACATCAAACAAAATCATCAGTGCATTCACGTGTCCTGATTTATGGCTAGATAATGTAACTTTCAATAATAATTTAGTACATTTGTGCGGTATTACTTCCAAAAGTGATGAGCCCCACTTGTACTTTCAACAGCCATTGACACAGACAGCATTACTTTCAAAAGTCACAAGACAAGTGTGTATCATCACTTTTCAAAGTTTCAAAAGAAAATTATTTAGCTTAGAGTACTTCTTCTTTTTCGTTCGCACAGCTTAGAGTACTATCCCCTTAGTCATTGTGTTACCAGGTTATGGTAAAGTCAACCACGGATAACGATCATTTGAAAGTGTTTTTGTTAGTCAGAATGTAACTTCAGCTGCAGCTTACTGGTTACTCCACCTAAATGTCGCAGAGCGATGACAGATGATCCAGATGGAGCAATGACAGATGATCCAGATAGAGTGATGACAGATGATCCAGATGGAGCAATGACAGATGATCCAGATGGAGCAATGACAGATGATCCAGACAGAGCGATGATAGATGATCCAGATGGAGCGATGACAGATGATCCAGATGGAGCAATGATAGATGATGCAACTGGAGCAGTGGACAGATGATCTGGATGGAGCAGTGATATATCTGGTACAGAGACTGTGAATAGATCTACAGATATTTCTGAGGTTCTGACAGTCACCTAGACTGATAGTGTTTGTAGGTCAAGGAATCTACTTACTGACAATCTACTGGTAGTTAGGCCTATAGCTATTCCCATACTTCTGCTTAAGTACATTAATGGCAACAACACTGGGAAATTTATGAGGAAGGATATAGGACAAGACAAGACCAGGCAACTTTTCTCCCAAATTTTCCCTTGTGCTTTTAAATCATCCACGTTGCTCCTCTATAGCTCTGCTTCAAATGATACTCAGGATTCATGATTACAAAGAATAAACCTGAAATTATATCATGCTAGTGACCTAGTGACCTGGTATCTTTACATATTCTGACAATTATCTTCATTCTGACCTGCATTTTTCAGGGTGTTCCTCTCGTTTGTTCTGGAACTCCAGGGTGATTTTAGCATCCAGACCAATCCCGAAGTAGTTGTTCATAACACACTTCTCATGGTACGATTCTCTGGTGTTTTGAAAAAACAAAAGTACTTCACTGAAATAACTAGAGTTAGGCATGCTCAAATTCTCTGACATAATATCAAGACTGCATGATTAGAAAACAATATAATGTAATAATTCTCTGAAACAATCCAGCAAAATGTCTTCAAGCAACTTAATATAACCTGGCAAAGTATTCACAGCTACATACATAACTGACATCCTTCCTGTGCTGTTAAACATCACATAGGGCTTGCATAGTTGTTTGCCAGATTTTCCTGTTTTTGGTGAGTTTTTCAACTTCATCAAGGGATGTTATACCAACTAAACTGGCTTCTCTGAACAATTTCCTCTTTAGAGTTTCACGTGCACATAACTGTAGCAAAATCATTTATCAGCTGTCTCTTGTGGAAAAAAAAATGTTTGGTTGAAGACACCATCTGCTCAACAAACCAGCAAAAATGGGTACCTGACGCAAAAAAAGGCAAAGATAATAAAATCCATACTTCCATGCCACTAACACATATTGAGGATATAGTGTTAGACCTGTGTATCCAAGAGCTTCAGCACATGAAAGTATGATGTGGTCAGTATCACGCCTGGCTCCATTTACCTTCCAAAATTTCTCTGGTACTCATTCTTAGAGAGAACAGAAGGACATCAGAAATGTGGAAAAGACAGTGAAATGTTTAAAGAAATAAAGACACTGATGAGAAATGTCACACCTAAACTAAATGTAATTTGTGACAAGATGGGGAATACCTTGACAGAGACAGAGGAAATTCTCGAAAGATGGAAGGAATATTGCAGAGGAATGTATGAAACAACCGACTGTGAAAGCAGAAATCAACAGTGTGAATTATTATTGGAGGAGAAAGAACCCAAACCGACAATTGAAGAATTTTTATGGGCAATAAAGAATCTGAAAAATGGTAAATCACCAGGATGTGATAACCGCTGAACTTATTAAAGCAGGATGAGGGGAATGTGCAACAATTTATCATGCACTATGTAAAAAGATACAGCATTCAGGTATTTGGCCAAAAGAATGGAAAAGAACTGTACTCATACCACTGCCAAAAAAGGGTAACCAGAAATTATGCACAAACTACAGAACTGTTGCCCTGATTAGTCATGCCAGTAAAATTCTGTTAAAAACCATAATGGCTAGACTTTGTAAGAAAATAGAAGAAGAAGTCAATATGGTCCAAGCTGGTTTCAGGCATGGAAGAGGATCAAGAGATCATATATTCAATATATATAAGATTAATAATACAGAAAAAGAGAGAATTTAATATGAATCTATATTTATATTTTATAGGCTATTCAAAGGCATTTGATTGTGTACAACACCAGAAACTTTGGGAAATAATGAAAAAAATGGGATTTCCAACACATTTGATACAATTAACATCACTGCTGTATCTGGACCAACAAGCAGCAGTAAGAATAAATGGTGAAACAACAACTTGGTTTGACATAAAACACGGGGTCCGTCAGGGGTGCATATTGTCACCCTACTTATTTAACTTGTATACTGAAAATATAATGAGCAATGTTAGAGAAGATGTAGACATAGAATATTACGATGCCATAAATTTTGGAGGTTATGAAATACCAGAGATTAGATATGCTGATGACACAGTATTACTGTCCACAACACAAAAAGGAATGGAAAAACTAATTATGTCAGTCCGTACTAACAGTGAAGAGCAAAACCTCTATCTTAATGCGAAGAAAACTAAATTGATGACAACTGACAAAACAAACAAGGCAGCTGAAATATGTATCAATGAAGAAAAACTGGAAGAAGTGGAGAGTTTTGAATATCTTTGATCACTACTAACTAATAATAGAGATACAAATGAGGGAAATTAAAAGGAGGGCATCTATCACTCTTCAGAAAGTAAAACAACTAAAGAATCCATGGAGAGGAACAGACAGAACTACAAAAATAAGATTTTTAAGGGCATGCATCTTTCTCATTGCAACATATGCCTGTGAGACCTGGACACTTAACAAAACAGCTGAGAAACACATAAATGACTTTGAATGTAAATGCTACATAAGAGTTCTTCAAATATCGTGGACACAAAAAAGAATAAATATATCCATACTACTAGAACCTAATACTGAAGAAGGTTGGCTAGTAAAGAGCATTAAACAAAGAAAACTTAAATATTTTGGACACATTAAACATCATGATAATCTAGAGAAGACAGTCTTGGAAGGGTACATATTGGGAAAAAGAAAGAAAGGAAGACCAAGGTGAAGATGGCTGCAAGACAGCGTTGATGATCTGCAAATGGATGCATCAGCAGCAAAGCATCTTGCAGGAGAGCTGTTAGGGAGGTAAAATTCCACAAGGGACATGCAAATGACTGACTGACTGACTGATTCTTAGAAGCTTGGTGGACCCCAGGGCCTTTTTGGTGTGGTGATAGCAAAAAGGATTTGCCCACTACTTGACACAATAGTTCTGAGAAGTAAAGCACCTTCACTGGATTATATGGTTTATGTGGTCTGTGTATTAGTGGGAAATAAGACATAATGTAAGACACTGTGTACAAAAGATAATGAAAGAACATTAGAACCAGACAGTTAAATTATTCATATCATAGAAACAAATAATATACAATAATGAATCTCTCTCTCTCTCTCTCTCTCTGAACCTTAAGTGCCCAGGGCACATGGGGCTTCTGCAAGGGTTTTCCACAAATGCCTGTCTTTCGCCTTTTTTTCTGCTCTTGCCCAGGTGAGCCCTCTATTGCTCAACATCCTTTCTGTTGTTCTTCTCCATGTCTCTTTTGGTCTACCCTTACTTCTGCTCCCCTGTGGTGTCCATCTTAGTGCTATTTTTGGTAGTGAGTTGTCAGTCATTCGGAGCACATGTCCCAACCATCGCCAGCGTCTTTCCTCAATAATTGTTGTCAGTGGTTTCATCTGCATTTCTGCTAATAAGATGTTATTTCTTATGGTGTTTGGCCAAAATATTTTTTTAATTCTACGTAAACATTTAGTCTGGAAAGAATTCAACTTGTTTTCTATGGTTTTGGTGATTTTCCAGCATTCACTTCCATAGAATACTATACTCAAAAGAAAATCTGAAAGAAAAAGAGGATAACCATGATATATACAGGTGCACATAAAGAGAGGGGCTGGACTCAGCCTGGCCAGGTGCACTGTGAAATCAAAGGACAGAGGAAATTGGAAGTTGGAGGCTGCAGTCAATTTTCTGAGGGTAGATGGAACATGATGATAATGACCGTAATAAAAGCGAGTTATATGAAAGTGGAACTACACCTAAATCCAAAGTGTATTGTTAGGAAAACAGAAATGAACCATAAGTAACTCTTGTACCTATGACTAAAGAATGGAATGCTGGCTTAACTCACAGTGGAATGTCTTGTTCTTGTAGCTATGACTAAAGAATGTTGCCTTTACTTACAGTGGAATGTCTTGTTCTTGTAGCTATGACTAAAGAATGTTGCCTTTACTCACAGTGGAATGTCTTGTTCTTGTAGCTATGACTAAAGAATGTTGCCTTTACTTACAGTGGAATGTCTTGTTCTTGTAGCTATGACTAAAGAATGTTGCCTTTACTCACAGTGGAATGTCTTGTTCTAGAAGAGGTGATGCTGCAGCACAGAGAGCATCTGCGTTGGCAAGTAAGACCTTACTGATGAAACCCCCACCTGACAGATTCTTGGCTATACTGCTGCTGATGCCTGTACGTCAGAAAACAAGCAAGCATCAAACAAAGCAAGTACCAGTAGTGAAAACTTGAAACATTTAAACAACTGCCTCTGCAAACTATTTTCTATCTATATTTCTATAAAAACTTCTACTTACACATCATTTTTATATTAAGAGCTTTGTACGAGGGACATACCAAAAGTCATGAGCAAAAACTTTTTAAAAATCAGAATTTATAGATAGAGAAAATATAAATGTATCACCTTAACTGCATCATTTTCTTCACTTTGCAACGTAATCTCCATTTCTCTGCACACATTTTTTCTATCGTTCTGCAAGTTTGAAAATACCCTCCCGGTAGAATTCCACTCCAGCTGACTTTTTGGACGTTCTCTCCTGTGGGACCCGGTGGGCACAAACTTTCTTTGGCCTAGGGTTTCAATCAATTCCTGTACTGCATTGTGTCCTATTCCAAGATTTACAGCGATTTCAGATATTGTGACATGTCTGTCTTCTTTAATGATGTCATCAACCCTTTCCACGTTGCGTTCAGTGGAGGCAGTTTGAGGGCGACTGCTGCAAGGCATATCTTGGATGTTCATGTTTCCATCTTGGAAATGTTTCACCCACCTCCTAACACTGCTAGCACCCATACACACATCTCTATAAGCAAGTTGAAGTCTTTGGTGAATTTCAGCAGCAGGGATTTCTTCTTTAACGAGAAACTCGATAACAGCACGTTGACGAAATGAAACTTCAGCACCCGCCATTTTGTTTATGCACCGTGTGGTCACGTAAGACATGATGGCAATGTCATGTGACCTCTACATGAAGTGCAAAGGATGCAGATTAAGATGATACATTTTTATTTTCTCTATCTATAAATTCTGATTTTAAAAAAAATGTTGCTCACAGCTTTTGGTATGTCCCTCGTATATTTCTTAATCTTGCCTGCCAATCAGAAGGTTCCTGGTTCGATTTCACAACCGGTTGGAATTTTTTCATACTGACTGGCACTGGGGTCAACCCACCATCAAGAAATGGGTCCCTGGGGTTTCCCTAGGGAAACAAAGGCAGTGAAGACAGGTGCTAGCATCCCTACCTCAACTGCTGTAGTGGGCTAGAAATGCGAGGACACCAGCACTTCATACCCTACAGCATGCAATGCTATGGGACACAGAGATCTACATTTGACTAGACATCTCCTTGAACATGAGTGCTGTATATACTACTGGTATTAAATGTTTGTTGAGAGAGATCTTTATGATTTTCTGCTATGGAGTGCTTTTTTTTCTGTGTTGATAAAGTCAATAATTAAAAAATAACAGTTTGGCTCCTTAAATCATTTTAAACATGCAATGACCTGCCACAGAATTCATTCAGTTTATCTGCCAGTTTTTTTTATTTTTGTGCTTTTAGTGCTTTTTGTCACCTTCCTTACATATATTATCTATATATATATAGAAGAAAATTATAATATAAATGTTTGGAAAAAGAGCTATAATATCTTGGTATAATAGTATGCTTGGAACAAAGAGCTATAATATCTTGGTATAATAGTATGCTTGGAACAAAGAGCTATAATATCTTGGTATAACAGTATGCTTGGAACAAAGAGTTATAATATCTTGGTATAATAGTATGCTTGGAACAAAGAGTTATAATATCTTGGTATAACAGTATGCTTGGAACAAAGAGTTATAATATCTTGGTATAATAGTATGCTTGGAACAAAGAGTTATAATATCTTGGTATAACAGTATGCTTGGAACAAAGAGTTATAATATCTTGGTATAACAGTATGCTTGGAACAAAGAGTTATAATATCTTGGTATAATAGTATGCCTGGAACAAAGAGTTATAATATCTTGGTATAACAGTATGCTTGGAACAAAGAGTTATAATATCTTGGTATAACAGTATGCTTGGAACAAAGAGCTATAATATCTTGGTATAACAGTATGCTTGGAACAAAGAGTTATAATATCTTGGTATAACAGTATGCTTGGAACAAAGAGTTATAATATCTTGGTATAACAGTATGCTTGGAACAAAGAGTTATATATCTTGGTATAACAGTATGCTTGGAACAAAGAGTTATAATATCTTGGTATAACAGTATGCTTGGAACAAAGAGTTATAATATCTTGGTATAACAGTATGCTTGGAACAAAGAGTTATAATATCTTGGTATAACAGTATGCTTGGAACAAAGAGTTATAATATCTTGGTATAACAGTATGCTTGGAACAAGAGTTATAATATCTTGGTATAACAGTATGATACAAGACACTCTGACATATGGTACCCTTGTGATACAAGACATTCTCTGACATATGGTACCCTTGTGATACAAGACATTCTCTGACATATGGTACTCTTGCAATACAAGACATTCTCTGACATATGGTACTCTTGCAATACAAGACATTCTCTGACATATGGTACCCTTGTGATACAAGACATTCTCTGACATATGGTACCCTTGTGATACAAGACATTCTCTGACATATGGTACTCTTGCAATACAAGACATTCTCTGACATATGGTACTCTTGCAATACAAGACATTCTCTGACATATGGTACCCTTGTGATACAAGACATGCTGTGTCATGGATACCTTTAAGATAAAAAACTTAGCCTAATGATTATAAGACTACCAGTCAGTCTCAGAACTATCAAATGATTATAAGACTACCAGTCAGACTCAGAACTATCAAATGATTATAAGACTACCAGTCAGTCTCAGAACTATCAAATGATTATAAGACTACCAGTCAGACTCAGAACTATCAAATGATTATAAGACTACCAGTCAGACTCAGAACTATCAATCAGTTCCATGAATATGAGACTACCAAACAGTTCCCTGAATATGAGACTACCAAATAGTTCCCCAATCAGTTCCACAAATATGAGACTACCAAACAGTTCCCCAATCAGTTTCATGAATATAAGATTACCAAACAGTTCCACAATCAGTTCCATGAATATGAGACTATCAATCAATGAATTAAATGGGCACACATCTGTGTTCACAAACAGAGAATAAATAACAACCAAAAGAGACAACAAAAACTATTTGTCTCCCAATAATCCACATTACAATGTTACAATAATCCATGTTACAATGTTAAAATCATTCACAACTCTTGAGAATTATCACACCTTGCACAGGTAAAGCAGGCGCTTCAAGAGGTGAGTCTGTGGCTCTGCTGGTCTCATCAGAAAATACACAAGAACTTGGAGCTGATGGGGATGACTCACTGCCTGGCCTGAACACAGATCCAAGGATGTGACCGGCCTCTAGCTCCAGAGTCTGGGCATTCTGCTCATCCACAGCTGGAACAAACATGTTCATACAATCACTAACTGGCAAAGATCTGCATGTTTGTATAAACCTACATAGCCAAAATTATGATTTGAAATAGACTGCATTTATCTGGTTCAGCAAAGCAGGATGTTCAAGATCTATCTGTACCTCACCAACAAGTACCCAGAGTCAGGCTGTTGTATTATTTGAGTATGATCAAAGCAGTACAGATCAACACTGTAAGAAAAAGTCTGCCTTCCTTCATGGGGTATGTGAAGTCTATGACTTCTGCATAATTACCATAGCTCACTTCCCATCTACATGAATGTCTATGAATCATGATACTTATAACTGTTACGTGGAATGTAAGTTCAGAATCCCTGTTAAGAGAAATCTGTCCTCTTTCCTGGTGTATCTACTGGGTGACAGGAGATATCTTCTGGTGTATCTGCAGGGTGATGGATGACAGGAGATATCTCCTGGTGTATCTGCAGGGTGATGGATGACAGGAGATATCTCCTGGTGTATCTGCAGGGTGATGGATGACAGGAGATATCTTCTGGTGTATCTGCAGGATGATGGATGACAGGAGATATCTCCTGGTGTATCTGCAGGGTGATGGATGACAGGAGATATCTTCTGGTGTATCTGCAGGGTGATGGATGACAGGAGATATCTCCTGGTGTATCTGCAGGGTGATGGATGACAGGAGATATCTCCTGATATATCTACAGGGTGATGAATGACAGGAGATCTCTCACAACAGAGGTCAGCCGTGAGTTTTCCATAAATGACCATGAATCAGTTCAGGTCTTACTTCCCTGAAGGAGATCCCATGTGACCAAGAATGGACTGATGAAGGGGTCATCTGGCCAGACATACAAAACATGATGCAGCACATTCATTTTTATATCACGTCCTAGTGACTGGATGATGTAACATAATACAAACACACTTCTTCCTCTTTCTTCTTTTCTTTCTTTTGGGCCGCTGCTGAATTCAGCAACTTTCCAAGCCACTGCTGCAGAAATGTCACGTCTCCATCCCCCTCTGTTCTTGATCTTTTCTTGCCACTGTCGATTCCAAGACTGTGTATATGTTTTTCTAAGTTGTCTCGCTACTGTTGTCTAGGTCTGCCTCTTGGTCTATCCCCTTTCATAATTTGTGTATAGACCATCGTTTGTCTGTCTATCGCCGCCATGATCTCTAAATGCCCCACCCACTTCAGTCTATTGTTTTTTGTATCGGCTGTTATAGACTATTCCTATAACACATTTCTATAAAGTCATTTCTGAATGATGTAAAAGATGGTGGGAGCTTTTTAACACTCTTGCCAGAATACCTTTGTATGACTCTTTTGCTTCATCACATATCGTAAAATGGGAGTAGGGCATAAGGCTAACAACCTCATCCTGAGACTCATCTAAAGATGACTCTAGATAAGGAAAAAAGCAACTGTTATTGAAACACGCAACAAAATCAACCGAGCATCAGGGATACCAACTCTGATGACCACTCTAAAGAGGACATTGTTAAGAGACGCCAGTTTCGTTGGCATAAAATCCCTTGATGAGTTTGAAAAACTTGCTGAAAACAAGAAAACTTGTCGAACTACCATGTGAACCCTATGCGATGTTTAATGGCAGGGGAAGGATGTAAGATGTTACAGGCAGAAAGTTGAACAGTGTGCATATTTTTTTGTTACTTCTTATCTTCCACTGTTGTGTTATAGGGTCTACTACAGGTCCACAAATTCTTCTCAGGATTCTGTTTTCAGATGTTTGTATTTGACTTTCATCTTGTTTTGTTGTGCTCCATGTTTCTAACCCGTACAGTACAACTGCTGTAATCTGTGTCTTCTTTCTTTGCTCAACTAAAATACCTGCTTGACACCGACAATCTCATCTTTAATTTAGTCAAATAAAATAAAGAAAACAAGCAGTGTGAGGCTGTGGTTTACCTTCCTCTGTGTGCTCGATGATCTGCCTGACCGTTTACTTCTAGTGAACTTGACTACAATACCTGCTACAGACTGAACAATTTCTTCTTCAGAAGATTTAGTCAAGTAAAAACACACATAGAAAACAAGCAGTGTGAGGCTGTGGTTTACCTTTCTCTGTGTGTTCAATGATCTGCCTGACTGCCTTCTTCAGACTGTTGGCCCTAGACATAAGTGCTTCTCGTGACTTGAACATTTGCTGCAGGCACAAAGACACTTTATACAGACACAGACTTACAAATGGAGAAGTACTGAAAACCTAGTTCTAAGCTTTCTGCTCAATCTGAAACTGGCCTTATCTTTGACAGATACATGCAGTGAAACAGTCAAACTTGTCTGAGGAATGTATGTAATGAAGCATTTGTATCCTCATTTATTGGAAATTGATACTAAGTATAAAATTACTTATTATTATTAACCTTGGACTGTTGTAGAAGTTTGCTAAAGTAGTATGGATGCCAATTAAAAATTATTACTTTAATGACAGATAAAATTTTACATTTCAAATATTAATAACCTGGTACAGTTAAAAATCTTATTTCTAAAAAAAAAATTTTAAATTATTATAAATCACCAGACATAGACATGTAGTAAAGCTTAAATCACCAGACATAGACATGTAGTAAAGCTTAAATCACCAGACACAGACATGTGGTAAAGCTTAAATTACCAGATACAGACATGTAGTGAAGCTTAAATCACCAGACATAGACATGTAGTGAAGCTTAAGTCACCAGACATAGACATGTAGTGAAGCTTAAATCACCAGACAGACATGTAGTGAAGCTTAAGTCACCAGACATAGACATGTAGTGAAGCTTAAATCACCAGACATAGACATGTAGTAAAGCTTAAATCACCAGACACAGACATGTAGTAAAGCTTAAATCACCAGACATAGACATGTAGTGAAGCTTAAATCACCAGACATAGACATGTAGTGAAGCTTAAATCACCAGACATAGACATGTAGTAAAGCTTAAATCACCAGACATAGACATGTAGTAAAGCTTAAATCACCAGACATAGACATGTAGTGAAGTTCTTATGAGCCCATGTTTCTAACATGTTACATAATGTCTGAATTTAGGAACACTAACTGCTGAACATGGTCTGGGAGAAGGCTAGTTCTTCATGACGAACAAATGATGCTAGGTGTATTGATGTGACTGTCTGCTACTTCATGTTTATGAGGGTGCTCCTGGGATACATGCATTTATTACACAAAATTCCTTTCCTTCTTTGTACCCACTTATCTGCAGTTCTGGATAAATTGGACAATTTTCTGTAATTTCTTTATAAAACCAGAGAAATGAGTTTACTGGTGGTTTCCATGGCCCAGCAGTTACCAAACTGTTTCAGTGTCAAGAAAAGAAAAATCAGAAACCATATAAAGCAAAAAAAAAAAAAAAGCCCATAAAGATCTCAGAAGATACCAGATTTGGTGGAATAGGTCCACCCACAGGCTGAGTGTTGCTGTCAGGGAATGCTGCTAAAAGCTGCGGGATCTCGTTCTCAAAGCACACGGTCAGCTCACTTCTCTCTTCAATATTCTATATTAAAAGAAAGCAAAAAAAAAAAAAGGTAAAGGTAATCCTGTCATGCCTTAGAGGTACATAGGGATATGGTGTTAGTGGCCATATTTTCCTCGTCCTGTCAGCACACTACAGGGTGATATGGTCAGTATCACGCCTGGCCGCCTTTCCTTCCCCAACTCCAGAAGAAGTCGGGTACCCATTTCTACAGCTGGGTGACTGGGGTGCCTCAGACCGGATTCAAACCCCCGACCTTCGCCATGAGAGACCAGTGCACTAACAAGCAAGGCACAGGTTTATTCTGTGATCATTCCGACTTCCATGTAAAATTAAACTAATGAACCCTTGCTCATCTTATTTCTGTTTTAGTTTTCTAATCCTTTAAACTCTGATACTGATTACTTTTGTCTCAGCTTGTTTTTCTTTCTTAATGCTGGCAAACAAACTCTTCTTCTTCATACAAGTTGTGCCCCGGCCGGGTTGATGGGAAAGACAAGGAAGCACAGTTAAGTTAATGGAAAAAAGTTACTTTTGTCAGTTAAATTTTATCATCATGTTCAGTGAACAACATCCACAATCTCGGAGCTGCTTGATCAGACAAACAAACAACATTCACAATCTCGGAGCTGCTTGATCAAACAAACAAACAACATCCACAATCTCGGAGCTGCTTGATCAGACAAACAAACAACATCCACAATCTCGGAGCTGCTTGATCAGACAAACAAACAACATCCACAATCTCAGAGCTGCTTGATCAGACAAACAAACAACATTCACAATCTCGGAGCTGCTTGATCAAACAAACAAACAACATCCACAATCTCGGAGCTGCTTGATCAAACAAACAAACAACATCCACAATCTCGGAACTGCTTGATCAAACAAACAAACAACATCCACAATCTCGGATCTGCTTGATCAAACAAACAAACAACATCCACAATCTCGGAGCTGCTTGATCAAACAAACAAACAACATCCACAATCTCGGATCTGCTTGATCAAACAAACAAACAATATCCACAATCTCGAAGCTGCTTGATCAAACAAACAAACAAAAATTCTGAGAGATTATTACCACCAAAAATCTTGTCAGACATTTCTGACCTCTGCTCACTATCACTGTAAACCAATCTACACATGCAATATCATAATCTCTCCTCTGCTCTCACTCTGTCACATCTGCCAGTCAACTTACTCATGTCTTGGCTGCCATCTGTCAGTCAACTCATATACCTTCTGTCTATCATCTTACACATCTTTCAAGTCATCTTTAGTCATCTACAAATGTCTCATGTTATCTATCAGTTCATATATACTCTAATTATACAAGGGTCATACCGAAAGTCGTGAGCAAAATTTTTTAAAAAATCAGAATTCATAGATAGAGAAAATATAAATGTATCACCTTAACTGCATCCTTTTTTTTCACTTTTCAACATAATCTCCATTTCTCTGCACACATTTTTCCCATCGCTCTGCAAGTTTGAAAATACCCTCCCGGTAGAATTCCACTCCAGCTAACCGAAGGCACAGACGCGCCGCTTTCTAGACGTTCTCTCCTGTGTCAACATGATGGCCTCGCATTTGTTCTTTCACAAAACTGAAAAGATGGTAATCACTGAGTGCCAGGTCGGAGCTATAGGCAGGGTATGGAAGAATTGCCCAACCTATTTTCCGGTGAGCAGAGTGAGGCTGAGTGTTATCGTGGTGCAGGATGATTTTCTTTCCAGGGCGTTTATCGTGCTATGCACGACTGAGCTCCTTAAGTGTTTCAACATAATGAGCAGCATTTATGGCTTTATTACGTTTGAGAAATTCAACCAGAATGCGCCCCTCCACATCCCAGAAAATGGTTCCTTAACTTTCCCAGCAGAATGCACTGTCTTTGCTTTCTTCTTGGTTGGAGAATTGAAGTGGGGCCATTCCATACTCTGCCATTTTGTTTCAGGTGCATAATGATGGAACCAGCTTTCATCACTCATCAAAAATTCACTGCCTTTGTTTCAATATCTCTGAAGAAGGTCTTGAGTGATAGTTTTTCTCACAGCTTTGTCATCTTCAGTCAACAAACGTGGGACCCAGCGGGCACAAACTTTTCTACAGCCTAGGATTTCAATCATTTCCTGTACTGCATTGTGTGCTATTCCAAGATTTACAGCGATTTCAGAAACTGTGACACGTCTGTCTTCTTTAATGATGTCGTCAACCCTTTCCACGGTGTGTTCAGTGGAGGCAGTTTGAGGGCGACTGCTGCGAGGTATATCTTGGATGTTCATGTTTCCATCTTTGAAATGTTTCACCCACCTCCTAACACTGCTAGCACCCATACACATTTCCATAAGCAAGTTGAAGTCTTTGGTGAATTTCGGTAGCGGGGATTTCCTCTTTAATGAGAAACTCAATAACAGCACATTGATGAAACAAAACTTCAGCACCTGCCATTTTGTTTCTGCTTCATGTGGTCATGTGAGACATGATGGTGATGTCATGTGACCTCTACATGAAGTGCAAAGGATGCAGATTAAGGTGATACATTTATATTTTCTCTATCTATAAATTCTTATTTTTTTTTGCTCACCTTCATAGCTATCACTGACCTTGCATGGGGAACAAACATGCATAGATAATATGAGCAAACAGTGTCTGCATTTATACATTTCTGCCTGAAAAATCTGAATATTCTGACCTGCTAGAGTTGAGATAAGATAAAGCTAATTTTCTGAGAATTATAAGACTATGGCTAGATTATATTCATTCCTTAGTTTGTCAACTTGATTTATGTGGTGAAAGTCCTGTATGTATTTGCTGTGTGTCCTCTAACATGCTGTGTGTACTCTGACATATGTGTGCATCTTTATCATCCACCAATCATGATTGTACCTTATGAAAACCTTCAGTCACTAGGAACACACAAATGTCTTAGATATAAGATCTAGGAAAGTACCTTAGACTCTTTGGCTTCTTTGTCCAAAGTGTCCATTAAACTCTGAAGCTTCTCATTCAGGACTTGGAACTGACCACTCATAGCCAGGTCCTCTGTCTCCTTCTCTGCCTGGTCTCCCAGGTCCTGAGACTCGCTAACACGAGCAACAAAGGCTTTCACGGTTTCACATAGCACCCTGTGTCAACATGATGGCCTCGCATTTGTTCTTTCACAAAACTGAAAAGATGGTAATCACTGAGTGCCAGGTCGGAGCTATAGGCAGGGTATGGAAGAATTGCCCAACCTATTTTCCGGTGAGCAGAGTGAGGCTGAGTGTTATCGTGGTGCAGGATGATTTTCTTTCCAGGGCGTTTATCGTGCTATGCACGACTGAGCTCCTTAAGTGTTTCAACATAATGAGCAGCATTTATGGCTTTATTACGTTTGAGAAATTCAACCAGAATGCGCCCCTCCACATCCCAGAAAATGGTTCCTTAACTTTCCCAGCAGAATGCACTGTCTTTGCTTTCTTCTTGGTTGGAGAATTGAAGTGGTGCCATTCCATACTCTGCCATTTTGTTTCAGGTGCATAATGATGGAACCAGCTTTCATCACTCATCAAAAATTCACTACCTTTGTTTCAATATCTCTGAAGAAGGTCTTGAGTGATAGTTTTTCTCACAGCTTTGTCATCTTCAGTCAACAAACGTGGGACCCAGCGGGCACAAACTTTTCTACAGCCTAGGATTTCAATCATTTCCTGTACTGCATTGTGTCCTATTCCAAGATTTACAGCGATTTCAGAAACTGTGACACGTCTGTCTTCTTTAATGATGTCGTCAACCCTTTCCACGGTGTGTTCAGTGGAGGCAGTTTGAGGGCGACTGCTGCGAGGTATATCTTGGATGTTGAAATGTTTCACCCACCTCCTAACACTGCTAGCACCCATACACATTTCCATAAGCAAGTTGAAGTCTTTGGTGAATTTCGGTAGCGTGGATTTCCTCTTTAATGAGAAACTCAATAACAGCACATTGATGAAACAAAACTTCAGCACCTGCCATTTTGTTTCTGCTTCATGTGGTCATGTGAGACATGATGGTGATGTCATGTGACCTCTATATGAAGTGCAAAGATGCAGCTTAAGCTGATACATTTATATTTTCTCTATCTATAAATTCTTATTTTTTAAAAAATTTTTGCTCACCTTCATAGCTATCACTGACCTTGCATGGGGAACAAACATGCATAGATAATATGAGCAAACAGTGTCTGCATTTATACATTTCTGCCTGAAAAATCTGAATATTCTGACCTGCTAGAGTTGAGATAAGATAAAGCTAATTTTCTGAGAATTATAAGACTATGGCTAGATTATATTCATTCCTTAGTTTGTCAACTTGATTTATGTGGTGAAAGTCCTGTATGTATTTGCTGTGTGTCCTCTAACATGCTGTGTGTACTCTGACATATGTGTGCATCTTTATCATCCACCAATCATGATTGTACCTTATGAAAACCTTCAGTCACTAGGAACACACAAATGTCTTAGATATAAGATCTAGGAAAGTACCTTAGACTCTTTGGCTTCTTTGTCCAAAGTGTCCATTAAACTCTGAAGCTTCTCATTCAGGACTTGGAACTGACCACTCATAGCCAGGTCCTCTGTCTCCTTCTCTGCCTGGTCTCCCAGGTCCTGAGACTCGCTAACACGAGCAACAAAGGCTTTCACGGTTTCACATAGCACCCTGTGGAAACAATCCACCAATTTGTGTGTGGCAGTTTCAAACAACAACCAACAACAACAACAACAACAACATTAACAGCAAAAACAACCAACTGAAGATATGGGTCTGTGGAAATTCACAGGACTAATCATAAACTTGTTGAAAGTAGGCCCATCACACCATACATCACATACACATACAGTGTTAGTGCCCATATTTCCCCTGACCCATAAGAACAGCGGAAGGTCTGCATCACACTAGGTCACCATTTCTACAACTGGATGACTTGAACTACAGGCCTTACTGTGATAAATGAGGGTACTAATCACTATGCCACTAGGCGTCCTAAATGTCTAAACTATATGAAAACTGGCACATAAAGATTTTAAGCTGTAGGAACTTTGAAGAACTGGGGAAAGACCATGCATCACGGATACTGACTCAACAAAAGGGAAAAGCATCAGATGAAGACAGCAGACAGATGAAATCACCAAGAGATTAGACCTTACAACATAAACATGGTTTATTTGTTTATGTTAGGTCACTACAATACAATCATATGTGAGGGAAGCTGCAGGTCTCTACAAACAGTTAATATCTACCCAGGCTTCTTCAAAATATTATTCTCAAGTGTTCATTATTAACAACAACTGTAAATTTCTCAACAACAGATATTCAAACTTCACTGGGCATATAACAAAAAAAATGAAGATAGACAACTTGATCTTCACTGGAAAACTCAAAGGAAAACAGAAGAGACAAGAGAGTGAGATAAAAGATCTTGCTCCGCATTCAATTTTTTGTGCTCAGGTATCTAAAATTGGAGACTAGTCACCTCGATGAACTGCACTGACTTTAGAAAAGATTTAAAAATGATCAAGCGACAAAGGCAAGAAAGAGACAACAGACCGATCTGATAAGAAACAGCAAGGGGCACACAAAATGGAAGAGCATGTCTTCCTGGACAACATCAGATATAAGTGATGACAGCCAACGCTGACTTACTTGGCTGATGAGATTACAACTTGGTGATCCTCACAATGTAAAATCTTGGACAAATGGTCTGCCATACTGTTTTCATACTGACACATGGCATCATTCTAGAGCATGAGAAAAAAGTTACACTTACTTCTATGGTGCTCCATATGGTGAAATAAAAGTATAACCAAAAGAAACAGAATTTCTTATTTAACTATTGTTTACAACATTATTATTATTATTCTTATTAAATAAAACATGATAAAATATTTGTTCATTAAAATGCACTGATGACTTACAAAAGAAAAAAAAAAAGGAATGTATGCGAGAAAAAAATGATGAATATTTTGGCCACAATTTTTCAGGGACATGAGAGTAAAATGATATAATTATATTATCATCAAGCAAAATAATACAATTATAATATCATCAAGCAAAATAACATGATTATGTTATCATCAAGCAAAATAATACAATTATATTACCATCAAGCATAATAATACAATTGTGTTATCGTCAAGCAGAATAATACAATTATATTATTATCAAGCAGTAAAAAAAATAAATCTGCTACAAAATCATTTACTCTGAACCATTAATGTGAACGAAAAGCATATATCAGTCAGTCAGTCATCTGCATGCCCCTTGCAGAACTTTGCGCCTCCCTAACTGCTCTCCTGTACAGCTCTTGGTTGTAATCAAGGTGGCCTGCTGCTGATGCATCCATTTGCAGGTTTTCAATGATGTCTTGCAGCCATCTTTGGCTTGATCTTCCTCTCTTTCTTTTTCCCATTATTTATCCTTCCAAGACAGTCTTCTCTAGATTATCATGACATTTAATGTGTGCAAAATGGTTCTGTTTAATCCTCTTTACTGGCCAACCTTCTTCAATATTAAGTTCTTGTAGTATGGATATATTTTTGTGTCCATGATATCTGAACTCTTCTGTAGCTTTTACATTCAAAGGCATTTATGTGTTTCTCAGCTGTTTTAAGTGTCCAGGTCTCACAGGCATATGTTGCGATGGGAAAGATGCATGCCCTTAAAAATCTTATTTTTGTAGTTCCGTCTGTTCCTCTCCACAGCTTCTTTAGTTGTTTTACTTTTTAAAGAGCAACAGATGTCCTCTTTTTAATTTCCCTCATTAAGGCATATATCTTACATCCTTCCCGTGCCGCCAAACGTCACATAGGGCCCGCATGGTAGTTTGCCAATCCTGTCTTTTGCGAGTTTTTCAATCTCGTCAAGGGAAGTTATGCCCATCGAACTGGCCTCTCTTAACAATGTCATCTTTAGAGTTTCATGTGGTCTACTTCTTTTTCTTCAGCCTGTTGTATTCCACTTGATAGCTTGTTTGGGGATCCTCTGATTGTTTCTTCTCATCATGTGACTGACATGTGTCCATCTTCTTTTTCTGATCACCCATGAGACAGATTGTTGTCTGCTCATCTGTCTTATCTCTGCGTTGTTCTTGAATTCGTTCCACTTTATATCAAATATTTTCCTTAGGCATTTGTTTTCGAAAGAGCCTAATTTCTTATCTATTTCTTTAGTTGTTTTCCAGCTTTCACATGCATAAAAAGGCATACACAGAAGCATATAAATAATCTGATAACTATTACATTGTTAAATCTCTTATAACATGTAACCCACATATAATCACATTCTATTTCAAATTTTACTGTATGTAAAACCTTTGTTACAATATATCTTATTTCATATTTTACTGTATATAAAACTTTTATTACATATATCTTATTTCATATTTTGTTGTATATACAACCTTTGCTACATATATATCTTATTTCATATTTTACTGTATACGAAACCTTTGTTTCATATATCTTATTTCACATTTTACTGTAGATAAAACCTTTGCAACTATTTTTCTGATATGTTTTTTGTAAAAATGTCAAATTTCACCTGAAACACATCTCATGATTAAACAAAACTTGGCATTTATTACATCTTATTGATCATAGATAAGTGTTGTTTGTCCCTGGATTTATTACATCTTGCTGATTACAGATAAGTGTCATTTGTCCTAGGCATTTATTACAACTTGGTGATTACAGATAAGTGTCATTTGTCCTTGGCATTTAATACATCTTGTTGATTACAGATATGTGTCATTTATTCTTGGCATTTATTGCATATTGTTTTTTACAGATAAATGCCATTTGCCCTTGGCATTTATTACATCTTGCTGATTAGAGATAAATGTCATTTATCCTTGGCATTTATTACATCTTGCTGATTAGAGATAAGTGTCATCTGTCCTTGGCATTTATTATATCTTGTTGATTACAGATAAGTGTTATTTGTCCTCAGCATTTATTACATCTTGCTGATTACAGATAAGTGTCACCTGTCCTTGGCATTTATTACATCTTGTTGATTACAGATAAGTGTTATTTGTCCTTGGTATTTATTACATCTTGTTGATTACAGATAAATGTCATTTATCCATGGCATTTATTACATCTTGTTGATTACAGATAAATGTCATTTGTCCTTGGCATTTAGTACATTGTGTTGATTACAGATAAGTGTCATTTGTCCTTGGCATTTAGTACATTGTGTTGATTACAGATAAGTGTCATTTGTCCTTGGCATTTATTACATCTTGTTGATTACAGATAAGTGTCACATGTCCTTGGCATTTATTACATCTTGTTGATTACATATAAGTGACATTTGTCCTTGGTATTTATTACATCTTGTTCATTACAGATAAATGCCATTTGTCCTTGGTATTTATTACATCTTGTTGATTACAGATAAGTGTCATTTGTCCTTGGTATTTATTACATATTGTTGATTACAGATAAGTGTCATTTGTCCCTGGTATTTATTACATATTGTTCATTACAGATAAGTGTCATTTGTCCTTGGTATTTATTACATCTTGCTGATTACAGATAAGTGTCATTTGTCCTTGGTATTTATTATATCTTGCTGATTACAGATAAGTGTCATTTGTCCTTGGTATTTATCACATCTTGCTGAGTACAGATAAGTGTCATTTGTCCTTGGTATTTATTACATCTTGCTGATTACAGATAAGTGTCATTTGTCCTCGGTATTTATTACATCTTGTTGGTTACAGATAAGTGTCATTTGCCCTTGGTATTTATTACATCCTGCTGATCGCACTAATGGTTTTCTTTTTTGTGGTTGCTCATGCTGGTTTAGAAACAGACAAATGCTAACCGCTTGTGACTGTCTGTTGAGCACTATGTGGTAAGTGGCTTCTTTCATGGCTATTTATAGCAATATTTGATTGATATAATCACGGTAACAAATCCACTTGTGTTGTACAGGTCTCGAAACAACACACAAGCCATGACAACACATACGAGATGTAAGTGATATATGTGTCAATGACAGCATGTCTTGTACAACTCATATCCACTATAGCTACTGATCACATGTAATGTGTGACTGATATCTTAACAAATTACTGACAGTTTTTACGCCTACCAAATTACTGAGATGTTTTCTTGGGTCAAAATTAACTTACTGATTCTATAAACTACATGTTCTAGCAATGTATGACATTACATGACACGTGGAGCGAAGTTCCTCCCAGTCAAGGAAGAAATGCGGAAAAGAAATAAAGATTGCTGTGCGGTGCCGATGGGAAAGGTGGTGGAAAGGATAAAGTGAAGTTTAATCGGTACGTCCAGTAGTATCGCTACGAGAGCTATACATACCATGGCACCTCTGCTCTAGAGGCCTGCCACATCCGAAATACACCTACACTGGTGAAATATGCCTAAACCGGCACACATCAGGGGTGGAACTTGATGGCTAGACATGTCATGCCACCTCCGCTCTAGAGGTTGGTCACGCCTGATATACACCCATACTGGTGAATTTTGCCTAAACCGGCTCACACCAGGGGTGAATCTTGAAGGCTGTGCATGTCACAGTATGTCTGCTCTAGAGGTCGGTCACGTCCCAAACACGCCCATACTGGGATAATATGCCTAAACCGGCTCAACCCAGGGGTGGAAGTCACTAGTGGCGAGGATTGGTCCTCCTGGACAAAAGCTCCATCCTGGTCACAACTAGGAAGGGTAGTGGCCACAACCGCAAAATGCTGAAGTCGGAGACACTGGACCAGGGCAGTCTAGATAGGCAACCACCTCTCACCCGGCGGGAATGTTTGCATATCCTAATCACGCTGAGGTTTTCTGGTGAGAAAGTCCAACTCTGGACTGGATGGGCAACCACCTCTCACCCGGCGGTGATACACGGGTATCTCAAAACACGTCGAGGTCTTCCGGTGAGAAAATCCAACCCTAGACTAAACTGGTGCAATGAAAACCATGGTGTCACGCAATCCCGCTTCTGAGACCCATCAAGAATACAGGCTAAAGCCCTGTGATACTCTGAACCCCTTGTGGTCCTCTCATGGATCTCGTGTGGTCCTTTCGGGGACCACACAGGAGACCACGGGACCTAACGAGGACCGCAGGCATAAATTCAGTAGGATCACAGTGCGGTTTTGGTGGTAGAAGCGAACGAAGAAGAAGAAGAAGAAGACATATTGTTGATTACAGATAAGTGTCATTTGTCCCTGGTATTTATTACATCTTGTTGATTACAGATAAGTGTCATTTGTCCTTGGTATTTATTACATCTTGCTGATTACAGATAAGTGTCATTTGTCCTTGGTATTTATTACATCTTGCTGGTTACAGACAAGTGTCATTTGTCCTTGGTATTTATTACATCTTGCTGATCGCAATAATGGTTTTCTTTTTTGTGGTCGCTCATGCTGGTTTAGAAACAGACAAATGCTAACCGCTTGTGACTGTCTGTCGAGCACTGTGTGGTAAGTGGCTTCTTTCATGGCTATTTATAGCAATATTTGATTGATATAATCACGGTAACAAATCCACTTGTGTTGTACAGGTCTTGAAACAACACACAAGCCATGACAACACATACGAGATGTAAGTGATATACGTGTCAATGACAGCATGTCTTGTACAACTCATATCCACTATAGCTACTGATCACATGTAATGTGTGACTGATGTCTTAACAAATTACTGACAGTTTTTAAGCCTACCAAATTACTGAGACTGTTTTCTTGGGTCAAAATTAACTTACTGATTCTATAAACTACATTTTCTAGCAATGTATGACATTACATGACAGACGTCCATGTTGTACGCAAGAACTTACCTGCAAAGACATTTTTCTTGGAGGTGGTAAATTTGCTTCATATGCCATTATGCTCCACCTGATATCAAGAAAAAAATATGTTAAAACCATTTCTATTGGACGAATGAAAAATATGTTAAAACCATTTCTATTGGATGAATGAAAAATATGTTCAAATAATTTCTATTGGATGAATGAAAAATATGTTAAAACCATTTCTATTGGATGAATGAAAAATATGTTAAAACCATTTCTACTGGATGAAAGAAAAATATGTTCAAACAATTTCTATTGGATGAATGAAAAATATGTTATAACCATTTCTATTGGATGAATGAAAAATATGTTAAAACCATTTCTACTGGATGAAAGAAAAATATGTTCAAAACATTTATACAGGATGAAAGAAAATTACAGACAAAATGACAGTAACACATAATAATTAGTGTATGAGTATATAACTATACAAGGAGCCACTGCAGTGAAGCTGTGATACCAAAATGTATAAACTAGGAAAAAAAGTTAGAACAGCTTTATTACTTAACGAGTACACAAAATGACAACCTGGACTGAGTCTTCTGTCAACAGAAACAAGGATAAGAAAAAAGCATGCCTACAGAACAAAGCTTAACGAGAGATAAATGCAAGCTAAATTCTTAACAAAAGATGAATGCAAGCTAAAATCTTAACGAGAGATGAATGCAAGCTAAAATCTTAACAAAATATGAATGCAAGCTAAAATCTTAACGAGAGATGAATGCAAGCTAAAATATTCATTTGGTCACCCTTGACAACAGGCGTAGCCTGATGGGAAATTCATTACCTGGCTCAAACGTGGCTCACCTAACACAATGCTTCTACTTCAACATTGTCACAGTTCTGGCTGGAAAGAACGTCAGTTCTTGTAGTTCTAGAAATTTGAACAAACCTTGTATTCTGTGAAGTCCCCTAGCACTTGCATGCTGTAGGGGTGTGAAGTGCTGGTGCCTTGACATTTCTAGGCCACAAACAGCATTTGAGGTAGGGATGCTAGCACCTGTCCTCACTGCCTTTGTTTCCCCAGGGAAATCCCAGGCACCCATTTTTTTGTTGTTGTTGTTGTTGTTGAGACTGGGCTGATCCTGGTGCCGGTCAGTCCGAAAAAATTCCGACCAAGTGCGAAATCAAACCAGGGACCTTCTGATTGGCAGGTGAGTGCACTAACTACTACACCACCGTGTCACCATTCTGTGATAAGAAATGTCTACAAACTGAAGAGAGAAATCTACAGCAACTTTGACACCATTCTGCGATAACAAATGTCTAAAAACTGGAAAAGAGAAATCTACAGCAACTTTGACACTATTATGTGATAAGAAATGTCTAAAAACTGGAAAAGAGAAATCTACAGCAACTTTGTTGTATCTGAATCACTTCTGTCAGATTAAAATCTGTGTGGATCACCTAAACACCACATATCACCTTACACTGACAAAACATGTGAATGTTACATTATATATGACAAAGTACATTAATGTTGTCTTCCATTGAAAAAAAAACACTTGGAAATGTCATCTTCCATCAAACAAAACACTGTTGATAATCTGCAAATGGATGCATCAACCGCAGGGCATCTTGCTTACAACTGAGAGGTCTACAGGAGAGCTGTCAGGGAGGCAAAATTCCGCAAGGGACTGACTGATCAAACAAAACACGTAGATGCTCCACTTCTGACCCACATATCAATATTCGGAAAGAATCAAATCGCTGGAACAGTTTTAATCTGAGGAGAAAGACAATCACTCAAAGCCATATACACATGACAGATTAGCAGATCATGCAGGCAATGGCTGAACTTACAAGGGAAGGAAAGACATGTCAGATTCTGACACAAATATAGATCACATTCATCTACTTACTATCACTTTAATCAACATCACCACTACCTACAATCACTCTCATCATCATCATCATCATCATCATCATCTTTCACTCTGTTGAGAGCATAGGCCACAGATAAAGGCTCTCCAGTCATCCCTGTTCTTGGAATTATTCTCTGCTTACTTCCATGTGTATCACTTGTCTCTGAGCACTGTCATAATTTCTCTTCTCCAAGTAAGTCTAGGTCTTCCTTGTTTTCTATTTCCTTGAGGATTCCATGTCAGTGCCTGTCTTCTTATCAACATCACCACCACTGAAATCAACACAAATGATAAGCCTAGACTGCCTTAAGCAACACCAGTTATATAACCACTGATATTACAGTATTACTATAATAGTGCAACATTATTACCACATAGTGATCTGTCACATGTCACCAGCTTTCTTCAACAGATAAAAGATGAAACTATGACACTCACCCCGGATAAGGTCCTCCATTCATGAGATCAAAAACCTGGGCTGGGTTTAGCAACTGTTTAAACCGACGTAAAAACTTTACACCCTGAAAACACAAAACACACCTGACAGTACTCAGAATATCTCACAGAAGTTATCATCTGTCAATCACAGACAATCATTTTCATTTTTCTCTCCAGGTTTCTCTTTTCTTTTATTTTTGATGCCCTTCATATTCTACTCACATGTTATTTCATATTCAGGTGCTAAGTTTATGTTAACCTTCTTGTTAAGAAATCTGTTAACATTTTAAAGGATTATCACTTTTGCTGGGGGTAAGGACGCTGTCTGATTAGGCAATCAGCAATCCATAGCTGACATGTTAGCATCAGGGTTAGTGAATCATAGCTGACATGTTAGCATCAGGGTTAGTGAATCATAGCTGACATGTTAGCATCAGGGTTAGTGAATCATAGCTGACATGTTAGCATCAGGGTTAGTGAATCATAGCTGACATGTTAGCATCAGGGTTAGTGAATCATAGCTGACATGTTAGCATCAGGGTTAGTGAATCATAGCTGACATGTTAGCATCAGGGTTAGTGAATCATAGCTGACATGTTAGCACCAGGGTTAGTGAATCATAGCTGACATGTTAGCCTCAGGGTTAGTGAATCATAGCTGACATGTTAGCATCAGGGTTAGTGAATCATAGCTGACATGTTAGCATCAGGGTTAGTGAATCATAGCTGACATGTTAGCATCAGGGTTAGTGAATCATAGCTGACATGTTAGCACCAGGGTTAGTGAATCATAGCTGACATGTTAGCATCAGGGTTAGTGAATCATAGCTGACATGTTAGCATCAGGGTTAGTGAATCATAGCTGACATGTTAGCATCAGGGTTAGTGAATCATAGCTGACCAAGACACTGTCCCACCTCTCTGTTGGTACCCTGAGTGACAGGTCTAGCCTGGCTAACAGGGCAGGGATCGCCAAAGTCCCCATGGTGGTGGAGTCTGCTAAAGAGGCACTCCACACCCTCTGCTCTTTAGCTGCATTCTGGGACTAAAAAAAAAAACCCAGCTGCCATAACCCATTTCCACACTGACATGTTGCTGCGCTACAACACCTTCACAGCACTGGCTGCAAAGAACAACAGCTTGCAGTTACAGGGATACTGGAGAAGAAGTATCATTTCAGGAGCACTCAAATATATGGTCTGATTTCCTTCTTGGAGGGGTATCTCAGCATAGTGCAACCATCCCTTAGCTTAAGCAAAAAAACCCCAACATGTGGAGATATGCAAGGGCCAGGACCCCACTATCTTCTATCTATGACTCTTCCTCAATATCAACCCAGCCATCTTGCTTCCGTGTACAGATACTCAAGTCTACTACATACTCCAGTAGCTTAAATGTTAATAATGGTAGATAAATCTTTTTACAGTTTTATCATAAAAAAATCATAGGAAATTATTTCTGATAAAAAATGTTAGGAAAAGCTTGACTACAGTTTTAATGTAAAAATATGGTAGGAAACGTTTTACCATGCTCCTAGCTGCTAATTTTTACAATTATGTTGGCCGAAGCATACAAGTCCATGTACAAAACAATGCCTTTGCATAACAGACCAGTTCAATTCTGAAAGGACTACTCTCATGCACAATCATTTCTCTTATCTCTTGCATGTCAATACGAGCTAAAAATGACAATCCCTGTACTAGACATTCCCTACTGGAAGCCTCCAATCATTTCTCTTTATCTGAGCAAGTAAAGTGTAAGCCTATTAAAACTTTCGCTCAATACACTTAAATGTGACAGTTGTGTGACAAATCACATTTAATCATTTTAAAATGAGAATAAACTAAATTTATAAGCTATATCACCAGACGCGGAGAGCTAGCTATAAATGAGAGGAAAATCCGAGAAATTGAGCTCACTCAGTTATGACTATTTTTTATGCCATTCCGGCAGACAAAAAATGCATCACTGCTGCTGCACCTAGAAAACAGTCTCTTTGGCAAAGTCTTCCTCCATGTTTACCCCTAACCTTTTCACCCAGATTATAATATCCCAGCAGGCTTTTCAGGGGCTCAGTCTGTTGGGAGGGTCTTGACCAGTTAAAATTTGTTTATAGTAAACTATTGCATTAATAGAAATTTCTATCTCACAAGGCAGCACCATATTTTAACAAGCTGTGACAAAAAATAAGCTGGTGACCCGGAAATGAAAAATTTAACAGGTAACATTTGTAGTTTAAATAGGCCTTAGGTAGTAATAAGCAGGTGTACCTTGGCTGGGTAACAGAAACAAACAAACAAAAACAAGAAGAAAAGACTGCAAACTTGCTAGCAGAAACCACAAAAATGAACAATTTGTGAATATCAACATTTTACTACAAAAACTATAAAAATTAGAATAATTTGGTGATTGAGAAAAACTGTGAGCCAGCAAGTGAACGAAATATATGGGCACTAACATTATATTCCTAAGTAACATGACACAGGTTCAGGAAAATATGGGCACTAACACTACATTAATTAGAAACATAACATAGGTTCAGGAAATTTTAGACACTATCCTTTACAATGCCTTTGCATAACTGACCAGTTCACTTCTGAAAGGACTATTCTCATGCACAATCATTTCTCTTATGACACAGGTTCAGGAAAATATGGGTACTAACAATATATTTCTTAGTAACATGACACAGGTTTAGGAAAATATGGACACTAACACTATATTCCTCAGTAACATGGCACAGGTTTAGGAAAATTTAGGTACTAACATTATATTCCTTAGTAACATGGCACAGGTTCAGGAAAATATGGACACTAACACTACATTAATTAGGAACATAACATAGGTTCAGGAAATTTTAGACACTATCCTTTATATATCTCAATGACATGAAATAGAGTGAAAGAAAATATGTCACATCCATCAGAGTAGCATGGTGACCAACCTGTTTTGTTTCAGGTGTGCAGAGATAAAGAAGAACAGTGGCCTACCTGATTATCACCACTCTTTGTGTTGACATACACCAACAGTGGAGAAGTGCCATGTGGCCTTGACCCCTCCCAGTACCCGTCACTGTCGATGCTGGAGATGGCAGTTGGGGGCAGGATGGACACGCGACACTGACCTAGAGGACACTTCTTGCTGAAGTGTTCCTTACAGGAGCTGTGCAGCTGTTGAAGACAAGACAGTAACATTTGACACTTCTGCGCTAATCCTTGAGTCTGTTTTATTTATGAAGTGCAACTAGTTTGGAGAATGTGACCATATAATTCTAAAAAAAATTTGGTTACCAAAACTCCTAGTCCCCATGGAAGTAGTCCCCATGGGCTTGTACACAGAGATTCCAGCATGTTTCCCATGATTTCATGCATCCTTGGAAGTTATCATGTATGAATGCCCATAGCATCTTACCGTTCTGCCTGCATCTCCTCTGGCATGTAAAAACGACCTCCTTTTATCCGTAGTTTCATCTTGGGGAATTTTTTTTTTAACTCACCGGAGGCGAGGTCAGGAGTATAGGGCGGGTGAGAAAATCGCTGTCATGTTTTTGGTAGTCAGGAACTGCCGAGCACGAGTAGTGTGTGAGCGGGCGCACTGTCATGGTGGGGAAACCTGCTGTTCTTCCACTTGTCTGGACGTTTGCGCCAAATGCCCCCTCCCCTCCTACCCAAGTCACTTCAAAGTCTCACAGTAAAATTTGCCATTAATGGTTTCATCAGGTGGAAGGCCTCGCGAATTTTGGAAACATTTTGCCGTGGTGTGCACGTCAACGCTTGTCCAGAACACTCATCATCGTTGACAGATGATCGCCCGTCCTTGAAGTGTTTGTACCATAAAGAAAAAGTTCTTGCTCTGGCTCATGACTTTATCACCAAAAAGCTTCCTGTAGCATTCGGTGTAGTCCTATGATTGAAACAAACTTTGAAGAAGATTCCCTGCTCCTTGAAATCCCTCGCATCAGTTGTAAAGAAAATCTGCCAGATTAGCAAAACTCACAAAAAAAACCACACACATACACGCACACACATACACACACACACACACGTAACTTAAAAACACAATCTCTGAGCTTGACGTATGTGGCACGGTGATTCACAAAGCATTAGCCTCATCTAGCGGAGGAAGAGAACACAACAATTGGTTCCCGGAGCACTGTTTAGATTCCCCCAACTTTTCAGTTGCACCTCGTATACTTCTATAATCTTACTACCACAGACAAAGTAATGAATATTCAACGAGACACGGCAAAAATAACTTAAAGATATGGTATATAAAATGTGTAAATTTGATGTGAAAAACAATAAGACTTGGAATATATGAGAAGTAATGATGTAATGTCACACAGAATGTGACTGAATGTATGAGAAGCAATGATGTAAAAATACCACATTTTAGAATGTAAATGATGTTAAAATGGAAATCAAATTATATCAATCTAAATTAATAAAGAAAAATTCCACTATCTCAAGTGTAAAGTGAGATAAGTCAACTACTGGGATAACAGTAGTTATGCTGACATAAGAATTGAACATAAGATTTTCCATGGCTCTACACCACATCCATCTCCAGTCCTGCAACTGAAGGACTACCACATACAGACCAGATACAAGACTTATCATGGCTCTACACCACAGACACTTCCAGTCCTGCAGCCGAAGGACACTACCACAAACAGACTAGACACAATATTTACCATGGCTCTACACCACAGACACATCCAGTCCTGCAGCCACAGGACACTACCACATACAGACTAGACACAATATTTACCATGGCTCTACACCACAGACACCTCCAGTCCTGCAGCCAAAGGACACTACCACATACAGACTAGACATAACGTACCATGGCTCTACACCACAGACACCTCCAGTCCTGCAGCCGAAGGACACTACCACACGTCTTATCACAGACACTGCACTTGGCACTGACAGGAAGATTACCCTCCATCCACTGGTGAGGCATGGAGATCTGAAGGAAGAAAAGACAATTATCCAGGATGATGAGTCAAACACACAGAGCGCATGAGATAATGGACTACAAAGACTTCTAATGTACACAGCTAAAGTACTGTAACACTGTTCTACTTGCCATACTTCCTAGTTCACTTACGCTGTTCTCTGATACTGCACTGTATGATCTGCTCTTCTATACTTTCATTACTTCACATTCACGCTTTCATTCTGTAATGTATTACTTTCATACTTCAGCTACTCCACATTCACTGTCTGACTATGATATACCCTGTTCTCTGATTATTACAAAACCAAGCTCAGATTTTGGTATCTACAACTTCCATTCTCTGACATCTTCCGACTTTCTCTATGGTGTGTTTACCCCATTCTCTGACCTACTCTAACGTTCTCTATCGTGCATTTGCCACATTCTCTGACCTCTTCCAGCTTTCTCCATGGTGTGTTTATCACATTCTCTGACCTCTTCCAGCTTTCTCTATCGTGTGTTTATCACATTCTCTGACCTCTTCCAGCTTTCTCCATGATGTGTTTATCACATTCTCTGACCTCTTCCAGCTTTCTCCATGATGTGTTTATCACATTCTCTGACCTCTTCCAGCTTTCTCTATTTACCACATTCTCTGACCTCCTCCAACTTTCTCTATTTACCACATTCTCTGACCTCCTCCAGCTTTCTCTATCGTGTGTTTATCACATTCTCTGACCTCCTCCAACTTTCTCTATTTACCACATTCTCTGACCTCTTCCAGCTTTCTCTATTTACCACATTCTCTGACCTCCTCCAACTTTCTCTATTTACCACATTCTCTGACCTCTTCCAGCTTTCTCTATTTACCACATTCTCTGACCTCCTCCAGCTTTCTCTATGGTGAACTTACCCCATTCTCATCCTCTATGATGTCTTTGCCTATAGAGACCAGCGCTGTCCATTTACAGTTAGTTGGGGCTCTTACTGCACATCTCTTGTGTGCCTTGAACTTACAAACTGCAGATATTATAAAGTACACACATGGAATAAAAAGTTGAGTGATAACAATTGTCATACATGGAAAACATAACATGAAGTGACAATACAAGTTACATACAAGTAATGTCTTTAGCTCCAAACATGTGCTGCCTGAGTCTAGTAGAAGGTAGTTTGTCTGAGGCAACACCTCTAAAACTAGCATGGGGTTCTTGGAGAAACTATTCCTGGAAACTTTACCAGAATCGGTCTCTTCAGTGTGTGCTGGATGAAGGATCCAGATATAATTTTGTGTTAAATAAAGCAAAACTCTTATTTTTTTTTTAAGAGAGTAATCATCATCATCATCATCAAACAACTGCTAAGGCAATTTCTAGGCTGACTTGTGGAAGGATGGAGAGAAATGTGCCGGAGGAGATAAATAAATACATAAAAAGTGATAAATTGGGGCCGAGAATCAGGTCATCACTGACGTCTGTTTATTGAAGGAGAAACTCTGGTCTGGTCTGTGATGTCAGCCAGTGAGTGACTGGAAGAGAAAAACATGAACACGCAACAAATACAGGGAAAGTTACAACAGTAGCCATGCTGATATAAGATAAGTGAAGAGAAAAAAAAATGTAGAAAACAGGAACGGCAGACAGTTAAGACACAGGAAAAGACACGGAGCGTTAAAACAGTGAAAGTGTGGAATATACAAGATATGGAGAGTTAAAACAGTAAAAGTGTGGAATATACAAGATATGGAGAGTTAAAACAGTAAAAGTGTGGAATATACAAGATATGGAGAGTTAAAACAGTAAAAGTGTGGAATATACAAGATATGGAGAGTTAAAACAGTAAAAGTGTGGAATATACAAGATATGGAGAGTTAAAACAGTGAAAGTGTGGAATATACAAGATATGGAGAGTTAAAACAGTGAAAGTGTGGAATATACAAGATATGGAGAGTTAAAACAGTGAAAGTGTGGAATATACAAGATATGGAGAGTTAAAACAGTGAAAGTGTGGAATATACAAGATATGGAGAGTTTAAAAAAAGAAATAATATAGAAGATAGAAAACAAGGAGATCTAAAACAGCAACAGTTCAGAATACACGACAGGCAATTAAAAGAGCAGCAATGTACAAAGTCCGACAATTAAGTAACGACTAATTCCATAAAAAATAAAATAAACAACAATTGAAGATATAACATGTATTTTATTCAAAGTAAGCCCCTTGTGCACTGATACAGCGAGTGGCACGATCTAACAAACACTAGAGCGACCTCTGCAGTTCTTCTATTGGTTTGGCCCTTAAACTCGATGAAACGGCCCTTTGGATGTCATCAGTATCGTCAAAGACGTGTCCTTTCAATGGTAACTTTAATTTTGGGAATAGAAAATAATCGCAGAGAGACAAATCTGGGGAATGGGGTGGATGGTTGAGAACACACACACTTGTTTTTGGGCCACAAATTTCTGTACAACTAGTGCCTGGAAAAAACTGCCAGGTGTTGAATACTCGGGTCAGACTCGGAGACTCCTTTTTCAACAGGCGTTTCAAAATACTTAAATAAATTTTGTCACTGACAGTCTGTCCCTCTGGAATAAATTCTTTGAAGACGAAATGTTTTGCTTTTTGGTGATGATGATGACTTCCACTGAGCACTTTGGCGTTTAGTTGTGGGATCATAGCGGAACATCCATGTTTCATCTTCTGCAACAATCAAATGTAAGAAATGTTTATTTCTGCGACACGTTTTGATGATGTCTTTTGCGTACTCAACACGCTGATGTTTTTGGTCGTCAGACAACGAATGTAGTACAAACCGACAAGCAACTTTTTTTTTCTCAAATCTTCCACTAAAATTTTACGAATGGTCTCTTGGCTAACACCAAATTCATCTGCCATCATCCTCACAGTCAAACAACGATCTCCTTGTATCTGTTCTCCGATTTTTGCAATGAGTTCCTCATTACGAACAGAAATGGCCTAGTTGCATTTGTAATCGTTTCCACAGCACTTTTGAATCGTGAATTACCACCTGAATATCTGTCCACGAGATAAACAATTATCCCATAAACTTGTCACATCAATTATCAATTCAATTGTCTCAATGACACTTTTTCTGAGTTTTAAAAATAATTTAATGTCAGCTTTTTGCTCCATGCTGATTATGTAACAATGCACCTCTAACTAGGCCAACAAAATGGTGGCTTGTTTGTAGTCTGTTTATCGGTAGGCGATGAAAAGTTGCCAGATCATAGATGAAGGCTGACATATGACAGACAGTTAAAACAGCAGCAATGTGGAACATACGAGAGACAGTTAAAACAGCAACAATGTGGAACATACGAGAGACAGTTAAAACAGCAACCAATGTGGAACATACGAGAGAAAGTTAAAACAGCAACAATGTGGAACATACGAGAGATAGTTAAAACAGCAACAATGTGGAACATACGAGAGACAGTTAAAACAGCAACAATGTGGAACATATGAGAGGCAATTGAAACAGCAACAATGTGGAACATATGATAGACAGTTAAAACAGCAACAATGTAGAATATATGAGAGACAGTTAAAACAGCAACAATGTAGACCACATGAGCGACGGAGAATTAAAACGGTAATAGTGTGTAACATGCAAGAGACGGAGAATTAAAATGGTAATAGAGTAGAGCATATGAGACACGGATACTTAAAACAGTGTGGAACATACGAGATACAGAGAATTAAAATAGTTCGGCCACATACATGAGGGAGAGTTAAAATAGTGTGGAACACAAGAGATACGGAGCATTAAGACAAGGAGTTAAAACAGCAACAATGTAAAACATAACAGTGACGGAGAATGAAAACAGTAAAAGCGTGGAACATTGGTTACCCAAGTGGACGATTCAGTTCTATGAAAGCGATGGTAAGATTTTTTTTCGGGGGGGGGGGTGGAGTGAAACGGGATTACCACTGAAAAACAACAGAAGGAACAGTTTGTGGGGGGGGGGGGGCGCCAGGATTGTGTTCTGGAAAGCAAGGGGGCGGCAGGCTGAAAAGATTTGGAACCTCTGGTGTGAAACATAGGAGATATAGAGAGTTGAAATAGTGTGTGTGGGGGGTACTGTGTAAACACAGGCAAGAACAAACCAGGAAGTGAAGGAACTGAAAGGATGGAAGACAGACACAACGAGCATCGGGGAGGTGGACTGCTACAGAAAACTTGGTGAACGTGTGGGACAGAAAGTACAGGTGCTGGAGAGTTCACACAATGTGATGACGTCAATAGACAAACCTGACTAGCAGTAGCGCGGGGGGGGGGGGGGTTCCCCGTGCTGACATGACCCTTAACCTTTAATAACGTGCGAGCAAGGGGGAAGTTGATTGAATAATAATGATTAGATCGTTGTAGAGGAAATTAGAGATGTTGCTCTCCCACGTGCGGGTTAGAGAGAGAGAGAGTGTGTGTGTGTGTAAGTGTGTGTATAGAGCTATAGAGAGATGGAGAGAGTAACTGTAATTTAACTGTTGAGGAGGAAGAAATCAGGTGCTGGTCACGTGTTTAAAGCGTGAGAATTGAACATGGCAGAACTGTGAACAAGAGTAGAGAAAATTCTAAAACAGTGGAATTAAGAGCTTGATGGGTTCAGCACAGACAATGACAGCACAGCAACCTCGACTGTCTGTCAGCACAGATGCTAGCAGCACAGAAACCCCAGATGTCTGCTAGCACGGATGCTGGCAGCACAGAAACCCCAGATGTCTGCTAGCAAGGATGCTGGCAGCACAGAAACCCCAGATGTCTGCTAGCAAGGATGCTGGCAGCACAGAAACCCCAGATGTCTGCTAGCACGGATGCTGGCAGCACAGAAACCCCAGATGTCTGCTAGCACGGATGCTGGCAGCACAGAAACCCCAGATGTCTGCTAGCACGGATGCTGGCAGCACAGAAACCTCAGATGTCTGCTAGCACGGATGCTGGCAGCACAGAAACCTCAGATGTCTGCTAGCACGGATGCTGGCAGCACAGAAACCTCAGATGTCTGCTAGCACGGATGCTGGCAGCACAGAAACCTCAGATGTCTGCTAGCACGGATGCTGGCAGCACAGAAACCTCAGATGTCTGCTAGCACGGATGCTGGCAGCACAGAAACCTCAGATGTCTGCTAGCACGGATGCTGGCAGCACAGAAACCTCAGATGTCTGCTAGCACGGATGCTGGCAGCACAGAAACCTCAGATGTCTGCTAGCACGGATGCTGGCAGCACAGAAACCTCAGATGTCTGCTAGCACGGATGCTGGCAGCACAGAAACCTCAGATGTCTGCTAGCACGGATGCTGGCAGCACAGAAACCTCAGATGTCTGCTAGCACGGATGCTGGCAGCACAGAAACCTCAGATGTCTGCTAGCACGGATGCTGGCAGCACAGAACCTCAGATGTCTGCTAGCACGGATGCTGGCAGCACAGAAACCTCAGATGTCTGCTAGCACGGATGCTGGCAGCACAGAAACCTCAGATGTCTGCTAGCACGGATGCTGGCAGCACAGAAACCTCAGATGTCTGCTAGCGTGACATAATTAAAAAGCACATGTGAACTTGTGACTCTTTGAAAGAGAGAGAGAGAGAGAGAGAGAGAGAGAGAGAGAAGGAGGAAGCAAGATTTCTTAGACGTTTTACGATTACAGACCATTCTTCCCCCACCCAGTGGACTGCCCAAAGCCCATATATCAAACTGGTGAAATCATAATTCTCTGTGCTATTTATTAACTTCTTTGTTTTATTGTACGGATAGCTGGGAATAGAGGAAATCCTAACAAGCTTTTTCTGTGTTGTACTTGTCCACAGATCAAGACCCCGTAGGCTTGTAATTTAGTTCCCATACCCTCAAACTGGCTAAGAATTTCTGGTACAGAGAGTAGATGATCAGTCAATGTCACGTGCTCCAAGCTGCTGGCTTGCACCAGCACCGGGCCCCTAGGTTAAACTGAATTAAGGCCCCAGCCCTCTCCGACTACGCAGCTGGGCCCTGGTATAAAGTTTACATTTGCTTGACACCGAGGGCGTTCTCTTCCTGGTCTCTGTGTGATAGTATTCTATGTAAGAGACATAATCCAAGATAATTTTAGTATTTTGAGCAAATGATTAAAGCCCTTACTTGATTATGACGTAGACGGTCAGGAAAAGGTCAGTTAGGACCTTGGAAGAAAATCACGGGGAATCATGAACTTTATCCTGACATGTTTTATGAAAGTTAAATTTGGAATGTCCAGTTAGTTTTTCACTGAAGGTCATTTTTGGACGTTAACAACCCGAGATTCTGATGACTTTTAAAAAACTTTCTCTGGACATATTTTTATAGCCAGCTAAATTTAGGTTGTTTTTGAGAGACTAGTCAAGGTCTGTAAACAGGCGAGTTCATGAAGTTTAGGGTAAACAAAAAAGTTCAAGGCATGAGTCAAGTTTTGTGAACTCTCACGGAGTTAGGAATCCCGTGTTACAGTGAAGGTCATAACATTACTTTTTGCGTGAGTGTGAATTTCACGGAGAGACAGTTCTGGAAGGATGGCAGAGAAAATACCTTTTATATAAAAGAACTCAGGGCTGAGTTGAAGGATTATTATTGGGATTATGAGGAAAGTTAGAGAGTCATGTAGAAGTTGTACAACGTTTGAGCTTTTTCTAGAAGTCGTTGTTCAGTAGAAGTTTTCCAGTTATGCCTTATAGATATAGTAATTGTCCTGTAGGACAAAGTTTTTCTTGGTTAGGAAGAATGTAGTCAGTGTAGTAATATTGTTATTGATTAGACTGAAAGTGTTGCAATGGTTCTCAACTTTTTGAGGATGTGTGGTACTGTGGATGATTTTTTTGGAGTTTCATAGAACTGTAAGCTGTGCCTTCATTTGTAACTACTATGATGTTGGTTATTATTTCCTTCCCCATGGCACTGCTCTCATACCCGGGGAGTACGACCACCCTGCCACGTTGGCAGCTCTGTTTTGTCTCATCCACATAGTTCATCCAACATTCTATTCATTCAATAAATGTTGACTTTGTATTGTAACTTGAACTCTTGCTTCCTTCATGAGTTCAAATGTGAGTCTAGTCCTGTGTGTGGAAAGTACTGTGACACTCTGTGTGAGTCTAGTTGTGTGTGGAAAGTACTGTGACACTGTGTGAGTCTAGTTGTGTGTGGAAAGTACTGTGACACTCTGTGTGTCTAGTTGTGTGTGGAAAGTACTGTGACACTCTGTGTGAGTCTAGTTGTGTGTGGAAAGTACTGTGACACTCTGTGTGAGTCTAGTTGTGTGTGGAAAGTACTGTGACACTCTGTGTGAGTCTAGTTGTGTGTGGAAAGTACTGTGACACTCTGTGTGAGTCTAGTTGTGTGTGGAAAGTACTGTGACACTCTGTGTGAGTCTAGTTGTGTGTGGAAAGTATTGTGACACTCTGTGGTTAATGTAAAGTTGGTGAACCTGGTTCTGCTGTTGAGTCACATAGTATATAATAATGTGGCAATCTGCCGCTTGGTTTAACAAGTACCATGCTTATGGCAACAACAACATGTAATGATTCAGTACAGTAGTTTTCAAATCTTTACTAGCAACAGACCACTCTATACACATGTCATCTTTTTACACTCGTATTCTCCTAGTAGCTGCGCTCAAGAGAGAGACAGTGATACTACTTGCAGCTGATGATAAAATATTGCAACAGATAAAAGAAGAGAAACAAATACTACTTTATCTAGGCTTAAGTCTGTTCAACCTAAAGGATAGTCCGGGGGTGGTTGGGGGGGGGGGGCAGGTGAAAACAAGTCACTCTTAAAAAAAACAACAGGAAAATTCTGAATTATTTTTTTAATTGAAAAAAAAGATGCACTTCCAGCAGGCATCCTCAAAATGTAGAGCATGGGCCTTGTACTGTAGTCAAGCAGTGTAAACATCTGTGCGGAAGATAGTCTTTCTCTTCATCTAACAACACTCTCTTCTTGGTTATCACTCTACCTTTTATTTTCAGTAGGGGGAAGGAGAGGGTGAGAGAGAGGAGGGGAGAAAGGGGGAGAGACTGGGGAAGAGAGAGAGAGAGGAAAAGAGTGAGATGAGAGAAAGGGAGAGAGACAGTGAGAGGAAAGAAAGGAGAGAGAGAGCGAGAGGAGAGAAAGGAAGAGAGAGAGAGTGAGAGGAGAGAAGGGAAGAGAGAGAGGAGAGGAAGGAAGGGAGAGGGCGACAGACAGTGAAAGAGTGCGAGAGAGAGAGCAAGAAAGAGAGGGCAAGCAAGAGAAAGGGAGAGAAAAGAGGGAGAGATGAAGAAAGGAAGAGAGAGAGAGATTGTGTGTGTGTGAAAAGAGAAGGTGAGAGAAAGACGGATCTGTTTAAACAGAGAATAATTATAGAAGAGAGGATAGAAGAGAGGTTATGAAATGACGCATACAGAATGAATGTGTCCAGGACTTGTATCTGGTTATTTGTTACAAACATCTTTCTTTCCTTGTAAACACGAGCATTTGTTTGTAAACTGAGGCGAGCCATGATTATATTACACCTGCCTGGTGGGGTCAGCTGTTCCAGAAACCGAAGCAGCGTACGGCACATGATGATGAGTGAGATGAAACACGTGCGACAGACAGTGAAGGGGACGGCCACCACGAGCATAGGAAACTTCCCTGAAACCTGCTTGGAGGTACTGATGGCGGGAGCTTATATAAACTGAGAAGAAAGAAGGAACGAAAGGATGTCTGTACGTCAATGGAGACTGGTCTACTTGGCAGGCAGGAAGTACTCACTGCAGGACTGTCTCTAGAACAGCAGGGAGGCAGGTGGGGTCCCAGGGTTTACTTGTTTTATTTGCTACATTGTCCACGTGTCAGTGAGCGCCACAGTAATGAATGTATAAGGTGATAATCTTCGCTGGACGATGATTTAATATATGCTGGAGGGTTCCGGGCAGTCATATGGAAGGACTGGGACCTGGGACGCTAAAAAAACACTGGTCCCAGAACTGGGCGTGGCCAGGGAACATGGAAGTGACAGGGACATCAGAACCGAGGGAACACGCTTTTGACCGTGCTTGGGAAGACAAGCTGGTGTCAGCATAAAAAAAGTGAAAACCAGTGCTCTAGTGTCCTTCTAACCTCACGTGTCCTTCTAACCTCACGTGTCCTTCTAACCTCACGTGTCCTTCTAACCTCACGTGTCCTTCTAACCTCACGTGTCCTTCTAACCTCACGTGTCCTTCTAACCTCACGTGTCCTTCACCCTTTGAGTACACGTTGCTGCTGGCGTTAAGTTGCGTTGTACTGTAATTCTTGGCACTGCTGGCGTTAAGTTGCGTTGTACTGTAATTCTTGGCACTGCTGGCGTTAAGTTGCGTTGTACTGTAATTCTTGGCACTGCTGGCGTTAAGTTGCGTTGTACTGTAATTCTTGGCACTGCTGGCGTTAAGTTGCGTTGTACTGTAATTCTTGGCACTGCTGGCGTTAAGTTGCGTTGTACTGTAATTCTTGGCACTGCTGGCGTTAAGTTGCGTTGTACTGTAACTCTTGGCACTGCTGGCGTTAAGTTGCGTTGTACTGTAACTCTTGGCACTGCTGGCGTTAAGTTGCGTTGTACTGTAACTCTTGGCACTGCTGGCGTTAAGTTGCGTTGTACTGAACTCTTGGCACTGCTGGCGTTAAGTTGCGTTGTACTGTAACTCTTGGCACTGCTGGCGTTAAGTTGCGTTGTACTGTAACTCTTGGCACTGCTGGCGTTAAGTTGCGTTGTACTGTAACTCTTGGCATGCTGGCGTTAAGTTGCGTTGTACTGTAATCTTGGCACTGCTGGCGTTAAGTTGCGTTGTACTGTAACTCTTGGCACTGCTGGCGTTAAGTTGCGTTGTACTGTAACTCTTGGCACTGCTGGCGTTAAGTTGCGTTGTACTGTAACTCTTGGCACTGCTGGCGTTAAGTTGCGTTGTACTGTAATCTTGGCACTGCTGGCGTTAAGTTGCGTTGTACTGTAACTCTTGGCACTGCTGGCGTTAAGCTGCGTTGTACTGTAATTCTTGGCACTGCTGGCGTTAAGCTGCGTTGTACTGTAATTCTTGGCACTGCTGGCGTTAAGCTGCGTTGTACTGTAATTCTTGGCACTGCTGGCGTTAAGCTGCGTTGTACTGTAATTCTTGGCACTGCTGGCGTTAAGTTGCGTTGTACTGTAACTCTTGGCACTGCTGGCGTTAAGTTGCGTTGTACTGTAACTCTTGGCACTGCTGGCGTTAAGTTGCGTTGTACTGTAACTCTTGGCACTGCTGGCGTTAAGCTGCGTTGTACTGTAATTCTTGGCACTGCTGGCGTTAAGTTGCGTTGTACTGTAATTCTTGGCACTGCTGGCGTTAAGCTGCGTTGTACTGTAATTCTTGGCACTGCTGGCGTTAAGCTGCGTTGTACTGTAATTCTTGGCACTGCTGGCGTTAAGCTGCGTTGTACTGTAATTCTTGGCACTGCTGGCGTTAAGTTGCGTTGTACTGTAATTCTTGGCACTGCTGGCGTTAAGTTGCGTTGTACTGTAACTCTTGGCACTGCTGGCGTTAAGTGCGTTGTACTGTAACTCTTGGCACTGCTGGCGTTAAGTTGCGTTGTACTGTAACTCTTGGCACTGCTGGCGTTAAGCTGCGTTGTACTGTAATTCTTGGCACTGCTGGCGTTAAGTTGCGTTGTACTGTAACTCTTGGCACTGCTGGCGTTAAGCTGCGTTGTACTGTAACTCTTGGCACTGCTGGCGTTAAGTTGCGTTGTACTGTAACTCTTGGCACTGCTGGCGTTAAGTTGCGTTGTACTGTAACTCTTGGCACTGCTGGCGTTAAGTTGCGTTGTACTGTAACTCTTGGCACTGCTGGCGTTAAGCTATGTTGTACTGCTAGGTCGCTTTGTACTTCCGTCTCCAGTACACATTTCTTTTACGTTTGCTTCTGTATCCTATGGCCACCCATCCTGCAAGGCAGCAGGTTCCGAGTTGTGCTTTGGGTGACCCTGCCAGGAGCTGCTGTTCCCGCCAGCGTAGATCTTTGGGTGACCCTGCCAGGAGCTGCTGTTCCCGCCAGCGTAGATCTTTGGGTGACCCTGCCAGGAGCTGCTGTTCCGCCAGCGTAGATCTTTGGGGACCCTGCCAGGAGCTGCTGTTCCCGCCAGCGTAGATCTTTGGGTGACCTGCCAGGAGCTGCTGTTCCCGCCAGCGTAGATCTTTGGGTGACCCTGCCAGGAGCTGCTGTTCCCGCCAGCGTAGATCTTTGGGTGACCCTGCCAGGAGCTGCTGTTCCCGCCAGCGTAGATCTTTGGGTGACCCTGCCAGGAGCTGCTGTTCCCGCCAGCGTAGATCTTTGGGCCACGGGAGCACATAAACTCTTTCGTAAAGGCAAAGTAACAACCTACTCGGACAAGGGATCAGACCAAACTCCAGCCCCCTACAAGAGAAGCTCTAAGGCGATGCTAAAAACCTGAGACGAACTGCAACATTTATCAGAATGTATAAAATTGGAAAAAAGTAGGAGCAGCTTTATTACTTAACGATTACAAAGTTGTGACGTTTCGGCGTGAGCCTTAATCATACAAAAACATACAGGACGAAGAAATAGGGAGAGGAGATAAAGTATAGATTTACATGAATACTGTTTAAAAAAAATTTTTTTTTTAAAGGAGTACTTAGCTGTAAATTGCAAGGTGTGGCTTGTCTGGCGGTGTGTGTCAGGAATGGATCTGGTAGGACGTAGAAATTGTTTAAATAGAGACCTGTGACATGTGGTCGGTGGGTTGTAACTGGGGGTGGTGGATGGGGAACCGGGGAGGGGAGGGGAGAGAGAGTGACGCACTACTGGCCTAGCTAGGAGAATTTGAAACAGGTGATTGGGGAAGAGGTGTTGTAGAGAAGAGGGGTTGCAGAGGAAATAGCGGGGTTGCAGAGTGATGCTGTGAGGAAGTTTGAAAAGTAAGAAGGGGTGGATTTAGTGGAGAGCTACTATAATGATTGAAGAAGATGATGTTACGTGTAACTAAACAGCGAGTTTAACCCATGTGGTTCCAGCGTCCCATAATTTTGAATGCAGCGGTTCTCAAGTGCCAGGCGGCTTGTGTCATCTGCGTGACATTGTTTAATGGCTGTTACCAGAAAATCAGATTTGCCTCTGTGGGTTGGGGCCATTGAAATGATTTGGGACTGGTTTCGAAGCATGCTGGGTGATGTCGTACAGATGTTTTTGCATGCGGTCCCCTAAGCTGAGGCCAGTCTCACCGATATATGTTATCCTGCATCTTTTGCACACGATGATATATATCACATTTCGGGACTCGCATGTGAATCCCTCATGAAGAGTGAGGATAGTTTTGGGAAAGGTGATTGTTTTCGTTTCCCAAACTACAGGGCAGGTAACGCAGCGGGGGCGGTTACATTTTCTGGTGCAACATTTATCAAAGAGAGACTAGCGTCGATGGCTGAGCGAACGACGACGAAGGAGAAGGAGGAGGAAGAAGAAGAAGGAGGAGGAGGATGATGAAGAAGGAAGAAGAAAAAGCTGCTGCTGACGCTGAGAGAGTGCTTCTTACTGCTACACTTCTACTCAAAGATGTCTCTAGCCTGATGCTGAATCATGCGTAGCTCTGAACTTCGTCTTTTTAATTATTACTGCCAGAAATCCCATGACAGGATCTTGACATCTGCTCAGTACGCCGCTCTGACTCTGGATGTATAAGTTAAGCTCGGACAATAAACTGAAACTCTCAGCATCAACGGTCGGCAATCCTACTAGTAAAAACAAGAAACAAATTAAATGGGAATTCAGATGTGGCTGGGCGGGCAACTTCTCTCTATAAAGGTACCAGATGGCACCATTTATGTGAGTAGCTTTGGGGGGGGGGCAACTTTTCTCTATAACGGTACCAGATAGCATCATCTATGTGAGTGGCTGGGCGGGCAACTTCTCTCTATAAAAGTACCAGATGGCGCCATCTATGTGAGTTGCTTGGGGGGGGGGGGCAGCTTTTCTCTATAACGGTACCAGATGGCGCCATCTATGTGAGTTGCTTGGGGGGGGGGCAGCTTTTCTCTATAACGGTACCAGATGGCGCCATCTATGTGAGTTGCTTGGGGGGGGGGCAGCTTTTCTCTATAACGGTACCAGATGGCGCCATCTATGTGAGTTGTTTTGGGGGGGGGGGCAGCTTTTCTCTATAACGGTACCAGACAAGGGATCAGACCAAACTCCAGCCCCCTACAAGAGAAGCTCTAAGGCGATGCTAAAAACCTGAGACGAACTGCAACATTTATCAGAATGTATAAAATTGGAAAAAAGTAGGAGCAGCTTTATTACTTAACGATTACAAAGTTGTGACGTTTCGGCGTGAGCCTTAATCATACAAAAACATACAGGACGAAGAAATAGGGAGAGGAGATAAAGTATAGATTTACATGAATACTGTTTAAAAAAAATTTTTTTTTTAAAGGAGTACTTAGCTGTAAATTGCAAGGTGTGGCTTGTCTGGCGGTGTGTGTCAGGAATGGATCTGGTAGGACGTAGAAATTGTTTAAATAGAGACCTGTGACATGTGGTCGGTGGGTTGTAACTGGGGGTGGTGGATGGGGAACCGGGGAGGGGAGGGGAGAGAGAGTGACGCACTACTGGCCTAGCTAGGAGAATTTGAAACAGGTGATTGGGGAAGAGGTGTTGTAGAGAAGAGGGGTTGCAGAGGAAATAGCGGGGTTGCAGAGTGATGCTGTGAGGAAGTTTGAAAAGTAAGAAGGGGTGGATTTAGTGGAGAGCTACTATAATGATTGAAGAAGATGATGTTACGTGTAACTAAACAGCGAGTTTAACCCATGTGGTTCCAGCGTCCCATAATTTTGAATGCAGCGGTTCTCAAGTGCCAGGCGGCTTGTGTCATCTGCGTGACATTGTTTAATGGCTGTTACCAGAAAATCAGATTTGCCTCTGTGGGTTGGGGCCATTGAAATGATTTGGGACTGGTTTCGAAGCATGCTGGGTGATGTCGTACAGATGTTTTTGCATGCGGTCCCCTAAGCTGAGGCCAGTCTCACCGATATATGTTATCCTGCATCTTTTGCACACGATGATTATATCACATTTCGGGACTCGCATGTGAATCCCTCATGAAGAGTGAGGATAGTTTTGGGAAAGGTGATTGTTTTCGTTTCCCAAACTACAGGGCAGGTAACGCAGCGGGGGCGGTTACATTTTCTGGTGCAACATTTATCAAAGAGAGACTAGCGTCGATGGCTGAGCGAACGACGACGAAGGAGAAGGAGGAGGAAGAAGAAGAAGGAGGAGGAGGATGATGAAGAAGGAAGAAGAAAATGCTGCTGCTGACGCTGAGAGAGTGCTTCTTACTGCTACACTTCTACTCAAAGATGTCTCTAGCCTGATGCTGAATCATGCGTAGCTCTGAACTTCGTCTTGTTAATTATTACTGCCACAAATCCCATGACAGGATCTTGACATCTGCTCAGTACGCCGCTCTGACTCTGGATGTATAAGTTAAGCTCGGACAATAAACTGAAACTCTCAGCATCAAAGGGCGGCAATCCTACTAGTAAAAACAAGAAACAAATTAAATGGGAATTCAGATGTGGCTGGGCGGGCAACTTCTCTCTATAAAGGTACCAGATGGCACCATTTATGTGAGTAGCTTTGGGGGGGGGGGGCAACTTTTCTCTATAACGGTACCAGATAGCATCATCTATGTGAGTGGCTGGGCGGGCAACTTCTCTCTATAAAAGTACCAGATGGCGCCATCTATGTGAGTTGCTTGGGGGGGGGGGGCAGCTTTTCTCTATAACGGTACCAGATGGCGCCATCTATGTGAGTTGCTTGGGGGGGGGGCAGCTTCTCTCTATAACGGTACCAGATGGCGCCATCTATGTGAGTTGCTTGGGGGGGGGGCAGCTTCTCTCTATAACGGTACCAGATGGCGCCATCTATGTGAGCTGCTTGGGGGGGGGGGGACAACTTCTCTCTATAACGGTACCAGATGGCGCCATCTATGTAAGTGATTGGCAGGCAACTTCTCTCTATAACGGTACCAGATGGCGCCATCTATGTAAGTGATTGGCGGGCAACTTCTCTCTATAACGGTACCAGATAGCGCCATCTATGTAAGTGATTGGCGGGCAACTTCTCTCTATAACGGTACCAGATGGCGCCATCTATGTAAGTCTTCTTCTTCTTCTTCTTCGTTCGCATCTATGTAAGTGATTGGCGGGCAACTTCTCTCTATAACGGTACCAGATGGCCCATCTATATAAGTGATTGGCGGGCAACTTCTCTCTATAACAGTACCAGATGGCGCCATCTATGTAAGTGATTGGCGGGCAACTTCTCTCTATAACGGTTATAGATGGCGCCATCTATGTAAGTGATTGGCGGGCAACTTCTCTCTATAACGGTACCAGATGGCGCCATCTATGTAAGTGGCTGGCGGGCAACTTCTCTCTATAACGGTATCAGATGGCGCCATCTATGTAAGTGACTGGCGGGCCATCTGCATGTCTAGAAGTGAAGGTAGTAATAATAAACTATTATACAACCATCATCATCATCATCATGTGCCGTGCCGACTGGGGTTGGCTATTATGCTTCTCCAGAGTACGTGATCCTTCATGCATGCCATCAGCTCAGTTGGTGATCTCCTCTCACACCATCCCGTCAGACTGTCCAGTATCATTTCTCTTGGTCTTCCTCTTGATCTTCTTCCTTCTATTTTTCCTGTTGTTATAATATTTTCAATGCCCCCTCTTCTCATTGCATGTCCTATGAAAGTACATTGTCTCTCTCTTATCTTTTATACAACCATCAGTCAGTTATTCTAAAAAAAAGTAAAGATAGTCCCATAGCAAATGCCGTAGGGGGTGAAGCGTTAGAGACCTCATTATGCTGGGTCATCAGCGTATGAGGTAGGGTGACCAGTTCCTTTCCTCGCTGCCTTTACTTCCCAGATTTTCTCTGGTACCCATTTTGCGAGGCTGGGTCGACCTCGGGGCCGTATTGGTCGGAAAAAAAAAAATCCCGCTCAGCTGGGGATTCGAACCCTCGACCATTTGGTTGCTAGACGAGTGCTCTAACCACTACGCTAGCCGGCCCCTCAGTTATTCTGCTTGCGTTAAATTATGAAACTATAATTAGTATGGTGCGGGCTGCACTGTAGGTCCCGGTTCTGCACGAACACACACACATGTCCCGCTCCTAGCCCCAACCGACACGGTGCAGCCTGCAGTCCGACACAGAACATGATGATATCAGACGTTCAACTAGCACAACAGACATGAAAAGAGAAAAATAAACATGACAGAATCTGCTGATCTTTAGGACATGTAAAACCACACAGAAGAATCAACAAAGTATACAAATAACTAAACGATAAGTTCCACAACAGCCCCCCCCCCCCCCGCATCACTGAGGTTTTCCACTTAATACAAGTATGCCCACCAGGAACTATGTCAAATTCTGAGTTTTCCACGTAATACAAATATGCCCGCCAGGAACTATGTCAAATTCTGAGTCTTCCACGTAGTACAGGGTCCAGCATAAAGCATGGCTGGATTATAAAAATGGAAAATAAATAAGCGCTATAGATGTTTTTGGTAAAAAAAAAAAAGTGAAAAAAACTCAGAAAAGTGGGTATTTTTATTATTACTGACAATCATATTTAGGTTTTGAAAATTACACTGGTTAGATGACCGCCATTACATTTGATACACTCAGCCAGGCGTCTGGAAAACTCCTACATACCACCATTTAACATATTCAAAGGGATATTTTGAATGCAGTGTCGGATTCGATCTTTTAGCTCTGCAATTGATTGTGGTCGACTAGCATACACCGTGTTCTTGAGATACCCCCACAAAAAGAATTCTGCGGCCGATAAATCCGGTGACCTTGTCGGCCAATGAATATCCCCAAATCCGGAAATAAGACGATTGGGAAATGCTTGTCGCAGCATGGCCATGAACTGACGGGCTGTGTGGGCAGTTGCTCCATCTTGCTGAAACCATATTAGTCTCTTATTTCTATTGGCCAAGTCTGGAATGAAGTATTTAGTTAGCATCTGCACATAAAGATCATTATTAACAGTAAGAGGATGCCAGGTGCCAAAGCGTTCCTAACAGCTGATTGCCGAGGGCTACTCAGCAATGCGTTGCGGACTTCTTGAGTTGGTTAAGGTGTCTGTTGAGTTCTTGGACGACCAGTAGACTTGTTATTAAGGCAATTAGCGGTTTCCTTAAATTTTTGGACACACCTCAAAATTGTTTTGTCCTCCAATCAGGAACATTATTATGGGGATGTAACTCAAAATGGCGACGAAACTTTCGTTGTACAGTAATAGATGATTCTCCACTTTTAAAATAAGTTTCAACGGTGAATGCGCGATGTTATGTTTGCCAAGAAGCCATTGTTAAAAATGATCTTTTGTCTGCTTCATCTTTGACGTCATGCTTTTTTCTTCACACGTATTCAGTTTCTGCGCACTACGTCACTTAAATCCAGCTATGCTTTATGCCGGACCCTTTACAAGTATGCCCCCCCCCCCCCAGGAACTATGTCACATTATAAGTCTTCCACGTAGTACAAGTGTTGCAGTATTCGTGTATAAACTGTTGGCTTTATTGTAAGGGCATTATTATGGATTTTCTTGTTGAACTTTCTCGTGCTCGGCTGAGATCCTTCGAAAATATCTCGGTGGCTGAAAAGCCCGGGACGGGAAATTGTAGAGACAAGGCCGAGTGCGTGGAGTCAGTCTGGTTCTGAACGTGTGTCTGTGTGGACGGTTTTTTGTTGTTGTTGTTGCTGTGTTATGTCTTCGAGGAACATATGAACGTTATAGTTGTACTGCAGTTGTAAATATGAATGCACTTGCCACATGGCAGGGGTAACCTGCCGGCAGTCGGATATACTGCTATTTTCATCAATATTATCATCATTCCATCAATAAACGTTCCAAGTCACAGTTACCCAGGATTTACTTAACCACCTGTACCAGTTGTTGCCAATGTGAGGTTTTGAACGAGCCTGGATGAGAAGTATGTCTGGAACAGTATTTAACTAATACAGAAAGTGAGAATGGGAATTGGAATTCTGTGTATAACTAGAGCAGTAACCTCACCTCACGAAGATCAAGATGAAAGTCTACCCTGTTATTCACGGGTGTAACGTGAGCACTGCGATACGACACGGCCTAACTACACACAGAAAAGAAACAACCACCAATTCCTATACAAGTATGCCGGCCAGGAGCTATGGGAAATGCTTGTCGCAGCATGGCCATGAACTGACGGGCTGTGTGGGCAGTTGCTCCATCTTGCTGAAACCATATTAGTCTCTTATTTCTATTGGCCAAGTCTGGAATGAAGTATTTAGTTAGCATCTGCACATAAAGATCATTATTAACAGTAAGAGGATGCCAGGTGCCAAAGCGTTCCTAACAGCTGATCGCCGAGGGCTACTCAGCAATGCGTTGCGGACTTCTTGAGTTCGTTCAGGTGTCTGTTGAGTTCTTGGACGACCAGTAGACTTGTTATTAAGGCAATTAGCGGTTTCCTTAAATTTTTGGACCCACCTCAAAATTGTTTTGTCCTCCAATCAGGAACATTATTATGGGGATGTAACTCAAAATGGCGACGAAACTTTCGTTGTACAGTAATAGATGATTCTCCACTTTTAAAATAAGTTTCAACGGTGAATGCGCGATTTTGTGTTTGCCAAGAAGCCATTGTTAAAAATGATCTTTTGTCTGCTTCATCTCTGACGTCATGCTTTTTTCTTCACACGTATTCAGTTTCTGCGCACTACGTCACTTAAATCCAGCTATGCTTTATGCCGGACCCTTTACAAGTATCCCCCCCCCCCCCCAGGAACTATGTCACATTATAAGTCTTCCACGTAGTACAAGTGTTGCAGTATTCGTGTATAAACTGTTGGCTTTATTGTAAGGGCATTATTATGGATTTTCTTGTTGAACTTTCTCGTGCTCGGCTGAGATCCTTCGAAAACATCTCGGTGGCTGAAAAGCCCGGGACAGGAAATTGTAGAGACAAGGTCGAGTGCGTGGAGTCAGTCTGGTTCTGAACGTGTGTCTGTGTGGACGGTTTTTTGTTGTTGTTGCTGTGTTATGTCTCCGAGGAACATATGAACGTTATAGTTGTACTGCAGTTGTAAAGGGCATTATTATGGATTTTCTTGTTGAACTTTCTCGTGCTCGGCTGAGATCCTTCGAAAACATCTCGGTGGCTGAAAAGCCCGGGACAGGAAATTGTAGAGACAAGGTCGAGTGCGTGGAGTCAGTCTGGTTCTGAACGTGTGTCTGTGTGGACGGTTTTTTGTTGTTGTTGCTGTGTTATGTCTCCGAGGAACATATGAACGTTATAGTTGTACTGCAGTTGTAAATATGAATGCACTTGCCACATGGCAGGGGTAACCTGCCGGCAGTCGGATATACTGCTATTTTCATCAATATTATCATCATTCCATCAATAAACGTTCCAAGTCACAGTTACCCAGGATTTACTTAACCACCTGTACCAGTTGTTGCCGATGTGAGGTTTTGAACGAGCCTGGATGAGAAGTATGTCTGGAACAGTATTTAACTAATACAGAAAGTGAGAATGGGAATTGGAATTCTGTGTATAACTAGAGCAGTAACCTCACCTCACGAAGATCAAGATGAAAGTCTACCCTGTTATTCACGGGTGTAACGTGAGCACTGCGATACGACACGGCCTAACTACACACAGAAAAGAAACAACCACCAATTCTCCTATACAAGTATGCCGGCCAGGAGCTATGTGAAATTCTGAGCAACACCTGCTGAATGTCAGAGATAGCTAAATGTCAAGTGAGCACAGGTGGCCTGACTGACCAGAAGTGTCATCAGCGTCAAATATGAAAACTATGGTAGCTACACGGAAGCAGTGTACAGTAAGATGATTAAACAGAACATGGCAATCTTCTTTCTAGATGCAGTTCTCTGAGCAGCGCCGAACAAGAAAGTGTCTGTGTCTGAGGTATAAGGTGAGATGTAGATCCTTCTAGCTTCAAACATGGCTTACACAGGTATACACGTATACATTTATATCATCTAGCAGATGAAGCTTTTTTCATTTTATAAATATTCTGTGTAGATTGACCACTTTTCTCATAAGATAAATACGTTTTTCTCATAAAATTTATAGGTAGACAGAAAGTTCTTTTGTCATAAGATTATAAAAAAAATAAGTTGTTCGGTTAAAAATTTACATCAAGAAATTGTGCAGATAGCTCATCATCACCATCATCATCGCTTCACGTCAAGCGCAGAAGCACATACGACAGAGAGAACCACATCTTGATCTGTTCTCTCTTCTTTTCCCCATGTGTCACCTTCCCTGAGCTTGGCGGAGATGTTGTGATGGTTGGTCTCCTTGTATCCATGGGACTGGCATCTCTTCTCCCTTCTCCTAGAACCCAGCTCATAGTAACCTTCTTGTGCATAGTTCAAGTCCACTTCCATGCAGTTCTCAGTGTTTTGTCTCTCCTGTTTTCCTTGAGTTTAAGAGTTTTGTCTCTCCTGTTTTCCTTGAGTTTCAGAGTTTTGTCTCTCCTGTTTTCCTTGAGTTACAGAGTTTTGTCTCTCCTGTTTTCCTTGAGTTTCAGTGTTTTGTTTCTCCTGTTTTCCTTGAGTTTCATTCTTTTATTTTTCCTGTTTTCCTTGAGTTTCCGTGTTGTTCAAGGAGAAACTTAAGAGAAACAGCATCGAGCTCTTACATCCGTTTTGATGTCACAATCTGTGTTTAATGTCTACGCCATGCATACAATCAGTAAACAAATGTAACAAGCGGAAATATCAATCAGTAATAAAAGCAGACAGTCACACCATACAGTAATAAAAGCAGACAGTCACACCACACAATAATAAAAGCAGACAGTCACACCACACAGTAATAAAAGCAGACAGTCACATCACACAGTAAAAAAGCAGACAGACACACCACACAATAATAAAAGCAGACAGACACACTACACAATAATAAAAGCAGACAGTCACACCATACAGTAATAAAAGGAGACAGACACACCACACAGTAATAAAAGCAGACAGACACACCATACAGTAATAAAAGCAGACAGACACACCATACAGTAATAAAAGCAGACAGTCACACCACACAGTAATAAAAGCAGTCACACCACACAGTAATAAAAGCAGACATACACATCACACAATAATAAAAGCAGACAGACACACTACACAATAATAAAAGCAGACAGTCACACCATACAGTAATAAAAGGAGACAGACACACCATACAGTAATAAACGCAGACAGTCACACCACACAATAATAAAAGCAGACAGTCACACCACACAGTAATAAAAGCAGACAGTCACACAATATAGTAATAAAAGCAGACAGTCACACCACACAGTAATAAAAGCAGACAGTCACACCACACAGTAATAAAAGCAGACAGTCACACCACACAGTAATAAAAGCAGACAGTCACACCACACAGTAATAAAAGCAGACAGTCACACCACACAGTAATAAAAGCAGACAGTCACACCACACAGTAATAAAAGCAGACAGTCACACCATACAGTAATAAAAGCAGACAGTCACACCATACAGTAATAAAAGCAGATAGTCACACCATACAGTAATAAAAGCAGACAGTCACACCACACAGTAATAAAAGCAGACAGTCACACCATACAGTAATAAAAGCAGACAGACACACCATACAGTAATAAAAGCAGACAGACACACCATACAGTAATAAAAGCAGACAGACACACCATACAGTAATAAAAGCAGACAGACACACCATACAGTAATATAGGTATAAGGGAAACAAAAATCGAGATTTTGCTATCTGAAAAGAAAACAAGGAATGCAGGCAAATCACCAAGCTACAGATGAGTAGCCCGCGTTTTATAGAAGAAATCCAGGCCACTGAAACAGAGAAGACGACACGCGCAATGAGACTGGGTCTTTGACAGGTCGTCTGCAACCAAACAGTGGCAGAATGAGCCGTGGCAGAGGCTACTGAAGCAAGTACTGATGCTTGGAAGCTTACCCAAACACATGACAATCACCTGCTTTAACATTGTCTTCCAGAATGTCAGCATTCAATCAACAGAAGTGGGCCCAAACAGAGCATTTAGGTACACGTGACAGGGACCGGAACACTGGAAGCTACCCACATGTTAGAGCTATGAGAACAATGACCTACCTTCACAGGACAGACCATGAGACGTGACCCCCATGTTAGAGCTATGAGAACAATGACCTACCTTCACAGGACAGACCATGAGACGTGACCCCCATGTTAGAGCTATGAGAACAATGACCTACCTTCACAGGACAGACCATGAGACGTGACCCCCGACAAGGCCTCGCGGCACACGTTGCAGTAAGTAGGTCGGGCGTGCGAACAGGCGTACCAGTTGTGTTGACCTGACATCATCTCCGTGTGACTGGTCTGTCCCTGCTGGAATGATAAACAACAAAACAGTTTGACATCAATCCGATGACGATTGCAGGGCTTGAAGATGTTGAGGAAGTCGATGCAGAGGATGGGGCTGATGTAACGCACGAAGTAGTCTCCAGAAAGATCATGGTAGTGTTGTGCAGGACTTGCAAGAGTCTTAGTTTACTCATCAACAATTCACTAGGGCGGCCCTACCAGCCACCAGGGCCACAGTGTGACATCATCTTGAGGTCCCTCTCTTTGGGTCTTGTATGTGCTGCAGACGACAGTTATGAAGGCAACAGTGATCGCAAAGGAAGCTGAAGTCATAAAGCAGGAAATGGAAGTCTTTGTAGTTTGGTGGAGATGGTTACTGTGTGTGGTTATAATAAAATACTGGACACTGTAGTTTTGGTGACCGTCTTTACACGTTGTAGCATCGTTCTTGCCTGCACACAATCAAGTAAGATACAAGCAAGTCTAGAAGAGAGGTGAGGATATATGCTAATAACTACAGATACTGTGTTCTAAGACTAGCTTGTAATACAATAAGTAGAGGTACAACCTGACATACCACGGGAACGACAACACTAGGGGGCACTTACATGATGGGTGGTATCTGACACGGTCTGTCTGGCTACATCTTTAATTCTGTGCTATCTACTCTGCTTATCTTTACACCTATACTCGTGCATACTTTCAACGATAAAAAAACAAATCTGTCTGCATATTTCTCACTGTTATGAGATTCTTTCAGACATCCTCTCCCTCTCTCAGATAAGGTGTTCTCGGGCCGGCCACAGCTACTCCAAGTACTGCTTCTTTATCATACTCGTCACCAGCCGTGACAGCCGCAGTCTCCATCATGTGTCACATAAACATACTTACCGAGGTAACGTCTACGCTCACACCACATACTACTGTCTCAGGCTCCTACATTTAGTGAACAAGTTACACCAACAGCAAATTATGACATATATTCGTTACTGCTTACATACAAGAAGACATCAACGAGACAGTCGGAGGAAACAGCTATAGCCACTAGAGCAGGGAACTGAAGGTAGGAGAACTTACCTCAATCTTCTCCTCGTACACGGTCACTGTGGAGTATTCTGCAGAAATTTCAAAATCAGCGCTGGCCCATGATCGCGACCTCCCTTTCTGCTGCTTTTTGTGGTCGGTGGCCTCATCTCGGCCCCGCGAGCTTCGAGAGAAGGACCTGGCCAGCTTTCTGCTAAGTCCACAAAACATGGTGGACGTCCTAGCTTCGACTTTTTCACGTCTCGTCACTTTCAGGTGACTCTGCTATTCTTTAACACGAATCTCACAATAAGACAAATACCCAGATAATGTTCACAATCTACAGCTCATCGCTGCTCACTCAAGCGCGTTAATTTACTGGAACTGACAAAGATTAGTTCCGCTCAAACAGCTAAATATTCTGAAATTATAAAGATCTGGTGTCTATTTGCTAGTCATTTTAACATTGTCTTCCAGAATGTCAGCATTCAATCAACAGAAGTGGGCCCAAACAGAGCATTTAGGTACACGTGACAGGGACCGGAACACTGGAAGCTACCCACATGTTAGAGCTATGAGAACAATGACCTACCTTCACAGGACAGACCATGAGACGTGACCCCCATGTTAGAGCTATGAGAACAATGACCTACCTTCACAGGACAGACCATGAGACGTGACCCCCATGTTAGAGCTATGAGAACAATGACCTACCTTCACAGGACAGACCATGAGACGTGACCCCCGACAAGGCCTCGCGGCACACGTTGCAGTAAGTAGGTCGGGCGTGCGAACAGGCGTACCAGTTGTGTTGACCTGACATCATCTCCGTGTGACTGGTCTGTCCCTGCTGGAATGATAAACAACAAAACAGTTTGACATCAATCCGATGACGATTGCAGGGCTTGAAGATGTTGAGGAAGTCGATGCAGAGGATGGGGCTGATGTAACGCACGAAGTAGTCTCCAGAAAGATCATGGTAGTGTTGTGCAGGACTTGCAAGAGTCTTAGTTTACTCATCAACAATTCACTAGGGCGGCCCTACCAGCCACCAGGGCCACAGTGTGACATCATCTTGAGGTCCCTCTCTTTGGGTCTTGTATGTGCTGCAGACGACAGTTATGAAGGCAACAGTGATCGCAAAGGAAGCTGAAGTCATAAAGCAGGAAATGGAAGTCTTTGTAGTTTGGTGGAGATGGTTACTGTGTGTGGTTATAATAAAATACTGGACACTGTAGTTTTGGTGACCGTCTTTACACGTTGTAGCATCGTTCTTGCCTGCACACAATCAAGTAAGATACGAGCAAGTCTAGAAGAGAGGTGAGGATATATGCTAATAACTACAGATACTGTGTTCTAAGACTAGCTTGTAATACAATAAGTAGAGGTACAACCTGACATACCACGGGAACGACAACACTAGGGGGCACTTACATGATGGGTGGTATCTGACACGGTCTGTCTGGCTACATCTTTAATTCTGTGCTATCTACTCTGCTTATCTTTACACCTATACTCGTGCATACTTTCAACGATAAAAAAACAAATCTGTCTGCATATTTCTCACTGTTATGAGATTCTTTCAGACATCCTCTCCCTCTCTCAGATAAGGTGTTCTCGGGCCGGCCACAGCTACTCCAAGTACTGCTTCTTTATCATACTCGTCACCAGCCGTGACAGCCGCAGTCTCCATCATGTGTCACATAAACATACTTACCGAGGTAACGTCTACGCTCACACCACATACTACTGTCTCAGGCTCCTACATTTAGTGAACAAGTTACACCAACAGCAAATTATGACATATATTCGTTACTGCTTACATACAAGAAGACATCAACGAGACAGTCGGATGAAACAGCTATAGCCACTAGAGCAGGGAACTGAAGGTAGGAGAACTTACCTCAATCTTCTCCTCGTACACGGTCACTGTGGAGTATTCTGCAGAAATTTCAAAATCAGCGCTGGCCCATGATCGCGACCTCCCTTTCTGCTGCTTTTTGTGGTCGGTGGCCTCATCTCGGCCCCGCGAGCTTCGAGAGAAGGACCTGGCCAGCTTTCTGCTAAGTCCACAAAACATGGTGGACGTCCTAGCTTCGACTTTTTCACGTCTCGTCACTTTCAGGTGACTCTGCTATTCTTTAACACGAATCTCACAATAAGACAAATACCCAGATAATGTTCACAATCTACAGCTCATCGCTGCTCACTCAAGCGCGTTAATTTACTGGAACTGACAAAGATTAGTTCCGCTCAAACAGCTAAATATTCTGAAATTATAAAGATCTGGTGTCTATTTGCTAGTCATTTTAACAATGTATTTAGTCAACTTGGGGTTCGCCCGCTGTAGTGTAATAACAGGTACTACTCGTCACAATCTAATCCACTAAATAGGTACTACCTGTCACAGTCTAACCCACTAAATAGGTACTACCCGTCACAGTCTAATCCACTAAACATGTACTACCCGTGACGGTCTGGACTACTTAGTAGATCATCAACACTTGACTAACTAGTGCTAACACTAATTCGTGTACTGGATCACAGAACACCTGCCTTCTGATATACGTCTAATGCACTAGTTTACCTTTCATATTTGTTTGACCTCCTGCTCATGAACTATTCATTAAAGTCTGGGCCTGAACTTAATACTTAACTGAGATCTGGTACATTAATGGTTGTGTGCCAGTATTACACTTCATTTAACCTCTATGATGAGTACCTATCAAGCTACCCAAGGCACAGTTAGACCTATCAAGCTACCCAAGGCACAGTTAGACCTATCAAGCTACCCAAGGCACAGTTAGACCTATCAAGCTACTCAAGGAACAGTTAGACCTATCAAGCTACCCAAGGCACAGTTAGACCTATCAAGCTACCCAAGGCACAGTTAGACCTATCAAGCTACCCAAGGCACAGTTAGACCTATCAAGCTACCCAAGGAACAGTTAGACCTATCAAGCTACCCAAGGAACAGTTAGACCTATCAAGCTACCCAAGGCACAGTTAGACCTATCAAGCTACCCAAGGAACAGTTAGACCTATCAAGCTACCCAAGGCACAGTTAGACCTATCAAGCTACTCAAGGAACAGTTAGACCTATCAAGCTACCCAAGGAACAGTTAGTCCTATCAAGCTACCCAAGGCACAGTTAGACCTATCAAGCTACCCAAGGCACAGTTAGACCTATCAAGCTACCCAAGGCACAGTTAGACCTATCAAGCTACTCAAGGAACAGTCAGACCTATCAAGCTACCCAAGGCACAGTTAGACCTATCAAGCTACCCAAGGAACAGTTAGACCTATCAAGCTACTCAAGGAACAGTTAGACCTATCAAGCTACTCAAGGAACAGTTAGACCTATCAAGCTACTCAAGGAACAGTTAGACCTATCAAGCTACTCAAGGAACAGTTAGACCTATCAAGCTACTCAAGGAACAGTTAGACCTATCAAGCTACCCAAGGCACAGTTAGACCTATCAAGCTACCCAAGATACCTTGGAGTTTGATGTTTGTGCTAAGATTTTTCTTGACCAGTCGGCACACTAGAGGGTCACGTGATCAGCAACATGCCGGCTGCAGTTACTCTCGTAGCTACAAGAAAAGCGTGGAAGGCATTTCTGCAGTCGTGTGAATGAGATGCCCACAGCAGAGCTACGAACCTTCGACATGAGAGATCAGTGCACTTGCCACTGCGCTACTCAAAAGGACGAGTATAGGAACAATAAAAAAGCGTCCAGTTACATTTACGTGTTGTTGTATTACGACTCGTGTACCTTAGAATATCTGCAGGATTACATGGCAAGGACCGGGGACTAGGAGGTTTGTCTTCTGCTTCCAGACGTTCTGAGTCTCATCACCTTGGCTGTCCTGGCACTATTCTGTCTTATATGATCTGTATTCTGTATCATATGATCTGTATTCTGTCTTATATGATCTGTATTCTGTGTTATATGATCTGTATTCTGTCTTATATGATCTGTATTCTGTCTCATATGATCTGTATTCTATCTTATATGATCTGTATTCTGTCTTATATGATCTGTATTCTGTCTTATATGATCTGTATTCTGTCTTATATGATCTGTATTCTATCTTATATGATCTGTATTCTATCTTATATGATCTGTATTCTGTCTTATATGATCTGTATTCTGTCTTATATGATCTGTATTCTATCTTATATGATCTGTATTCTGTCTTATATGATCTGTATTCTGTATCATATGATCTGTATTCTATCTTATATGATCTGTATTCTGTCTTATATGATCTGTATTCTATCTTATATGATCTGTATTCTGTCTTATATGATCTGTATTCTGTCTTATATGATCTGTATTCTGTCTTATATGATCTGTATTCTGTCTTATATGATCTATATTCTGTCTTATATGATCTGTATTTTGTATCATATGATATGTATTCTGTCTCATATGTATTCTATCTTATATGATCTGTATTCTGTCTTATATGATCTGTATTCTGTCTCATATGATCTGTATTCTGTCTCATATGATCTGTATTCTGTCTCATATGATCTGTATTTTGTATCATATGATATGTATTCTGTCTCATATGTATTCTATCTCATACGATTTGTATTTTACTTTACCCAATATGGATTTTATCTCACATGATCTGTACCTCGCTCCACACAATATAGATTCTATCTCACACAATACAGATTCCACCTGACAAAACATCTAGGATCTAACTTGCACGACCTAGCGAATGAAACAAAATAATCCAATGTCAGATACGAATCTAACTACAGCACGACCTACCACAGGTACACTTCGTCTAACAACTGAACATTCAAGCACTGACTAACTGCTGGCACTGATTACTTCAAGCACTGAAGCACATCGTTCATTTCAAACTCTGAAAAACTGTCAAAATTGCTGATGTTATGGACACAAGTTTAACCCAAACTCCGCCTACCACAACTGTTGCTTGTCCAAAGACTGGAGCCTCCGACACTTACAAACTGCTTCAAACGAGAACACAGAATTACCTAATGACGCGGCTGGAACAAAGCAAATATAAACAATGATAAGACCAGAAACGACATACTTATCTTACGAAATAATCACTAAAGCCATGAGCACACTACAGCCACGAAGGATCTGCCACAAAACCAGGCAAACTATCAGTTTGGGTCGTCAGTTCTGGACCCAGACCTCTTGATCTGTCAGTTCTTGGACCCCAGAAAACGCTACTTTGGAGCTCAGTTGGAGTATAGGAAACATCATAACGCGTCGTATCTGGCAGGCTTTCAGTACATAAATACTTTATCGTTGCTATCAAACACAGTGCAGATTTCAGTCACAATCTAAAAGTTGTATACTATGCTTTATCTCTTACAGCTGGCAAACAATGAACCACTTCAAATCAAGGTAAACTCAAAAACATAACCACATCATTCACGAAGCAATAATACATGAGATTTTTATTGAGGAGAAAAATAGATTAGAAACATATAATAATTCTGGTCCAAAAAACTGCGACGCTACAAAAGAAAGTTAATTGTAATCACAGGACCCGCAACAACAAAAATGCTACAATCAAACAAGAAAGTGAAGTGAAAATAAAGGACCCGCCACAACAAAAATGCTACAATCAAACAAGAAAGTGAAGTGAAAATAAAGGACCCGCAACAACAAAAATGCTACAATCACACAAGAAAGTGAAGTGAAAATAAAGGACCCGCAACAACAAAACTGCTACAATCACACAAGAAAGTGAAGTGAAAATAAAGGACCCGCAACAACAAAACTGCTACAATCACACAAGAAAGCGTGGAAGGCATTTCTGCAGTCGTGTGAATGAGATGCCCACAGCAGAGCTACGAACCTTCGACATGAGAGATCAGTGCACTTGCCACTGCGCTACTCAAAAGGACGAGTATAGGAACAATAAAAAAGCGTCCAGTTACATTTACGTGTTGTTGTATTACGACTCGTGTACCTTAGAATATCTGCAGGATTACATGGCAAGGACCGGGGACTAGGAGGTTTGTCTTCTGCTTCCAGACGTTCTGAGTCTCATCACCTTGGCTGTCCTGGCACTATTCTGTGTCATATGATCTGTATTCTGTATCATATGATCTGTATTCTGTCTCATATGATCTGTATTCTGTGTCATATGATCTGTATTCTGTCTTATATGATCTGTATTCTGTCTCATATGATCTGTATTCTGTCTCATATGATCTGTATTCTGCCTCATATGATCTGTATTCTGTCTTATATGATCTGTATTCTGTCTCATATGATCTGTATTCTGTCTTATATGATCTGTATTCTATCTTATATGATCTGTATTCTGTCTTATATGATCTGTATTCTGTCTTATATGATCTGTATTCTATCTTATATGATCTGTATTCTGTCTTATATGATCTGTATTCTGTATCATATGATCTGTATTCTATCTTATATGATCTGTATTCTGTCTTATATGATCTGTATTCTGTCTTATATGATCTGTATTCTGTCTTATATGATCTGTATTCTGCCTCATATGATCTGTATTCTGTCTTATATGATCTGTATTCTGCCTTATATGATCTGTATTTTGTCTTATATGATCTGTATTCTGTATCATATGATATGTATTCTGTCTCATATGTATTCTATCTTATATGATCTGTATTCTGTCTTATATGATCTGTATTCTGTCTCATATGATCTGTATTCTGTCTCATATGATCTGTATTCTGTCTCATATGATCTGTATTCTGTATCATATGATCTGTATTCTGTCTCATATGTATTCTATCTCATACGATTTGTATTTTACTTTACCCAATATGGATTTTATCTCACATGATCTGTACCTCGCTCCACACAATATAGATTCTATCTCACACAATACAGATTCCACCTGACAAAACATCTAGGATCTAACTTGCACGACCTAGCGAATGAAACAAAATAATCCAATGTCAGACACGAATCTAACGTCAGCACGACCTACCACAGGTACACTTCGTCTAACAACTGAACATTCAAGCACTGACTAACTGCTGGCACTGATTACTTCAAGCACTGAAGCACATCGTTCATTTCAAACTCTGAAAAACTGTCAAAATTGCTGATGTTATGGACACAAGTTTAACCCAAACTCCGCCTACCACAACTGTTGCTTGTCCAAAGACTGGAGCCTCCGACACTTACAAACTGCTTCAAACGAGAACACAGAATTACCTAATGACGCGGCTGGAACAAAGCAAATATAAACAATGATAAGACCAGAAACGACATACTTATCTTACGAAATAATCACTAAAGCCATGAGCACACTACAGCCACGAAGGATCTGCCACAAAACCAGGCAAACTATCAGTTTGGGTCGTCAGTTCTGGACCCAGACCTCTTGATCTGTCAGTTCTTGGACCCCAGAAAACGCTACTTTGGAGCTCAGTTGGAGTATAGGAAACATCATAACGCGTCGTATCTGGCAGGCTTTCAGTACATAAATACTTTATCGTTGCTATCAAACACAGTGCAGATTTCAGTCACAATCTACAAGTTGTATACTATGCTTTATCTCTTACAGCTGGCAAACAATGAACCACTTCAAATCAAGGTAAACTCAAAAACATAACCACATCATTCACGAAGCAATAATACATGAGATTTTTATTGAGGAGAAAAATAGATTAGAAACATATAATAATTCTGGTCCAAAAAACTGCGACGCTACAAAAGAAAGTGAACTGTAATCACAGGACCCGCCACAACAAAAATGCTACAATCAAACAAGAAAGTGAAGTGAAAATAAAGGACCCGCCACAACAAAAATGCTACAATCAAACAAGAAAGTGAAGTGAAAATAAAGGACCCGCCACAACAAAAATGCTACAATCACACAAGAAAGTGAAGTGAAAATAAAGGACCCGCCACAACAAAACTGCTACAATCAAACAAGAAAGTGAAGTGAAAATAAAGGACCCGCCACAACAAAACTGCTACAATCACACAAGAAAGTGAAGTGAAAATAAAAGACCCGCCACAACAAAACTGCTACAATCACACAAGAAAGTGAAGTGAAAATAAAAGACCCGCCACAACAAAACTGCTACAATCACACAAGAAAATGAAGCGTAAATACAAGATCCGCGACAACAAAACTGATACAATCACACAAGAAAGTGAAGTGAAAATAATGGACCTGCAACAACAAAACTGCTACAATCACACAAGAAAGTGAAGTGAAAATAAAGGACCCGCCACAACAAAACTGCTACAATCACACAAGAAAGTGAAGTGAAAATAAAAGACCCGCCACAACAAAACTGCTACAATCACACAAGAAAGTGAAGTGTAAATAAAAGACCCGCCACAACAAAACTGCTACAATCACACAAGAAAATGAAGCGTAAATACAAGATCCGCGACAACAAAACTGATACAATCACACAAGAAAGTGAAGTGAAAATAACGGACCTGCAACAACAAAACTGCTACAATCACACAAGAAAGTGAAGTGAAAATAAAGGACCCGCAACAACAAAACTGCTACAATCACACAAGAAAGTGAAGTGAAAATAAAGGACCCGCAACAACAAAACTGCCACAATCACACAAGAAAGTGAAGTGAAAATAAAGGACCCGCAACAACAAAACTGCTACAATCACACAAGAAAGTGAAGTGAAAATAAAGGATCCGCAACAACAAAACTGCTACAATCACACAAGAAAGTGAAGTGAAAATAAAGGATCCGCAACAACAAAACTGCTACAATCACACAAGAAAGTGAATTGTAATCACAGGACCCGTGACAACAAAACTGCTACAATCACACAAGAAAGTGAAGTGCAAACACGAGATCCGCGACCACAAAACTGCTACAATCACACAAGAAAGTGAAGTGAAAATAAAGGACCCGCAACAGCAAAACTGGTCAAATCGCACATGAAAGTGAAGTGAAAATAAAGGACCCGCGACCACAAAACTGCGACGCTACATAAGAAAGAAGAAAGTAAACATAAGAAAGAAGAAAATAAACATAAGAAAGAAGAAAGTAAACAAACAAGATGACGGCAATCTGTTTTCCTATCTCTAGCACACATACAGGACATGTGCTTATAAAACAGTAAAGGATCATTGAGTTTCTAATAAAAAGGGAATGAGTGTTCTCAGTTAAATGATGCCTTCCCTGGCAGCCACACACTGGGAGCAAGAAGGGAGTGGCAACCAGCCACAAAACTAGACACCGGGAGCAAGAAGGGAATGGCAACCAGCCACAAAACTAGACACCGGGAGCAATAAGGGAGTGGCAACCAGCCACAAAACTAGACACCGGGAGCAAGAAGGGAGTGGCAACCAGCCACAAAACTAGACACCGCGAGCAAGAAGGGAGTGGCAACCAGCCACAAAACTAGACACCGGGAGCAATAAGGGAATAACAACCAGCCACAAAACTAGACACCAGGAGCAAGATGGGAATAACAACCAGCCACAAAACTAGACAACGGGAGCAAGAAGGGAATAACAACCAGCCACAAAACTAACATAAATGTAGGGCTGCTTATTTGCTTTTATATTTCAGAAATTGGTCGCTTGGTTGCTGGTCTCGCTGTGACTGCGACCTTAAACTTCCCATTCTGTCCTGATGATTTTCTGAGACGCAGTCATCTAATCAAACATGCAGTGTTTCGAGACGCAGTCATCCAATCAAACGGGCAATGTTTAGAGACGCAGTCATCCAGTCAAACAGGCAATGTTTAGAGACGCAGTCATCCAATCAAACAGGTAATGTTTCGAGACGCAGTCATCCAATCAAATGGGCAATGCTTAGAGACGCAGTCATCCAGTCAAACCGGCAATGTTTAGAGACGCAGTCATTCAATCAAACGGGCAATGTTTAGAGACGCAGTCATCTAATCAAACAGGCAATGTTTCGAGGCGCAGTCATCCAATCAAACAGGCAATGTTTTGAGACGCAGACATCCAATCAAACGGGCAATGTTTAGAGACGCAGTCATCCAGTCAAACAGGCAATGTTTCGAGACGCAGTCATCCAATCAAACGGGCAATGTCTTGAGACAGTCAAACAGGCAACGGACATAAAGAACACTTTCTTGACTTCCTGAAGCAGACTGAGTTTCTGGCAAGTCTATGTGGCTGCCCGTGACACACATCTATCATCACTCTGCTAGATGTGCTATAGTAAGACAACATACTGAGTTTCTGGCAAGTCTATGTGGCTGCCCGTGACACACATCTATCCCCACTCTGCTAGATGTGCTATAGTAAGACAACATACTGAGTTTCTGGCAAGTCTATGTGGCTGCCCGTGACACACATCTATCCCCACTCTGCTAGATGTGCTATAGTAAGACAACATACTGAGTTTCTGGCAAAGCTGTGTGGCTGCCCGTGACACACATCTATCCCCACTCTGCTAGATGTGCCGTAGTAAGACAGATGCGGTAGGTAATGAGACTACAATAAACACACAAAGTGTCTTATCAAATCACACAACTTCAGATATTTATCTGTCCAGATAAAGACACAGGAACGTGACAGAGACAATATTCACACAAACACTCTGTTATCAGCGTCAAACTTGCACACAGCCAGGCACTGGACCAGCCACAAAACTAGACACCGGGAGCAATAAGGGAATAACAACCAGCCACAAAACTAGACACCAGGAGCAAGATGGGAATAACAACCAGCCACAAAACTAGACAACGGGAGCAAGAAGGGAATAACAACCAGCCACAAAACTAACATAAATGTAGGGCTGCTTATTTGCTTTTATATTTCAGAAATTGGTCGCTTGGTTGCTGGTCTCGCTGTGACTGCGACCTTAAACTTCCCATTCTGTCCTGATGATTTTCTGAGACGCAGTCATCTAATCAAACATGCAGTGTTTCGAGACGCAGTCATCCAATCAAACGGGCAATGTTTAGAGACGCAGTCATCCAGTCAAACAGGCAATGTTTAGAGACGCAGTCATCCAATCAAACAGGTAATGTTTCGAGACGCAGTCATCCAATCAAATGGGCAATGCTTAGAGACGCAGTCATCCAGTCAAACCGGCAATGTTTAGAGACGCAGTCATTCAATCAAACGGGCAATGTTTAGAGACGCAGTCATCTAATCAAACAGGCAATGTTTCGAGGCGCAGTCATCCAATCAAACAGGCAATGTTTTGAGACGCAGACATCCAATCAAACGGGCAATGTTTAGAGACGCAGTCATCCAGTCAAAAAGGTAATATTTTGAGACAGTCATCCAGTCAACCAGGCAATGTCTTGAGACAGTCAAACAGGCAACGGACATAAAGAACACTTTCTTGACTTCCTGAACCAGACTGAGTTTCTGGCAAGGCTATGTGGCTGCCCGTGACAAACATCTATCCCCACTCTGCTAGATGTGCCGTAGTAAGACAACATACTGAGTTTCTGGCAAGTCTATGTGGCTGCCCGTGACACATCTATCCCCACTCTGCTAGATGTGCTATAGTAAGACAACATACTGAGTTTCTGGCAAGTCTATGTGGCTGCCCGTGACACACATCTATCCCCACTCTGCTAGATGTGCTATAGTAAGACAACATACTGAGTTTCTGGCAAAGCTGTGTGGCTGCCCGTGACACACATCTATCCCCACTCTGCTAGATGTGCCGTAGTAAGACAGATGCGGTAGGTAATGAGACTACAATAAACACACAAAGTGTCTTATCAAATCACACAACTTCAGATATTTATCTGTCCAGATAAAGACACAGGAACGTGACAGAGACAATATTCACACAAACACTCTGTTATCAGCGTCAAACTTGCACACAGCCAGAAATAGATGAGTTGATGAAATAAATGACAACTTAAAGAAGAACTACGTGACAGTATTTGAGGGTATACTAAATGTTTTATATCTGAGCTGATGTGACACTTTACAACATCAGATAACAGGCAAAGAAGGAAAGAAAGAAAGATGGATGAAGAAAGGTGCAAAACTTTGCTAATTCAGATATAGCAGTGTGTACAGTTTAGAAAAAAAAGACAGAAAGTGTGACCGAGTTCTATGTTTTGACATCTTCCACAAAACTGCAGCTGCCGGCGATATCTGCCTGCTCTAACAAAAGCGTCTTGTAAGACAAAGGCGCCATTATTGTCTCTCATTATATGCAGGGACTCTGAAGCGCATATCGCGACAGGCATGTAATCTGCGCACAACAGAACATATAGGTTTAAGCGTGAGGCCAACTGTGCTGATGATGACGACACTGTGCACAAGGGCTGGGTGCACAGATGACAGTAACTCAGGCTAACACAGGAAAATACAACTGCGGAAAAAGACATATTAACAGGACGACTGTCAGGGGAAACAACTTAAAAAACTCAGGCCACTGAATAAGAAATACAAGAAACAAAACTGAACGCCCCATTTCATAGACTGCCGTCGGCGATGTATATCAGGGGCCGACAAACCATCATACTGACGGGCCACATTTAACAATTGTAGGTCTTGCTTGGAGATATCACGTGGTAAGATTTTTTTAAATACAATAATGCGTATAGACTGCTATTTAATAAATAAATGCTATTTAAGTTCTATATCAATATAATCTATTATATGTATTTATATACATATCACCAAAATTCCACCGTAAATGCTATTTAAGTTCTATATATGTACAACAATGCATTAGAGCTTGTCAGCTATTGCTCTGTGTTATTAAATACCAATCATGTTCTGTGTGCATCATAAATGTCCATTGCACCTTTCACAATAGACTAATTTATAACCAGATTTGAACAATTTCATATCTGAAATGATAAAAGTAACGATAAATCTGTCCTACAGTCTGCGCAGACATTTTCTAATAATGAATTGCCGCTAAGCAGAGTATTTGAAGCTGGCAGGACAAATGCATGAAAGTTTGCCGACCCTTGGAGCAGCGAGCGAGCCGCGAGATGAATCTGTGAAGACGAGGTAAGCCGATGACGTCATGAAGATGTGAAGACACGTACAAAACCTGACGTGAGAACAAAGAGATTTTTATGTTCACAACAAAGCATGAATACAGAAGCAGCGTCGGAGAGTTTTGTTCCTGTTTGGGTACACATGAATAGAATTTTAGCTGTAGCTGATAAATATAACTAGGGAGAAAATATTTCCGTTACATTTACAGGACATGCTAAACTTCCACCTGTACAGATGATAGAAACGTTCGCTCAGTGTTTCCTGTCCTTGCCATACAACATGCATACCTGAGGTCGGCAATCTCTGGCCTGGGGATTGAGGAATCATCATCATCATCATGATGTGCCATGTCGGTATGCGCTGACAGTCATGCCTCTTCACAGATCTCGATCCCTGATATTTTCCATCAGCCCAGTTGGTAACTTGTTTCCCTCCAGATCATGTGGTGGTTCTCTTCCCATTTATCTTTCCTGTTCTGATCTAACATTTCAAGTCCTCGCCTTCTCGTTATATGCCCAATGAATGATGACAGTCGTTTTTCTTATGGATTTGATTATGTCTCTATATACATCTGCTTTTGTTAGACATCCCCTGTCTGCCATCTTAGCTGTGCGTGGTATTTTTAATATTCTTCTAATGAAGCAAATCTCTGTTACCTCTAATGATCTTTGCATCGATCTGTTCACTGTCCACGACTCACTTCCATAGAACAGGAATGTAGAATCTGACAACTCTGTTGCTGATGTTCAGTGGCAGAGATACATCACACAAGACGTTTCTCATCTGTCTGAAAGGTGTTTTGGTTTGGCCTATTCTATTCTCGATTTCAGAGGTGCATTTTCCCATCAGCCAGTCGAGTGCCAAGATATATAACTGTATGCACTTGTCTCATGTTCTTCCTTGTACAATTAGGCTGGTTTTTATTTGGTGATATGATCAAAGTTTTTGTTTTCTGGCTATTCTTTGCGAGTTCTTTCTCAGGGAAGCTAACAACAGACTCCTGTATCAACAATCTCACATCCCTCAAATCTCAGCTAATAACAGACTTCTGTATCAACAATCTCACATCCCTCAAATCTCAGCTAATAACAGACTTCTGTATCAACAATCTCACATTCTAGAAAAAAAGACAGAAAGTGTGACCGAGTTCTATGTTTTGACATCTTCCACAAAACTGCTGCTGCTGCTGCAGCTGCCGGCGATATCTGCCTGCTCTAACAAAAGCGTCTTGTAAGACAAAGGCGCCATTATTGTCTCTCATTATATGCAGGGACTCTGAAGCGCATATCGCGACAGGCATGTAATCTGCGCACAACAGAACATATAGGTTTAAGCGTGAGGCCAACTGTGCTGATGATGACGACACTGTGCACAAGGGCTGGGTGCACAGATGACAGTAACTCAGGCTAACACAGGAAAATACAACTGCGGAAAAAGACATATTAACAGGACGACTGTCAGGGGAAACAACTTAAAAAACTCAGGCCACTGAATAAGAAATACAAGAAACAAAACTGAACGCCCCATTTCATAGACTGCTGTCGGCGATGTATATCAGGGGTCGACAAACTATCATACTGACGGGCCACATTTAACAATTGTAGGTCCTGCTTGGAGATACCACGTGGTAAGATTTTTTTAAAATACAATAATGCGTATAGACTGCTATTTAATAAATAAATGCTATTTAAGTTCTATATCAATATAATCTATTATATGTATTTATATACATATCACCAAAATTCCACCGTAAATGCTATTTAAGTTCTATATATGTACAACAATGCATTAGAGCTTGTCAGCTATTGCTCTGTGTTATTAAATACCAATCATGTTCTGTGTGCATCATAAATGTCCATTGCACCTTTCACAATAGACTAATTTATAACCAGATTTGAACAATTTCATATCTGAAATGATAAAAGTAACGATAAATCTGTCCTACAGTCTGCGCAGACATTTTCTAATAATGAATTGCCGCTAAGCAGAGTATTTGAAGCTGGCAGGACAAATGCATGAAAGTTTGCCGACCCTTGGAGCAGCGAGCGAGCCGCGAGATGAATCTGTGAAGACGAGGTAAGCCGATGACGTCATGAAGATGTGAAGACACGTACAAAACCTGACGTGGGAACAAAGAGATTTTTATGTTCACAACAAAGCGTGAATACAGAAGCAGCGGCGGAGAGTTTTGTTCCTGTTTGGGTACACATGAATAGAATTTTAGCTGTAGCTGATAAATATAACTAGAGAGAAAATATTTCCGTTACATTTACAGGACATGCTAAACTTCCACCTGTACAGATGATAGAAACGTTCGCTCAGTGTTTCCTGTCCTTGCCATACAACATGCATACCTGAGGTCGGCAATCTCTGGCATGGGGATTGAGGAATCATCATCATCATCATCATCATCATGTGCCATGTCGGTATGCGCTGACAGTCATGCCTCTTCACAGATCTCGATCCCTGATATTTTCCATCAGCCCAGTTGGTAACTTGTTTCCCTCCAGATTATGTGGTGGTTCTCTTCCCATTTATCTTTCCTGTTCTTATTTAACATTTCAAGTCCTCGCCTTCTCATTATATGCCCAATGAATGATGACAGTCGTTTTTCTTATGGATTTGATTATGTCTCTATATACATCTGCTTTTGTTAGACATCCCCTGTCTGCCATCTTAGCTGTGCGTGGTATTTTTAACATTCTTCTAATGAAGCAAATCTCTGTTACCTCTAATGATCTTTGCATCGATCTGTTCACTGTCCACGACTCATTTCCATAGAACAGGAATGTAGAATCTGACAACTCTGTTGCTGATGTTCAGTGGCAGAGATACATCACACAAGACGTTTCTCATCTGTCTGAAAGCTGTTTTGGTTTGGCCTATTCTATTCTCGATTTCAGAGGTGCATTTTCCCATCAGCCAGTCGAGTGCCAAGATATATAACTGTATGCACTTGTCTCATGTTCTTCCTTGTACAATTAGGCGGGTTTTTATTTCGTGATATGATCAAAGTTTCTGGCTATTCTTTGCGAGTTCTTTCTCAGGGAAGCTAACAACAGACTCCTGTATCAACAATCTCACATTCCTCAAACCTCAGCTAACAATAGACTTCTGTATCAACAATCTCACATCCCTCAAATCTCAGCTAACAACAGACTTCTGTATCAACAATCAAACATTCCTCAAACTTCAGTAACAGACTTCTGTATCAACAATCTCACATCCCTCAAACCTCAGCTACCAACAGACTTCTGTATCAACAATCTCACATTCCTCAAATCTCAGCTAACAACAGATTTCTGTATCAACAATCTCACATCCCTCAAACTTCTCAACAAACGACATACACAGTAAACTTCACACCTGCAAGAAAACCTTGATATTCTGCTATGGTTGGAGCAGGCCTGCGTGACCAGCATCAGTAAAACAGCTTCATTCACACACGTCCCTGTCATCTGACCTTTGACCTGCCACTTACGTTTTCCTGGCTCTGATGTTTACATGCAGTGTCTTTTGTCGGTTCCTTTAATCTCCAGTGCTAGTTTGCTTGTTACGTCTGAACCTCTCGCTATGATAAGTTTGTCACCCTTGAACCTCCTGGCCTCATCTGGTTGTTACTCGTACATCTGAATCTCTTGCTCTGATAAGTTTGTCGCACTTGAACATCCTGTCCTCATCTGCTGGCTACATCTGAACCTGTTGCTCTGATAAGTTTGTCATAATTTAACATCCTGTCCTCATCTGGTTGTAACATTTGAACCTCTTGTTTTGATACCTTTGTCATACTTGAACATCCTGCGCTCATCTGGTTGTTACATCGGAACCTCTTGCCCTGATAAGTTTCTCTTATTTGAACATCCTGCCCTCATCTGGTTGTTAAATCTGAACCTCCTGCTCCGATAAGTTTGTCATATATGAACATTCTGTCCTCATCTGGTTGTTACATCTGAACCTCCTGCTCTTATAAGTTTGTCATATTTGGACATCCTGTCCTCAACTGGTTGCTACATCTGAACCTCTTGCTCTGATAAGTTTGTCATATTTGAACCTCTTGCCCTGATAAGTTTGTCACACTTGAACCTCTTGCTCTGATAAGTTTGTCATACTTGAACCTCTTGCTCTGATAGGTTTATCACACCTGAACATCCTGCCCTCATCTGGTTGTTACATCTGAACCTCTTGCTCTGATAAGTTTGTCATACTTGAACATCCTGTTCTCATCAGGTTGTAACATCTGTTCTGATAAGTTTGTCATACTTGAACCTCCTTCTGTGATCCGTTTATTACAAAAACAGTGTCTATCGTCACTGAGGTCTCTGGGAAAGGCCGACCCACGAACAAAATTCACCCTGCTCTGGACATACGACCATGCACACATGATCTGTAGAACAATCAAGCACGAATACACGATCTGTAGAACAATCAAGCACGAATACACGATCTGTAGAACAATCAAGCACGAATACACGATCTGTAGAACAATCAAGCACGAATACACGATCTGTAGAACAATCAAGCACGAATACATGATCTGTAGAACAATCAAGCACGAATATACGATCTGTAGAACAATCAAGCACGCATACATGATCTGTAGAACAATCAAGCACGCATATATGATCTGTAGAACAATCAAGCACGCATACATGATTTGCAGAACAATCAAGCACGCACACATGATCTGTAGAACAATCAAGCACGTATATATGATCTGTAGAACAATCAAGCATGCATATATATAACGTGCAGAACAATCAAGCACGAATACACGATCTGTAGAACAATCAAGCACGCATACATGATCTGCAGAACAATCAAGCACGCACACATGATCTGCAGAACAATCAAGCACGTACACATGATCTGTAGAACAATCACGCACGTATACATGATCTGTAGAACAATCAAGCACGCATACATGATCTGTAGAACAATCACGCACGTATACACGATCTGTAGAACAATCAAGCACGAATACATGATCTGTAGAACAATCAAGCACGCATACATGATCTGTAGAACAATCAAGCACGCATACATGATCTGCAAAACAATCAAACACGCACACATGATATGTAGAACAATCAAGCACGCACACATGATCTGTAGAACAATCAAGCACGCACACATGATATATAGAACAATCAAGCACGCACACATGATATGTAGAACAATCAAGCACGTACACATGATATGTAGAACAATCAAGCACGCACACATGATATGTAGAACAATCAAGCATGCACATCGGTCACATGTTTTCAGTATGAATGAAGAACTTGTAAAAACCATGTTTCGGCAGAAAACACGTAAAAATCTCAACGGGTTACCAAACAAGGAGAAATATATTGCTGGGCTAGAAGATGCCAAAGGTATACAAGGCACTGACCTCATTATCTCACTATCTCAAGATATACAAGACACTGACTCATTATCTCACTATCTCAAGATATACAAGACACTGACTCATTATCTCAAGATCTACAAGTCACTGATTCATTATCTCAAGATATACAAGTCACTGACTCATTATCTCAAGATATACAAGGCACTGACTCATTATCTCAAGATATACAAGGCACTGACTCATTATCTTAAGATATACAAGGCACTGACTCATTATCTCAATATATACAACGCACTGACTCATTATCTCACTATCTCAATATATACAAGGCGCTGACTCATTATCTCACTATCTCAATATATACAAGGCGCTGATTCATTATCTCACTATCTCAATATATACAAGGCGCTGACTCATTATCTCACTATCTCAATATATACAAGGCGCTGACTCATTATCTCACTATCTCAATATATACAAGGCGCTGATTCATTATCTCACTATCTCAAGACACGGACCTATAGACACATGATGAAGTTCACACGTTACATAGGAATACTTGTACTGATCTAGGCATTTCAGTTTTATAAAAACTATATATATATATATATCGTATATATTAAATAAGATCAAATTCAGCTGGCACATAACATAACATTAAGCGTTGTATCAGTTAGGAATCCAGCTGCCGGCAGTAACACGAAATGCCAACTCAGACTGAAAGAAAAATGAACACTAATCTCAATACACTTGCACTAAGAAACATAACAGCACCTCCATGGAATCTCCTAGCACATGTCACAGAAGCCACAAGTAACCTACAACAGTCCAGTCTGTACACATGTCACAGAAGCCACAAGTAATCCACAACAGTCCAGTCTGTACACATGTCACAGAAGCCACGAGTAACCTACAACAGTCCAGTCTGTACACATGTCACAGAAGCCACAAGTAACCTACAACAGTCCAGTCTGTACACATGTCACAGAAGCCACAAGTAACCTACAACAGTCCAGTCTGTACACATGTCACAGAAGCCACAAGTAACCTACAACAGTCCAGTCTGTACACATGTCACAGAAGCCACAAGTAACCTACAGCAGTCCAGTCTGTACACATGTCACAGAAGCCACAAGTAACCTACAACAGTCCAGTCTGTACACATGTCACAGAAGCCACAAGTAACCTACAACAGTCCAGTCTGTACACATGTCACAGAAGCCACAATTAACCTACAACAGTCCAGTCTGTACACATGTCACAGAAGCCACGAGTAACCTACAACAGTCCAGTCTGTACACATGTCACAGAAGCCACAAGTAACCTACAACAGTCCAGTCTGTACACATGTCACAGAAGCCACAAGTAACCTACAACAGTCCAGTCTGTACACATGTCACAGAAGCCACAAGTAACCTACAACAGTCCAGTCTGTACACATGTCACAGAAGCCACAAGTAACCTACAGCAGTCCAGTCTGTACACATGTCACAGAAGCCACAAGTAACCTACAACAGTCCAGTCTGTACACATGTCACAGAAGCCACAAGTAACCTACAACAGTCCAGTCTGTACACATGTCACAGAAGCCACAAGTAACCTACAACAGTCCAGTCTGTACACATGTCACAGAAGCCACAAGTAACCTACAACAGTCCAGTCTGTACACATGTCACAGAAGTCACAAGTAACCTATAACAGTCCAGTCTGTACACATGTCACAGAAGCCACAAGTAACCTACAACAGTCCAGCCTGTAATCTCTACCAGGAGAATATGGGTTAGCTTGCAACATCCAGGTCTAAAGTCAAGTTTGTTTTAAGAAGCACATACTTGACACCAGAAAAGCACATGGACTTGGCGGAAGTGTCTCGCGCTCTTCCCTGCTGGCCCTCTGACGTGAGGATGTCTTTGTTGCGCTTAAATGACACTCCACTCTGAATAATATACCAAGAGGATGTTTGTCAGTGCAGCAGCCATAAGCAGGCTTAGTAAAGCTCAGACACTGACAAGTGGAGCGGAAGGGTAACCTTAGCGCTGTGCCAGATCCAACCTTTTATATCAAACACAAGATGTAACCCGTGAATAAAAGACGGGAGAAGCTATGAGATATGATTTTTTAAAACTTTAAGCAATTATATTTTACTATCCCTCAAAAGCAAACATTAACAATTAAGGAGTTTCGCCCGATCAAAGACACTGGAAGAAGTTAATCTGGGAAACAGCAAAACATTTGCGCAGAGAGACACATCTGACACTGTATGTCTATTAAATTTATGTAAATTTCTGCTGAAGCTGAAAAGACTTTCAAACTTTCAAACCACAAGATTCTGCTAAAACTCTTGATATATATAACAATAACATAAGGGCTTTCAAAGCAAAATCTTGGTGGAACTTTTAACAGCGATATCTACTGGGACAATGTGAGATACTCCCCAACAGGCGAGAAAGTGTGTCGGTAAACTTAGGACTGGCGAGAAAGCAGGAACTAGGGGCTCTTGGAAAGCTATATCTGAATGTGACTGAGGTAAGAATTATCATGTTCAGAGAACTGAAGGAAGCTGCAAAATTCATTCGCTTTTGCAGACAGTGCAAAACTAATGGAACTTGAGGTGATTCACTGCATCGACTTCAACGAGTCTACATTACTGAGCAGTTCAGCGTGGAAGCTGGAATGTTATCGATCTCGGTGCTAAGTTGAAAGTTACGGAAAGGAAGCGAACAGTTTGGATCTAGCAGAGAAAATTGTATTAAAAGTTCAGAATTCTATTCCTAATACTTTTATCAGTGGGAGAAAACAGGGGACAACAGTACGAGCAATGTTCTTATCTATGCAGGCTTGTTCTCCACCATGTTCAGGCTACACACATGAACAGTCTTACATATGAAACTAGTCCTGCATGGCTGCACTGCACCTTACACAGTAGAAAACTCGTATAATTTATCTTTTGTCCCGAACTGTCACCGAAACTTTCCTATCAAACTGTAGATAAAAGATCTACTATCATTAGATATTATATTTAGTGTTGTAGAACTGTCACCGAAATTTTCCTATCAAACTGTATAAAAATATATCATTACATATTACATTTAGTGTTGTAGAATTGTCACCGAAACTTTCATATCAAAATATATAAAAATCTATCTTTAGATATTACATTCATTATTGTAGAACTGTCACTGAAACTTGCTTATCAAATTGTATAAACGATGTATCATTACATATTACATTTATTGGTGTAGATACAAGTTTTATTTTTTAAAACAAAAAATAAAGAACGCTTGTAGGCGTGGTATTTATATGACAAAGAGGATTACTTGTAGGCGTTATATTTATGTGACAAAGAGGATTAACTTTAACCGTAGTATTTATGTGACAAAGAGGATCAACTTGTAGGCGTGGTATTTATGTGACAAAGAGGATTAACTTCTAAGAGTAGTATTTATGTGACAAAGAGGATCAAGTTGTAGGCGTTATATTTATGTGACAAAGAGAATCAACTTGTAGGCGTTATATTTATGTGACAAAGAGGATCAAGAGAATCAACTTGTAGGCGTTATATTTATGTGACGAGGATCAACTTGTAAGCGTGATATTTATGTGACAAAATGGATCAAGAGGATCAACTTGTACGCGTGGTGTTTATGTGACAAAAAAGGATCAACTTGTACGCGTGGTATTTATGTGACAAAGACTTGTAGGCAGCATACCTGACGTGGGAGACAGAATGAAAAGTAAGGGAACAGAAAAAAGGAAAAGAAAGCAAATTTAACACTGAGAACATGTAGAAAGAAAGGGACCGCGGATGTCTGGAAGGCTTCCATGAGAGGCTTCCCTCAACCACAAGCCCTGGGAAGAAATCGAAAAAGACCCTGTCGCATGGACTACTATGAGCAGCTATGACGTATGCTATATATTACAGGTAGTAGGCACAAGCCAAGTCAATATCTCAAGAATAATTAGTGTATATAGACTGGCTGTGACACGGACTAAAATGAATGGTAGGCTGACAGTGGACAAGGGGGACAATTACTAAAGCTGTATTGGACAGACTGCGGGAATGGAAGAACAATGTAGATGAGAAGAGATTGCTGGAGCTAGGACAAATTAAAGTTGCTGGTAGGAAATCCGAACTGTGTGACAGAAAACGCAACATCGTAAACAACCAACATTTGACAGGAACTATCAGCAAACATACTCATGGAAGGATACCGAGGTAAGGGCGGAGAATATATGGGGTTGTCTTGAATGCAGTGAAGCCGGAGTCTGAAGTATGAACCTCCGAAATAGTGTATAAGTATATAAAACCAAGTATACAACTATACACGAAGCCACTGCAGTAAAGCTGTGATAACAAAATGTATAAACTAGGGAAAATGTAGGAACAACTTTATTACTTAACCAGTACACAGTTGTGACGTTTCGGTGGTAACCTTAATCATAAAAAAACACAGGACGAAGAAATGGTGAAGATTAAAATATAAATCCACATCAATTCTATGTTAAAAAAATACAATGGATCACTTAGCCGTGACTTGTAAGATGCTGTGTTCAGAAATGCGCATGGTGGAGTGTATAGAATGCTTAAATGAAAGGGCGGGGGGGGGGGGCGGGAAGAGAACCATGGAACGAGAGAGAGTGATACAATGGTAATATAGCCGGAAGAAGGTGGAATAGATGATTATAGTTGGGGCAGAGGGGTTGTAATCTGATGCTATGAGGAGGTTCTGAACTATGTGTTACAGGTGAGACAGGAGTGGAACTTAGTGCCGAGGGATTATGATTGTGGAAGAGGGGAGTGTTAGGTGTAGCTGAATTGCGAGTTCAAACTATGTGGTTCCATTATCCCATATTCCTGAATGTAGCGGTTCTCAAGCGCTAGGTGGCTTGTGTCATCAGCGTGGCATTGTTTGATGGCTGTTATTAGAAAATCAGATTTGCCTCTGTGATTTGGACCATTAAATTATTAGGGTCTGGTTTCGAAGCATGCTGGGTGATGTCATACATATGTTTCTGCATGCGGTCCCCTAATCTGAGACCAGTTTCACTAATATCAGTTATCCTGCATTTTTTGCATACACTGCATATACATTATAGCATCCACACGGGAAGCAAATCTTAAGGGCATCCTCGTCCATAGCCACCACCTGAAGCGGAATCTTGCGTATGCTGACACTAGAAAATGTAACCGCCTTCGCTGTGTTACCTGCCCTGTAGTCTCGGAAACGAAAACGATCAACTTTCCCAAAACTATCCTCACTCTCCGTGAGGGATTCACATGCGAGTCCCGTAACGTAATACTGTATGCAAAAGATGGGGGATAATTTATACTGGTGAAACCGGCCTCAGATTAGGGGACCGCATGCAGAAACATCTGTACGATATCACCCAGCATGCTTCGAAACCAGTCCATAATCATTTCAATGGCCACAACCACAGAGGCAAATCTGATTTTCTGGTAACAGCCATCAAATATTGTCACGCTGATAACAGATGCCACCTAGCGCTTGAGAACCGCTACATTCAGGAATATGTTACGCTCGAACCACATGGTTTGAACTCGCAATTCAGCTACATCTAACATTCCCCTCTTCCACAATAATATTCCCTCTGCACCAAGTTCCATTCCTTTCTCACTTGTAACACATAGTTCAGAACCTCCTCACAGCATCACATTACAACCCCTCTACTCCAGCTACAGTCACCTATTTCACCTTCTCCTGGATATATTACCATTGTATCACTCTCTTCCCTTTCCACGGATTAATAAAACTGTTTCTACTCCCCCCCTCTAGTTTATACATTAAGCTAAGTCAGTATGTTACTGTAGTTTAGTCCCTCCTATAACAACATAGTTTAGTCCCTTCTATAACAACACGACAATCACTATCATGTTCCACATGGCATCACATCATTACCCGTCGCAAAGCTCAGCTTTCGCTGGTCATCACAGTTCTTAACTCTCTCTCTCTCTTCACCTCCCTCTCTCTCCTTATCTCCCTCTCTCTTCCTCTCCATCTCCCTCTCTCTCTTCATCTCCTCTCTCTCTCTCTTTCTCTCTCTATCTTTGGTGGTCTCGATAAGAGGCCTAATTTCCTGACAGGAAGTTCACAGTGACGTAGGAACTTCTCGTGTCCTGAATAACAAAAGCCACTTTCCGGCAAGCTTTGGCTGGACGGCGCAGGATGTCTGTCACGTGACCTGCCTGTCGTGAAGTAGATTATCGTGACTTACTTGGGGACACTACGCCGGTTCAAGTGCCATGTTAAAAAAAGATTATTATTTCTCGCTAGACCGGGACATCTATTTTTTTTCGCGCGTGTTGCATGCTAAATATGTTTAAGTGATTATTGTTTTTGTTTTTTGCTTTTACTTTATTTGTGACTTGTTTACGCTTTCTCTACTTCGAGTACACACTGAAAATAAGTTTCTCTTTGTCTGATCTAAGTCACTGACTGATGGTTCTTCCAGTCAGTCATTTGCATGTCCCTTGCGGAACTTTGCCTCCCTAACAGCTCTCTTGTAGGCCTCTCTGTTGTGAGCAAAATGGCCTGCTGCTGATGCATCCATTTGCAGATCATCAACGATGTCTTGCAGCCATCTTTGCCTTGGTCTTCCTCTCTTTCTTTTTCCCATTATGTACTCTTCCAAGACGGTTTTCTCTAAATTCTCATGACGTTTACTATGTCCAAAATATTTAAGTTTTCTCTGTTTAATCCTCTTTACTAGCCAGCCTTCTTCAATATTAAGTTCTTGAAGTATGGATACATTTGTTCTTTTTGTGTCCATTATATTTGAAGAACTCTTCTGTAGCATTTACATTCAAATGCATTTATGTGTTTCTCAGCTGTTTTGTTAAGTGTCCAGGTCTCACAGGCATATGTTGCGATGGGAAAGATGCACGCCCTTAAAAATCTTATTTTTGTACTTCTATCTGTTCCTCTCCACAGATACTTTATTTGTTTTACTTTTTCAAGAGCGATAGATGTCCTCATTTTAATTTCCCTCATTGTATCTCCATTATTAGTTAGTAATGATCCAAGATATTCAAAACTCTCCACCTCTTCCAATTTTTCTACACTGATACATATTTCAGCTGCCTTGTTTGTTTTGTCAGTTGTCATCAATTTAGTTTTCTTCGCATTAATATAGAGGTTTTGCTCTTCGCTGTTCTTACAGACCGACATAATTAGTTTTTCTATTCCTTTTTGGGTTGTAGACAGTAATACTGTGTCATAAGTATATCTAATCTCTGGTATTTCATAACTTCCAAATTTTATGGCATCATAATATTCTTTGTCAACATCTTCTCTAAAATTCCTCATTATATTTTCAGTAAACAAGTTAAATAAGTAAGACGATGATATGCACCCCTGACGGACCCCTTGTTTTATGTCAAACCAAGTGGTTGTTTCACCATTTAATCTTACTGTTCACCAATAATTCTCACTGCTGCCTGTTGGTCTAAATACAGCAATGGTATTAACTGTATCATATGTGTCGGAAATCCCATTTTTTTCTATTAGTTTCCAAAGTTTCTGGTGTTGTACACAATCAAATGCCTTTGAATAGTCTATAAAAGATAAACATAGATTCACATTAAATTCTCTGCATTTCTCTATTATTAATCTTATACTGAATATGTGATCTCGTGATCCTCTTCTTTGTCTAAAACCAACTTGGACCATATTGACTTCTTCTTCTATTTTCTTACGAAGTCTACCCATTATGATTTTTAACAGAATTTTACTGGCATGACTAATCAGGGCAACAGTTCTGTAGTTTGTGCATAATTTCAAATTACCCTTTTTTGTCAGTGGTATGAATACAGTTCTTTTCCATTCGTTTAACCAAATACGTGAATGCCATATCATTTTACTGTTAACTCATCACATCCTGGTGATTTACCATTTTTCAGATACTTTATTGCCATAAAAATTCTTCTACTGTCGGTTCGGGTTTTTTCACCTCCAATAATAATTCACACTGTTGATTTCTGCTTTCACAGTCAGTTGTTTCATACATTCCCTTGCAATATTCCTTCCATCTTTCTAGAATTTCCTCTGTCTCTGTCAAGGTATTCCCCATCTCGTCACAAATTACATTTAGCTTAGGTGTGACATTTCTCTTCAATGTCTTCATTTCTTTGAACATTTCACTATCTCTTCCACACTTCTGATGTCCTTCTATTCTTTCACAACAATCTTGTATGTACTGTTTTTTTTGGTGTCTTTTCTTATGTTTCTTCATACTTCTTTTGTTAAAGATATACTCCTCTTTATTGTTATTTGTCACTTTCCATTTCGTCTTCATTTCTCTACGTTGTTTTATTAGTTCTAATGTGCCATTCATTCTTTTGTGGTTTCTTTACTGGAATAATATCTTTAGCTACTGTTATTAAGATATCTCTGGTCTACGTAGCCAATTTACCTGGTGTCATCTCCTCTTGTACAGCCATCAGTATCTTGAAACAGTTCTTCACTTCTATACCGTATTGTTCTGGTATTTTTGTAAGATCAAAGCGGAGTGGTATTGATCCTCTAACTGTCTTTGTTATCTTTATCTTCATGTCTGCTATTAATAACTCATGGTCCATGTCACAGTCAGCACCTGGTAAAGTTTTTGCTGACGTTATACTTGATCTCCACCTTCTTTGCACTAAAATGTAATCTATTTGATTCTTGGTTTTCCCATCAGGTGATGTCCATGTGTAAAGTCTTCTTGGATGTTTAAAAAGTGTGTTAGCGATCATTAGCTCATTTTCCATGCAAAACGCCATTAGATTGTTACCTGCTTCATTTCTATGTCATATACTAAATTTTCCCAAAACATATCCTTCGTCTTCTGCTCTTCAGGGGTTTTCCTTGGTAACACTGTCAGGATTTTGACCGTCATCACAATTACTAGTACAGACCTCACACTCTTCCCCAGTGTTAAAATTAGATCTATCTGGCCTGGGGGACTCGTCACCAGATCTATTTTCTATCTGACCTTCCATATTGCTATTAGGGTTTCTTGGTATGTTTCCATAAGGTCGTTTGCCATTGATTTCCTTCCGGGGAGTGACTGTACTAGTCAGTGATCGTTTCTTCCAGTACACACTGAAAATATGTTTCTCTCTGTTTGGTTCAGTTTAATGACAGATGCTTCGATTGCTGTTTTCTGTGATTCTCTTTTGATCGTTCCCATTTAGGGCTGTTGCTTTAGATGATAACCTATTTAGAGCTGCTGCTTTAGATGATAACCTATTTAGAGCTGTTGCTTTAGATGATAACCTATTTAGAGCTGTTGCTTTAGATGATAACCTATTTAGAGCTGTTGCTTTAGATGATAACCTATTTAGAGCTGTTGCTTTAGATGATAACCTATTTAGAGCTGTTGCTTTAGATGATAACCTATTTAGAGCTGCTGCTTTAGATGATAACCTATTTAGAGCTGTTGCTTTAGATGATAACCTATTTAGAGCTGTTGCTTTAGATGATAACCTATTTAGAGCTGTTGCTTTAGATGATAACCTATTTAGAGCTGCTGCTTTAGATGATAACCTATTTAGAGCTGTTGCTTTAGATGATGTCCCATTTAGAGCTGTTGATTTAGATATATTTTCCAACTACAGCTGTTGCTTTAGCTGATGTCCCATTTACAGCTGTTGCTTTAGATGATGCCCCATTAAGAGCTGTTGCTTTAGATGATGTCCCATTTAGAGCTGTTGCTGAAGTCCTATTTAGAACTGTTGCTTTAGATGATATCCCATTTAGAGCTGTTGATTTAGATGATATCCCATTTAGAGTTGTTGCTTTAGATGATGTTCTTTTTACATGTGCTGTTCTGAATGATGAATAATTTAGAAGGAGTTTTTTTGTGTTTATTGATCTATTCAGAGTGGTTTACATTCCGTCCATTTAACAAGTTGTCCTAGTTACTGCTCCATTTAAAGCTGTTGTCCTAGATGCTGCCTCATTTAAGGCTGTTGTCCTAGATACTGCCCCATTTAAAGCTGTTGTTGTGGATACTGACCCATTTAACGCTGTTGTCCTAGATACTGACTCATTTAAAGCTGTTGTTGTGGATACTGACCCATTTAACGCTGTTGTCCTAGATACTGCCCCATTTAAAGCTGTTGTTGTGGATACTGACCCATTTAACGCTGTTGTCCTAGATACTGACTCATATAAAGCTGTTGTCCTAGATACTGCCTCATTTTAGGCTGTTGTCATAGATACTGGCCCAGTTAAAGCTGTTGTCCTAGATACTGCCTCAATTAAGGCTGTTGTCCTAGATACTGCCTCATTTAAAGCTGTTGTCCTAGATACTGCCTCATTTAAAGCTGGTGTCCTAGATACTGTCTCATTTAAGGCTGGTGTCCTAGATACTGCCTCATTTAAAGCTGTTGTCCTAGATACTGCCTCATTTAAGGCTGGTGTCCTAGATACTGCCTCATTTAAGGCTGGTGTCCTAGATACTGCCTCATTTAAAGCGGGTGTCCTAGATCCTGCCGCATTTAAAGCTGCTGTCCTAGATACTGCCTCATTTAAAGCTGTTGTCCTAGATACTGCCTCATTTAAAGCTGCTGTCCTAGATACTGCCTCATTTAAGGCTGGTGTCCTAGATACTGCCCCATTTAAAGCTGGTACTCTAGATCCTGCCTCATTTAAAGCTGTTGTCCTACATACTGCCTCATTTAAGGCTGGTGTCCTAGATACTGCCTCATTTAAGGCTAGTGTCCTAGATACTGCCTCATTTAAAGCTGGTACTCTAGATCCTGCCTCATTGAAAGCTGTTGTCCTAGGTACTGCCCCATTTAAGACTGGTGTCCTAGATACTGCCTCATTTAAAGCTGTTGTCCTAGATACTGCCTCATTTAAGGCTGGTGTCCTAGATACTGCCCCATTTAAAACTGTTGCCCTATATACTGCCCTGTTTAAAGCTGTTGGCCTAGATACATCCACTTACAGTTGTCCTGGATGTTGATAAAAAAACTTGTTAATGTGAATACTGCTTGTCTGAACACTGGCCTAATGAAGCGGATGCCAACCTGTGGCTCATGAAGAAAGGCAGTCCAGAGTGCCGTATCAGCTCCTCCGTGGCCGTGTTAACACTTCCATATTAAACGCCATCTACTGAATAAAAACAACTAAATGTTTATCATCATCATCATCATGTGCCGTGCCGACTGGCGTTGGCTATTATGCTTCTCCAGAGTACGCGATCCTTCATGCAGGCCATCAGTTCAGTTGATGATCTCCTCTCACACCATCCCGTCAGACTGTCCAGTATCATTTCTCTTGGTCTTCCTCTTGATCTTCTTCCTTCTATTTTTCCTGTTGTTATAATATTTTCAATGCCCCCTCTTCTCATTGCATGTCCTATGAAAGTACAATGTCTCTCTCTTATCTTTTTGACAAGGTTTTTTGTCTCTCCAGCTCTTCTCCTACATTCTTCATTAGTTATTTTTGCTGTCCAGGGGATTCGCAACATTCTTCTAATAAACCACATTTCTGCTGCTTCCAATGATTTTTGTGCAGACTTGCCTATTGTCCATGATTCACTTCCATATAACAAGATAGGTTCAATATAGCATTTTAGTACTCGTTTTCTAACATTCATTGATAAGGATGTGTTGGTCAATATGTTTCTCATTCTCTGAAATGCAGTCTTTGCTTGGCCTATTCTGTTCCTAAATGTTTATGTGGCTGCTAAATTATATACTGGTGGTGCACAACTTACGTGTACTTTAGAAAGTGGTCCTAGGACGGAAACAAAGTTGAGAACTACTGGCCTGCTTTAATCTCTCTAAATAAAAAGATCGTCACATAAGAAAAGGCTGAAAATATCTGTAATAAAACTGCAACATTTGCACTACGCTGTGAGCCACATATAAAAGGCAGGTAAATCTTCGGTATAACCTGACTTGTATATTATATTTTACGCCTCATATGATCACAACCTATTACAACATGTTGGAAAACATGAGATAAAAAAAATTATTTCCATGCCAGTAACCTTAACTACTGTCAGATGATTTTCTCCATGAATACGCAGTTTTCGACCGTAAATTCAAAATAAAAAAGAAAATGGCTAAAATCTTGATTTGTATAAACGCGGAGATGTTAAATCTATATATTGTTACTTCGCTTTACAGATCAAGTACTAGATAATGTCCACATCTGAAGATCTATGGTCAGGGATGAAGTTTCACAGGTTATCTCTAGGTTCTGGTGACAGCGTCACAATATTTGGCTCACATCTAGACCATGTGTCCAAGCATAAAGCTCCACAGGTTATCTCTAGGTTCTGGTGACAGCGTCACAATTTTTGGCTCACATCTAGACACTGTGGTCAAGGATAAAGCTCCACAGGTTATCTCTAGGTTCTGGTGATAGCGTCACAATATTTGGCTCACATTTAGACCATGTGACCAAGGATAAAGCTCCACAGGTTATCTCTAGGTTCTGGTGATAGCGTCACAACTTTTGGCTCACATCTAGACCATGTGGCCAAGGATAAAGCTCCACAGGTTATCTCTAGGTTCTGGTAATGGCAGCGCAACTAAAGCAGTAGCCGCGTATACATAGCAGTAGAAAGGTAGTAGTAGAATTAGTTATAGACTTTTCTACTCTACCTAATTTTATATGCCTGCTACTTGTGCGTGATATTTGTAGGTCTGCTATTTTCATTAGTGTTCTGAACTTTAAAACATGATCTTCCACTATATCTAAGCCTCCATAGTACTATTTAGTATTATAAACGGTCGAGTCTTCACTCTTTCCAAACAGTTGTGGTCCGTCTCTTTCGTCGTTGGTAGATGTCGGCTTAGTGCCTGCTTGGAGTCTGGTGGTGACTGATGGTGTCTGCTTATTATTCGTGGACAGACTCTCTCCCAAGAACGGCTTTCACTCAGTGGCAAACACAAGCAGCAGCTTTATGAATTCCTGATGGCTTTATTGACGCAATGGTGATATAACGACGATGACGATGAGTTGGAACAAAGGCAGTGACAATTCCAATAACCCCGACATTACGTTTCTGCAACAAGGCAACAAAATGTGATTTCCGGCGTCTACTGACGTCATGAGACTTCGAAGCCAACAGAATCCTACCACATTCTAGACTTACTGTCCTTTCCTATAAATTACCTACTGACGACAACTAAAACACAGACTAAGTCCCTACGCTAAGCTACATTCTACTCTAGACTCTCTCTAACGAACACGAAACTAAGACTTACTCGAAATCTCTCTTCCTAACTGATCATCTCACCTGTCTCTACTTGCACGAGCTCCATGGCCAGCACGAGAATTACAAGCTGCAACTTAAAGAGGGAATGAATTTGTAACTATTAGTTAAGACATCTAAGGGACATAACTGTTAAAACCCAACTTTCAAATACCAAGATTGCTTACCCACCCTCTACATTAAAAACACTATTCTGTCACACCACGACTTCTGGCTCACATCTAGACCACGTGGCTAGGTCTACCTCCTTTAGGAGATTTTAAAATAATGTTCTGAATCGTTTTCCCCAACCCTTCCGTGACATTTGTTTGTGTAAAGTATCTTGAGTCAGTACAGATGTGACAGCAGTGACTAGCTTGACAAGCTGTAAGCCCAGACAGGAAGATCTGCTCATGCTCCCGTATCTGATGAACAGATCCTGTTTACTACTGGCGTTTCTACCCAGGCAGTCTGTGCCAGTCTCTGTGTAAGACGGGCAGAAATAAGAACAATCTAGTAACCTAGGTGGGTTGGCAACACTAAAGCATAGGAATACTGGGTCAGTGACTGGCTAGTATTGGAGGTGCGCAACTCCTAGAACACCGTTCACTGACCCAGTATATAAAGAACGTGAGAGTATTTTAAGAGGTCGAGATCTGCACGCTGAGCAGGTATGAGGTGCCAGCGGATCGAAGGAGGTCATGTCTTCGTTCAAGCACGAATGAGTACTGTTTATTCGTCCATGGAATTATTTATATATGTGTTGGGTTTATTATTCTGTGATGTGGACGCGTGCAAGATGTACTGCCGAGTCCTTCGATCCATCCCGACCTACTCGTGTATGATTGTGTTAGTTGAATGGTACATAAATAGTCATAATCCCTTTATATGGTTATATATAGGTGAGACTTGATATTTTGTTAATATGCAATGATGGTTTGTTACGTGCACAAAATTTATGTCACTGAATTATATATATATATATATATACATGCGTGTGTATGTATATGGGATTTTTATTGCTAGTGTTCAAAGACTCACTGTAACAGAAGAAACAGGTTTGTGAATAAGCTGTGGCTCTGAGATGTTGCAACAAACATGGGCTCTGAGATGTTGCAACAAACATGGGCTCTGAGATGTTGCAACAAACATGGGCTCTGAGATGTTGCAACAAACATGGGCTCTGAGATGTTGCAACAAACATGGGCTCTGAGATGTTGCAACAAACATGGGCTCTGAGATGTTGCAACAAACATGGGCTCTGAGATGTTGCAACAAACATGGGCTGAATGTAACATCGATCTATCACAAGAAACCTGGGAAAACATGGCAACCCCATTATAAAACTGACTGATCTGGGAACATGACTGGGAATGTGTGAGGTTGTATATCAAGTTTAAAAACCTGCTGTATCACAAGCAAAGCGCAGTCTTGTGATGTGAGGCTGTCGGCAGTTAAGGGGAGATCACACACGGCTGAATAATGATTAGGAAACTGCCCCAAGATTTATTATTCTAAAGTACAACACAGATTTCTCATTCATCTTCTCGAGTACTGTTTGCTGCTTCGCTCTAGACACAAGAAGTTCATATCCTGAAACTGACTGTGTTCACGTAAGGAAATTATTTCAGACATCAGTCTGTGAGTGTACCAGTCCATGAGTGTACTAGTCTATGAGTGTACCATTCTATGAGTGTACCAGTCTATGAGCGTGGTAGTCTATGAGGGTACCAGTCTATGAGTGTACGAGTCTGTGAGTGTGCCAGTCTGTGAATGTACGAGTCTGTGAGTATGCCAGTCTGTGAATGTACGAGTCTGTGAGTGTGCCAGTCTATGAGTGTACGAGTCTGTGAGTGTGCCAGTCTATGAGTGTACGAGTCTGTGAGTATGCCAGTCTGTGAATGTACGAGTCTGTGAGTATGCCAGTCTGTGAATGTACGAGTCTGTGAGTGTGCCAGTCTGTGAATGTACGAGTCTGTGAGTGTGCCGGTCTGTGAATGTACGAGTCTGTGAGTGTGCCAGTCTGTGAATGTACGAGTCTGTGAGTATGCCAGTCTGTGAATGTACGAGTCTGTGAGTGTGCCAGTCTGTGAATGTACGAGTCTGTGAGTGTGCCAGTCTGTGAATGTACGAGTCTGTGAGTGTGCCGGTCTGTGAATGTACGAGTCTGTGAGTGTGCCAGTCTGTGAGTATGCCAGTCTGTGAATGTACGAGTCTGTGAGTATGCCAGTCTGTGAATGTACGAGTCTGTGAGTATGCCAGTCTGTGAATGTACGAGTCTGTGAGTATGCCAGTCTGTGAATGTACGAGTCTGTGAGTATGCCAGTCTGTGAATGTACCAGTCTCAGAATATACGAGCTAGTAAAATTATTAAAACACTCAGTTAGTAAGTATAATGTGGTGAGACTACTGTATCAGACTGTAAGTATAATGTGGTGAGATTATTGTATCAGACTGTGAATATAATGTGGTGAGATTATTGCATCAGACTGTGAGTACAATATACCGCACGTAAATCCATGTAAAATACCTCTCATTATGATGTACGTAAATCCATGTAAAATACCTGTCAGTATGCTGTATGTAAATCCATGTAAAATAGCTGTCATTATGCTGTACGTAAATCCACGTATAATATCTGACATTATGCTGTACGTAAAATCCATGTAAAATACCTGTCACTATGCTGTATGTAAATCCATGTACAATACATGATATACATGATGTAAATCCATGTAAATACCTGTCATTATGCTGTTCGTAAATCTACGTAAAATACATGTCCGTATGCTGTACGTAATCCATGTCTATATACCTTAACAAATGTGTGCCCATACAAAAAAAAAAGACTCTGTGTGCAGTTAAATTTGCTTGTACTGCTAGAGAAGATTATGGACTGATCGCAACAGACGTTTGTAGCACTCACTTCCATCCGAACAAGATAGGAGAGTATGTGTAGCTAATTGTTATCTAAGAAAAATGCCAGCACAAGAAGAAACAGAACTTCCAAACGCCAGCTGACGGAATGTAAAGCTGCATGTAGGACGTTTGAGGCTGACCAACTCCCCCAGTGACAAGAACATTTTCTTGTCACTGGGGGAGTTGGTCATCCCTGATGGGGAGTTACTGTGTTATTGTAACGTCTTACATGTAGTCATTGCCTATCTACTATCTTGGGTATTGTTACTCTCTATCTACTTACTGTGCTGGGTACAGTTACTATCTATTTGCTGTGCTAGATATGGTTACTAACCATCTTCTTCCTGTGCTAGATTTAGTTACTATATATCTGCTGAGATAGGCATAATTACTATATCTCTACTTACTGTGCTGGATACAGTTACCATCTACCTATTTACTGTGTTAGTTTTAGTTACTTACTGCACTAGATATACCCACAGCTCAGGAGCTAGTAATAATTGTCCACAAAATTTCTAAAGACACAAACTTCAGGAAAACATGACGACACAATGTTACAAGCTCCCCGCTCTGTCAAGTTTCGAGTGGAGGACGTAATCCCAGAATCTGACACGGCCATGTTTACTTATGTGTGTGTGTTTCCAGGCTCTCCCAGCCCACCTACACACCGGGCCATAACTGTCCACACAGTGTCACTCAAAGTCATCACTCTGTCAGGAGGTGGGGTCGCGAGACCGACCTCAAGATTTCTGACATGTACCTACCTTTGCTGCCATCTTGGTTCAGTCAGACAGCCGCTGTGACATAACATCAACACACAGAACATATACATCCACATGCAAACATAACATATATGCACACAGACATGTATGTATCAAATATACATACAAAGTACACGGTTACCAAACTGTGAGGGAAGAACAAGTACACAAAGACTGTAACAAAACAATTTACATCACTGATGTTGTATTCTACGTATACACGGAACTTGTCAAACCTGTTCGTTAACATAAGAATGTTAGTGATATATGAAATAGTTAACATAAGAATGTTCTTATCTTATATCTTATATCCTTCCCGTGCCGTTAGACGTCACATAGGGCTCGCAAAGTAGTTCGCCAATATTTCCTGTCTTCGGCGAGTCTTTCAACCTCAACAAAGGATTTTATGCCTGTTAACTTGGCCTCTCTTAATAATGTTCTCTTCAGAGTTTCACGCGGTCTGCCCCTTTTTCTTCGGCCTGTTGTGTTCCACTTGATAGCTTGTTTTGGGATTCTCTGCTCATTTCTTCTCATCAAGTGGCCAACATATGTCCATCTCCTTTTCCTGATCACCCGTGAGACTGGTTGTTGTTCAGTCATCTGTCTTATCTCTGCATTGTTCTTGAATTCATGTTAGTAACACATGAAATTGTTAACATAAGAATGTTAGTGATATATGAAATAGTTAACATAAGAATGTTATAGATATATGAAATAGTTAACATAAGAATGTTAGTAACGCATGAAATTATTAACATAAGAATGTTAGTGATATATGAATATGTTAACATAAGAAGGTTAGTAACATATGAAATAGTTAACATTCATTCACTCATTCATTTGCATGTCCCTTGCGGAACTTTGCCTCTCTAACAGCTCTCCTGTTGGCTTCTCGGTTGTGAGCAAGATCGCTTGCTGCTGATGCATCCATTTGCAGACCATCAACGATGTCTTGCAGCCATCTTCGCCTTGGTCTTCCTCTCTTTCTTTTTCCCATTATGTAACCATCCAAGACGGTCTTCATGACGTTTAATGTATCCAAAATATTCTCTCTTTAATCCTCGTTACTAGCCAGCCTTCTTCAATATTAAGTTCTTGTAGTATGGATATATTTGTTCTTTTTTGTGTGTGTCCATGGTATTTGAAGAACTCTTCTGTAGCATTTACAAGCAAAGGTATTTATGTGTTTCTCAGCTGTTTTGTTAAGTGTCCAGGTCTCACAGGCATATGTTGCGATGGGAAAGATGCATGCCCTTAAAAATCTTATTTTTGTGGTTCTGTCTGTTTCTCTCCACAGATTCTTTAGTTGTTTTACTTTCTGAAGAGTGACAGATGTCCCTCCTTTTAATTTACCTCATTGTATCTCCACTATTAGTTAGTAGTGATCCAAGATACTCAAATAGTTAACACAAGCTGTATACTGCCAAGGGATGACTGCTCGATGTGGAGAGTTTCGTTTCATGAAAATTTCTATTTACGTTTTGGCTTGTAGTCTAGAAGTCAGTAAACACAAAAATCAGTGAGGTAGGAAAAGAGACAGAGGGAGAGAGAGGGAGGGGAGAGAGAGAGAGAGAGAGAGAGAGAGAGAGAGAGATGGTGTATTCGTATATACGACTGTCATAATGAATAAAACACATAAAAACGAAATTGCAGGAAAGAAAATAAATAAATGAGGACGTCGGTGCTTTGATGTCACACATGATTAAATGATTGGACTACTGGACTATAATATTACCAGACTACATGATTGGACTACTGGACTATAATATGATCAGACTAGATGATTGGACTACTGGACTATAATATGACCAGACTATATAACTGAACTACTGGACTACAATATGACCAGACTACATGACTGGACAACATAACTGGATTAGATGACTGAAGCTCATGAGTTGACTAAATGACTGAATTACATGACATGGCTACACACATACCTCGTAGAACTCCTTGTTTGCTGCCATCTTAAGAGCATTAATCCATTCCTCCATGCCGCGACGAGAGTCTGAACATACTACAATGTTGCGCGATGGAGTGATGATCTGGAATAACATTTAACAGCTTATATAATAACTTCATTAATCACAAGCAACAGCCTATATAATAACTTCATTAATCACAAGCAACAGCTTATATAATAACTTCATTAATCACAAGCAACAGCTTATATAATAACTTCATTAATCACAATCACGAGGTTCACTTCATCTATCAGTCATTTGCAAAATAAATAATACATAAAATCAAAACAAACAGCAGTGAAAGTATAATTGAATCTACTGTCGAATCAAGCACTACATCAGTGAATGAAGTATCAAGTCAAGAATTATATCAGTGAATCAAGTGTCCAAGTTAAAGAATTACATCAACGAAGAGACTAATCATTATCACATCAATGAATCAACTATGAAATTAAATACTACACCAGTGAATCGCATGGTAAATCAAATACTGTATCAAATACTATATCAGAGAATCACGGATTTATTATGCTAACGAATTAACGTATCAATAATAAATCACGCAGTGAAACAATCAGTGAATCAAACAGAACAGGATTTAACAACAACAACAATAACAAAATTATCAGCAAACTATATAACGAACCAGTTATGAGAAACAGATTGAAGTCTGTGACTTAGTGAAACACTGTGTAAATCACACATAAATCATAATGTTCTATGATGATAGAATGCAATCTTTCACCCTGTGACAATACGGTAAGCTTTTGTAAGAGAGAGAAAAACATCTCTCCTTCTCCCCCCTTTCTCTCTCTCTCTCCCATTTTTCTTTACATTTATATTCCCATATGACCATCAAAAACTGACTTAGCCAAACTTTTTTGCCATAAATAATAAAGAAGAAAAAAAGGTTAATAATCTGTTTTTGTTTGGCAACCTTTTCAGGTAAACTAACTCTTCGAGCACAAAAAAATGCGACACAAGTTTTTGACGAGTTGGAGACACCAAAAAAAAAAAAAAAGTGGCTTTTTCTGCTACTTTACAAAGCTACAAGAATAAAACGAGGACCTAAAATAGATTTTTATGAGGGCACTGACCGAGAGATTTCCGGCTTGATTATTTTCTTTCAAAGCTCAGATTATCGGTCCAACACTTGAAACTTTAATCATCCAGCGCCAGAATGTTTTCCCAGTTACATACTTGCGAGTTGTCTCAGACAGCAAGCTCGCACCAAAAATATAACAATCATTAATCTCACGTGACAAAAATAATGTATTCAGTTTTGTTATCATATCACAACCAGATATAAAATTAGATATGGATGCACCAGATCTGACAAATAAATGTGGACCAATAACAGGTTTGTTTTTGTGTGTTCTAATACAAAGTCTGACTGACCTGGTGCTGAACCACGAGGGGTGATTGATAAGTTCTCGGCATAAGGTACAACGGATTATTTGTGGACAGACTTTTTGGGTTATTTCTCAACATAGTCCCCTTGCAAGTTTATGCAATTAGTCCAGTGATCCTGGAGCATACGGATCCCTTCTTTGTAAAAGTCAGCATCTTGTGCCAGTAGAACAGCATGAATGACGTCATTATCTGAAGCAAATTTGCAATCACTGAGCTCCTTTTTTGAGTTTGATAAACAGGTAATAGTCCGAAGGGGCCAAATCTGGGGAATAAGGAGGATGTTCAAGAAGCTGGAAGCCGCATTCATGAATGGCAGCCGTTGCCACCGCCGACTTGTGAACTGGAGCATTGTCTTGCTGAAAGATAACTCTTCTCGTCAATTTCCCTCGACGCTTTTCCTTCAATTTGACCCGCAGTTGCTTCACAAGATTAGCGTAATAGGTCCCGGTGACCGTTCTGCCCTCTTAAGATAGTCTACCAACAGCACACCTTCTGAATCCTAAAAGATGGAAGCCATCACACTGCCTGCAGACAGAACCACCCTTGCTTTCTTTAGAGGTGGGGATCCATGATGTTTCCACTGCTTTGACTATTCTTTGGTTTCTGGTTGAAAATAATGAACCCAAGTCTCATCCATAATCACAAATTGCTGAAGAAACTTTTCAGGATCTGCAGAAAAATGGCCAAGATTGTCTCTTGACATGTTGAGACGCTGTCATTTGTGATCAGCTCCAAGAAATTTCGAGACCCATCGAGCAGAGACCTTTGCCATTTGAAGATCATTGTGAATAATGACATGAACACGTTCCTGGGAGATGCCCAACTCTGTAGCAATATACCGCTCAGTTAGTCGTCGATCCTCCATTATCATGTCATGGATTCTGGCGGTGGTTTCATCGGTGGTTATCGTTCTTAGTCTTCCTGGACGGGGATCATCTTCCAGACTCTCTCTTTCATGTTTGAATTGAGCTGCTCATTCCTTCACTGTGCTGTAAGAAGGGCCACTATCCCCTAGAGTCTCTACCATATCCTCATGGACCTCCTTCGATGATAAGCCCTTGATGCAGAGGTAGTGAATGACTGCTCGATGAGACATTTTAATCTTTTCTGCCACCCCTTACCACTTCAGCAGCCTGTAAAACGAAATTGGTTGCAGTTAATTTCTTGAACGTTGGTGTTTAATCTTACATTAACCTGAACTACAAATCCACCTAATATCAACTGTGTGTTTCAAGTATTTGTACCTTATGCCGAGAACTTATCAATCACCCCTCGTATATCCAATACTGTATAATGACTTTTATGAATTATTAAAATACAAAATGAGCGCTACAATGTGAGTGCTATATAGACAGCTAACTGAGGGTGCTATATAACAACTAACTGATGGTCTATATAGACGGTTAACTGAGTGTGCTATACAGACAGAAAACTGAGGGTGCTATATAGACAGCTAACTGAGGGCGCTATATTGACAGCTAACTGAGAGTGCCATATAGACAGCTAACTGAGAGTGCTATATAGACTGCTAACTGAGGGTGTTATAAAGACAGCAAACTGAGGGTGGTACACAGACAGCTGAGGGTGCTATATAGACAGCTAACTGAAGGTGCTATAGACAGTTAACTGAGGGTGCTATATAGAGAGCTGAGGGTGCGATATAGACTGCAAACTGAGGGCGTTATAAAGAAACGGTGGTATATAGACAGCTGAGGGTGCTATACAGACAGCAAACTGAGGGTGGTATACAGTGAGCTAACTGAAGGTGCTATACAGGCATCTGAGGGTGCTACACAAACAACTACCAGTGCTATACAGACAGCTGAGGGTGCTATACAAACAATTAACACAATGTGCTATAAAGACATCTAATAAATGGTGCTACGGAGACCAGTACAGACAGAGAACAAAACGTTCTCTAAAGAGAGCTAATAGAGGTTGTTAAAAAAAAGTTAACAGGCCATGCTCTACAGAAATCTAAAAATAACTACAGTAAAACTATCAGCACAGAACTGAGATATATGATAGTGCATAGCGCAGGTTTATAAGAAAAGATATTCTGTAAATATAAAATAAGGCAGGAAAAAGAAAAGACGAGAAAAAAAAACAAGCACAACCAATATTTCGACAAATGGCCTTTATACAGGACAACAAAAGACACAATGCGTCAAATAAACACAGAAATGGCAAATCCTTCACATGTGGGAAACTTGTGAAGGTTATGCACACAAGTGCGATTGCTCTGACAAACATTCACCCACACATATACACAAACAGAGAGCAATACAACCCACAGATCGAAACCAAACATGAAGAAACACTTTACAGCGATGTCATTTTTGTCTCTTGATATCTTTTCTGTATTCATTTAGCCTTTCTAATATCTTTATAAAGTGACTTTCACTTATCCCTGTAAAGGCATATTAAGTGTTCTGGAATGCGATAAAATGAGCAGGGCACTCGCATCAGGCTCAGCCAGAGAGTGCATCTCTGGTCTGTCAACAGCTATGGCTGTCATGTCAGCAGACAACGCAAAGACATCAGCACAATGAACTACAAACTAACACTGGCAACACTGACTCACTCACAGAAGGCGTCAATACACACACTAAGTCCTGAAAGGACAGGAAGTGAGAGTTGATCAATCTATAGCTAGGCGGCTTCTCTTGGTGAAGGCAGTAGATACAGCCTCCCTTGCATGACACACACCTGTGATGAGATCCTCTGTACGGTGGATTTCTACACAGTGTAAAGATGATGAAACCATACAGCGAGAGCATACTGAGAGGCTACCAAGCAGGTTTTAGGAAGAATAAATCAGCCACAGAACAAATATTTTATCTACGTCAAAAAGCAGAAAAATACTGGAAATATGGAAAAGCAGTACATAATAACTTAAATGACTTCAAGAAAGTCTATGACAGAATAGATAGGAGCAGCTTAAGGAAAATTATGAAAGAATTTGAGATACCTAATAAATTAATCAATTTGACCATAATAAGTATGAATGATACAGCTTTACCCTGGCAGCAGAGATATAGCAGCTAAGGCTAGCTTTATCATGGCCGCAGAGATATAGCAGCCGAGGCTAGCTTTACCGTGGCAGCAGAGATATAATAGTTGAGGCTAGCTTTACCCTGGCAGCAGAGATATAATAGTTTAACCCATGTGGCTCCAGCGTCCTATAATTTTGAATGCAGCGGTTCTCAGGCTGTTTAGCTACACTTAACATTCTCTTCAATCATTATAGCACCTCTCCACTAAGTCCACCCCTTCTTACTTTTCAAACCTCCTCACAGCATCACTCTGCAACCCCTCTTCCCCAATCATCTGTTTCAACTTCTCACAGCTAAGTCAACAGTGTATCACTCTCTCTCCCCTCCCTGGTTCCCCATCCACCACCCCCAGTTACAACCCAGCGACCACATATCACAGGTCTCTAAACAGTCTCCACGTTCTACTAAATCCATTCCTGACACACACCGCCGGACAAGTCACATTTTACAATTTACAGCTAAGTACTCTTTAAAAAAATTTTTTTATAGTATTCATGTGAATCTATACTTTATCTCCTCTCTCTATTTCTTTGTCATGTATGTTTTTGTATGATTAAGGCTCACGCCGAAACGTCACAACTTTGTAATCGTTAAGTAATAAAGCTGCTCCTACTTTTTCCTATTTTATGCATTCTGGTATCACAGCTTTACTGCAGTGCTTCATGTATAGTTATATACTTACACACTAATTATTGTGTGTTACCATGGCAGTAGGGATATAGTACTCGAGGCTAGCTTTACCATGGAAGTAGAGATATATACTGTTCAAAAATACGATGTTGCGATTAAAACTGAAGTTTGCTGATCAGACAAAGGCAAATTGCCTGAAACGTTCACTTGAACATCGATTTCACGTGCTGACCTGAATTGTACTCAGCAGATGATTCATGCGCACAGAAAAGTGACACTCTTCAACTTTTTGACAATAACTCATGAGACAGGTTCATGAGAATCCCATGAAACTTCTTATATCTTATATCCTTCCCGTGCCGTTAAACGTCACATAAGACTCGCAAGGTAGTTCGCCAATTTTTCCTGTCTTCGGCGAGACTTTCAACCTCATCAAAGGATTTTATGCATATTAATTTGGCCTCTCTTAACAATGTTATCTTTAGAGTCTCACGTGGTCTGCCTCTTTTCCTTTGGCCTGTTGTGTTCCACTTGATAGCTTGTTTTGGGATTCTCCGATTGTTTCTTCTCATCACGTGACAAACATATGTCCATCTCCTTTTCCTGATCACCCATGAGACTGGTTGTTCAGTCATCTGTGTTATCTCTGCATTGTTCTTGAATTCATTCCACTTGATGCCAAGTATTTTCCCTAAGTATTTATTTTCAAAAGAGTCTAATTTCTTGTCTATTTCTTTAGTTGTTTTCCAGCTTTCGCATGCATAAATGAGGGTGAGTATTACATTTGAATTGAATAGTCTTAACTTGGTTTCTGTGCTTATAACGTTTGAATGCCATCAAGATTCTTGAAGATTGATGCTGCTTTTGCAATTCTAATTCTAACTTCCTTTCAGGTGTCACCATCCTGGTCTATGTAGCTGCCAATGTATGCAAATTGATTGACTTCTTCAATATCTGTCACTTCTACGTGTATTTTTCCATTTTGATTAATGGGAAGTTTCATTATTTTTGTTTTGTCCTTGTTAATTTCAAGCCCTATTTTGCTTGCCAGTGAAGACAGGATATTCGTTTTTCTTGCATGGAATTCACATTGTTACTGATAAGAGTTATGCCATCAGCAAAATCAAGATCTTCTAGTTGGGTCCCATTAACCCAACCTGTGTCACCTGTGCAGCATTTTTTTCATTATGAAGTCTGTTGTAATTCCAAAAAGCAAAGGAGGCAATATACATCCTTGTTTCTCATGCTTGTTTCAATCTGGAACCATTCACTCATCCCTTCTTCTGTCCTGACTGCACAAACATATCCTTTGTAGAAGTCCTTAATGATGTTGACAATTTTAGATAGTATTCCATATAGACTTAAAATTCTCCATAATGAATCTCTGTGTATGGTATCACATGCCTTTTTTAAAGTCTACATTAAGGTTACTCCTCTCTAATTGTCAGTCACTAAGGTTGCCTTTTTTGGTACTTTAACAATGGTTCCTTTTTCCATTTAGAAGGGACCTTTTCTTTTTTCCAAATCTTATGAAACATTCTCTGTAGTAGTCTCATGTTGTCACTATTGACAGCTTTTAACATTCTGGGTGTTATTTCATCTTCACCTGTAGCTTTGTTGTTAGCCATTAAATTCACTGTTGTTTCAGTTTCGTGTAATGTAATTTCATCTAGGTTGACATTTAGTTTTAGGGTTGGTAAGTCAGTTTCAAGGTTTAACAATTCTTTTGGATGTGGTCGATTAAGTATTTCTTGGAAGTGTTCAGCCCATCTTTGATTTTGGTCTTTATTTGATGTTAATAGTGTTCCAGTTTAGCTGAGGATTGGTCTTTCTTTAGATGTAATAGTACCTGTTAGCCTCTTTTGTATGTTATATAAAGTTTTGCTGTCTCCTGTTTTTGCTCCTTTCTTTGCCTCTTTCGCCATGTTGTCTATGTACTCGTTTATCCCTTCTAGCTGAATTTTTTATTTTTTTGTCTATTTCTTTGTATGCTGCTTTCGCCAGATCTTTTCCAAGATCTGTCTTTACATTCAACAAGTCTAATTTGGCTGCTCGTCTTTCATGTATGTATTTTCACGTGTTTTGTGATATCCATGCTTTTCTATTTGTTTTTTTTTTCAGTCCAGGGCTTGCTTTTGCTGCTGTGATTATGGCTGTGCTGTAAGAATTCCATTATTCATCTGTACCTATCTCCTCTACTTCACTGAGTGTTGTGGAATGATTGGCAAGTTCCTGATTGAAATCACTGTTAGTATTCTCTTCTTGTAGGCTGTGTCTGTTTATCTTTCTGCGTATTGATTTCTTGTATTGGCTTTTCAGTTTTAGTTTTATTTTCCCTATACACAGATTGTGATCACTGTTGACATCTGCACCCCTGTATGCCATTACATCTATCAGATCTTCTGTATTGCTTTCTAATACAAAAATGATCTAGATGTTCTGTATTGCTTTCTAATACAAAAATGATCTATCTGGTTTCTAGTTCTATCATCTAGATCCAGGTTGTTTTATATATCTCTTAGTGTGGAAATAATGTGCCACAAATGACCATGCCTTCTGTTAGACATATTCTCCGTTCTGATTAACCATGTCAATTCCTTCTTTCCCTATTACTTTTTCAACGTCGGTGTTATCTTTCCCTACCTTATCGTTGAAGTCCCCCATAGCAATTAGGATGTCGTGTTTAGGGACTTTGTTGATGATTTGTTGTCATTGGTGATAGAAATCGTCTTTCACCTCATCATCTGCATCGTTCGTGGGTGCATAACACTGTATTATTGTTATTCTTTCGTGTCTTAGGTTGTATCGTGAAACTTACTGAACACAAAACTGACAGACCATGTTAATGAATGCCTATAAAAGATCGACGCTTCTCGAATTCGCTAATATGGCTCATCTCACTAAAGAACAACGATTCCTCATCATTGGGCGTTTACAGACTGGACAGTCACAAAATGTAGTGGCCAGACAATTTAATGTGGTTAGAAGTACAATTAGTCGCATTTGGAGACGATTTCAAGAAACTGACTCAGCTGAAGACCGGCCGCGCAGTGATAGACCCATAGTCACAATTTCATACGGCTGCGTCACCTCAGGAATCGATTTGCATCTGCGTCCTCAATGACAGCTCGTCGAATTTCAGATCAAACGGTCAGGAGCTGGCTGCACGACGCTGGTCTTTGGGCTAGAAGACCCTACAGAGTTCCTGTTCTTATGGACCGGCATCGCCAGAACCGACTGCAGTTGGCGAACCAGCATCGTAAATAGACCGTTGCGAATGATTGGAGGTTTTGTTTAGTGATGAATCATTCTTTCTGCTCCAGCGACACGACAGAGTTTACCATGAGCGCTACGCCCAGAACTGCGTGGATGAGGCTCCTCAACATGGTGGTGGTGGGAGTGTACTGGTGTGGGGAACGATCAGCTTCATGGGAAGAAGTGACCTAGTGCAAAGTGAAGTTTGCCTGAATGGCAAACGATACGTCGCTGAAATTCTTCGTCCTTACGTCCTTCCATTTCTGGCTGCAACTGAGTCGATTTTTCAGCAAGACAACGCTCGACCTCATGTGACACAACTCACCACCCAGTTCCTCGCTGACAACAACGTCAATACCATTCTGTGGCCATCCGTGTCATCAGACATGAACCCAATAGAATACTTATGAGATGAACTCAACAGACAAGTTCGCCAGCGAGACGTGGCGCCAACCAATCTCCGACAGTTGTCTCTTGCATTGCGGGAAGAGTAGGCAGCCATCCCACAACAACAGATCCAACGGCTAATTGGATTCATGTCAAGGAGATGTCGTTCTCTGATAAAGGCCAGAGGAAGCCATACAACCTACTTAAATAGAGGCCTAAGTCGCAAATAAAAAAAGGCCCAAACCAAATTTAATGAACATCATTTCATTGTTCCGCTGCTGGCGAGATTCTTCAGCTGCCGTGCGTGGAGCGGTGCTCCTCCCGGCCAATGAAGAAAGGTGCAAATGGGGTTGCCGCGCAGCACAACTGCGGAAAAGGTGGTAGAAAGGATAAAGCGAAGTAAACAGTCAAATCACAGCACCTCTGGTCTGGAGGTCTGCCACGTCCTGAGTGCAGTCATATCGGGTGAAATGCAGAGGTTAAGACATTGCTGGCGAGACTCTTCAAATGCCGCGCGCGGAGTGAAGCTCCTCCCGGTCAAGGAAGAAAGTGCGGAAAAGAAATAAAGGTTGCTGTGTGGTGCCGATGTGAAAAGGTGGTGGAAAGGATAAAGTGAAGTTTAACCGGTATGTCCAGTAGTACCGCTGCGAGAGCTACACATACCACGGCGCCTCTGCTCTAGAGGCCGGCCACGTCCGAAATACACCTACACTTGTGAAATATGCCTACACTGGCACACACCAGGGGTGGAACTTGATGGCTAGACATGTCATGCCACCTTTTCTCTAGAGGTCGGTCACGCCTGATATACACCCATACTGGTGAATTATGCCTAAACTGGCTCACACCAGGGGTGAATCTTGAAGGCTACGCATGTCACAGTACCTCTGCTCTAGAGGTCGGTCACGTCCCAAACACGCCCATACTGGGATAATATGCCTAAACCGGCTCAACCCATGGGTGGAAGTCACTAGTGGCGAGGAATCGATTTGCATCTGCGTCCTCAATGACAGCTCGTCGAATTTCAGATCAAACGGTCAGGAGCTGGCTGCACGACGCTGGTCTTTGGGCTAGAAGACCCTACAGAGTTCCTGTTCTTATGGACCGGCATCGCCAGAACCGACTGCAGTTGGCGAACCAGCATCGTAAATAGACCGTTGCGAATGATTGGAGGTTTTGTTTAGTGATGAATCATTCTTTCTGCTCCAGCGACACGACAGAGTTTACCATGAGCGCTACGCCCAGAACTGCGTGGATGAGGCTCCTCAACATGGTGGTGGTGGGAGTGTACTGGTGTGGGGAACGATCAGCTTCATGGGAAGAAGTGACCTAGTGCAAAGTGAAGTTTGCCTGAATGGCAAACGATACGTCGCTGAAATTCTTCGTCCTTACGTCCTTCCATTTCTGGCTGCAACTGAGTCGATTTTTCAGCAAGACAACGCTCGACCTCATGTGACACAACTCACCACCCAGTTCCTCGCTGACAACAACGTCAATACCATTCTGTGGCCATCCGTGTCATCAGACATGAACCCAATAGAATACTTATGAGATGAACTCAACAGACAAGTTCGCCAGCGAGACGTGGCGCCAACCAATCTCCGACAGTTGTCTCTTGCATTGCGGGAAGAGTAGGCAGCCATCCCACAACAACAGATCCAACGGCTAATTGGATTCATGTCAAGGAGATGTCGTTCTCTGATAAAGGCCAGAGGAAGCCATACAACCTACTTAAATAGAGGCCTAAGTCGCAAATAAAAAAAGGCCCAAACCAAATTTAATGAACATCATTTCATTGTTCCGCTGCTGGCGAGATTCTTCAGCTGCCGTGCGTGGAGCGGTGCTCCTCCCGGCCAATGAAGAAAGGTGCAAATGGGGTTGCCGCGCAGCACAACTGCGGAAAAGGTGGTAGAAAGGATAAAGCGAAGTAAACAGTCAAATCACAGCACCTCTGGTCTGGAGGTCTGCCACGTCCTGAGTGCAGTCATATCGGGTGAAATGCAGAGGTTAAGACATTGCTGGCGAGACTCTTCAAATGCCGCGCGCGGAGTGAAGCTCCTCCCGGTCAAGGAAGAAAGTGCGGAAAAGAAATAAAGGTTGCTGTGTGGTGCCGATGTGAAAAGGTGGTGGAAAGGATAAAGTGAAGTTTAACCGGTATGTCCAGTAGTACCGCTGCGAGAGCTACACATACCACGGCGCCTCTGCTCTAGAGGCCGGCCACGTCCGAAATACACCTACACTTGTGAAATATGCCTACACTGGCACACACCAGGGGTGGAACTTGATGGCTAGACATGTCATGCCACCTTTTCTCTAGAGGTCGGTCACGCCTGATATACACCCATACTGGTGAATTATGCCTAAACTGGCTCACACCAGGGGTGAATCTTGAAGGCTACGCATGTCACAGTACCTCTGCTCTAGAGGTCGGTCACGTCCCAAACACGCCCATACTGGGATAATATGCCTAAACCGGCTCAACCCATGGGTGGAAGTCACTAGTGGCGAGGAATCGTCCTCCTGCTCCAAAAAAGCTCCATCCTGGTCACAACTAGGAAGGGTAGCGGCCACTACCACAAAATGCTGAAGTCGGAGACACTGGACCAGAGCAGTCTAGATAAGCAACCACCTCTCACCCGGCGGGGATGTTTGCGTATCTTAATCACGCTGACGTTTTCCAGTGAGAAAGTCCAACACTGGACTGGATGGGCAACCACCTCTCACCTGGCGGTGATACACGGGTATCTCAAAACACGTCGAAGTTTGCCTGAATGGCAAACGATACGTCGCTGAAATTCTTCGTCCTTACGTCCTTCCATTTCTGGCTGCAACTGAGTCGATTTTTCAGCAAGACAACGCTCGACCTCATGTGACACAACTCACCACCCAGTTCCTCGTTGACAACAACGTCAATACCATTCCGTGGCCATCCGTGTCATCAGACATGAACCCAATAGAATACTTATGAGATGAACTCAACAGACAAGTTCGCCAGCGAGACGTGGCGCCAACCAATCTCCGACAGTTGTCTCTTGCACTGCGGGAAGAGTGGGCAGCCATCCCACAACAACAGATCCAACGGCTAATTGGATTCATGTCAAGGAGATGTCGTTCTCTGATAAAGGCCAGAGGAAGCCATACAACCTACTTAAATAGAGGCCTAAGTCGCAAATAAAAAAAGGCCCAAACCAAATTTAATGAACATCATTTCATTGTTCCGCTGCTGGCGAGATTCTTCAGCTGCCGTGCGTGAAGCGGTGCTCCTCCCGGCCAATGAAGAAAGGTGCAAATCGGGTTGCCGCGCAGCACCACTGCGGAAAAGGTGGTAGAAAGGATAAAGCGAAGCAAACAGTCAAATCACAGCACCTCTGGTCTGGAGGTCTGCAACGTCCTGAGTGCAGTCATATCGGGTGAAATGCAGAGGTTAAGACACTGCTGGCGAGACTCTTCAAATGCCGCGCGCGGAGTGAAGCTCCTCCCGGTCAAGGAAGAAATGCGGAAAAGAAATAAAGGTTGCTGTGTGGTGCCGATGTGAAAAGGTGGTGGAAAGGATAAAGTGAAGTTTAACCGGTATGTCCAGTAGTATCGCTGCGAGAGCTACACATACCACGGCGCCTCTGCTCTAGAGGCCGGCCACGTCCGAAATACACCTACACTTGTGAAATATGCCTACACTGGCACACACCAGGGGTGGAACTTGATGGCTAGACATGTCATGCCACCTCTGCTCTAGAGGTCGGTCACGCCTGATATACAGCCATACTGGTGAAATATGCCTAAACTGGCTCACACCAGGGGTGAATCTTGAAGGCTATGCATGTCACAGTACCTCTGCTCTAGAGGTCGGTCACGTCCCAAACACGCCCATACTGGGATAATATGCCTAAACCGGCTCAACCCATGGGTGGAAGTCACTAGTGGCGAGGAATCGTCCTCCTGCTCCAAAAAAGCTCCATCCTGGTCACAACTAGGAAGGGTAGCGGCCACTACCACAAAATGCTGAAGTCGGAGACACTGGACCAGAGCAGTCTAGATAAGCAACCACCTCTCACCCGGCGGGGATGTTTGCGTATCTTAATCACGCTGACGTTTTCCAGTGAGAAAGTCCAACACTGGACTGGATGGGCAACCACCTCTCACCTGGCGGGGATGTTTGCGTATCCTAATCACGCTGAGGTTTTCCAGTGAGAAAGTCCAACACTGGACTGGATGGGCAACCACCTCTCACCCGGCGGTGATATACGGGTATCTCAAAACACGTCGAGATTTTCCGGTGAGAAGGTCCAATTCTGGCCTGGGTGGGCTACCACCTCTCACCCAGCGGGGATGCACTGATATCCTAAACAAGTCGAGGTCTTCCAGTGAGAAAGTCCAACTCTAGACTAAACTGGTGCAACGAAAACCACGGTGTAACGCAATCCGCTTCAGAGACCCACCAAGAATACAGGCTCAAGCCCTGCGATACTCTGAACCCCTTGTGGTCCTCTCGGGGATCTCGTGTGGTCCTTTCGAGGACCACACATAAGACTACGGGACCTAACGAGGACCACAGGCGTAAATTCAGTAGGATCACAGTGCGATCTTGGTGGTAGAAGCGAACGAAGACGAAGAAGAAGATTTCATTGTTAAAGTCTTAAAGTTTCTTCATGCCAAGTTTGAAACAATAATTCCGTAAAATAAAATGTTCATACAAGTTTGAAATTTGGTGTCTATTACGACTACAGTAGCGTTGCGTTTCTTTTTTTTTTTTGGAGAGACATAGTAACCGAGGCTAGCTTTACCATGACAGCAGAGATATAGTAGTCGAGGCTAGCTTTACGCTGGCAGCAGAGATATAGTAGTCGAGGCTAGCTTTACGCTGGCAACAGAGATATAGTAGTCGAGGCTAGCTTTACGCTGGCAGCAGAGATATAGTAACCGAGGCTAGCTTTACCATGACAGCAGAGATATAGTAGTCGAGGCTAGCTTTACACTGGCAGAAAATATATAGTAGCCGAGGCTAGCTTTACACTGGCAGAAAAATATAGTAGCCGAGGCTAGCTTTACCCTGGCAGAAAAAAATATAGTAGCCGAAGCTAGCTTTACACTGGCAGAAACGATATAGTAGCCTGGCTAGCTTTACACTGGTAGAAAAGATATAGTAGCAGAGGCTAGCTTTACACTGGCATAAAAGATATAGTAGCTGAGGCTAGCTTTACACTGGCAGAAAATATATAGTAGCTGAGACTAGTTTTACCCTGGTAGAAAATATATAGCAGATGAGGCTAGCTTTACCCTGTTAGAAAAGATGCTTTACCCCGTTAGAAAAGATATAGTAGCCGAGGCTAGCTTTACCCTGTTAGAAAAGATATAGTAGCCGAAGCTAGCTTTACCCTGGCAGCAGAGATATAATAGCTGAGGCTAGCTTTACCCTGGCAGCAGAGATATAATAGCTGAAGCTAGCCTTGCCCTGGCAGCAGATATATAGTAGTAGAGGCTAGCTTTACTCAGGCAGCAGAGATATAGTAGCCGATGCTAGCTTTACCCTGGCAGCAGAGATATAATAGTTGAAGCTAGCTTTATTCTGGCAGAGATATAGTAGCCGAGGTTAGCTATACCCTAGCAGCAGAGATATAATAGTTGAATCTAGCTTTACCCTGGCAGCAGAGATATAATAGTTGAAGTTAGCTTTACCCTGGCAGCAGAGATATAATAGTTGAAGTTAGCTTTACCCTGGCAGCTGAGATATAATAGTTGAAGCTAGCTTTACCCTAGCAGAAGAGATATAGAATTATCAACGAAACTTGAGAAGTACAAGGGAAGAACAAGAAACCTCTCTGAGACAAATCGTCAGTTTTGTATTGTCACACTGGGCTCAGTTTCTTGTGTTACTGCTTTGATTTGCAATCACTCTAGTGCTAAGTCGCATAACTTCCTTGGTTTGCCTGTCTGGCGAGTGTTCAATATTTATAAGTAGCAAGATAAATGAGATGGCCTTTAATACCACAGACTTGACACAAAGAGGGAAATGGAGAAAATGGTTAGTTTCAAAACATGGTCAAAGTTCAAATCAAACAATAAAGAATCAAATCTCTATCCAGACAGAATTAGAAGATAACTGAACAAGACATGTATACAGAAAATTATCGAGACAGAACTAGAGGACAGCTGAACAGGCTGCGTAGAGCAGAAAATCTACCGAGAAAGCATTTTTTTTAAAGAAATGAAGAATGATAAAAACGGCACCCAATGATGATGGTACTGATAACATTTAAAATTATTACTGGCGTTAGTGTCATCTGATATCATCAATATAAAAACAACAACCACGTATATATATAAATGAGTCAGGACAGAACACTACAGAAACTAGCAGCAAAACTAATGTAACAACTGTCCGCCCAAATAAGTTGTTCACGTCTATGAGTTTTAGTACAATAAGTCTTCACTCCTTACATAAAAGTTGTTCACGTCTATGAGTTTTAGTACAATAAGTCTTCACTCCTTACATAAAAGTTGTTCACGTCTATGAGTTTTAGTACAATAAGTCTTCACTCCTTACACAAAAGTTGTTCACGTCTATGAGTTTTAGTACAAAAAGTCTTCACTCCTTACATAAAAGTTGTTCACGTCTATGAGTTTTAGTACAAAAAGTCTTCACTCCTTACATAAAAGTTGTTCACGTCTATGAGTTTTAGTACAAAAAGTCTTCACTCCTTACACAAAAGTTGTTCACGTCTATGAGTTTTAGTACAAAAAGTCTTCACTCCTTACACAAAAGTTGTTCACGTCTATGAGTTTTAGTACAAAAAGTCTTCACTCCTTACACAAAAGTTGTTCACGTCTATGAGTTTTAGTACAAAAAGTCTTCACTCCTTACACAAAAGTTGTTCACGTCTATGAGTTTTAGTACAAAAAGTCTTCACTCCTTACATAAAAGTTGTTCACGTCTATAAGTTTTAATACAAAAAGTCTTCACTCCTTACACAAAAGTTGTTCACGTCTATGAGTTTTAGTACAATAAGTCTTCACTCCTGGCAAGAGAGATATAATAGTTGAAGCTAGCTTTACCATGGCAGCAGAGATATAGTAACCGAGGCTAGCTTTACCCTGGCAAGAGAGATATAATAGTTGAAGCTAGCTTTACCATGGCAGCAGAGATATAATAGCTGTGGCTAGCTTTACCCTGGCAGCAGAGATATAATAGTTGAAGCTAGCCTTGCCCTGGCAGCAGATATATAGTAGTAGAGGCTAGCTTTACTCAGGCAGCAGAGATATAGTAGCCGATGCTAGCTTTACCCTGGCAGCAGAGATATAATAGTTGAAGCTAGCTTTATTCTGGCAGAGATATAGTAGCCGAGGTTAGCTTTACCCTGGCAGCAGAGATATAATAGTTGAAGTTAGCTTTACCCTGGCAGCAGAGATATAATAGTTGAATCTAGCTTTACCCTGGCAGCAGAGATATAATAGTTGAAGTTAGCTTTACCCTGGCATCAGAGATATAATAGTTGAATCTAGCTTTACCCTGGCAGCAGAGATATAATAGTTGAATCTAGCTTTACCCTGGCAGCAGAGATATAATAGTTGAAGTTAGCTTTACCCTGGCATCAGAGATATAATAGTTGAATCTATCTTTACCCTGGCAGCAGAGATATAATAGTTGAATCTAGCTTTACCCTGGCAGCAGAGATATAATAGTTGAAGTTAGCTTTACCCTGGCAGCAGAGATATAATAGTTGAATCTAGCTTTACCCTGGCAGCAGAGATATAATAGTTGAAGTTAGCTTTACCCTGGCAGCAGAGATATAATAGTTGAATCTAGCTTTACCCTGGCAGCAGATATAATAGTTGAAGCTAGCTTTACCCCTGCAGCATAGATATAATAGTTGAATCTAGCTTTACCCTGGCAGCAGAGATATAATAGTTGAATCTAGCTTTACCCTGGCAGCTGAGATATAATAGTTGAAGCTAGCTTTACCCTAGCAGAAGAGATATAGTATTATCAACGAAACTTGAGAAGTACAAGGGAAGGACAAGAAACCTCTCTGAGACAAACCGTCAGTTTTGTATTGTCACACTGGGCTCAGTTTCTTGTGTTACTGCTTTGATTTGCAATCACTCTAGTGCTAAGTCACATAACTTCCTTGGTTTGCCTGTCTGGCGAGTGTTCAATATTTATAAGTAGCAAGATAAATGAGATGGCCTTTAATACCACAGACTTGACACAAAGAGGGAAATGGAGAAAATGGTTAGTTTCATAACATGGTCAAAGTTCAAATCAAACAACAAAGAATCAAATCTCTATCCAGACAGAATTAGAAGATAACTGAACAAGATATGTATACAGAAAATTATCGAGACAGAACTAGAGGACAGCTGAACAGGCTGCGTAGAGCAGAAAATCTACCGAGAAAGCATTTTTTTTTTAAAGAAATGAAGAATGATAAAAACGGCACCCAATGATGATGGTACTGATAACATTTAAAATTATTACTGGCGTTAGTGTCATCTGATATCATCAATATAAAAACAACAACCACGTATATATATATATATAAATGAGTCAGGACAGAACACTACAGAAACTAGCAGCAAACTAATGTAACAACTGTCCGCCCAAATAAGTTGTTCACGTCTATGAGTTTTAGTACAATAAGTCTTCACTCCTTACACAAAAGTTGTTCACGTCTATGAGTTTTAGTACAATAAGTCTTCACTCCTTACACAAAAGTTGTTCACGTCTATGAGTTTTAGTACAAAAAGTCTTCACTCCTTACATAAAAGTTGTTCACGTCTATGAGTTTTAGTACAAAAAGTCTTCACTCCTTACATAAAAGTTGTTCACGTCTATGAGTTTTAGTACAATAAGTCTTCACTCCTTACACAAAAGTTGTTCACGTCTATGAGTTTTAGTACAATAAGTCTTCACTCCTTACAAATAAGTTGTTCACGTCTATGAGTTTTAGTACAATAAGTCTTCACTCCTTACAAATAAGTTGTTCACGTCTATGAGTTTTAGTACAATAAGTCTTCACTCCTTACAAATAAGTTGTTCACGTCTATGAGTTTTAGTACAATAAGTCTTCACTCCTTACAAATAAGTTGTTCACGTCTATGAGTTTTAGTACAATAAATCTTCACTCCTTACAAATAAGTTGTTCACGTCTATGAGTTTTAGTACAATAAGTCTTCACTCCTTACATAAAAGTTGTTCACGTCTATGAGTTTTAGTACAATAAGTCTTCACTCCTTACAAAACCAGAGACCACCAGCCTCCGACAGACGGAACGATATCCTCCTTTGTCGCACCCCGTCCCGTAGACCAAAAGAGAAATGAAAAACGTGTCGCCCGTAGACTACGTGATAACCTTACTGCCAGAACGTAACGTGAGAAAGTACCGTAGGGACTCTCCTTGCATCTGACAGCCAGACAATGATGTAACCATTTGATTGTCTGGCCAAGAAACCGTGACCGATACGGCATTTTATGTCACACATCAAACAGCTACAGCAGAGCATAGATTTGTCATCATTTAATCAAACAAAGCACTTGTACAAACACAGGCTATGTGGCACATTGCCTCCCTCGGCTCGATCATGCCTCTCTCTCTCTCTCTCTCTCTCTCTGTGTGTGTGTGTGTGTGTGTGTTTTCCCATCGGCTCTTAAATAATTTGGAAAAAAAACAACAGTGTATTGATCTCCTTGGTTCAATGTTCCAGTTTGATGTGGGAAAACACTGCAAGGAAAGTAAACAGAGAACAAAAGCACAAGGCCTGAGTTCTTGTAACAATAGAGACCTTGATAAGCATGCAAGATTCTGGTAATTATAGAGATCTTCTGATAAATAAAGATCTTGACAACACTAGAGATCTCTCGATGAATATAGAATATTTTGACAACACTAGAGATCTCTCGATGAATACAGAAGATCTTGACAACAACACAGATCTCTTGAAAAACAAACATGATTTTGACAATAGAGATATCTTGATAAACAAAGAAGATCTTGACAACAACAAAGATTTCTTGATAAACATATACAGATCTTGACAAACACACGGATATCATGATAAATTCACAAAGATCTTGACAACAACAAAGATCAATAGAATATTCTATGAATGTGCAAAATGTGACAAGAATAAGAAAGAAAGAAACTTTCATCAGTAAATAACTTATACCCGAATTTCCCATCCCGAGATCCAGATAAAGATGCTGACGGGTAAAACCATCAACGGTAATTTTCTTTCACGAGAAGCAACATCTTTGATCAGCTCCACCAAAAACTGTGTTTATGTTCATCACAAAGCACTCTCATTTTTTACCAACAACCATCAATGACAGAATATATAGAGGAAAGCCGGTATGGCATCTGAGGCCAGCTTTCAGAATGTGTTCTTTCCCAGCTCTGGCATGGCAGTCTTATGTCATGCATGTCTCTCTTTCTTCTTTCTGTCACTATAAACAGTGGTTTCATATCTGTCTCTCTTTCTTCTTTCTGTCACTATAAACAGTGGTTTCATATCTGTCTCTCTTTTTTCTTTCTGTCACTATAAACAATGGTTTCATATCTGTCTCTCTTTCTTCTTTCTGTCACTATAAACAGTGGTTTCATATCTGTCTCTCTTTTTTCTTTCTGTCACTATAAACAATGGTTTCATATCTGTCTCTCTTTCTTCTTTCTGTCACTATAAACAGTGGTTTCATATCTGTCTCTCTTTTTTCTTTCTGTCACTATAAACAGTGGTTTCATATCTGTCTCTCTTTTTTCTTTCTGTCACTATAAACAGTGGTTTCATATCTGTCTCTCTTTTTTATTTCTGTCACTACAAACAGTGGTGTCATATCTGTCTCTCTTTCTTCTTTCTGTCACTACCAACAATGGTGTCATATCTGTCTCTTTCTTCTTTCTGTCACAACAAACAATGGTGTCATACCTGTCTCTTTCTTCTGTCACTACAAACAATAGTGTCATATTTTGTCTTTTTTCTTATTTCTGTCATTACAAAAAATGGTGTCATACCTGTCTCTTTCTTCTTTCTGTCACTACAAACAATGGTGTCATATCTGTCTTTCTTTCTTATTTCTGTCATTACAAAAAATGGTGTCATATCTGTCTCTTTTTTCTTTCTGTCACTACAAACAATGGTGTCATACCTGTCTCTTTCTTCTTTCTGTCACTATAAAAAATGGTGTCATACCTGTCTCTTTCTTCTTTCTGTCACTACAAGCACTGATGTTATATCTTTCTCATACATGTTCGCCGCTACATCCATATTTTATGCGTATCATATATTCAAAGTGTGTTCCACTTTTCGGCGCGCGGCGCTCGAGCTCATAGGCTGCAGTGCGGCGCCCCTACCTGGTCTGTACAAAGAATTAACGCTGACCAGCCGGCCATAACCGTGCGGTGTACAAAACACATTGCCATTCCATGTCTTTGACAGTTCTGCTGAAAGTATGCCTAGACAGGAAAACAAAAAGTATTTAGGAAAGACTTCACGACTTAAAGACTATTTCAGCTGTACGGGGGGGGGGGGAGTAATTATACTGAACAGCATTTACTGTAAATGCTGCGGAATGCTGTAAAGATCGTTCTGGTGGAAAAGGGGCGAGAACATATGAAGCAAAGTTCCCTGCTTTAAGAACGTACCATCATAAACCTTCCACAACAAAAGCTGGCCATGAGCCTCTTACACCGCCAACAGGAACATAAGCCGCGACATACTGGCAGGATTTGTTATACAGTCCTATGATAGAACCGTGTCATGCTATTAATCTTTCCTGCAGTAATGCACACATAGTTCCAACTACTGTATAAGCTAAGAATTAACATATTCAAAATATGGAATGTGTGGCTGTATATAATGTTCTTGATAGTACAGTATCAGCAGCGACCATGCTGTTCTAATCATCGTTCATGGTACAACATCAGTTGCGAATATACTGTACCAAACATCACTGACGATACGGCATCAGTTGCGACTATACTGTACCAAACATCACTGATGATACGGCATCAGTTGCGACTATTCTGTACCAAACATCACTGATGATACGGCATCAGTTGCGACTATACCGTACCAAACATCACTGATTATACGGCATCAGTTGCGACTATACTGTACCAAACATCACTGATGGTGTAGCAACAGTAGTCTGACTGTATGTGTGAAAAATGCAGTTAAAAATCATATGACAAAACATAAACAAATCAAAAAAATATATCAGTACTATACAAATCATGATAATTAGAACAGTATTGTACAAATCATGACAATTACATCAGGACTACACAAATCATGACAATTACATCAGGACTACACAAATCATGACAATTACATCAGGACTACACAAACCATGACAATTACATCAGGACTACACAAATACTGACAATTAGATTAGGACTACACAGACTAAGATAATTACATCTGTAATACATAAATCAAGATAACTACACCTGTAATGACGGTTCTATAAATCTCTTGCCACCGACGGAAGTCTTACCGTTTTGTACAGTCGCGACTTTAGAGGTCCTTTCTTTTGGAAACCTTCGTTTTAGCCGCCTTTTAGAAAGAATGAAACAAACAGTTCCCACCACAGCGGACAATCTTGTCATACGCGCAGAAATCCACCAGAAAACGTCCAGTACAATACATGCTAAAAACAAATTCTTCTCGCCTACATAACACAATATAGTTGGTGTGACAACGCTGTAATGTTATCTCCGCTGTAATGTTATCTCGGTAACTTTCATCTCAGAAAGCAGTTATCATTACAGCATGAAACACGTGACTACTTGCTGAGGAGGCGGCGAGGGCACTACTACAAGCTGGGAAAACATAACTGGTAGATTGAATAAACGATGGCATCAATTGTGTGTAGGTAAGCTGAGGCTGGGCTGGGCTGGGAGGATGGCCGGCAAGCCAGCTCTGGGAGCGTTCAGCGATCTGGTGCTTGTGCGTGCCTTGCCCGACCACCTCAGCTTGTTTCTCTCACGAACCCCGAGCTCAAGTCTCCTCATCTAACAAAGTTGGATGTCAGAAGTCTTCTCTCTCTCTCTCTCTCTCTCTCTCTCTCTCTAACACACACTCTTTGTTTCTCTTTCTCTCCATTCATCGATCCATCAATTCACTCACCTATCGATAGAAAACCAGCCCATCCATCCATGCACCCACCCACCCATTCATCCATCCATCCATGCACCCACCCACCCATTCATCCATCCATCCATGCACCCACCCACCCATTCATCCATGCACCCACCCACCCATTCATCCATCCATCCATGCACCCACCCACCCATTCATCCATCCATCCATGCACCCACCCACCCATTCATCCATCCATCCATGCACCCACCCACCCATTCATCCATCCATCCATGCACCCATGCACCCACCAATCCATCCATCCATCCATGTTAGAACAGCATGAGGTGCATGAGCACGGTATAACGGATCACCTAGACCTGACGCAGAAAACAGCTGCTGGTGACAAGAATGTCCAGACGGAGCAAACAAGCTGTTAAGATGCCCCAGCAAGAGAACCCAGCTGGTCACACAACAACAGCTCCCGTCGCCACCAGCATCTCTAAAACAGCTTCCTCTCAACACACGGAGGAACTCAACCCCCCCCCCCCCCCCAAGAAGCTGCATCGTTACACTCGGAGGATGTCCGTACACACGTCATCACGATGCCCTGCAGTGTACCTGCTGACTTGATTCCATTAATGCGCTGGTTAGAAATTGTTCGTGTCCTGGCGCATAACAGAGAGAGAGAGACTTCCACTTCCTGTAACCACACGTCCCACTGTACTTTCCTGTACTTGAGGTGGGTGCTATGAACTTTCAAGAAATATTTTTTTGGGGAGGGGGGGGGGAGGAGGTGAATCTTGGATTTGTTGTTTGATATATGTCTTGTTTTGATAACTGTCTTGTTTGTCCAGTCTGTTTCCGTGTGGGGTAGCTGCCAGCTGGTCAGCCTTTTCCTTGCCAGCGACGTTGCTAGATGTCCCAAACAGTTTAGCCACGTGATACTCTGTACACGAGATCCGGGTATTATGTCCAAGCACTGTTGTAGAACAAAGTAAACGTAGCAGAACAAGCCTTAAAAGACACACCGACACATATATACCCATAGACTGGTGACATGCTTCAAGAAGAAAGAAAGAAAGAAAATGACCACAAATGATGGAAGAAAGAAAAACAAACAGAATACAAGAAAAGAAAGGAAAGGAAAAAAAAACGACCGACCAAGACGACCAACGACACAAGAACACGTTGTGGTAGGAATAAAAGAATCAGTGAGAACAGAGAAATACAGAAAGTAGATGAGAGATAGCAACAAAAATAACCCACTGTAATTTCCTGTACTTGAGGTTTCTTTGTGTTAGAGACTTGATTTCTGTAGGCATCCTGCCAGCCAATGCGCTGTCTCCACAGGCTAAACATGTGACAGATTTAAAGCTAGTTGCTAGCCATCAAGTTAGATTGCTTAACAAACAGGTGAGTAGTACAGAGATACACAGGCTGCTCTCCTCAGGTGACTGTTAAGACATGCCCGCAGTCTCTAGCCAATGATTTCTCTCAATCCACGCGCACCAGCCTCGTACTCTGACCTTTAGACTGCGTGAGAAATGAACGGAAAGCTATTGATGAGTATTAGACACGCGCTGTAGAACACTGCCACCATCACACACATCCCCGCTATCTCACACCGTTACAGCTCCAAGCTTGCCTTTATATTCTTTTTCTCTTTAGCTCCGTACACACACTAAATGTCAACATACCAACATAATACTCTCTCTCTTTCTTTCTCTCTCTCCTTTTTCCTCTCTCTCTTTCTCTCTCCCCCTCTTTCCCTCCATCTCTTTCTCTCTCTTTTTTCCTCTCTTTCTTTCTCTCCCTCTCTTTCCCTCTATCTCTTTCTCTCACTTTTTCCCCCCTCTCTCTTTCTCTCTCCCCCTCTCTCTTTCTCTCTCTTTTTTCCTCAATCTCTTTCTCTCTCCCCCTTTCTCTCTATCTCTCTCTTTTCCTCTCTCTCCCCCTCTCTCTTTACCCCTATCTCTTTCTCTCTCTCCTATTTTCCTCTCTCTCTTTCTCTCTCTTTTCCTCTACCTCTTTCTCTCTCTTTTTTTCCTCTCCCTCTTTCTCTCTCTCCCCTCTCTTTCTCTCTCTTTCTCTCGCTCTTTCCATTCTCTCTCCTCCCTCTCTCTTTCCCTCTATCTTTTTCACTCTCTTTTTCCTCTCTCTCTCTCTTTCTCTCACCCACCCTCTTTCCTCCTCTCTCATTTGTCCTGACAGTGGCCAAGACACTCTCCTGTGCCAATCATTTGTTACTGTGTATTTTCTCTAACCCCCGTCTCCATCTCTCACCTTGTTGTCCAAAGCCTCTTTTACCCTGCAGAAAACACTTAAATCTGTTCGTCATTAAGGATTCGTTTGTCATTTTCACACTGCTGTCTGTCCATCGCTACTTCCTCCTTTCTGTCACTACCTCTAAAGGTATCACGTCTGTCTCCCCTAGCAAGATGTTATTTCTTACTTTATTTGACCAGACAACTCCCTTTACGCACACATTTGTTTGAGCTTTGTCGTATAAGACAGCCTGAAAGCAGGAGAGTTTCTCATTCTATGAGTACATCAAGAAAGTACCTTGACACAAAACTGTCCCCACAAGAGTGTTCATACTTCCTTACAGAAAACACTTGTCGACCTGTCATTTCATCGACTATATCATTTTAGACAGCAAAAAGCATTACAGTAGTTTTCCTACAAAATGGTTAATCCTTGCCTGGTGATGACCAAGACAAACAAATTTTGACCAGCGAAATACAGTGATTATTTTACTGTGAAACAGACAGAACAGCCATGAACATCACAGAAAATTAGGACAATTTGAGGCAGAACTTTTGAAACAGGACAGCTTACGATACACAGTCTGGGAAGACTAGCTCCCCCCCCCCCCCCTTCACTATGAGAAACATTATATTGCTGTTATATGAGGGCCGATAATGGAGATACAATGAGGGAAATTAAAAGGAGGACATCTATTGCTCTTCAGAAAGTAAAACAAATAAAGAATCTGTGGAGAGGAGCAGACAGAACTACAAAAATAAGATTTTTAAGGGGATGCATCTTTCCCATCGCAACATATGCCTGTGAGACCTGGACACTTAACAAAACAGCTAAGAAACACATAAATGCCTTTGAATGTAAATGCTACAGAAGAGTTCTTCAAATATCATGGACACAAAAAAGAACAAATATATCTATACTACAAGAGCTTAATATTGAAGAAGGCTGGCTAGTAAAGTGGATTAAAGAGAGAAAACTTAAATATTTTGGACACATTAAACGTCATGATAATTTAGAGAAGACCGTATTGGAAGGATACATAATGGGAAAAAGAAAAAGAGGAAGACCAAAACGAAGATGGCTGCAAGAAATCGTTGACGATCTGCAAATGGACGCAGCAGCAGCAGGCCATCTTGCTCACAACCGAGAGGCCTACAGGAGTGCTGTTTGGGAGGCAAAGTTCCGCAAGGGACATGCAAATGAATGAATGAATGAGGGCCGTTCAGAAAGTAATGCATCACATCGTTTTTCTCAGAAGCTGTTTATTCAAAAACCATGAAATTTATACACAACATACATGGATATGTCATGTAAACATCGGTATTATTCAACATAATCCCCATCAACTTGTACAGCTTTACGCCAGCGCGAAACAAGTGCATATATTCCTAGCCCGTACCAGATTTTCTCTTGATTATGTAGCCATTTCTTCGCTGCATGAATCACTCTTTCGTCATCTTCAAATCTTACCCCTCGGAATGCATCTTTAAGTGGCCCAAACAGATGGAAACCAGAGGGTGTCAAATTGGGGCTATAGAGTGGACGGGGTAATACAGTCCAACCCAATTTGGTGATTGCTTCTCGTGTTGCCAGATTTGTGTGAGGGCGCGCATTGTCGTGAAGAAGAAGCAGGTCTGCTGGATTCTTGTGCGGCTGAACTCTGCGAAAACGTTGATTGAGTTTTTTCGGTGTCTTAATGTAAGCTTGCGAACTGATTGTTTCTCCTCTTGGCATAACATCCACAAGAATCACACCTTCAATGTCCTATAAGACAGCGATCATGACCTTTCCAGCTGAAGGAGTTGTCTTGAATTTCTTTCTTGGTGGTGACTGTGGATGATGCCACTCCACTGACTGTCTTTCTGTCTCAGGTTCAAAATGATGTGCCCAGGTTTCGCCACTTGTTACGATCTTAGTCAAAAAGTTCTCTCCCACAGCACTGAAACGCTCCAACAATTCAGAAGAAATTGCTTTCCTTTGCAGTCGATAGTCATTTGTGAGATTTCGAGGAATCCATCTTGAACAAACCTTAGAAAATCCGAAAGCTTTTATAACAGCATTTGCACTGCCATTGCTGACTGACAGCTTTAAGGCCAAATGTTGAATAGTGATACGCCTATCAGTAAGAATAATGCCATCAGCGCATTTCAACATCCTTGGTGGCTGTGGCAGGACGTCCACAGCGCGGCCGATCATGCAACTCCTTATCTCCATTTATTGATTCTATGATTCTCTGAACCCAGCGACTGACTGTACTCCTGTCGACTGCAAAACTTCCATACACATCACATAGACACTTGTGAATGTTCAACACAGTTTCCTTCTCTGCAACGAGAAATTCTATCACAATTCGCTGCTTATACCGCAAGTTGCTAACACGCTCCATTTCAACAGTTAGGGCAGCCATATTCTTTAGCTGGTTGTGGTGCAATTTGGTTCATGCAATCGGCACAAGTAAACATACCAGCATATTAAACACTTCAAATCTGTTCGTTTATATGTGTGCAAAATTTCATGCTTCTATTTCCATTATTAGCTGAAAAAAAAAACAAAACGATGTGGTGCATTACTTTCTGAAACCCCCTCGTATAAGGCACTCTAAGTTATGTTACCTGTTTCGTTGATTGAAGTTCAAGAACATGTATGGAAGCACATGTGTTCACACAGAGGAGCCATTCAGATTTAAGAAAAAAGAAAAGTTACCACCATCAGCCAGCAGACAGTGACACACTCGGCTGACACTGTTGCTCATCTTAAACATACTTTATCTCACAAGTTTCACAGACAACGCAGAGACCCCAAGCACAGCGGCAAGGACAACGCTCACATCAAGTGAACCTTACACTGAGTCCACCGTGTTCTCAAAATGGATTTTAAGCAGCCATTTAATGACCTGTCTTCTAATGATTTCTATTCTAACGACCTATTGGTAATGATGACTTTTTTCTAGTGACCTCTCTTCTAACGACTTCATATATAATGACCTCATTTCCAATAATCTTTATTGTAATGACCCAGCTTATTTTGAAAAAAAAATTATCTTCTCAGACTTGTCTTTCTATGACAACTCTTCCACTCTTTGGATGGCCTCTCTTTTAAATGATTTTTTTTTTCGTATAGCCTCTCTGATGATGTTCTCACATCAATGACCTCTCTCTCAATGACCTTTTCAGTATAGTCTCCCTGCTGGTGTTCTCGCATCTAACGACCTCTCTTTTTTTGTACAACACGCAATAATTTAGGCAGACTGTCTCGAAGATCTAGCAGGTGCTGCAGTGGTAAAGTGCGTATACTGTGCCAAGATCCAAATATTGTGCTCCTAATACAATTCCCCGTCTCTCTTGTCATCAGGTAAACACACAAGAAATCATCTCTCGTATATTACAAGAAGGATTTCTGGCAACGGGCTGCTGTTTTCTCATCATTTTCTTAAAAAAAAAGCTCTTATCCCAAGACCTGGACACCAGTAATGGCCTTAAATGGGATAAAATGACAAAATGGAGAGAAGAATGGAGGGAAAACGGATAAGCAAAAAACAATGTTTAAAATAACAACAAAAAAAGTATGAGGCCTGAGTGAGAAAGCAGAAATTTGATTCACAAAAAATATCCAAACGTCCGAGTTTATGAGCATTTGTTGAGAAGGTTGAGAACAAATAAAACTGTTTGGCTTCAGAAAAGCTTGGGGGGGATAACGTGTGTGTAATGGCAAGCAGCACAGACTAGTCTAACACTTTAGCATACGTCCTCCTCTGGAGAGCCAATCTAGCCCTGCTGGCTTCAGATAATACGCGAGTAAACAGCCTGCAAAGAAGGCAACACGGAGACACTGAAACCATGTCCGGACATATACAAACATGACAAGCTGTCAAACAAAGCAACCTTATTAAAAGTATCAACCATGACAAGATAAGTATCTTTTGATGTTGTTCACCAAGAACAAAAACTAATTAAACGTAAGCACGGGAAACTGTTTCCGAGTACACAGACGACGTAAGATAGATCTGGTATCAGAGACAGCAATAAATAAACAAAACCACATTTGGCACAGGAGAAAAACGCTGGTTCGCACAGCGCTACTGTATTACTTGCCAGGGGAGAGTTCGCTCCACTCATTTTCTTTTTATTTCTTTCCATACACCGAGGCATGGTTGAGAGCTTATTTTATATGTGTCTACGAGACAAAGCTGAGCGCTTATTTTATATATGTGCACGAGACAGAGCTGAGGGCTTATTTTATATATGTGCACGAGACAGAGCTGAGGGCTTATTTTATATATGTGCACGAGACAGAGCTGAGGGCTTATTTTATATATGTGCACGAGACAGAGCTGAGGGCTTATTTTATATATGTGCACGAGACAGAGCTGAGGGCTTATTTTATATGTGTACGAGACAGAGCTGAGGGCTTATTTTATATATGTGCACGAGACAGAGCTGAGGGCTTATTTTATATATGTGCACGAGACAGAGCTGAGGGCTTATTTTATATATGTGCACGAGACAGAGCTGAGGGCTTATTTTATATGTGTCTACGAGACAGAGCTGAGGGCGTATTTTATATGTGTGTACGAGACAAAGCTGAGGGCTTATTTTATATGTAGGTACGAGACAAAGCTGAGGGCTTATTTTATATGTAGGTACGAGACAAAGCTGAGGGCTTATTTTATATGTAGGTACGAGACAAAGCTGGGCGCTTATTTTATATATGTGCACGAGACAGAGCTGAGGGCGTATTTTGTATGTGTGCACGAGACAGAGCTGAGGGCGTATTTTGTATGTGTGTACGAGACAAAGCTGAGAGCTTATTTTATATGTGTGTACGAGAAAAAGCTGAGGGCTTATTTTATATGTAGGTACGAGACAAAGCTGAGGGCTTATTTTATATGTAGGTACGAGACAGAGCTGAAGGCTTATTTTATATGTCTGTACGAGAAAAAGCTGAGGGCTTATTTTGTATGTCTGTACGAGAAAAAGCTGAGGGCTTATTTTGTATGTCTGTACGAGAAAAAGCTGAGGGCTTATTTTATATGTCTGTACGAGAAAAAGCTGAGGGCTTATTTTGTATGTCTGTACGAGAAAAAGCTGAAGGCTTATTTTGTATGTCTGTACGAGAAAAAGCTGAGGGCTTATTTTATATGTCTGTACGAGAAAAAGCTGAAGGCTTATTTTGTATGTCTGTACGAGAAAAAGCTGAGGGCTTATTTTGTATGTCTGTACGAGAAAAAGCTGAGGGCTTATTTTGTATGTGTGCAGGAGACAGTGTCGAGAGCTTGAACCCTTTTCAGAGCCAAGAAGACAGAGCGCGTGTTGTGGACAGTAAAGAATTCAAGAACGAAACAAACAGTTAACAGAAAATACGAGTACTAAAGGCCTTCCATCTTTCACTACACACTCACCCTCACTTTTGTCATCTTCTTCGTTCAACATGTCGCCATACCCAACATCTCACTAACGCAGGCACAAAACTATCGCCAGACAACCTTTTCCTCTCTCTTTCTCCCACTCTCCCTCCCTCCATCTCTCTCTCTCTCTCTCTCTCTCTCTCTCTCTCTCTCTCTCTCCACCATGTACTTGTCAGTTTCCTGAAATCAGGAACATAATGATTTAAAACTACAACATTAGCTCGAGAAAATCCTGCTCGGAACAAGTTAATAACCTGATGCTAGACAAGTGCTCTCGGACGCCCTCGCTTAAGCCTGTTTGTTGATGCAGATTAGAGTGGCAGTCATAAACAACCCTCGTATTCGCTTCCTTAGATACACAGGCGCATATAAAGATGCACTGAGAGAGAGAGAGAGAGAGAGAGAGAGAGAGATAATTTGGTGTGAAGTAATGACAAAATAAATGCACATCCAGACATCTATATAAAAACGAAAGTGTATGTGTATGGGAGAGAGAAAGAAAGATACATCAGTACTAATGCGGTGAAAGCACAGAAAAAAAAGATAACCACGCGTAACAAAGACGTTCTAGCTCACATCAAAAACACAAAACGTAAGCCTCACTTATAGCATGATGAACAGACAAATATACTTGTCTGTAAAGGCAGGCTTTGGCAGATGCTCATAACATACCTACTATTTAAAAAATTCACTAAAAAGCCACCATTCACTGGCTGTCTTACACTGACAAATCCACTAAGACTCTTGCTTTTTCCACTCTGCATCCTCCCACTTTTCTACTGATCTATGTACCTGTGATTTAGTGCTTCTCAAACTGTACACAGCCTATAAGACATGAAGAAGGCACAAAATGGATCATCAACAATATCAGCCAATACAAGACAAAGATGTGTGAAGATGTGGACAGGATCTGTGGAGATGTGGACAGGATGTGTGGAGATGTGGACAGGACGTAGCGTGACGTGCATAGTCTAAGAAGAGCCCCTGCTTTGTTTAAATATATCCTGCTTGACGTCTGAGAATGTTTGACGAAGATGTGGACAGGACGTAGCGTGACGTGCACAGTCTAAGAAGAGCCCCTGCTTTGTTTTAATATATCCTGCTTGACGTCTGAGAATGTTTGACGAAGATGTGGACAGGACGTAGCGTGACGTGCATAGTCTAAGAAGAGCCCCTGCTTTGTTTTAATATATCCTGCTTGACGTCTGAGAATGTTTGACGAAGATGTGGACAGGACGTAGCGTGACGTGCACAGTCTAAGAAGAGCCCCTGCTTTGTTTTAATATATCCTGCTTGACGTCTGAGAATGTTTGACGAAGATGTGGACAGGACGTAGCGTGACGTGCACAGTCTAAGAAGAGCCCCTGCTTTGTTTTAATATATCCTGCTTGACGTCTGAGAATGTTTGACGAAGATGTGGACAGGACGTAGCGTGACGTGCAGTCTAAGAAGAGCCCCTGTTTTGTTTTAATATATCCTGCTTGACGTCTGAGAATGTTTGACGAAGATGTGGACAGGACGTAGCGTGACGTGTACAGTCTAAGAAGAGCCCCTGCTTTGTTTAAATATATCCTGCTTGACGTCTGAGAATGTTTGACGAAGAGAAAAAGATCTAAATCATCACAAATGCTTCTTTACAACAGGCAAGGCAGGATCTGTTTCATCAATCATTCACTTTCTGTCGTCTCCACAATCAAATGATTGTCCACATCAGACATCAGGGAATTTACTTTCCTGTAATTATGAGACACAAAGATATTTCGCTGAAGACGAAGTGTGCGAAATTCTACAAGGCAAGATAAGAGAGATATACGGAAATAAACAGACGGTCATACTGACCGTTATATACTGGATTACAACGTGTGAGACAGACACTTGATCAGCTAAACAAGTGGTTATGATAAGTAAAGAGTGAAATATGTGAATATCTGTGGTAAGCAAAGAGTGAAACATGTGAACATTAGTGGTAAATAAAGAATGAAATGTATAAAGATTTGTGGTAAGGGAAAATAAAGCATCCACAAACAGAATGAATAAATGTAAAACACATTGTTGAATTAAAATAAGAAAACAACTATAAAAGAAGAAAAGATGGTTACATGAAGAATATGTGCAAAATTTCTTTAAAAACTACACCCAATCACTTTCTTTGGTGGTGGGGAAAATGCTAGAAAATGGAAGCTCTAAGCCGCCTACACAGCAAACACAGCCACCACGTGGGTGGATGATGGAGAACAGAGCATATGATTTGGGCGATGTTGCAGAGCAAACATTGGAGGAAAGCGGAAGAAAAACAAACGCAGGTAAACTCTCTTTTCTGCCATCTCCTGTTTTCTGAAGTTTCTGGTCTCCATACAGACACAAAATCTGTTAATCTGTTTACATCTGATCTGCCTTGGGTTATGATAACCATTTCCACATGTCTGACAGGTCAGCAACATTCTCAGGTAGTTCCACACGTGTGTGCTATTTGCTGCCTGCTAAATCGCTGACCTTGGCCTTTAGTTTAGCTATTTCACGGTCAGGGTCAGTGATTTTCATACCGTGATCAGTAAGAACGATTACACTTCAGTCATGCTGTACTTATATAATTATATACACATTCATCTATTTATATATTTCTACTAGTTTATATACTATAATCATGTCATATATTTCTGTCAACGTATACACTACTTTGGTTATGTTGTACAGGGTGTTCCATAAGTAACTGTGCACTAACCTACTATCGATTCCGGTATCGTAGTGATATCTTAATGTCTGCGGTATCTAGCCACATCTACCTGCCATGACTGGAGTCACTGATTAACCGTGCTGATTAAAAAATGTTACGTATTTAAGCTAATCAGACACGTATCTTATAACAAATGTTGAAAGTGATGCCCTTGTGCTTTAACACGTTTAATTTTATTCGCAAATACTTTTCTTAGTTCTGCTTTATATAGGAAGAATTTTAGATTTTCTCTTACTGCTTTATGCCCTGTTGCAAGTCCGATACCTTCGAAATACGTGCTCAACAAGAAGAATACGCTCCTCTAGTGAAAGAACCATAGTGAATATATGCAGGAAACTCTCTACCATAGAGAGCGGAACAACAACACAACTCCTTCAGATCATCAGAGGAAGTACCCCCCCCCCCTCAGACAAGTGTTTCGGCCCTATTAAACTCCTGACACTCTAAGGGGGGTGGGCCCCTCTGGGTCATGATTCCCAGAGGTCTTGTGAGTTGTTGCTTTTTTTTTTCGGTCCCGGATTGAACCCATGATCTTCCAGTTGCCAATGCACTTTTGAAGTGCGTCTTTAGCGATTTAGCTACGGAGGACTGGTATTGGTTGTGGCAAATGAAATTACTTATGTTCCCAATGCTTGTTTCGCATACTCCACAGCCAGCATGAGGCCTTTTCTGCTGTTTCTGAAAGGCTTCTCAATGCCCTTGCTCTTGCTTGTCCCTTTATGCCCAGTTGCTTACATAGGTCATATGCTGATATTGCTACGAATCCTCTTGCTCCCACTTCTACAGCTATCACTTTTGCCCTGATTCTTGCCCCCTGCCTCAGTTGCTTGACCAGGTCATTGTACTTCTCAAATTTGAATAAATGCTGTTCCTCTATTCTTGTTTCGTATGGGACCGTAAGCTCAATCATGATTAATTCCTGTTTTTCTGTTGAGTACACTACAATGTCTGGTCGCATTCCTGTGTTCTTGATGGCAGTCGGGTATTCTCTTCTTCCTGGTAGGTCCACTATCACATCCCAGTCATTTGTACCATCTAGCAGTGATGGTAAGGGAATGTCCCTGATTTCAATATTTGATGTCGTACCAGCACCTATGAAGTATTTAGGTGGGACCTCAACTCTTTTGCTGTTATTTGCTTTATCTTTTGCCCTGTCTACAATGGCTACTAGTTCCTGCAACACTCTGTTGTGCCGCCAGGTGTACCGTCCTTGCCCTAAAGACACTCTACATGCTGACAGCACATGTTCCAATGTTTGCCTTTCGTTGCAGAGAGGGCACTTTGTATCTTCTGATACACCCCATTTGTATAGGAATAAACTGATTTAAACAATTCGCCTGCCTGTAGTGCTTCGCTGCTTAACAACTGAATACACAAACACAGACTGAATACAGTGGATGTTACACAACAGCAGGCTTCAACACAATAACTTATCAGGTAGATACGGATAGAACCGCAGCCATTAAGATATCACTGCGATACTGGAATCGATACTGGGTTAGTGTACAGTTATTCTCCGAACGCACTGTATATTTCTGTCAATTTATATACTTTAATCATGTACTGTACTAATTTTATGTATATAACTCGGAAGAGAGATGAATGTGTGATGGTACAACAAACTGAGCTGGTGAAGCAGAGTTAATCAAGACCTTCTCTCTCATCTTGTCATACAGCCGGACCTTATCACATCTTGTCACGGTAATCTTAGTATATAATTGACTAGGGCCTTATCTTATCTTGTCATGGTAATCCTATTATAAAGTTGGCTAGGACCTCATCTCATCTTGTCATGGTAACCCTAGTTTACAGTTAACTAGGACCTTATCTTGTCGTGGTAACCCTAGTTTACAGTTAACTATGACCTTATCTTATCATGGTGACCATAGTATACAGTTGCTTAGGACCCTATCTTATCTTATTATGGTAACCCTAGTATACAGTAGGCTAGGACCTTAACTTATCTTGTCATGGTAACCCTAGTATACAGTAGGCTAGGACCTTAACTTATCTTGTCATGGTAACCCTAGTATACAGTAGGCTAGGATCTTAACTTATCTTGTCATGGTAACCCTAGTATACAGTAGGCTAGGACCTTAACTTATCTTGTCATGGTAACCCTAGTATAAATTTGGCTATGATCTTATCTTATCTTGTCATGGTAACCCTAATATAAATTTGGCTATGATCTTATCTTATCTTGTCATGGTAACCCTAGTATAAATTTGGCTATGATCTTATCTTATCTTGTCATGGTAACCCTAGTATAAATTTGGCTATGATCTTATCCTATCTTGTCATGGTAACCCTAGTATAAATTTGGCTATGATCTTATCTTATCTTGTCATGGCAAAAGATAAAGGTAATCCTGTCATGCCTTAGAGGCATATAGGGATATGGTGTTAGTGCCCATATTTTCCTTGACCTGTCAGCACACTAGAGGGTGATATGGTCAGTATCACGCCTGGCCGCCTTTCCTTCCCCAACTCCAGAAGAAGTCGGGTACCCATTTCTACAGCTAGGTGACTGGGGTGCCTCCGGCGGGATTCGAACCCCCTACCTTCGCCTTGAGAGACAAGTGCACTAACCACTTCGCTACTCAGATATCTATCTTGTCATGGTAACCCTAGCATACAGTTGGCAGTTGGCTAGGGCCTTATCTTATCTTGTCATGGTGACCCTAGTATGCAGTTGGCTAGGACCTTATCTTATGTTTTCATAGTAAACCCAGTATACAGTTGATTAAGGCCTTATCTTATCATCATGCCCCCACAGTTCACAGTTGGCTAGGACTTTATCTAATCGTGACATGGTAAGCCTAGTATACAGTTGGCTAGGGTCTATCTTATCCTGTCATATAAATCTTAGTTTACAGTTATCTAGGGTCTTATCTCATCTTGTCATGGTAACCCTAGTATACACTTGGCTAGGACCTTATCTTATCTTGGCATGGTAACCCTATTATAAGTTGGCTAGGGTCTTATCTTATCTGGTCGTGGTAATCATAGTACACAGTTGGCTAGGATTTTATCTTATCTTGTCATGGTAGTCATATTATACAGTTGGCTAGGATTTTATCTTATCGTGTCATGGTAATCTTAGTGACAGTTGAATAGGACCTTATCTTATCTTGTGATGGTAGTCCTAGAATAGGGTTAGCTAGGACCTTATCTTGTTACAGCAATCCAAGTATACAGTTGGATAGGACCTTATCCTATTTTGTCATGGCAGTCCTAGTATACAACTGGGTAAGACCTTATCTTATCTTGCCATTGTGATCCTAGTATACAGTTGGCTAGAACCTCATCATGTCACAGTAATCCTAGTATACAGTTGGCTAGGACTTTATTTTTTCATATTATCTTGTCATGGTAGTCCATGGTTGTCTAGGGTCTTATCTCATCTTGTCATGGTAACCCTAGTATACACTTGGCTAGGACCTTATCTTATCTTGGCATGGTAACCCTATTATAAGTTGGCTAGGGTCTTATCTTATCTGGTCGTGGTAATCCTAGTACACAGTTGGCTAGGACCTTATCTCATCTTGCCATGGCGGTCCTGATAATAAGGCCAAATAAGACCTTATCTCGTTCTGCCTGGCAGTCCTACTATGAAGTCGAATAAGAGCTTATCTCGTCTTGTCTGGCAGTCCTACTATGAAGTCGAATAAGAGCTTATCTCGTCTTGTCTTGGAGTCCTAATATGAAGTCGAATAAGAGCTTATCTCGTCTTGTCTGGAAGTCCTACTATGAAGTCGAATAAGAGCTTATCTCGTCTTGTCTGGCAGTCCTACTATGAAGTCGAATAAGAGCTTATCTCATCTTAATATACATGTACTATAATGTTGATATTTCTAACCCAGGCTTCCCTAGTGGGAATTGTTTGATGCGTGAAATGATCGACGCAAAAGAGAAAATTGTTTGATGGGTGAAATGATCGACGTAAAGGAGAAAACTGCTTGATGCGTGAAATGATCGACGTAAAAGAGAAAATTGTTTGATGTGTGAAATGATCGACGTAAAAGAGAAAACTGCTTGATGCGTGAAATGATCGACGTAAAAGAGAAAATTGTTTGATGTGTGAAATGATCGACGTAAAAGAGAAAACTGCTTGATGCGTGAAATGATCGACGTAAAAGAGAAAATCGCTTGATGCGTGAAATGATCGACGTAAAAGATTTAATTGTTTGATGCGTGAAATGATCGATGTAAAAGAGAAAATCGCTTGATGCGTGAAATAATCGACGTAAAAGAGAAAATTGTTTGATGTGTGAAATGATCGACGTAAAAGAGAAAATTGCTTGATGTGTGAAATGATCGACGTAAAAGAGAAAATTGCTTGATGCGTGAAATGATCGACGAAAAAAAGAGAAAACTGCTTGATGCACTAAAAGATCGATGTAAAGACGGAATTGCTTGATGCACTAAATGATCGATGTAAAGACGAAATTGCCTGATGCACTAAATGGTTGACGTAAAGACAAAATTGCCTGATGCACGAAATGACCGATTTAGAAACGGAATTGCTTGATGCATGAAATGATCGACGCAAAATCGGAATTGCTTGACGCATGAAATAATCGACTTAGTTGGAATTGTCTAATGCATGAAATAATCGCAGTAAAGTGGGAAATGCTTCATGCATGAAAACATCGATGTAAAGTGGGAATTGCCCTATACATGAAATAACCGATGTAAAGTAGGGGAAAAAAAGTAATCAATGGGAGGTAATCTGGGCAGGCAAAGAATGTGACAATGAACAAAAAAAGTTTCCGGTAAGAAAATCCATATTCTTTCTAGTTTCTTAAATTATCTCCGAGAATACCCCCTCCACTCCCCACTCACTCATCGTTAATGCATTACTTAAGAGCAGAGACGGGCAATAATTGAATAGCTCGGACCATCTTGTCAACGTTCCGCGAGAGAAGAAAAAGCGGTCACCACTGTAAGAGACTGATCTCGGTCAGCCCCCTCTGTTTGCTGTATCCTTCCTTAGGAGGAGTCGGCCATAAGAAGCCTGGATGTCATTTACATAAAATGTTTGAGTAAGATTAGCCAGACTCTGTCTTGTAATGTCACATGTCTGTCAGTAGATATTTGCTTCTCATTACGCCCCTCCCTCTTCTGTCACAGATTTAGCGTTTATTTTTCACATACGAAATCTCTCGTAACAAAGCAAACAGACAGACAAAGTGTAGGATACATGAATAACAGCATGCACAGACATATAAATTATAACATACATGAATAATATTAGCCACCACATCCTTATCAATGAATGTTAGAAAACGAGTCCTAAAATGCTATATTGAACCTATCTTCTTATACGGAAGTGAATCATGGACAATAGGCAAGTCTGCACAAAAATCAATGGAAGCAGCAGAAATGTGGTTTATTAGAAGAATGTTGCGAATCCCCTGGACAGCAAAAATAACTAATGAAGAATGTATGAGAAGAGCTGGAAAGACAAAAAAAAAAGCCTTGTCAAAAAGATAAGAGAGAGACAGTGTACTTTCATAGGACATGCAATGAGAAGAGGGGGCATTGAAAATATTATAACAACAGGAAAAATAGAAGGAAGAAGATCAAGAGGAAAACCAAGAGCACTGATACTGGACAGTCTGACAGGATGGTGTGAAAGGAGATCACCAATTGAGCTGATGGCCCGCATGAAAGATCGTGTAATCTGGAGAAGCATAATAGCCAACGCCAGTCGGCACGGCACCTGATGATGATGACATGAATAATAGCATGCAGAGACATATAAATTATAACATACATGAATAATAGATTGCAGAGACAGATAAATTATAAGATACATGAATAACAGCATGCAGAGACAGATAAATTATAAGATATATGAATAATAGCATGCAGAGACATATAAATTATACGACACATGAATAACAGCACGTAGAGACAGATACATTATAAGACACATGAATAATAGCACGTAGAGACGGATAAATTATATGAGACATGAATAATCATATGAGCAGACCGACAAGTTATGGGATACATGAATAATAGCATGCAGAGACAGATAAATTATAAGATACATGAATAATAGCATGCAGGGACAGATAAATTATAAGATACATGAATAATAGCATGCAGAGACAGATAAATTATAAGATACATGAATAATAGCATGCAGGGACAGATAAATTATAGTACACAATGAATAATCACATGTACGATCAGACAGATTATAGAATGCATGAATAATCACGTGAACAGACAGACAAATTATATGATACATAAATAATCAATCACATGCACAGTTAGACAAATTGTAGAACACAATGAATAACAACATATACAATCAAGAAAAATTATAGTACACAATCACATGTACGGTCAGATAACGTATAGAACACAATGAATATATATATATATAGTCAAGACAAATTATAGGACACAATGAATAATAACTTGCCCAGGCAGACACAAAATGCTAAGACACAGATGTAAATGTAGCGCGCGCGCACACACACACACAAACACGAGTGCGCAAACAGACAAGTGATACAAACAGACAAGTGATACAAACAGACAAGTGATACAAACAGACAAGTGATACAAACAGACAAGTGATACAAACAGACAAGTGATACAAAGAGATAGGTGATACAAACAGACAAGTGATACAAACAGACAAGTGATACAAACAGACAAGTGATACAAAGAGACAGGTGATACAAACAGAGAGACAAACTGTAATAAAGAAAACCTGAGACAGACAGAACAAACAAACAAACACAACTGACCTGAAAGCTGTGATTGATGTTTCGTGTACTGCATTCCGCCACGCTGACATTGCTGATGTCGATCTCGTTAAATATAGCCGACTGTAAGGAGACAACATGAACACATCATCACACCTGCACCGACAGCACAACAATGTAAATGTGCACAGTTAAAACAAAACTTCATTATTTCAGTCACCAGTAAGTTCCCAACAACAGCGAAGTGATGAGAATGTAACGTGCACCGACTCCTTTAATCAAGACAGCATAACATCAATATTTCTGTTGCAAGGCAGGAGACCAAGAGAAGCCGCGGACATCAGACATTTGCTGTAATTCATGTCCAGTGAATCTTTGTGCTTGGCCGAGGCATACAATACGGTCAATGGCCTTCACCATTCCCATGACATGGCAGGCAGAGTCTGCATATCTCCTCACTGTTATTTTTGTATGACGACAGTCTGCACATCTCCTCACTGATATTTTTGTATGACGACAGTCTGTACATCTCCTCACTGTTATTTTTGTATGACGACAGTCTGTACATCTCCTCACTGTTATTTTTGTATGACGACAGTCTGCACATCTCCTCACTGTTATTTTTGTATGACGACAGTCTGCACATCTCCTCACTGTTATTTTTGTATGACGACAGTCTGTACATCTCCTCACTGTTATTTTTGTATGACGACAGTCTGCACATCTCCTCACTGTTATTTTTGTATGACGACAGTCTGCACATCTCCTCACTGTTATTTTTGTATGACGACAGTCTGCACATCTCCTCACTGTTATTTTTGTATGACGACAGTCTGCACATCTCCTCACTGTTATTTTTGTATGACGACAGTCTGCACATCTCCTCACTGTTATTTTTGTATGACGACAGTCTGCACATCTCCTCACTGTTATTTTTGTATGACGACAGTCTGCACATCTCCTCACTGTTATTTTTGTATGACGACAGTCTGCACATAAACCTGTTATTTTTTTATGACGCGTCCCCTTCCTCAGAACAATGGAATGTAAAAAAAAGTTGGCTTTGACTTATCTAAACACCCCCATCATCCCATACAGGACTAGCACCACACAGAGGTGGCATCCTAGAGGACGAATAAGACGGAAAGTTGTCGGGAAACATTGTCTGAGCCCTCACCACAAGATCATCATTTTATACAAGAGTCAGACTGGAGTCGTGGAGTAAGCCATACAAGATTCTCAATTTATACAAGAGTCAGACTGGTCTCATGGAGTAAGCCACACAAGACCCTCATTTTATACAAGAGTCAGACTAGACTCGTGAAGTAAGCCACACAAGATCCTCATTTTATACAAGAGTCAGACTAGACTCGTGAAGTAAGCCACACAAGATCCTCATTTTATACAAGAGTCAGACTGGTCTCATGGAGTAAGCCACACAAGATCCCCATTTTATACAAGAGTCAGACTAGACTCGTGAAGTAAGCCACACAAGATCCTCATTTTATACAAGAGTCAGACTGGACTCGTGGAGTAAGCCAAACAAGATTCTCATTTTATACAAGAGTCAAACTAGTCTCGTGGAGTAAGCCACACATCCTCATTTTATACCAGAATCAGACTGGTCTCGTGGAGTAAGCCACACAAGATTTTTTTTTATACCAGAATCAGACTGGACTCGTGGAGTAAGCCACACAAGATTTTTTTTTATATACCAGAATCAGACTGGACTCGTGGAGTAAGCCACACAAGATTTTTTTTATACCAGAATCAGACTGGACTCGTGGAGTAAGCCGCACAAGATCCTCAATTTATACCAGAATCAGACTGGTCTCGTGGAGTAAGCCACACAAGATTTTTTTATACCAGAATCAGACTGGACTCGTGGAGTAAGCCACACAAGATCCTCAATTTATACCAGAATCAGACTGGTCTCGTGGAGTAAGCCAAACAAGATTTTTTTTTTATACCAGAATCAGACTGGACTCGTGGAGTAAGCCACACAAGATTTTTTTTTTATATACCAGAATCAGACTGGACTCGTGGAGTAAGCCACACAAGATTTTTTTTTATACCAGAATCAGACTGGACTCGTGGAGTAAGCCACACAAGATTTTTTTTTATACCAGAATCAGACTGGACTCGTGGAGTAAGCCACACAAGATTTTTTTTTATATACCAGAATCAGACTGGACTCGTGGAGTAAGCCACACAAGATCCTCAATTTATACCAGAATCAGACTGGACTCGTGGAGTAAGCCAAACAAGATTTTTTTTATACCAGAATCAGACTGGACTCGTGGAGTAAGCCACACAAGATTTTTTTTTATACCAGAATCAGACTGGACTCGTAGAGTAAGCCACACAAGATCCTCAATTTATACCAGAATCAGACTGGACTCGTGGAGTAAGCCACACAAGATCCTCAATTTATACCAGAATCAGACTGGACTCGTGGAGTAAGCCACACAAGATTTTTTTTTATACCAGAATCAGACTGGACTCGTGGAGTAAGCCACACAAAACTTCTCACAATGAACTGGGTGATCTATTTCTAGATCTTGACTATCAACAAAAGTAAAGCCGAGTTTCTCGTACTCAGACTTCAGACGTGGAATCTCCTGCAGGAAAATATCAAATTGTACAGCAACTGCTATCAAGACATCACTTTATTCTTTTTTTCCAAATTGAAAAATAACCATGTTGCTTGATGTGATGTCAATGATCTGATGACATATTTCATGGTGGAAAATAATCCACAAGACTGGAGACTCTTCACAGACTCATCCAAGTTCAGCGTGAAAGCTGTTTTGCTGCACACAGAAATCCACTACCATCTGTTCCCCTGGTTCGTGCTGTACACATGAAAGGGAATCTATCAAAATATGAAACTGCTTCTCCAAGCACTAAAAATATGAAGACCACCAGTGATAGATTTGTGGAGGCCTGAAAGTTATGACAGATTTACTTGGGATACAGTTAGGCTACACCACGTGTTGTTTTCTCTATGAGAGGGATAGTCTTGACAGGTCTTCACTACACAAGAGAAGAAATCTGCTTGAAGGGAAAATGCTGAAGCTTGGAAACATGAACGTCCAGCAAGCTTTTGTAGCTGACCACAGTCCAGCAAACTCCTGTAGCTGACCACAGTTCACCAGGCTCCTGTAGCTGACCACAGACTACCAAGCTCCTGTAGCTGACCACAGACCACCAAGCTCCTGTAGCTGACCACAGACCACCAAGCTCCTGTAGCTGACCACAGTCCAGCTAACTCATGTAGCTGACCACAGTCCAGCAAACTCATGTAGCTGACCACAGTCCAGCAAACTCATGTAGCTGACCACAGTCCAGCAAACTCATGTAGCTGACCACAGTCCAGCAAACTCATGTAGCTGACCACAGTCCAGCAAACTCATGTAGCTGACCACAGTTCAGCAAACTCATGTAGCTGACCACAGTCCAGCAAACTCATGTAGCTGACCACAGTCCAGCAAACTCATGTAGCTGACCACAGTCCAGCAAACTCATGTAGCTGACCACAGTTCAGCAAACTCATGTAGCTGACTACAGTTTAGCAAACTCATGTAGCTGACCACAGTTTAGCAAACTCATGTAGCTGACCACAGTCCACCAAGCTCCTGTAGCTGACCACAGCTAAATCATTCTCCTCCTCTAGGTATTAAACCAGAGCTAAGGAAGGAGTCAAGGGGACGGGCAGGCGTTCAAGTATCTGAAAATAACATTTGAACAACTGATGGATGCTGAGATCAAGGAAGGAACTTTTGTTCGCATGACAGATCTGTAAACTGCTCGAGGATGAACATTTTGATTTAGTTCTTCATGTGAATGAGACAACAGATCACGAAGCCTTCAAATCTGTTATACACAACTTCCTGGGAAATCAAAAAGCTAAAAATATGTTGTGGCTGTTAAATGAACTGCAGGCAACACACCAACTCTCCGGCTGCACCATGTTATTCAATATCCACTTTCTTGATTCTCATCTTAACTTCTTCCTTCAAAAGTGTGCTGTGGTGAGAGACGAACATGTGGAGTTCTTCCGCAGAGACATTTTAGCAAATGGAAGAAAGTAACAGGGGAAGTGGAAGGCATCTATTTTTGTTGATTGCTGTTAGAAATAAGGTAACAGGACAAGTGGAAGGCATCTATTCTTGTTGATTACTGTTAGAAAGAAGGTAACAGGGCAAGTGGAAGGCATCTATTCTTGTTGATTACTGTTAGAAAGAAGGTAACAGGGGAAGTGGAAGGCATCTATTTTTGTTGATTGCTGTTAGAAATAAGGTAACAGGACAAGTGGAAGGCATCTATTCTTGTTGATTACTGTTAGAAAGAAGGTAACAGGGCAAGTGGAAGGCATCTATTCTTGTTGATTACTGTTAGAAAGAAGGTAACAGGGCAAGTGGAAGGCATCTATTCTTGTTGATTGCTGTTAGAAATAAGGTAACAGGGCAAGTGGAAGGCATCTATTCTTGTTGATTACTGTTAGAAAGAAGGTAACAGGGCAAATGGAAGGCATCTATTCTTGTTGATTACTGTTAGAAAGAAGGTAGCAGGGCGAGTGGAAGGCATCTATTCTTGTTGATTGCTGTTAGAAAGAAGGTAACAGGGCAAATGGAAGGCATCTATTCTTGTTGATTACTGTTAGAAAGAAGGTAGCAGGGCAAGTGGAAAGCATCTATTCTTGTTGATTACTGTTAGAAAGAAGGTAGCAGGGCAAGTGGAAAGCATCTATTCTTGTTGATTACTGTTAGAAAGAAGGTAACAGGGCAAATGGAAGGCATCTATTCTTGCTGACTATTTTTAGAAAGTGAGAAGGGATGCCCCAAAAGTAAATACAAAACAATAACGAATCAATAAACACGTTATTTATGTTAAACTACATGCTCTCTCCCACAGAACTTACGAGATGGAGTATTTTGTTTTGCTACATTGTTTAAATACTAAATGTCCGGAAAAACAGCTTAACAAATATGTTCTTCTTGTCTCTTTTCAGTGAGAACTAAGTCATTTTATAAAAGAGAAAGAGAATTATTTTTTCTTTTCTTTTAACTTGTGTTAAAAACCAATTTTATGAATATCATTTTTTTTCTGAAACTGCTAGTTTTCTTTCATTTCCAGTTCTTTTCTTGCAATATTCAACACTAGCAAAGATGTAAAGATGAAAGTTCCGCAAGTTCTTAATTCTAAAACTATACTATAGCAGGAGAGTGTAGGAGTACAAGATACTAACGCGGCTTCTTGAACTAGAGCTGGAGAGTGTAGAAGTACAGGATACTAACGCGAATTCTTGGACTAGAGCTGGAGAGTGTAGGAGTACAAGATACTAACGCGGCTTCTTGAACTAGAGCTGGAGAGTGTAGGAGTACAAGATACTAACGCGGATTCTTGGACTATAGCTGGAGAGTGTAGGAGTACAGGATACTAACGCGGATTCTTGGACTAGTGCTGGAGAGTGTAGGAGTACAGGATACTAACGCGGCTTCTTGAACTAGAGCTGGAGAGTGTAGGAGTACAAGATACTAACGCGGATTCTTGGACTATAGCTGGAGAGTGTAGGAGTACAGGATACTAACGCGGCTTCTTGGACTACAGCTGGAGAGTGTAGGAGTACAGGATACTAACGCGGCTTCTTGGACTACAGCTGGAGAGTGTAGGAGTACAGGATACTAACGCGGCTTCTTGAACTAGAGCTGGAGAGTGTAGGAGTACAGGATACTAACGCGGCTTCTTGAACTATAGCAGGAGAGTGTAGGAGTACAAGATACTAACGCGGCTTCTTGAACTAGAGCTGGAGAGTGTAGAAGTACAGGATACTAACGCGAATTCTTGGACTAGAGCTGGAGAGTGTAGGAGTACAGGATACTAACGCGGCTTCTTGAACTAGAGCTGGAGAGTGTAGGAGTACAAGATACTAACGCGGATTCTTGGACTATAGCTGGAGAGTGTAGGAGTACAGGATACTAACGCGGATTCTTGGACTAGTGCTGGAGAGTGTAGGAGTACAGGATACTAACGCGGCTTCTTGAACTAGAGCTGGAGAGTGTAGGAGTACAAGATACTAACGCGGATTCTTGGACTATAGCTGGAGAGTGTAGGAGTACAGGATACTAACGCGGCTTCTTGGACTACAGCTGGAGAGTGTAGGAGTACAGGATACTAACGCGGCTTCTTGGACTACAGCTGGAGAGTGTAGGAGTACAGGATACTAACGCGGCTTCTTGAACTAGAGCTGGAGAGTGTAGGAGTACAGGATACTAACGCGGCTTCTTGAACTAGAGCTGGAGAGTGTAGGAGTACAAGATACTAACGCGGATTCTTGAACTATAGCTCGAGAGTGTAGGAGTACAGGATACTAACGCGGCTTCTTGGACTACAGCTGGAGAGTGTAGGAGTACAGGATACTAACGCGGCTTCTTGGACTAGAGCTGGAGAGTGTAGGAGTACAAGATACTAACGCGGATTCTTGGACTATAGCTGGAGAGTGTAGGAGTACAAGATACTAACACTGATTCTTGGACTAGAGTTGGAGAGTGTAGGAGTACAGGATACTAACGCGGATTCTTGGACTAGAGCTGGAGAGTGTAGGAGTACAGGATACTAACACTGATTCTTGGACTATAGCAGGAGAGTGTAGGAGTACAGGATACTAACGCGGATTCTTGGACTATAGCAGGAGAGTGTAGGAGTACAGGATACTAACGCGGATTCTTGGACTAGAGCTGGAGAGTGTAGGAGTACAGGATACTAATGCGGATTCTTGGACTAGAGCTGGAGAGTGTAGGAGTACAGGATACTAACGCGGATTCTTGGACTAGAGCTGGAGAGTGTAGGAGTACAGGATACTAACGCGGATTCTTGGACTAGAGCTGGAGAGTGTAGGAGTACAGGATACTAACGCGGATTCTTGGACTAGAGTTGGAGAGCGTAGGAGTACAGGATACTAACGCGGATTCTTGGACTAGAGCAGGAGAGTGTAGGAGTACATGATACTAACGCGGATTCTTGGACTATAGCAGGAGAGTGTAGGAGTACAGGATACTAACGCGGATTCTTGGACTAGAGCAGGAGAGTGTAGGAGTACAGGATACTAACGCGGATTCTTGGACTAGAGCTGGAGAGTGTAGGAGTACAGGATACTAACGCGGATTCTTGGACTATAGCAGGAGAGTGTAGGAGTACAGGATACTAACGCGGATTCTTGGGCTAAGGCTTCACTCACGGTTACATCGCCATTCGGTCCAAAACAGCTAGAAAATGAGGATCCCAGCACTTCATGTTTAGGTAAAGTGGCTCCGAAAACAGTGAACATTTGCATGCACCATGAGACACACTAGATTATACACCGCACTCATGGCAGATCGAAGGAAAAATAAAATATGACATGAAACTTAATACCAGGAAATGTTGCAAATGCTGAATACAAAACCTTCGTAGTTAGTATGTATGACAGCACTGGAAATTTATACAGACAGGCATACAAGCAGACAGGCATACAGACAGGCATATACAGGCAGGGAGACAAACAGACGGGTAGACAGTCAACCTGACATACAGACAGATCATAGCCTCATTTCTATGTCGGAGTAAGTCTGGTACAGACTAACTTAAAACACTTACTTGTATACTGTTCAAAAAAGCAAACGCAACAAGTACGATGTGGTGATTTAAACTGAAGTTTGCTGATCAGACAAGGGAAAACTGCCTGAAAAGTTCAGTTGGACATCAACTTCACGTGCTGATCTGAACTGTACTCAGCAGATGATTCATGAGCACAGAAAAGCGACACTAGTCAAAATAGCATTTTCGACAATAACTCATGACAGGTTCACGAGAATTCCGTGAAACTTACTGAACACAAAACTCACTGACGATGTTATTGAATGTCTATAAAAGATTGACGCTTTTGGAATCAATTCATTTGAAAATTCAATGCGCAAGTATGGCTCATCTCAGTACAGAACAACGACTCATCATCACTGGACGTTTACAGACTGGACAGTCATAAAATGTATTAGCTAGACAATTTAATGTGGTTAGAAGCACCATTAGTCGCCTTTGGAGACGATTTCGAGAAACTGGCTCAGTTGTAGACCGGCCGTGCAGTGGAAGACTTACAGTCACAACTCCTGCCGAAGACCGCTTCATACGGCTGCGTCACCTCAGGAATCGATTTGCATCTGCGACCTCAACAGTCCAGTCAATGACAGCAGCTCGTCGAATTTCAGAACAAACGGTCAGGAACCGGCTGCACGACGCTGGTCTTTAGGGTAGAAGACCCTACAGAGGCCCTGTTCTTACGGACCGGCATCTCCAGAACCAACTGCAGTGGGCGAACCAGCATCATCACTGGACCGTTGCGAATGATTAGAGAAGGGTTTGGTTTAGTGATGAATCATTCTTTCTGCTCCAGCGACACGATAGATGGAGAAAAGTTTACCGCAGAGTCCATGAGCACTACGCCCAGAATTGTCCTGATGGGGCTCCTCCACATGGTGGTGGAGGTGTACTGGTGTGGGGGACGATCAACTTCTTTGGAAGAAGTGGCCTGGTGCAAATTGAAGGACGCCTGAATGCCCAACGATGCGTCGCTGAAATTCTTCGTCTTCACGTCCTTCCACTTCTGCCTGCACCAGGGTCGACTTTTCAGCAGGATAAGGCTCGACCTCAGGCGGCATAATTCACCGCCCAGTTTCTCGCTGACAACAACGTCCAGACTATTCCGTGCCCATCCATGTCATCAGACATGAACCCAATAGAACACTTATGGGATGAACTCAACAGACAAGTCTGCCAGCGAGACGTGTCGTCAACCAATATCCGACAGTTGTCTCTTGCACTGTGGGAAGAGTAGAGAGCAATCCCACAACAACAGATCTAACGGCTAATCGGATCCATGTCAAGGAGATGTCGTTCTCTGATACAGGCCAGAGGAGGCCATACACCTTACTGAAACGGAGGCCTCAGTCGCAAAGAATAAAAGTCCAAACCAAATTTAATGAACATCATTTCATTGTTAAAGTCTTTAAATTTCTTCATGCCAAGATTGAAACATTAATTCCGTAAAATAAAATGTTGATACAAGATTGAAATTTGGTGTCCATTACGACTACAGCAGAGTTGCGTTTTTTTTTAACAGTAGATGTTAAAATTATCTTAGCACAGACAGAAAATACTCACCTGCATGCCCTTCGCGTAATAAAGTCGTCTTCCCTTCAGTTTGAAGTACCTGACCTTCCATCTCTGAAATATTCCAAGTATCATCTTCAGTACTGTCTGTCTGCCTACCTGCCTGTCTGTCTATCTGTCTGCCTGCCTGTCCGTCTACCTGCCTGCCTGTCTGTCTGCCTGCCTACCTGCCTGTCTACTTGTCTATCTGCCTGCCTGTCTGTCTATCTGTCTGCTTGTCTGTCTACCTGTCTGCCTGTCTGTCTTCCTGCCTGCCTGCCTGTCTGTCTGTCTGTCTACCTTCCTGTCTGTCCGCTGGTCACAATTCATGCTTTCGATGTATGTCACACAACTGATCACAATTCATGCTTTCACGTCATGTCACACAACTGGTCACAATTCATGCTTTCACATCATATCACACAACCGATCACAATTCATGCCTTCACTTCATGTGACACGGCTGTTACAATGTATTTTTATTATAACGTGGAGGCACCAAATTTCTCTCATGGCCAGTTTTATCACTCATGCCAATCAGTTACCAGCTAATTGTCTTCAACCGGCACTTGTGAGATGTCTACAAGAAATAAAAGACCAATACAAGCAATGCAAGAATAAGAAATCTGAAACAGCACTGGCAAATTACGACAATTTCAGTATGAGCACTAGCAAATTACGACAATTTCGGTATGAGCGCTGGCAAATTACGACAATTTCAGTATGAGCGCTGGCAAATTACGACAATTTCAGTATGAGCGCTGGCAAATTACGACAATTTCAGTATGAGCGCTGGCAAATTACGACAATTTCAGTATGAGCGCTGGCAAATTACAACACAGAATTAAAACAGACACACAGGGGACGTAACAATGATATTCATTAACTCATTATAAAAATAGTTGCATCCCTTGGTTCTATTTATTTCTTTCTGTTATGTCCCTTAATCTGCTTTCTTAAACAGCGGTTTTATCTCAGAAGGTATTTCCGTGTCCTCCTTGACCAGTAGCAAGACAAGGCGGTTATATGGTTAAGATCATACGTGGCCGATACTTGATACTGTTTATAATTTATCAGAATCATATTTTGTAGGGACTGAATATGCAAATTATAATTCAAAAGGTGTCAGCAGTTTTGATTTGCAAAGTTACATTTACAAACAAAATGCCATAAAATGGCAGCCCTCCATCAGAGTTTTGTAGACTGTGTGCGTGTGTGAAGAATTAAGTGGAGGTGAGTTCAAGTTCCTCAACGTCAAATGCCAGTTTCCCAGGAGCCATTTCCAGATCTTGAAAGAATGCTCGTCGTTCTCCTGGGGGAAGAGAGCTTCTCATCCATTCGCCCGCCCGTCCGTTACACTCATCACCAAACATCGCTATGTTACATCGCTATGTTACATCGCTATATTACATCGCTATGGCTGGATACAAGATTTCAACTCTACAACAGAAACTCCAGTTACAAAAAGATATCCGTGCTTGTTAAATGTTCTCCAACCAGTGACTAAGTTTACATTTTTTCCCCCTGATATTTTTGCCAAGATATTGCCTGCTGTTTGTCAAGCACGGAAGACAACACACATCTTTGCTTAACAGTAAACACAGAGTGTTTTTCGTGACAGACATTTCAACAACACAGAAATCATGAAACGACTGTAGCACAGAAACTGACATTTAAACAGGGCTTTAAAAAAACGCAAACAAACAATAACAAACAAGATTCAATAACAACAGTATAACTTACGGTAAATGAGCTTGTCTGCTTGTATAACATTCCGTGCTTTATGCAGTTCTGAAATATGTAAGAACAACATGTGAGACGAACAGCAGGCACGCACGCACACACGCACGTACACACACACGTACACACGCACGCACACACGCACGCATGCACACACTCTGTCTCCTGACAGTCGGAGTAAATGAAATATGCGAGAATGCTGAAACAGTCAAACATATGGCTATCTTATCTCTCTGTTATGACTATAACAACAGCCTGTCGTGCTACTGTAGTCTGAATAACGTACTAGAGAGAAGGAGAGGGGGATGGTGAGAAAGCCAAGAACAGATATGAATAAAGACTGACTATATCTGCAGCAATATAATCACCTAACATGCTGAATAGAGAGAGGGGGTGAGAGGAGACAGACAGACAGAAAGAAAGAAAGAGAAATCTGAAACAACAAAAATGAATGAAGACTGATTGTATCTGCAGCAATGATCACCTGAAATACTGAAAAGAGTGAGACAGAGAGAGAGACAGAGACAGAGACAGAGAGAGAGAGGAACATGAAACAAAAATGAATGAAGACTGATTCTATCTGCAACAATGATCACTTGAAATACTGAAAATGAGTGAGACAGAGAGAGAGAGAGAGGGGGGGGGGGGAGAGAGGAACATAGAACAAAAATGAATGAAGACTGATTGTATCTGCAACAATGATCACTTGAAATGCTGGAAAGAGACAGACAGACAGACAGAGAGGGAGAGAGACAGAGAGAGACCTGGAACAGAAATAAATGAAGATGTATCTGCATCATTTGTTTACACGCAGGAAACAAGGATGTTTTGGCAGGTAAAGTAACCGAACACACTATTGTACAAGCTCTGACAATTAAGTAATGAGACTAATTCATAAAAAATAAAATAAACAACAGCTGAAGATATATAACATGTATTTTATTCAAAGTAAGCGCCTCGTGCATTGATAAAGCGAGTGGCACGAACTAACAAACGCTGGAACGACCTCTGCAGTTCTTCTGTTGGTATGGCCCTTAAACTCGATGTTAGGCCCTTTGGATGTCATCAGTATCATCAAAGAAGGGTCCTTTCAATGGTAACTTTAATTTTGGGAATAGAAAATAATCGAAGCGAGACAAATCTGGGGAACAGGGTTGATGGTTGAGAACACAGATTTGTTTTTGGGCCAAAAATGTCTCTGTACAACTACCTCCTGGTGAGCCGGTGCATTATCATGACGAAGGGAAAAACTGCCAGGTGTTGAATACGCGGGTCGGACTCGGAGAATCTTTTTCAACGGGCGTTTCAAAATACTTAAATAAACTTTGGCAGTGACAGTCTGTCCCTCTGAAATAAATTCTTTGTGAATAACTCTTTTGGTGTCGTAGAACCACACAAACACTGTCTTCACTTTCGACTTCTGAAGAAGAATTTTTTTGTGCCTTTTGGTGATGATGATGACTTCCACTGTGCACTTTGGCATTTAGTTGTAGGATCATAGCGGAAAATCCATGTTTCATCCTCTGTAACAATCAAACTTAAGAAATGTTTATTTGTGTTATACGTTTTGATGATGTCTTTTGCTTACTCAACACGCTGGTGTTCTTCGTCATCAGACAATGCATGTGGCACAAACCGGCAAGCAACTTTTTTGTTGCTCAAATCTTCCACTAAAATTTTACGAATGGTCTCTCGGTTAACACCAAATTCATCTGCCATCATCCTCACAGTCAAGCAACGATCTTCTTGTATCCGTTCTCTGATTTTTGGTTCCTCATTAAGAATAGAAATTGGGCGTCCACGTCTAGTTGTATTTGTAATCGTTTCCACACCACTTTTAAATCGTGAATAACACCTAAATATCTGCGCACGAGATAAATAATTATCCCCCAAAACTTGTCGCATCAATGCAACTGTCTCAATGGCACTTTTTCCGAGTTTTAAACAGGATTTAATGTTAGCTTTTTGCTCCATGCTGATTACGTGACAATGCACCTCTGACTAAGTCATCAAAATAACAGCTTGTTTGTCGTCTGCTTACCGGGCGGCGATTAAAAGTTGCCAGATCGTAGATGAAGGTTGCCTCTTTGATTTCCATCCTTTGCTTCACAGATGGCATTTTGTCTTGGCCATACTAAAATCAGTCTCATTACTTATTGTCGGAGCGTGTATGTGTATCTTGTAAGACAGCAAAGTTTATTAATGCGCTCTACTCTCGTGGCTAGGCGGCTGCCAATCTTACCGGAGAGTCAGGATGTGGACATCAACTTGTGAAAGAGATATCTGACTCATGATGTGGACATCAACTTGTGGAAGAGATATCTGACTCATGATGTGGACATCAACTTGTGTAACAGATATCTGACTCAGGTTGTGGACATCAACTTGTGCAAGACCTATATGACTCAGGATGTGGACATCAACTTGTGTAAGAGATTTCAGACTTAGGGTGTGAAGGCCAAAAACTGGTTTGTCTAGGACTGTACTTGTTAGCGGGTTAGAAAAGCGTAACCAACAAGCACAAACCTCCAGAGAACATACTAGCGTACAAGGGAAGCAACACTCACGTCTGGTACAAGTGCTTGTCGGGAGCTGCTAGTTCTTCCTTCCCTTTATAGCATAGAATGCTTAGGCTGAACTAGAATGTTAGATTAGGAAAGTTAGACTACCTATAAGACTACCTAGCACATTTGCTATGACTTTACGCGAGTGCGGTGACAGGTGCATATATATTTTTTTTTTTCACTCATTTACATGTCCCTTGTGGAACTTTGCCTCTCTAACAGCACTCCTGTAGGCCTCTCGGTTGTGAGCAAGATGGCATATATATATATATATATATATATATATATATATGCGGGCGTGCGTGTTTATGGAGGAAGAGAGAGAGAGGGGGGAGGGGTTGTGACCAAAAAGATACTGGGATAATGGCACTGAAAAAAAAAGAGTTTCAGTAGGAAAATTCGAAGAATTTGTGGGGTAATGTTAAAAATTAAGAAAAGTAATGATAATGATTAGGAACATTTGTGGAAGATAAAAAATCGCAATTAATTTAACATGACAGACGACTGGTGATCTGACAGAAATAGGCGTATGTGTACACAGATAAGGCGGACTGTGTCATGATCTGCGGGTATAAGATAACTTTATGTAACAATACACAGACAGGATGGACTGTGTCATGATCTGCGGGTATAAGATAACTTTATGTAACAATACACAGACAGGATGGACTGTGTCATGATCTGCGGGTATAAGATAACTTTATGTAACAATACACAGACAGGATGGACTGTGTCATGATCTGCGGGTATAAGATAACTTTATGTAACAATACACAGACAGGATGGACTGTGTCATGATCTGCGGGTATAAGATAACTTTATGTAACAATACACAGACAGGATGGACTGTGTCATGATCTGCGAGTAATAGATGACTTTATGTAATGAAGGTTCACAGGATGAAGTATGAGATAAAACTCTCAGATATCAGAAACTTGAAAACGACTTCCAGATGGCCTCACAAAATAGAAATCGTTGCATCCATCTTGCTCCGTATTCAACATGCCCACAGCTTTTCTAGTTGTACATGAAGGTACACTTTGTGTATAGTTTCCAACATTTTATAACACCAACAATGGTATTCTGCTCATAAGTGAAACTACATTTCATCCACAAAACAGCCAGGCAGGCAGGCAGACAGGTTAGGCAAATATGGTGACATGGAGTCAGATAGCCAAGCAGGCAAACAGGTAGGCAAACAAGCTGACATGGTGTCAGATAGCCAAGCAGGCAAACAGGTAGGCAAACAAGCTAACATGGGGTCAGATAGCCAAGCAGGCAAACAGGTAGGCAAACAAGCTGACATGGTGTCAGATAGCCAAGCAGGCAAACAGGTAGGCAAACAAGCTGACATGGTGTCAGATAGCCAAGCAGGCAAACAGGTAGGCAAACAAGCTGACATGGAGTCAGATAGCCAAGCAAGCAAACAGGTAGGCAAACAAGCTGACATGGTGTCAGATAGCCGGGCAGGCAGACAGGCAGGTAAACAAGATTACACGGAGTGATATAGCCTGGCAGGCAGACAGGTAGGCAAACAAGATTACATGGAGTGAGATAGCCAGGTAAGCAAACAAAGTGGCACAGAGGCAGAAAGGCGGGCAGGCAGATAGGTAGGCAAACAAGCTGACATGGAGTGAGATAGCCAAGCAGGCAGACAGGTAGGCAAACAAGCTGACATGGCGGCAGATAGTCGGGCAGGCAGACAGGTAGGCAAACAAACTGACATGGAGGCAGATAGCGGGGCAGGCAGACAGGTAGGCAAACAAGTTGACATGGCAGCAGATAGTCAGGTAGGTAAACAAGCCGACATGGCGGCAGATAGACAGGTAAGCAAACAAGCTGACATGGCGGCAGATAGACAGGTAGGCAAACAAGCTTTCATGGATTCAGACAGCCAGACAGGAAGACGGGTAGGCAAACAAACTTACATAGAGTCAAACAGACAGGCAGACAAACTAACAGGAAGGAAGATCACACCAGGCAAGCAGATAAACGGACAGGCAGACAAACAGACAAGAAGGCAGATAAACAGGTAGACAGACAAACGGACAGGAAGACAGCCAGACTGATGACCTGATAAACCGTGAAAAACAATGCTTCAGTTTGCCAACATGGCTCCTGTTCCTATGCTAAAGGAACTCTGTCGCCGACACTGAAGGAAAACAAAAAGAAAAGAAACACGGCTAAGATAGAGAAAACGGCCCCGGACACACAAGACTAGACTAAACGTATCAGCCAAAGAATGCCCGAGTTTATAAACACACGTGAGATAGAATGAGACCAGCGCGGGACAGAGACAGACCACGGAGCAAGTCATACCAGACGCCAAGTTTACTTTAATTTAGAAAGTGAACAAAAAGGGAGAGAAGAGATGTTGAGGGAGAATGGCGGGCCACACACAATAAGTTTGTAGACAACTGACTGACGAAACCGTGAGTGCTGGATTTCTGTAACTGTATACAAGCCGGTACTCACAGAGACACAGCTAACTCGGGGAGTCACTGCAGTCAGCCTTTCTAAGAGAGATTGCACATGATGATGATGATGTACCCTTGTGTGAGGAAGACACGGGGCTTTCAGCTGTTACTGCCCATGAAGTGACCGTTTACAAGGGCAGCACTGACGGTTACTTTTAGCTGTTATTTCCCATCATGTATGTTAGAAAACGAGTCCTAAAATGCTATATTGAACCTATCTTGTTATATGGAAGTGAATCATGGACAATAGGCAAGTCTGCACAAAAATCATTGGAAGCAGCAGAAATGTGGTTTATTAGAAGAATGTTGCGAATCCCCTGGACAGCAAAAATAACTAATGAAGAATGTATGAGAAGAGCTGGAGAGACAAAAAACCTTGTCAGAAAGATAAGAGAGAGACAATGTACTTTCATAGGACATGCAATGAGAAGAGGGGGCATTGAAAATATTATAACAACAGGAAAAATAGAAGGAAGCAGAGCAAGGGGAAGACCAAGAGAAATGATACTGGACAGTCTGACGGGATGGTGTGAGAGGAGATCACCAACTGAGCTGATGGCCTGCATGAAGGATCGGGTACTCTGGAGAAGCATAATAGCCAACGCCAGTCGGCACGGCACCTAATGATGATGATGATGATTCCCATCATGTGACCGTCTAAATAAAGGCTGCATAGACGGTTACTTTTAGCTGTTATTTCCCATCATGTGACCGTCTAAACAAGAGCTGCATAGACGGTTACTTTTAACTGTTATTTCCCATCATGTGACCGTCTAAACAAGGGCTGCATAGACGGTTACTTTTAACTGTTATTTCCCATCATGTGACCGTCTAAACAAGGGCTGCATAGACGGTTACTTTTAACTGTTATTTCCCATCATGTGACAGTCTAAACAAGAGCTGCATAGACGGTTACTTTTAACTGTTATTTCCCATCATGTGAACGTCTAAACAAGAGCTGCATAGACGGTTACTTTTAACTGTTATTTCCCATCATGTGACCGTCTAAACAAGAGCTGCATAGACGGTTACTTTTAACTGTTATTTCCCATCATGTGACCGTCTAAACGAGGACAGCATAGACGGTAATTTCAACTATTAGTTATATGTAATGGATATGTGTGTAAAATTCTCCTTCACTGCACGCTGTGAGCTGTGTATGACTGGTCCGATATGAATAACTGACTGAATGACTGAGAGGTCAGAATAAACTGCAGTCTTATATAAAACATATTAACAGAAGACATATGTTGAAATGTCTGCATTTATTGTTAGACAAAGATGTGTGTTGTCTCCCTTGCTTGAGGAACTTTCATCCAAACAAATCTTGACCAGAATGTGGGAGAGAAACAAGTCTGAACTTATCACTGACTGGAGAGCATTTAACAAGCACAAACTGGCGGATGTTACAGTGATAACTGTTGGCAGAACATCTACAAGACTCTCAGAACTAAACACAACAAGACCGGCGCCTTAACAAGAAATAAATATTTAAAAGACAGCAGCAGTCTCTGGGAAGCAGCAGGGAAGACCGGGAGTCTACATGTGGCTAAGACCGGGAGCCCACATGTGGCTGTACAGGAAACACACTGACTCAACACTGATTTTCCCACACCTACGGTTTCTACTTCTTGGCGGATTAACGATTCTGCCGAATGACATAATGTCACAGAAAAGTAATGACAATACTGGACTGCTGAACAAACTTTAGAAAGAAATTACTACTTTAGTTGGATAAAGTAGTAGTGAATATTTCAGCTACAACCAGCAAATTCACTCTCAATAATAAAACCAGAACATGTTGGTCAAGGTGCTGTGACCACACTGGCCGCTCAGACAACTACGTACTATCGTTTCCTTCGGGTTAAGAGACGTCTCTGAACGTCATTTTCGGAAAACCGGGGGTTATCCTGCAGCGAAAAACTGAGCCAATATTTTCTGTACAGTCCTAAACCTTGGACAAGAAATAACTGATGGTGGAAAATGTTAAGTGCAAAGAACACGAGCTGTCACTATAACGAGTGAAAACAACACAAATATAACACTTAACAAAAAAAAGCTTCAGGTATTTGGGACACACCTAACAGGACAGAAAATGTCAAGTGGAAATTAAAAGAAAAATATGTTTGGTAAAAAAACACCATCAGCAGAATGAGGAAGATCCTTACATCAAAAACAAATACCACAGCAACTAAGATTCTTAGATCTTACATCCTTCCCGTGCCGCTAAACGTCACATAGGGCCCGCATGGTAGTTCGCCAAGATTTCCTGTCCTCGGCGAGTTTTTCAGTCTCATCAAGGGATCTTATGCCCACTGAACTGGCGTCTCTTAACAATGTCCTCACGTGGTCGACCTCTTTTTCTTCGGCCTGTCGTGTTCCACTTGATAGCTTGTTTGGGGATTCTCTGATTTGTTTCTTCTCATCACGTGACCGACATATGTCCATCTCCTTTTTCTCATCACCCATTAGACAGGATGTTGTTTGCTCATTTGTCTTATCTCTGAGTTTTTATTGAATTCGTTCCACTTTATACCTAGTATTTTCCTTTGGCATTTGTTTTCGAAAGTCTAATTTCTTGTCTATTTCTTTAGCTGTTTTCCAGCCTTCACATGCATAAATGAGGCTGGATATTACATTTGAATTGAATAATCTTAACTTGGTTTTTGTGCTTATAACTTTTGAATGCCATATGTTCTCAAGATCCTTGAAAGTCAATGCTACTTTTGCAATTAGAATTCTAACTTCCTTTCTGGTGTCACCATCCTGGTCTATGTAGCTGCCGAAATATGCAAATTGGTTTAAACAGTTGTTCCTTTTTCCTTCTGCGAATATTTGTCCTTCGTGGTTAATGAGAAGTTTCATTATTTTTTTTTTATCTTTGTTAATTTCAAGTCCTATTTTACTATCCATTGAAGACTGGGTATCTGTGTTTTCGTGGACTGATTTTACATTATCAATGATAAGAATTATGTCATCTGCAAAATCAAGATCTTTCAGTTAGGTCTCATGTACCCAGTCAATGCCCGTTTTACCTGTGCAGTATTTTTTCATTATGAAGTACACGGCAATTCTAAAAAGCAAGGGAGATAATATACATCCTTGTTTCACGCCTGTTTCAATCTGGAACCATTCGCTCAATCCTTCTTCTGTGTTGACTGCACAAACATATCCATTGTAGAGGTCCCTAATGACGTTGATAATCTTAGATGGCATTCCATATATTCTTAAAATTTTCCACACGCAGCTGAGATTACGAATGGTAACATGCTGCATATATTCAATATTCTTTTATGGTGTTGAAGACTAGACTTTGAATAAGACAACAGAAAAGAAATTCGAGGCTCTTGAAATGTGGATATACGGAAGAATATGGCGTATCCCGTATACTTACCTGGCTTCACGGCCCTTTGGCTAAGATCGAAGCTGGCACAGAGGGTACCATGATAAACAAGGTGATCCTTCCGGAAAGGCTAAGAGTCCTAAAACCTCCACCAACGCGAGGTGGTGATCTTATCTAGCAGCACCCCTGCGGGTGTTGACAAAAATGGCGTGTCCCATGGACAGAACAGAAAAACGAAGTTCTAAACCAACTAGAAATGAAAAGAGAAATATTTCAAACCATAAAAACAAGACAGCAAAGATACGTTGGGAATGTCAAGAAGCATAATACTATACTGAAGACTCTTCTTCAGGGCAAGATCGAAGGGAAAAAAACAAGAAGACGACAGCGACATAGATGGGTGGACAACATCAAGAGATGGGCAGCGACATAGATGGGTGGACAACATCAAGAGATGGGCAGCGACATAGATGGGTGGACAACATCAAGAGATGGGCAGCGACATAGATGGGTGGACAACATCAAGAGATGGGCAGCGACATAGATGGGTGGACAACATCAAGAGATGGGCAGCGACATAGATGGGTGGACAACATCAAGAGATCTGCAGCGACATAGATGGGTGGACAAAATCAAGAGATGGGCAGCGACATAGATGGGTGGACAAAATCAAGAGATGGACAACGACATAGATGGGTGGACAAAATCAAGAGATGGACAGCGACATAGATGGGTGGACAAAATCAAGAGATGGACAGGAACCAACTTGGCCGAGTGCTTTACGAATACAAGAAATAGAGCAGAGTGGATATTCACTGCAGCCAACCTTCCGTAGGGAGACGGCACAAGATGATGATGAACACTTAACACATATCAGTGCAGTCAATGAAGAGATGTAATTTTATGTTTACTTGCCAGAAATATGCCCACTAAATAAGGACGTATATAAGAAATTTGGTCATCTAAAGAAATAGATATAAGTATCTATTCTTGGTCCTCTCCTGTTTACCATCTACATCAATGATCTTCCACTTCACCTCAAACAAAATCATCTTGTGACCTCTTTGCTGATGACTGCACATTTTACACTAATGACATTGACTGTATTAACCTTGAGCCAACTCTTCAAATTGAAATAAACAGTCTAACTAATTGGAGCAATAACAACAAAATGCTCATAAACATCAGCAAAATAAAATCCATGCTCATTACAACAAGACAGAAATTAACAAATTCACCAACAACATACTACAACTCCATGCGGGAACTTCACAGATAGAGAATGTTAGTGAACATAAAACTCTAGGTCTCTTGACTGACCACCACCTCAGCTGGAATCATCATGTAGACAATCTAAGCAAACTCACTGCACAAAAAGTTTATCAATTTACTAAAATTAAATATTTTCTTGACATAGACACCAGAAAAATATACTACATATCACAGATACAAACACACTTGGACTACTGTTCCACAGTCTGGGATGGTTGTTCCATGTCAAACATGAAAAGACTTTACTAATTTCAAAAACGAGCAGTAAAGCTTGTAGATGACAAACATGCAGCACGTATTACAAATAAAGACAAACATCTTGATATTCTACCCCTCAAGAAGAGATTTCTTTTCAACAAGGCCAAGTTAATTCATAAAATTATATCGTACAATGCTGCACCCTATCTGTGGTCGTTGTTCAAATCCAACCCAAAACACATTCAACGCTTAAGCAATTGTATTCTCCCAAAATCAAAGCTTGACATGCTTTTAAAAAAAAGCTTCTCTTCCTCAGCTGCCCACCTTCGGAATGCCCTGCAAATTCATTTAAAACGTAGAAGCAATATTCGTTCTTATAACTTTAAACTTTGTCAACATCTGTTCGATATGGACTATATGCCTCCCTAATCATAGTGTAAAGTAGTTTAAAGTACGGCTTGATTGCTGTAAATTTAAAAAAAAAATACTGCTTTTCTATAAATGTGTTTGTTTTGAATGAATGTAAGAATGCAAGTTTATTTCACGCAGTTGCATAAATCAGAGCGTGGAGTGTATGGACAACAGATAAGTTTATTATTTATTTATGTAATCATTTAATGTGTCTTCATGATTATTATGCTCACTGCGAAATGCTGAATGACTGTGACTGAGTGAAAGCTGTATGATGAAAGGCAGAATGTCAGGAGGGCCTGCGTCCCCAATTCTTAACCCTCTGAAAATAAAGTATGTTCGTTCATTCGTTCGATATAAAGAAGAAATAAGCAGAAAAACAAGATATTTAAAGAAATGTCTGGCACAAAGGATTAAGAAGCTTTATAATTATACGAAAGGCGTTCAGAAAGCAATGCACCACGTCGTTTTTTTTTCAGGTAATAATGAAGATAGAAGCATGAAATTGTGCACACTTTAAATATGGCATGTGCCGATTGTGTGAACCAAATTGCACCGCAACTGGCCAAAGAATATGGTTGCCCTAACCGTTGAAATGGAGCGTGTTAGCAACTTGTGGTATAAGCAGCGAATTGTGATAGAATTTCTAGTTGCAGAGAAGTAAACTGTTGTGAACATTCACAAGCGTCTATGTGATGTGTATGGAAGTTTTGCAGTCGATAGAAGTACAGTCAGTCGCTGGGTTCAGAGAATCAAAGAATCAATAAGTGGAGATAAGGAGTTGCATGACTGGCCGCGCTGTGGACGTCCTGCCACAGTCACCAAGGCAGAAATGTTGATTGAGTGATTGATTGATTGATCTTTATTTCAAAAGGGTTAAGAATTGGGCATGCAGGCCCGTCTGACATTCTGTCCTTTATCATACATCTTTCACTCTATTCCAGACATTCTACAAATATGCTGTTCATATAACAAACATAACTAACATTTAAGCTGAGAGACATAAAATAAAATATAACATTTACGTTTCGCTCTTAAACATTCACTCAGTACAGAAGTAACTACATACATTATAAATGACTATTTACTAAACACAATTTTCGGGACTATTCAGAAAACAATTAATTGTATTCGGTGTCTGTAAGAGTAGCTTAAGATAACTTTTAAGTTTTATAATTCATGGAGGCATGTAGTCGACATCAAATAGATATTGGGAAAGCTTGTAGTTGTAGGAAGGAGTATAATTTATATTTTTTATATAGGATTGGAGGGTATTCCAAAGATGAGCAGCAGAATAACTAAAGCTTTTCTTGTAAAGATCAAGTCTAGGTTTTGGAAGACATATGTTGTTCAAGCGTTGGCTGCACTTTGGGCTAAATTTAAACAAGTTCCATAGATAAGGCGGGGCATGCCGTGAAAGAATTTGATGTACGAACTTGGCTTTGTTGAAGTGGAACCTGTTCTTAAGAGGTAGTATTTTGATACGTTTGTGATGATTAGTTGTTTGTGCTTGATCTGTGTCACTAATAAGCTTTACTGCTCGCTTTTGGAGAGAGCAAAGCCTCTTTGTATTTGACACTGAGCAACCATCCCAAACTGTTGAGCAATAGTCTAAATGTGTTTGTATATGAGCTATGTAGTATGTCTTCCTAGTGTCTTGATCTATGAAGTGCTTAATTTTAGCTAATTGGTATACTTTTTGTGCGATGAGTTTTGTTAGACATTGCACATGAGAGTTCCAGGTCAGATGTTGGTCAATAATAAGACCTAGTGTTTTGTGCTCGCTAACGTTTTCTATCTGTGATGTTTCTGTACAGAGCCGAAGTGTTGTTTTTGTTGCGTTTTGTAGTTTCTGTCTTGTTGTTATGAGCATTGATTTTGTTTTATCGGTGTTTATAATCATGCCATTATTTTTGCTCCATCCAATTAAATTGTATAACTCGACCTGAAGAGTTGATTCTAGATTAACACAATCGTAGTCACTTGTGTAGACTGTGCAATCATCGGCAAAAAGGTCACAAGAAGAGTGTTTAAGATGAAGTGGAAGATCATTGATATAGATAGCAAAGAGCAACGGGCCTAGAATAGAATCTTGCGGAACACCAGTGTCAACTGTAGCAGAATTTGATAGAGAATTGTTGAAGAATACTACCTGTTGTCTGTCTGAAAGAAACGATGCAATTAATTTTATTAGGTCAGGATGCAGTCTATAAGTCTTTATTTTTCTTACAAGAATATCGTGGTCAATCATATCAAATGCCTTTTTAAAGTCGACAAAGATGGCACCACATAGTCTGTCGTCATTTATGTTTACTAATCAGTTTTCTGTCATTTTGGTAAGAGCTGTGTGGCAGGAATGATTGGGTCTAAAGCCTGACTGACTGTCTATGAGTAAATTGTTCTCTTGCATGTGTCGTAGGGTTATTTTGTGTATGTGTTTTTCGAGTGGTTTTGATAATGACGATAATATGGATATTGGTCTTTAGTTGGTAAGATTGTTGGATGAGTCAGATTTAAAGCGAGGATACACCTTAATGAAATGAACTTGAAATGAACTGAGAGCATTATTCTTACTGATAGGCGTATCACCACTCAACAATTGGCCTTAACGCTGTCAGTCAGCAATGGTAGTGCAAATGCTGTTATAAAAGCTCTCAGATTTTCTAAGGTTTCGCAAGATAGGTTCCTCAAAGTCTCACAAATGAACATCGATTGCAACGAAAAGCAATTTCTTCTGAATTGTTGGAGCGTTTCAATGCTGAGGGAGAGAACTTTTTGGCTAAGATCGTAACAGGTGACGAAACCTGGGCACATCATTTTGAACCTGAGACAAAACTACAGTCAATGGAGTGGCATCATCCGCAATCACCACGAAGAAAGAAATTCAAGATAACTCCTTCAGCTGGGAAGGTCATGATCACTGGCTTCTGGGACACTGAAGGTGTGATTCTTGTGGATGTTATGCCAAAAGGAGGGACAATCAATTCGCAAGCACGTTGAAAAAACTCAATCAACGTTTTCGCAGAGTTCCGTCGCACAAGAATCCAGCAGACCTGCTTCTCCTTTACGACAATGTGCGCCCTCTCACAAGTCTGGCAACACGGGAAGCAATCACCAAACTGGATTGGACTGTACTACACCATCCACCCTATAGTCCCGATTTGGTACCCTCTGATTTCCATCTGTTTGGTCCACTCAAAGGGGTAAGGTTTTAAGATGACGAAGGAGTGATTCATGCAGCGAAGAAATGGCTACATAATCAAGAGAAAATCTGGTACGGGCTAGGAATATATGCACTTGTTTCGCGCTGGCGTAAAGGCGTACAAGTTGATGGGGATTATGTTGAATAATACCGATGTTTACATAACATATCCATGTATATTGTGTATAAATTTCATGCTTTTTTAAAATAAGCAGTTCCTGAGAAAAACGATGTGGTGCTTTACTTTCTGAACGCCCCTCGTATAATGCACTTTAGGGTGCCCAGAAACAATAAAAAATAGACGAGAAACCTCCGGGTAAAATAATAAAAGGATGACAATGCTAGGGATGGAAGAACAACATCAAGAAACTGATAGCAGCCACCTAGTCTAAGTTTAACATAAAAAATAGGACACTGGTTAAGGTGGAATTACACAGGAACCAACTTTCACAGTGGACGTGGCACTTGATGATGTTTCATGACATGAGATAAAGGCTGTATGCACTACAGTCTCGCTACCCCGTCTGAGATAAAAACATCTGGACAACGCTGTCAAGTGTTGGTCAAGGAAGAGCCAAGAGTCCAGGATGGTCCTAACAGCTTCACGTAGCCAGGCTTGATGAGGTTTACAGTCCTGATAAGAGTCGGTGATGTTGGCGGTTTATGCTTTCCCTGTTCGGGTTGCTTGCTCAGTGTAGTGTGTGCAATCTTTCATCGCTTCTTCACTGTAGTTTACTGTTGATAAGATCTCTTTTGCCGTTAACCAGATTGTAGTCATATGTAATTCCTAACTATTCAGTCAGTCATTTGCATGTCCCTTGCAGAACTTTACCTCCCTAACAGCACTCCTGTTGGCCTCTCGGTCGTAAGCAAGATGGCCTGCTGCTGATGCATCCATTTGCAGATTATCAACGATGTCTTGCACCCGTCTTCACCTTGGTCTTCCTATCTTTCTTTTTCCCAATATGTACCCTTCCAAGACAGTCTTCTCTAGATTATCATGACGTTTAATATGTCCAAAATATTTAAGTTTTCTTTGTTTAATCATCTTTACTAGCCAGGCTTCTTCAATATTAAGTTCTTGTAGTATGGATATATTGTTCTTTTTTGTGTCCACGATATTTGGAGAACTCTTCTGTAGCATTTACATTCAAAGGCATTTATGTCTTTCTCAGCTGTTTTGTTAAGTGTCCAGGTCTCACAGGCATATGTTGCGATGGGAAAGATGCATGCCCTTAAAAATCTTATTTTTGTGGCTCTGTCTGCTCCTCTCCACAGATTCTTTATTTGTTTTACTTTCTGAAGAGCGACAGGTGTCCTCCTTTTAATTTCCCTCATTGTATCTCCATTATTAGTTAGTAGTGATCCAAGATATTCAAAACTCTCCACTTCTGGATGACTGACAACTCACTACCAAAAATAGCACTAAGATGGACACCACAGGGGAACAGAAGTAAGGGTAGACCAAAAGAGACATGGAGAAGAACAACAGAAAGGATGTTGAGCAATAGAGGGCTCACCTGGGCAAGAGCAGAAAAAAAGGCGAAGGACAGGCATTTGTGGAAAACCCTTGTGGAAGCCCCATGTGCCCTGGGCACTTAAGGTTCAGAGAGAGAGTATGGATAAATTTGTTCATTTTTGTGTCCATGATACTTGAAGAACTCTTCTGTAGCATTTACATTTAAAGGCATTTATGTGTTTCTCGGCTGTTTTGTTAAATATTTTACTGGAGTGTAATATGTAACCTGAAACTATTACTATGTAATATTTAACTTGAAACTATTACTATGTAATATGTAACTATTACTATGCAATATGTAACTTGAAACTATTACTAATATGGTGTATGTTTTAATATATAACTAGTACTAGATGACTGAGTTAGACAACATAGTACTATTGCCAGAATGTAATTTATATTTTATTAAATCTGCACCTGTTATTACAATGTAGTTTGCTGTAATAATCTGTATATGTTACTAGAATGCCTCTTACGTTCAAAACATGTTTAATATGACAGAGTAGGAAAAGGAGCCAGCTGGAGCCATCTGGGGCATGACGTTATGTTGGTTGCCAGCTGGTACCCTTTGTCACGATTCTTTATCTCATTTCTCAGCCAATCACCTGCTTCTGCTTGGCGCTCACCTGCATCTGTCTGGGCGCATTCTGTCCCCATCTTTCTTAGGCGGAGGATGCAAAAGGACTGTTTCATGTTTCATCTTTTGTAAGTGATCTTGGAAAAAAGGCACTTGCCGTATGTATGTCTTGCACTGTTTGTCCTTCATTTAGCATGCTCATCATACTTCTCGCCACTCAACGAGTGAATGCTCACTTTCTTCACTCTTTCTATGTCCCTGTAAAGCTTAACCCGCCAACAAGAAACTCTTTCTCATCATGAACAAAAGTGGCGAAATTCAACATGAAATATGTCAGCGAATTACACTGAAAGAGCAATATCATCATATTTCTAGAGCTTCCGTGAGAAACTTCTTTCATCATCTACGAGTCATGGCTAAAACTGGCCAAAGACTACGCCAAATGGAGAGTGACAGGGCAAGGGCGATGGGTTATTTGAGAAGAAATGAGGGCCAAAATTTAAAACTGACCAAAGCAAGTCCGAAAAGCGTGACTCGTTCCACATAAAATGGTCTTTTAATGGCATGTCAGAATGTACAGAGTAGTAATAACTGGAATGAGTGGTGAGAGAAGCCGAACTTACATACAGAACGATGGCCTGTTTATTCTGCTGACATTTTCCTGCTTCATAATCATTTGCTGAGATTAAGATATGTGTTAGTCCTTCCGGCCCGGACTAAAACAAGATATATAAGACAACTAGGACTTCTAACAATGTAGTTCTCAGGTAGTGTTATTTAAGAGCTCCCCAGCACAGACTCAAAGAAGACGTATAAGACAACTAGAACCTGTGTCAGCCGAACAGAGCCGCGCCGAGCTGCACAGTGCGGACTGCTGTTGCGCAGGCCGACCGTTCTTTTTGCGAAAAAGCGCTCTCGAGTTACGTGCGTGGGGAGAAAGGTTTTCGCACTCTTCCCGGACGGCTAGAGATTTAAGGTGTTTCGATGCAAAAGCGAGTGGTTTGTCCGTCGAGCGAAGCCTATAAACAGCTAGCCAGCCAGGTTAGTGCTAACGCGTCTGTGGTGTACTACGGTTTTGTCGACCGATGGTCTCGAAATTGCCCCATCTCTCGCAAAGAGTATCGGGTTTGCAGTATGTAATGTGTGTTGGTTGTGGGTGCCGGGCTTTCTTCTCGTTCGTTAGAGCAGAGAGAGCCGGCCACCGCCGCCGCGGTCGAAAGAGATCCGCTCTGAGCAGAGCGATGTCTCCCTTGCCCCGCGTCGGTCTTTCGGCAGATATTCGACTAAGGTTCGGTGAAGAAAGCTATCTGGTTGATCCTGCCAGTAGTCATATGCTTGTCTCAAAGATTAAGCCAAGCATATCTAAGTTCACACTGTCTCACGGTGAAACCGCGATTGGTTCATTAAATCAGTCGAGGTTCCTTAGATGACAAGATCCTACTTGGACAACTGTGGTAATTCTACAGCTAATACATGCCTTAACAAGCTCCGACCCCCGTGGAAAGAGCGCTTTTATTAGTTCAAAACCAATCGTCGTTGCCCTTTGCAGAGCACGGCGTCCCAACTGGTGACTATGGATAACTTTGTGCTGATAGCATGGCCTTCTGTGCCGGCAACGCATCTTTCAAATGTCTGCCCTATCAAATGCGAATGGTACGTGACATGCCTACTATAACAGGTAACGGGGAATCAGGGTTCGATTCTCGCTGCTGGCGAGATTCTTCAGCTGCCGTGCGTGGAGTGGGGCTCCTCCTGGCCAGTGAAGAAAGGTGCAAATGGGGTTGCCGCGCGGCACCACTGTAGGAAAGGTGAAAGAAAGGATTAAGTGAAGTAAATAGTAGTCAAACCACGGCACCTCTGGTCTGGAGGTAGGCCACGTCCTAAATGCACTCATACCGGGCGAAATGCCTGAACCGATGAGGTTAAGTCACTGCTGGCGAGATTCTTCGGATGCCACGCGTGGAGTGAAACTCCTCCCGGCCAAGGAAGAAAATGTGGAAAAACAATTAGAGTTGCTGTGTGGCGCCGATGTGAAAAGGTGATGGAAAGGATAAAGTGAAGCTTAATCGCTATGACCAGTAGTATCGAGGCGAGAGCTACCCATACCACGGCACCTCTGCTCTAGAGGCCGGCCCCGTCCGAAATACACCTACACTGGTGAAATATGCCTAAACCGGCTTACAACAGGGGTGAAACTTGATGGCTACGCATGTCACTGTACCTCCGCTCTAGAGGTCGGTCACGTCCGATATACACCCATACTGGTGAAATGTGCCTAAACCGGCTTCCACCAGGGGTGAAACTTGATGGCTACGCATGTCACGGCACCTCCGCTCTAGAGGTCGGTCATGTCCTAAACACGCCCATACTGGGATAATATGCCTAAACCGGCTCAACCTAGGGGTGGAAGTCATTAGTGGCGAGGATTCCGTCCTGGTCACAACTAGGAAGGGTAGCGGCCACAACCACAAAATGCTGAAGTCGGAGACACTGGACCAGTGCAGTCTGGATAGGCAACCACCTCTCATCCGACGGGGACGTATACGTATTCTAATCACGGTGATGTTTTCCGGTGAGAAAGTCCAGCGCTGGACTGGATGGGCAACCACCTCTCACCTGGTGGTATCTCAAAACACGTCGAGGTTTTCCAGGAGAAAGTCCAACTCTAGACTAAACTGGTGCAATGAAAACCACGGTGTCACGCAAACCCGCTTCTGAGACCCACCAAGAATACAGGCTCAAGCCCTGCGATACTCTGAACCTCTCGTGGTCCTCTCGCAGATTTCGGACCACACGGGGGACCACTATGGGACCTATCGAGGATCACAGGCGTAAATTCAGTAGGACCACAGGGTGGTCTTGGTGATAGAAGCGAACGAAGAAGAAGAAGGGAACTAGAACTTGTAACAATGTAGTTCTCATATAGTGTTATGTAAGGGTTCTCCCAGCCCGGACTACAAGAAGACTTATAAGACAACTAGGACCTCTAACAATGTAGATCTCATATAGTTTTATTTAAGGGTTCTCCTAGCCCGGACTAAAATAAAACGTATAAGAAAACTAGGACTTCTAACAATGTAGTTCTTATGTAGTTTTATTTAAGGGTTCTCCTAGCCCGGACTACAAGAAGACGTTTAAGAAAACTAAGAATTCTAACAATGTAGATCTCATATAGTGTTATTTAAGGGTTCTTTTTATCCATTCTTTTTTCTTTAACTGTCTACACATATTATTCTTTCTACAAATTTTGCAAAATTCCACACAAACAATTATTTAGTTTCGTATTGGCTGTATATGCTAGCTGTTTATTCTAGTGTGTATGTGTGTGTGTTCTTCCACCTTTTTCTTGTTGATTGCGCATCTTAGCTGTTTATTCTAGTGTGTGTTCTTCTACCTCTTGCTTGTTGGTTGTACATGTTGGCTGTTTATTCTAGTGTGTGTTCTTCCACCTCTTGCATGTTGGTTGTACATATTAACTGTTTATTCTAGTGTGCGTGTGTGTGTGTGTCTTCTTCCACCTCTTTCTTCTTCGTTGTACATGTTAGCTGTTTCTTCTAGTGTGTGTTTGTGTGTGTTTCCATCTCTTTCTTGTTGGTTGAACATGTTAGCTGTTTATTCTATTGTGTGTGTTCTTTATCTCTTTCTTGTTGGTTGAACATGTTAGCTGTTTATTCTAGTGTGTGTGTTCTTTATCTCTTTCTTGTTGGTTATGCATGTTAGCTGTTTATTATAGTGTGTATGTGTTTTCTTCATCTCTTTCTTGTTGATTGCGCATCTTAGCTGTTTATTCTCGTATGTGTGTGTTACTCCATCTCTTTCTTGTTTGGTAGTACATGTTGGCTGTTTATTCTAGTGTGTGTGTGTGCTTTCTTCCACCTCCTGCTTCCTCCTGTACACGTTAGCTGTTTATTCTAGTGTTTGTGTTCTTCCACCTGTTTCTTGTTGTTTGCACATGTTAGCTGTTTAATCTAGGGTGTGCGTGTTTGTTTCTACCTCTTTCTTGTTGGTTGTACATGCTAGCTGTTTGTACATGCTAGCTGTTTATACGTGTGTGTGTGGTCTTCCACCTCTTTCTTGTTGGTTGTACATGTTAGCTGTTTAATCTAGGGTGTGCGTGTTTGTTTCTACCTCTTTCTTGTTGGTTGTACATGCTAGCTGTTTGTACATGCTAGCTGTTTATACGTGTGTGTGTGGTCTTCCACCTCTTTCTTGTTGGTTGTACACGTTAGCTGTTTATTCGTGTGTATGTGTGTGTGTGTTTCCACCTCTTACAAACTCTCCTGCACACTGACTGTGTCCATCACACTGGGGAAAGTCATTCAGTTTCAGCCATGTCCCTCTAGCTGTGACTTCCAGCTTTAGATTTGCACCATTACGCTTTAGCGTTGTCTATATGTTTGCCAGTTTCACGTGCGCCACTTCCGTCTGTTCTAGACTCAGATAAGCTTTTATTGCTTCCTCCAAACGTCCATGAACTCACAATCCAGTTTCCCATTTTGTCCCTCTCGCCTGAGCCAACGTGTTACTGTCCTGCCCCTAGCAAGATGGCCGCCTCTCTAGTCTGATTATCCGGTCCACCACAGACTGACCTCTACTTGATTTGCTCGGACAGTCTGGAGACAGTCACAGACTTTCAGCATATGCTGGCTGTTATACTAAACAGACAATTTCCATTTCTTTGCTCCACATATAAACTGTCTAGCCGGCCATATTTCTTCCACGTCTTATTATGGACAGACTTCAATTGAGATTAATCGCTTTAGCGCCTGGTCTGTTATTTTGTTCTTCTACCTCTTGCTTGTTGGTTGTACATGTTGGCTGTTTATTCTAGTGTGTGTTCTTCCACCTCTTGCATGTTGGTTGTACATATTAACTGTTTATTCTAGTGTGCGTGTGTGTGTGTGTCTTCTTCCACCTCTTTCTTCTTCGTTGTACATGTTAGCTGTTTCTTCTAGTGTGTGTTTGTGTGTGTTTCCATCTCTTTCTTGTTGGTTGAACATGTTAGCTGTTTATTCTATTGTGTGTGTTCTTTATCTCTTTCTTGTTGGTTGAACATGTTAGCTGTTTATTCTAGTGTGTGTGTTCTTTATCTCTTTCTTGTTGGTTATGCATGTTAGCTGTTTATTATAGTGTGTATGTGTTTTCTTCATCTCTTTCTTGTTGATTGCGCATCTTAGCTGTTTATTCTCGTATGTGTGTGTTACTCCATCTCTTTCTTGTTTGGTAGTACATGTTGGCTGTTTATTCTAGTGTGTGTGTGTGTGCTTTCTTCCACCTCCTGCTTCCTCCTGTACACGTTAGCTGTTTATTCTAGTGTTTGTGTTCTTCCACCTGTTTCTTGTTGTTTGCACATGTTAGCTGTTTAATCTAGGGTGTGCGTGTTTGTTTCTACCTCTTTCTTGTTGGTTGTACATGCTAGCTGTTTGTACATGCTAGCTGTTTATACGTGTGTGTGTGGTCTTCCACCTCTTTCTTGTTGGTTGTACATGTTAGCTGTTTAATCTAGGGTGTGCGTGTTTGTTTCTACCTCTTTCTTGTTGGTTGTACATGCTAGCTGTTTGTACATGCTAGCTGTTTATGCGTGTGTGTGTGGTCTTCCACCTCTTTCTTGTTGGTTGTACACGTTAGCTGTTTATTCGTGTGTATGTGTGTGTGTGTTTCCACCTCTTACAAACTCTCCTGCACACTGACTGTGTCCATCACACTGGGGAAAGTCATTCAGTTTCAGCCATGTCCCTCTAGCTGTGACTTCCAGCTTTAGATTTGCACCATTACGCTTTAGCGTTGTCTATATGTTTGCCAGTTTCACGTGCGCCACTTCCGTCTGTTCTAGACTCAGATAAGCTTTTATTGCTTCCTCCAAACGTCCATGAACTCACAATCCAGTTTCCCATTTTGTCCCTCTCGCCTGAGCCAACGTGTTACTGTCCTGCCCCTAGCAAGATGGCCGCCTATCTAGTCTGATTATCCGGTCCACCACAGACTGACCTCTACTTGATTTGCTCGGACAGTCTGGAGACAGTCACAGACTTTCAGCATATGCTGGCTGTTATACTAAACAGACAATTTCCATTTCTTTGCTCCACATATAAACTGTCTAGCCGGCCATATTTCTTCCACGTCTTATTATGGACAGACTTCAATTGAGATTAATCGCTTTAGCGCCTGGTCTGTTATTTTCTTCTTATACTCCAGCATACTCCTTTTTTTTCTTCCGCTAGCATACTTTCCTGCTTTATTTTCATCTTCCCAGCATCTTTTTTGTTGATTTTAGTCACAAATCTTCTCTCTCTCTCTCTCTCTCTCTCTCTCTCTCTCTCTCTCTCTCTCTCTCTCTCTCTCTCTCTCTCTCTCTCTCTGCTTGAGTGTCGTAATTTTTTAAAATACTGCTTTTCTATAAATTTGTTAGTTTTGAATTAATGTAAGAATGCAAGTTTATTTCTTGTTCTTGCATAAATCAGAGAGTAGAGTGTATGGACATGAGATAAGTTTATTATTTATTTATGTAATCATTTAATGTGTCTTCATGATTACTATGCTCATTAACAAATGCTGAATGACTGTGACTGAGTGAAATCTGTATGATGAAGGGCAGAATGTTAGATGGGTCTGCGTGCCCAATTTTTAACCCTTTGAAAACAAAGTATGTTCGTTCTCTCCCTCTCTCTCTCTCCCTCTCTCTCCTTTTCTCGTTACATTCTTTCATGTGTATTTTTCTCATCATGACGTAGTAATCGATCTAGTCCACAACACAGTGAGGACACTTTTACCATCAACGAAAAACACATGCGTACTAATAAACTGATAACTACGTCAAACTTGCTTCAGTAACCGGACATGGTGGTACTAATAAGTGATAACTACGTCAAACTTGCTTCAGTAACCGGACATGGTGGTACTAATAAAGTGATAACTACGTCAAACTTGCTTCAGTAACCGGACATGGTGGTACTAATAAAGTGATAACTACGTCAAACTTGCTTCAGTAACCGGACATGGTGGTACTAATAAAGTGATAACTACGTCAAACTTGCTTCAGTAACCGGACATGGTGGTACTAATAAAGTGATAACTACGTCAAACTTGCTTCAGTAACCGGACATGGTGGTACTAATAAAGTGATAACTACGTCAAACTTGCTTCAGTAACCGGACATGGTGGTACTAATAAAGTGATAACTACGTCAAACTTGCTTCAGTAACCGGACATGGTGGTACTAATAAAGTGATAACTACGTCAAACTTGCTTCAGTAACCGGACATGGTGGTACTAATAAAGTGATAACTACGTCAAACTTGCTTCAGTAACCGGACATGGTGGTACTAATAAAGTGATAACTACGTCAAACTTGCTCAGTAACCGACATGGTGGTACTAATAAAGTGATAACTACGTCAAACTTGCTTCAGTAACCCGACATGGTGGTACTAATAAAGTGATAACTACGTCAAACTTGCTTCAGTAACCCGACATGGTGGTACTAATAAACTGATAACTACGTCAAACTTGCATCAGTAACCCGACATGGTGGTACTAATAAAGTGATAACTACGTCAAACTTGCTTCAGTAACCGGACATGGTGGTACTAATAAACTGATAACTACGTCAAACTTGCTTCAGTAACCGGACATGGTGGTACTAATAAACTGATAACTACGTCAAACTAGCTTCAGTAACAAGACATAGTGGTACTAATAAAGTGATAACTACGTCAAACTTGCTTCAGTAACCGGACATGGTGGTACTAATAAAGTGATAACTACGTCAAACTTGCTTCAGTAACCGACATGGTGGTACTAATAAAGTGATAACTACGTCAAACTTGCTTCAGTAACCGGACATGGTGGTACTAATAAAGTGATAACTACGTCAAACTTGCTTCAGTAACCGGACATGGTGGTACTAATAAAGTGATAACTACGTCAAACTTGCTTCAGTAACCGGACATGGTGGTACTAATAAAGTGATAACTACGTCAAACTTGCTTCAGTAACCGGACATGGTGGTACTAATAAAGTGATAACTACGTCAAACTTGCTTCAGTAACCGGACATGGTGGTACTAATAAAGTGATAACTACGTCAAACTTGCTTCAGTAACCGGACATGGTGGTACTAATAAAGTGATAACTACGTCAAACTTGCTTCAGTAACCGGACATGGTGGTACTAATAAGTGATAACTACGTCAAACTTGCTTCAGTAACCGGACATGGTGGTACTAATAAATGATAACTACGTCAACTTGCTTCAGTAACCGGACATGGTGGTACTAATAAAGTGATAACTACGTCAAACTTGCTTCAGTAACCGGACATGGTGGTACTAATAAAGTGATAACTACGTCAAACTTGCTTCAGTAACCGGACATGGTGGTACTAATAAAGTGATAACTACGTCAAACTTGCTTCAGTAACCGGACATGGTGGTACTAATAAAGTGATAACTACGTCAAACTTGCTTCAGTAACCGGACATGGTGGTACTAATAAATGATAACTACGTCAAACTTGCTTCAGTAACCGGACATGGTGGTACTAATAAATGATAACTACGTCAAACTTGCTTCAGTAACCGGACATGGTGGTACTAATAAACTGATAACTACGTCAAACTTGCTTCAGTAACCGGACATGGTGGTACTAATAAAGTGATAACTACGTCAAACTTGCTTCAGTAACCGGACATGGTGGTACTAATAAACTGATAACTACGTCAAACTTGCTTCAGTAACCGGACATGGTGGTACTAATAAACTGATAACTACGTCAAACTGCTTCAGTAACCGGACATGGTGGTACTAATAAACTGATAACTACGTCAAACTTGCTTCAGTAACCGGACATGGTGGTACTAATAAACTGATAACTACGTCAAACTTGCTTCAGTAACCGGACATGGTGGTACTAATAAACTGATAACTACGTCAAACTTGCTTCAGTAACCGGACATGGTGGTACTAATAAACTGATAACTACGTCAAACTTGCTTCAGTAACCGGACATGGTGGTACTAATAAACTGATAACTACGTCAAACTTGCTTCAGTAACCGGACATGGTGGTACTAATAAACTGATAACTACGTCAAACTTGCTTCAGTAACCGGACATGGTGGTACTAATAAACTGATAACTACGTCAAACTTGCTTCAGTAACCGGACATGGTGGTACTAATAACTGATAACTACGTCAAACTTGCATCAGTAACCCGACATGGTGGTACTAATAAAGTGATAACTACGTCAAACTTGCTTCAGTAACCGGACATGGTGGTACTAATAAACTGATAACTACGTCAAACTTGCTTCAGTAACCGGACATGGTGGTACTAATAAACTGATAACTACGTCAAACTAGCTTCAGTAACAAGACATAGTGGTACTAATAAAGTGATAACTACGTCAAACTTGCTTCAGTAACCGGACATGGTGGTACTAATAAAGTGATAACTACGTCAAACTTGCTTCAGTAACCCGACATGGTGGTACTAATAAAGTGATAACTACGTCAAACTTGCTTCAGTAACCGGACATGGTGGTACTAATAAAGTGATAACTACGTCAAACTTGCTTCAGTAACCGGACATGGTGGTACTAATAAAGTGATAACTACGTCAAACTTGCTTCAGTAACCGGACATGGTGGTACTAATAAAGTGATAACTACGTCAAACTTGCTTCAGTAACCGGACATGGTGGTACTAATAAAGTGATAACTACGTCAAACTTGCTTCAGTAACCGGACATGGTGGTACTAATAAACTGATAACTACGTCAAACTTGCTTCAGTAACCGGACATGGTGGTACTAATAAAGTGATAACTACGTCAAACTTGCTTCAGTAACCGGACATGGTGGTACTAATAAAGTGATAACTACGTCAAACTTGCTTCAGTAACCGGACATGGTGGTACTAATAAAGTGATAACTACGTCAAACTTGCTTCAGTAACCGGACATGGTGGTACTAATAAAGTGATAACTACGTCAAACTTGCTTCAGTAACCGGACATGGTGGTACTAATAAACTGATAACTACGTCAAACTTGCTTCAGTAACCGGACATGGTGGTACTAATAAACTGATAACTACGTCAAACTTGCTTCAGTAACCGGACATGGTGGTACTAATAAAGTGATAACTACGTCAAACTTGCTTCAGTAACCGGACATGGTGGTACTAATAAAGTGATAACTACGTCAAACTTGCTTCAGTAACCGGACATGGTGGTACTAATAAAGTGATAACTACGTCAAACTTGCTTCAGTAACCGGACATGGTGGTACTAATAAAGTGATAACTACGTCAAACTTGCTTCAGTAACCGGACATGGTGGTACTAATAAAGTGATAACTACGTCAAACTTGCTTCAGTAACCGGACATGGTGGTACTAATAAAGTGATAACTACGTCAAACTTGCTTCAGTAACCGGACATGGTGGTACTAATAAAGTGATAACTACGTCAAACTTGCTTCAGTAACCGGACATGGTGGTACTAATAAAGTGATAACTACGTCAAACTTGCTTCAGTAACCGACATGGTGGTACTAATAAAGTGATAACTACGTCAAACTTGCTTCAGTAACCGGACATGGTGGTACTAATAAAGTGATAACTACGTCAAACGTGCTTCAGTAACCGGACATGGTGGTACTAATAAACTGATAACTACGTCAAACTTGCTTCAGTAACCGGACATGGTGGTATGTGTGTGTTACTCCATCTCTTTCTTGTTTGGTAGTACATGTTGGCTGTTTATTCTAGTGTGTGTGTGTGCTTTCTTCCACCTCCTGCTTCCTCCTGTACACGTTAGCTGTTTATTCTAGTGTTTGTGTTCTTCCACCTGTTTCTTGTTGTTTGCACATGTTAGCTGTTTAATCTAGGGTGTGCGTGTTTGTTTCTACCTCTTTCTTGTTGGTTGTACATGCTAGCTGTTTGTACATGCTAGCTGTTTATACGTGTGTGTGTGGTCTTCCACCTCTTTCTTGTTGGTTGTACATGTTAGCTGTTTAATCTAGGGTGTGCGTGTTTGTTTCTACCTCTTTCTTGTTGGTTGTACATGCTAGCTGTTTGTACATGCTAGCTGTTTATACGTGTGTGTGTGGTCTTCCACCTCTTTCTTGTTGGTTGTACACGTTAGCTGTTTATTCGTGTGTATGTGTGTGTGTGTTTCCACCTCTTACAAACTCTCCTGCACACTGACTGTGTCCATCACACTGGGGAAAGTCATTCAGTTTCAGCCATGTCCCTCTAGCTGTGACTTCCAGCTTTAGATTTGCACCATTACGCTTTAGCGTTGTCTATATGTTTGCCAGTTTCACGTGCGCCACTTCCGTCTGTTCTAGACTCAGATAAGCTTTTATTGCTTCCTCCAAACGTCCATGAACTCACAATCCAGTTTCCCATTTTGTCCCTCTCGCCTGAGCCAACGTGTTACTGTCCTGCCCCTAGCAAGATGGCCGCCTCTCTAGTCTGATTATCCGGTCCACCACAGACTGACCTCTACTTGATTTGCTCGGACAGTCTGGAGACAGTCACAGACTTTCAGCATATGCTGGCTGTTATACTAAACAGACAATTTCCATTTCTTTGCTCCACATATAAACTGTCTAGCCGGCCATATTTCTTCCACGTCTTATTATGGACAGACTTCAATTGAGATTAATCGCTTTAGCGCCTGGTCTGTTATTTTCTTCTTATACTCCAGCATACTCCTTTTTTTTCTTCCGCTAGCATACTTTCCTGCTTTATTTTCATCTTCCCAGCATCTTTTTTGTTGATTTTAGTCACAAATCTTCTCTCTCTCTCTCTCTCTCTCTCTCTCTCTCTCTCTCTCTCTCTCTCTCTCTCTCTCTCTCTCTCTCTCTCTCTGCTTGAGTGTCGTAATTTTTTAAAATACTGCTTTTCTATAAATTTGTTAGTTTTGAATTAATGTAAGAATGCAAGTTTATTTCTTGTTGTTGCATAAATCAGAGAGTAGAGTGTATGGACATGAGATAAGTTTATTATTTATTTATGTAATCATTTAATGTGTCTTCATGATTACTATGCTCATTAACAAATGCTGAATGACTGTGACTGAGTGAAATCTGTATGATGAAGGGCAGAATGTTAGATGGGTCTGCGTGCCCAATTTTTAACCCTTTGAAAACAAAGTATGTTCGTTCTCTCCCTCTCTCTCTCTCCCTCTCTCTCCTTTTCTCGTTACATTCTTTCATGTGTATTTTTCTCATCATGACGTAGTAATCGATCTAGTCCACAACACAGTGAGGACACTTTTACCATCAACGAAAAACACATGCGTACTAATAAACTGATAACTACGTCAAACTTGCTTCAGTAACCGGACATGGTGGTACTAATAAAGTGATAACTATGTCAAACTTGCTTCAGTAACCGGACATGGTGGTACTAATAAAGTGATAACTACGTCAAACTTGCTTCAGTAACCGGACATGGTGGTACTAATAAAGTGATAACTACGTCAAACTTGCTTCAGTAACCGGACATGGTGGTACTAATAAAGTGATAACTACGTCAAACTTGCTTCAGTAACCGGACATGGTGGTACTAATAAAGTGATAACTACGTCAAACTTGCTTCAGTAACCGGACATGGTGGTACTAATAAAGTGATAACTACGTCAAACTTGCTTCAGTAACCGGACATGGTGGTACTAAAAAGTGATAACTACGTCAAACTTGCTTCAGTAACCGGACATGGTGGTACTAATAGTGTTTGTTTCTACCTCTTTCTTGTTGGTTGTACATGCTAGCTGTTTGTACATGCTAGCTGTTTATACGTGTGTGTGTGGTCTTCCACCTCTTTCTTGTTGGTTGAACATGTTAGCTGTTTAATCTAGGGTGTGCGTGTTTGTTTCTACCTCTTTCTTGTTGGTTGTACATGCTAGCTGTTTGTACATGCTAGCTGTTTATACGTGTGTGTGTGGTCTTCCACCTCTTTCTTGTTGGTTGTACACGTTAGCTGTTTATTCTAGTGTGTATGTGTGTGTGTGTTTCCACCTCTTACAAACTCTCCTGCACACTGACTGTGTCCATCACACTGGGGAAAGTCATTCAGTTTCAGCCATGTCCCTCTAGCTGTGACTTCCAGCTTTAGATTTGCACCATTACGCTTTAGCGTTGTCTATATGTTTGCCAGTTTCACGTGCGCCACTTCCGTCTGTTCTAGACTCAGATAAGCTTTTATTGCTTCTGCTTCCTCCAAACGTCCATGAACTCACAATCCAGTTTCCCATTTTGTCCCTCTCGCCTGAGCCAACGTGTTACTGTCCTGCCCCTAGCAAGATGGCCGCCTCTCTAGTCTGATTATCCGGTCCACCACAGACTGACCTCTACTTGATTTGCTCGGACAGTCTGGAGACAGTCACAGACTTTCAGCATATGCTGGCTGTTATACTAAACAGACAATTTCCATTTCTTTGCTCCACATATAAACTGTCTAGCCGGCCATATTTCTTCCACGTCTTATTATGGACAGACTTCAATTGAGATTAATCGCTTTAGCGCCTGGTCTGTTATTTTCTTCTTATACTCCAGCATACTCCTTTTTTTTCTTCCGCTAGCATACTTTCCTGCTTTATTTTCATCTTCCCAGCATCTTTTTTGTTGATTTTAGTCACAAATCTTCTCTCTCTCTCCTTCTCTCTCTCTCTCTCTCTCTCTCTCTCTCTCTCTCTCTCTCTCTCTCTCTGCTTGAGTGTCGTAATTTTTTAAAATACTGCTTTTCTATAAATTTGTTAGTTTTGAATTAATGTAAGAATGCAAGTTTATTTCTTGTTCTTGCATAAATCAGAGAGTAGAGTGTATGGACATGAGATAAGTTTATTATTTATTTATGTAATCATTTAATGTGTCTTCATGATTACTATGCTCATTAACAAATGCTGAATGACTGTGACTGAGTGAAATCTGTATGATGAAGGGCAGAATGTTAGATGGGTCTGCGTGCCCAATTTTTAACCCTTTGAAAACAAAGTATGTTCGTTCTCTCCCTCTCTCTCTCTCCCTCTCTCTCTCTCCTTTTCTCGTTACATTCTTTCATGTGTATTTTTCTCATCATGACGTAGTAATAGATCTAGTCCACAACACAGTGAGGACACTTTTACCATCAACGAAAAACACATGCGTACTAATAAACTGATAACTACGTCAAACTTGCTTCAGTAACCGGACATGGTGGTACTAATAAACTGATAACTACGTCAAACTTGCTTCAGTAACCGGACATGGTGGTACTAATAAAGTGATAACTACGTCAAACTTGCTTCAGTAACCGGACATGGTGGTACTAATAAAGTGATAACTACGTCAAACTTGCTTCAGTAACCGGACATGGTGGTACTAATAAAGTGATAACTACGTCAAACTTGCTTCAGTAACCGGACATGGTGGTACTAATAAAGTGATAACTACGTCAAACTTGCTTCAGTAACCGGACATGGTGGTACTAATAAAGTGATAACTACGTCAAACTTGCTTCAGTAACCGGACATGGTGGTACTAATAAAGTGATAACTACGTCAAACTTGCTTCAGCAACCGGACATGGTCGTACTAATAAACTGATAACTACGTCAAACTGCTTCAGTAACCGACATGGTGGTACTAAAAACTGATAACTACGTCAAACTTGCTTCAGCAACCGGACATGGTGGTACTAATAAGTGATAACTACGTCAACTTGCTTCAGTAACCGACATGGTGGTACTAAAAACTGATAACTACGTCAACTTGCTTCAGTAACCGACATGGTGGTACTAATAAATGATAACTACGTCAAACTTGATTCAGTAACCGGACATGGTGTACTAATAAACTGATAACTACGTCAAACTGCTTCAGTAACCGACATGGTGGTACTAATAAAGATAACTACGTCAAACTGCTTCAGTAACCGGACATGGTCGTACTAATAAACTGATAACTACGTCAAACTTGATTCAGTAACCGGACATGGTGGTACTAAAAACTGATAACTACGTCAAACTTGATTCAGTAACCGGACATGGTGGTACTAATAAAGATAACTACGTCAAACTTGCTTCAGCAACCGGACATGGTGGTACTAATAAACTGATAACTACGTCAAACTTGCTTCAGCAACCGGACATGGTGTACTAATAAACTGATAACTACGTCAACTTGCTTCAGTAACCGGACATGGTGGTACTAATAACTGATAACTACGTCAAACTTGATTCAGTAACCGGACATGGTGTACTAATAAAGTGATAACTACGTCAACTTGCTTCAGTAACCGGACATGGTCGTACTAATAAACTGATAACTACGTCAAACTGCTTCAGTAACCGACATGGTGGTACTAATAAACTGATAACTACGTCAAACTTGCTTCAGCAACCGGACATGGTGGTACTAATAACTGATAACTACGTCAAACTGCTTCAGTAACCGGACATGGTCGTACTAATAAACTGATAACTACGTCAAACTTGCTCAGTAACCGGACATGGTGTACTAATAAACTGATAACTACGTCAAACTTGCTCAGTAACCGGACATGGTCGTACTAATAAACTGATAACTACGTCAAACTTGCTCAGTAACCGGACATGGTGGTACTAAAAACTGATAACTACGTCAAACTTGCTTCAGTAACGGACATGGTGGTACTAATAAATGATAACTACGTCAAACTTGATTCAGTAACCGGACATGGTCGTACTAATAAACTGATAACTACGTCAAACTTGATTCAGTAACCGGACATGGTGGTACTAATAAGTGATAACTACGTCAAACTTGATTCAGTAACCGGACATGGTGTACTAATAAACTGATAACTACGTCAAACTTGCTCAGTAACCGGACATGGTGGTACTAATAACTGATAACTACGTCAAACTGCTTCAGTAACCGGACATGGTGTACTAATAAACTGATAACTACGTCAACTTGCTTCAGTAACCGACATGGTGGTACTAATAAAGTGATAACTACGTCAAACTTGCTCAGTAACCGGACATGGTCGTACTAATAAACTGATAACTACGTCAACTTGCTTCAGTAACCGGACATGGTCGTACTAATAAAGTGATAACTACGTCAAACTTGCTTCAGCAACCGGACATGGTGGTACTAATAAACTGATAACTACGTCAAACTTGCTTCAGCAACCGGACATGGTGGTACTAATAAACTGATAACTACGTCAAACTTGCTTCAGCAACCGGACATGGTGGTACTAATAAACTGATAACTACGTCAAACTTGCTTCAGCAACCGGACATGGTGGTACTAATAACTGATAACTACGTCAAACTTGCTTCAGTAACGGACATGGTGGTACTAATAAACTGATAACTACGTCAAACTTGCTTCAGTAACCGGACATGGTGGTACTAATAAACTGATAACTACGTCAACTTGCTTCAGTAACCGGACATGGTGGTACTAAAAACTGATAACTACGTCAAACTTGCTTCAGTAACCGGACATGGTGGTACTAATAAACTGATAACTACGTCAAACTTGCTTCAGTAACGGACATGGTGGTACTAAAAACTGATAACTACGTCAAACTTGCTTCAGTAACCGGACATGGTGGTACTAATAACTGATAACTACGTCAAACTTGCTTCAGTAACCGGACATGGTGGTACTAATAAACTGATAACTACGTCAAACTTGCTTCAGTAACCGGACATGGTGGTACTAATAAACTGATAACTACGTCAAACTTGCTTCAGTAACCGGACATGGTGGTACTAATAAACTGATAACTACGTCAAACTTGCTTCAGTAACCGGACATGGTGGTACTAATAAACTGATAACTACGTCAAACTTGATTCAGTAACCGGACATGGTGGTACTAATAAATGATAACTACGTCAAACTGCTTCAGTAACCGACATGGTGGTACTAATAAACTGATAATTACGTCAAACTTGATTCAGTAACCGGATATGGTGGTACTAATACACTGATAACTACGTCAAACTTGCTCAGTAACCGGACATGGTGGTACTAATAACTGATAACTACGTCAAACTTGCTTCAGAACCGGACATGGTGTACTAATAAACTGATAATACGTCAAACTTGATTCAGTAACCGGACATGGTGGTAAACTGATAACTACGTCAACTTGCTTCAGTAACCGGACATGGTGTACTAATAAAGTGATAACTACGTCAAACTTGCTCAGTAACCGGACATGGTCGTACTAATAAACTGATAACTACGTCAACTTGCTTCAGTACCGGACATGGTGGTACTATAAAGTGATAACTACGTCAAACTTGCTCAGTAACCGGACATGGTCGTACTAATAAACTGATAACTACGTCAAACTTGATTCAGTAACCGGACATGGTGGTACTAATACACTGATAACTACGTCAAACTTGCTCAGTAACCGGACATGGTCGTACTAATAAACTGATAACTACGTCAAACTGCTTCAGTAACCGGACATGGTGGTACTAATAAAGTGATAACTACGTCAAACTGCTTCAGTAACCGGACATGGTGGTACTAATAAAGTGATAACTACGTCAAACTTGCTTCAGTAACCGACATGGTGGTACTAATAAAGTGATAACTACGTCAAACTTGCTTCAGTAACCGGACATGGTGGTACTAATAAAGTGATAACTACGTCAAACTTGCTTCAGTAACCGGACATGGTGGTACTAATAAAGTGATAACTACGTCAAACTTGCTTCAGTAACCGGACATGGTGGTACTAATAAAGTGATAACTACGTCAACTTGCTTCAGTAACCGGACATGGTGGTACTAATAAATGATAACTACGTCAAACTTGCTTCAGTAACCGGACATGGTGGTACTAATAAAGTGATAACTACGTCAAACTTGCTCAGTAACCGGACATGGTGGTACTAATAAAGTGATAACTACGTCAAACTTGCTTCAGTAACCGACATGGTGGTACTATAAAGTGATAACTACGTCAAACTTGCTTCAGTAACCGACATGGTGGTACTAATAAATGATAACTACGTCAAACTTGCTTCAGTAACCGACATGGTGGTACTATAAAGTGATAACTACGTCAAACTTGCTTCAGTAACCGGACATGGTGGTACTAATAACTGATAACTACGTCAAACTTGCTTCAGTAACCGGACATGGTGGTACTATAAAGTGATAACTACGTCAAACTTGCTCAGTAACCGGACATGGTGGTACTAATAAAGTGATAACTACGTCAAACTTGCTTCAGTAACCGGACATGGTGGTACTAATAAGTGATAACTACGTCAAACTGCTTCAGTAACCGACATGGTGGTACTAATAAAGTGATAACTACGTCAAACTTGCTTCAGTAACCGGACATGGTGGTACTAATAAACTGAAACTACGTCAAACTTGCTTCAGTAACCGACATGGTGGTACTAATAAAGTGATAACTACGTCAAACTTGCTTCAGTAACCGACATGGTGGTACTAATAAACTGAAACTACGTCAAACTTGCTTCAGTAACGGACATGGTGGTACTAATAAACTGATAATACGTCAAACTTGCTTCAGTAACCGGACATGGTGGTACTAATAAACTGATAATACGTCAAACTTGCTTCAGTACCGGACATGGTGGTACTAATAAAGTGATAACTACGTCAAACTTGCTTCAGTAACCGGACATGGTGGTACTAATAAGTGATAACTACGTCAACTTGCTTCAGTAACCGGACATGGTGGTACTAATAAACTGATAATTACGTCAAACTTGCTTCAGTAACCGGACATGGTGGTACTAATAAACTGATAATTACGTCAAACTTGCTTCAGTAACCGGACATGGTGGTACTAATAAACTGATAATTACGTCAAACTTGCTTCAGTAACCGGACATGGTGGTACTAATAAACTGATAACTACGTCAAACCTGCTCAGGTAACCAGACCTGATGGTAACAACATATTAAACACAGTGAGCTGAGCAATGTTAAATGATAACAATTTAAGAAAAGGTTGAGAGGAGCTGTGCTATATGCTCATATTTCTTTACGGAAGTTTAGGTTATGATGTCAACATTACTACAAACTAAACCTAAACCATAACAATGACAAAACAATAACATGTAAACAGTGATGAAACAGTAACATCTGTGCCGGGTTTGTGTAGTGTATAACAAAGGTGAGGCCGTCAATACATGAATGAATAATGTTTGGTTTTCGCTATTTTTGTACAAGTTATTTCTGAATGGTCTCTTTTGACATATCAATCTTTCAAAGTTCAGTTTATGGCAGAAACTTTGTCTACATATTGCTCTTTGTGTCAGGCAAAAACTGTTTATGTATATTGCTCTTTGTGTCAGAAATGCTATCAATATGTTGCTCTGTGTTAGAAATGATGTCAATATGCTGCTCTTTTTGTGAAGTAGCTTTGTCTATATGCTACTCTTTATGTGAAGCAGACACCTTGTCTACATGCTGTTCACATCTACATGATGTTCTTTGTTCAAGTCTCACAGATTTTAGTATAATTGGGTCACAAGCTCACTACATGACCAGTTCTGTACAGTAAATGTTATTTGTGAGAAGATAAAGCAATACACGTAATTTTAATACATACTCAGTTTTCTGGCCAAGTTCGCGATGTTTGCAGGGTGGGGGGGGGGGGGGAATTGAAAGAGGGGAATGAAATAAAAACTTGGTGGTTGCATGTGGAACAATGAAGAGAAAAATGAAGAGAAAAATGAGTCTAAACATCAATCACCATGGTTGTTTTTTAGTTAAGTAAAGATTGTTTTATAAAAAAAAAGGGTGGGCCCCGCCCTCCTTTGATCTGCGCTACTGACTTCTGTTCTCTTGATGTTGTCACACGAAAGATCCAACTATGCACGTTTCTGTTCTCTGCTGGCTCAACAAGTGTAATAACTTTTGCGAAAAGGAATAAATATGACATACTGACAGAGGGATGAAATAATATTCTGAAGAACGGACTGGCAAAATGTTACAGAATATAATCCCCTGGCTTGAATTTAATACTTCATTTTCTGGTTGTAATGTGAAAGCTGCAGTCTGTGTTAGGATAATCATCGCTTCAGGCCAGAGAAAGCTGTCATCTGTAAGTGGAGAGCTGGCTCTCGCTGTTCTATGTTGAGATGCTCCTCCTACTTCTTGTGTCCTTCACCTGACGGCCGTGTTGCTGCTGCCTGATTGCAAATATTTAATTAAAACTGAAATGAAATCCACCGACATTCAGATGAGAGTTTCAGATAAGTGGGACAACTGCGGAAAGAAGGGGCGTGGAGTCCATACAAATCAGGCAAATAAAAGGTAAGCACATACAAAATAAAATAATAAAATAATAAAAATAAGCGAGAAGATGGACAACGTCAAATTCCAGAGACCACGCCTTCAAGCTAACTCTCATTAAGAAGAGAACGTGTCAGGTTTATTCTTGTAAACATCTTGTACATTCGCACACTACACTACATGGCCCTCGAAATAGGCACACTTTTTACACTACACTATATGGCCCTCGAAATAGGCAAACTTTTTACAGTACACTATATGGCCCTCGAAATAAGCAAACTTTTAACACTTCACTACATGGCCTATGAAATAGGCAAACTTTTTACACTACTCTTTATGTGAAGCAGACACCTTGTCTACATGCTGTTCACATCTACATGATGTTCTTTGTTCAAGTCTCACAGATTTTAGTATAATTGGGTCACAAGCTCACTACATGACCAGTTCTGTACAGTAAATGTTATTTGTGAGAAGATAAAGCAATACACGTAATTTTAATACATACTCAGTTTTCTGGCCAAGTTCGCGATGTTTGCAGGGTGGGGGGGGGGGGGAATTGAAAGAGGGGAATGAAATAAAAACTTGGTGGTTGCATGTGGAACAATGAAGAGAAAAATGAAGAGAAAAATGAGTCTAAACATCAATCACCATGGTTGTTTTTTAGTTAAGTAAAGATTGTTTTATAAAAAAAAAGGGTGGGCCCCGCCCTCCTTTGATCTGCGCTACTGACTTCTGTTCTCTTGATGTTGTCACACGAAAGATCCAACTATGCACGTTTCTGTTCTCTGCTGGCTCAACAAGTGTAATAACTTTTGCGAAAAGGAATAAATATGACATACTGACAGAGGGATGAAATAATATTCTGAAGAACGGACTGGCAAAATGTTACAGAATATAATCCCCTGGCTTGAATTTAATACTTCATTTTCTGGTTGTAATGTGAAAGCTGCAGTCTGTGTTAGGATAATCATCGCTTCAGGCCAGAGAAAGCTGTCATCTGTAAGTGGAGAGCTGGCTCTCGCTGTTCTATGTTGAGATGCTCCTCCTACTTCTTGTGTCCTTCACCTGACGGCCGTGTTGCTGCTGCCTGATTGCAAATATTTAATTAAAACTGAAATGAAATCCACCGACATTCAGATGAGAGTTTCAGATAAGTGGGACAACTGCGGAAAGAAGGGGCGTGGAGTCCATACAAATCAGGCAAATAAAAGGTAAGCACATACAAAATAAAATAATAAAATAATAAAAATAAGCGAGAAGATGGACAACGTCAAATTCCAGAGACCACGCCTTCAAGCTAACTCTCATTAAGAAGAGAACGTGTCAGGTTTATTCTTGTAAACATCTTGTACATTCGCACACTACACTACATGGCCCTCGAAATAGGCACACTTTTTACACTACACTATATGGCCCTCGAAATAGGCAAACTTTTTACAGTACACTATATGGCCCTCGAAATAAGCAAACTTTTAACACTTCACTACATGGCCTATGAAATAGGCAAACTTTTTACACTACACTATATGGCCCTCGAAATAGGCAAACTTTTTACACTACACTACATGACCCTCGAAACAGGCAAACTTTTTACATTACACCACTACACAAACTGATGTGTCTGATATAGGTCTGGGGATGCATCAGAAACTGATGTACCTGGCACGGATTCACTGGAACTGATGAAGAAAGAAACGAGCCTGTGTACGATTTGACATATTGCCAGTCTCGCTTGTACTGGACTCACACAAAACAAGGAAGTTCAACAAATCTTCAACATGCTGACTTTATGCAATACCTTCAAGTTAGTGCATGACAGCATTTCCATACTGCTGAACATGTGCTTCAGTATATGACAGCATTTCCATACTGCTGAACTTGTGCTTTAGTATATGACAGCATTTCCATACTGCTGAACTTGTGCTTTAGTATATGACAGCATTTCCATACTGCTGAACTTGTGCTTTAGTATATGACAGCATTTCCATACTGCTGAACTTGTGCTTTAGTATATGACAGCATTTCCATACTGCTGAACTTGTGCTTTAGTATATGACAGCATTTCCATACTGCTGAACATGTGCTTTATTATATGACAGCATTTCCATACTGCTGAACTTGTGCTTTAGTATATGACAGCATTTCCATACTGCTGAACATGTGCTTTAGTATATGACAGCATTTCCATACTGCTGAACATGTGCTTTATTATATGACAGCATTTCCATACTGCTGAACTTGTGCTTTAGTATATGACAGCATTTCCATACTGCTGAACATGTGCTTCAGTATATGACATCATTTCCATACTGCTGAACATGTGCTTCAGTATATGACAGCATTTCCATACTGCTGAACATGTGATTTAGTATATGACAATATTTCCATACTGCTGAACTTGTGCTTTAGTACATGACAGGATTTTCCATACTGCTGAACATGTGTTTTCCACCAAACTGCTTGTATATGTAGTAAATTTCTTAAAATCAGCGACTGTTTATATGGCTCCACCAACCTTATTCTCTGAATGGACAGATGTAAAACCAAATTTCGTTCAGCATAACCAACAACAGGGACTAATCAATAGCGAGTGAGACTGACTTGAACGTGCGGACATACTGGCCGAGATTTGTCCCTAGAGAACACTAGATTTCAGTATAGATTTTATTATATAATGCCCAACATGAATTTTTTTTAATGATTTTATCACACAACCTTCATAGAAGGAGATTCTCTGATAGCTAAGCTCTCATTTCTGTGTGTAATTTATCTGCTGTTTTATCATTTCTGTTGATATACATGGGAAATTCATTTTGTCAAAATATCGTACTGTTAGTCTAGTATTAGTATTATTATTATTACCAAAAAGGCTCTGGGGTCCACCTTCTGGGAAGTAAATACTAACCACATAAACACTTTCATATGTCGAACGTCATGGAAATACGGGCCATATCATATATCCAATAAGGCTTAACGGCACGGGAAGGATATAAGATATTATTTTCTGCTTCTTATATTACTTTCTGCTTATTATATTACTTTCTGCTTTTTATATTACTTTCTGCTTCTTATATTACTTTCTGCTTCTTATGTTACTTTCTATTTCTTTCCTTGTACAAGTATAATACACTATTTTTGTTTCCTAAATTTACAAAAACTATTGTACTTTAGGTATAATACTAAACTTCTCTCTTGCACAACTGTTTCCACTTTTCCGATTTTATATTATCACTACAAAACTTCTCTCTTATACAACTGTTCTAAGTTTACTAATATTACTTTATTACTACAAAACTTCCCTCTTATAAAAGTTTTCTAGGTTTCCTAATATTACTTTATTACTACAAAACTTCCCTCTTATAAAAGTGTTCTAGGTTTCCTAATATTACTTTATTGCTACAAAACTTTCCTCTTATAAAAGTGTTCTAGGTTTCCTAATATTACTTTATTACTACAAAACTTCCCTCTTATAAAAGTGTTCTAGGTTTCCTAATATTACTTTATTGCTACAAAACTTTCCTCTTATAAAAAAATGTTCTATGTATTCCATTACTAAATTGATTACTGGCATTTACAAGTTCACGTCATAACTTGTATGCCCCTTACATTACTATTACTACGTGTTTCAACGGACAGATAATGTTTGCCTGTCAAACATTCATATTTTCTGCATCCTTCCATAGCTAAAACTATGCAGTTACATACGTATTTTTAAACAACAAACTGTTTATCGATTACATTTATGAAAGACTGCATGACGGGGTTGGGGCGGGGGGGGGGGGGGGAAGATATTTCCAAGAATGATCTATAATTAAATCTAAAATGACAAAATGATCGAAGCTGTTTCCAAATTGGACACAAACAGACTAATCCTACACACACATGGCACTTGAGTTGAGTAACAGATGCTCTGATAATGCATGTAGTTTTCATACAAGCCCACACAATAATAGCTCTCTGTCCTAGACCATCAACTGGCTTGTCTTGACTGACAGGGAAACAAAGCAGGCGGAGAACAGATATAAGTTTGTATGGCACAGTAAACAGCGCCGCTGTGGTCTGTACAAGTATCCTTCTACACCCAGACTACCATATTTATCTGCAAAGTTACCTATAAACTACAAGAAATCTGTACTATTTATAACATTATTTTGAGACTATATTCTATATATGGTCTGTATTTATAATGCAGATCTAAAGTCCATATTTACAATGTAAATCCGTATTTATAACAAAGATCTATATTTACAATATTAATCTAAATTTGAAACAAGTGTTTACATTTGAAACAAGCGTCTATATTTTGTAATATACCTCCAAAATTAAAGACACTTTCAGTCGTATATACATTTTTAAAACACGCTGATGTTGGCTGTATAGATTTTGTCGATTATCATCTTACTGAACAGTTGTTGTCATGACTGATTCTTCAATGTTACTTTCACATAATCTGTCACAGTAGCAACAAATAATGTTTGTGTTGTATGATCCGGTCTCCTTGCGCTTGCGTCCTTTGTCTTAACTTTCTGACTCTCGTTCCTTCTCATTGCACGCTTCAGCAAGGAACTGTTCTCCGTGAGGCCTGATCTTTCGCCAGCTGTTCCTAATACTTGCGGTTGATGATACAGTCTGTTAAGTATGACTATGAAATACTTTGGTACGTCAGTTCTGGTAAACGCCACGGACTCCTTCCCCCAACAAGCTAACCATATAAAACTTGCTTGTGGGTACAGTTGTCATCCATTCTTGCTACGCAGCTCCGCCATTTGAATGCAATGCTGCTGAAAGTATACACCTCTGACAGCCCATGAAAAGATGAAAACTATAATCACCAACTGCATTAAGATGCAGCGCCTGATTCTTGTTATTGTGTTGGCACACATCAGGAACTGAGAACTTGCGTGATGTTGTAGACAGCACTGCCGTGATGTTTGAAGCGCAATGTACAGCGGGTCGGATGACAGATAAAATAGCAGTATCTTTCTTTGACATTCTGTGGCAGATCCTAGAATCAGTCATGCCGCTACAATAATCACAGTGTTACCTTAACTCTCTCTCTCTCTCTCTCTCTCCTCTCTCTCTCTCTCTTCTCTTCTCTTCTCTTCTCTACGCGTATCACTCTAATATTTTACAGTCACCATTATCATCCTGAGGCGAATCCCCGGCAGAGGTTAGCAGCAGCCAATGGTCAGCTCCCGTTGTGTTATGGCAGCACGATCATCAACACAAGCTCCCCCTCCTGTTACTTATCTGATGCTACAGCCACGCACACAGCTTTTGTATCATTACTCTTCAGCTTATAACTTCCCTCTTCCAAGACACGGCTCAGTAATCTAGTGGGGCTCAGTAATCTAGTGGGGCTCAGTAATCTACTGGGGCTCAGTAATCTAGTGGGGCTCAGTAATCTACTGGGGCTCAGTAATCTACTGGGGCTCAGTAATCTAGTGGGGCTCAGTAATCTAGTGGGGCTCAGTAATCTACAGGGGCTCAGTAATCTAGTGGGGCTCAGTAATCTACACACACATGGCACTTGAGTTGAGTAACAGATGCTCTGATAATGCATGTAGTTTTCATACAAGCGCACACAATAACAGCTCTCTGTCTTAGACCATCAACTGGCTTGTCTTGACTGACAGGGAAACAAAGCAGGCGGAGAACAGATATAAGTTTGTATGGCACAGTAAACAGCGCCGCTGTGGTCTGTACAAGTATCCTTCTATACCAAGACTACCATATTTATGTGCAAAGTTACCTATAAACTACAAGAAATCTGTACTATTTATAACATTATTTTGAGACTATATTCTATATATGGTCTGTATTTATAATGCAGATCTAAAGTCCATATTTACAATGTAAATCCGTATTTATAACAAAGATCTATATTTACAATATTAATCTAAATTTGAAACAAGCGTTTACATTTGAAACAAGCGTCTATATTTTGTAATATACCTCCAAAATTAAAGACACTTTCAGTCGTATATACATTTTTAAAACACGCTGATGTTGGCTGTATAGATTTTGTCGATTATTATCTTACTGAACAGTTGTTGTCATGACTGATTCTTCAATGTTACTTTCACATAATCTGTCACAGTAGCAACAAATAATGTTTGTGTTGTATGATCCGGTCTCCTTGCGCTTGCGTCCTTTGTCTTAACTTTCTGACTCTCGTTCCTTCTCATTGCACGCTTCAGCAAGGAACTGTTCTCCGTGAGGCCTGATCTTTCGCCAGCTGTTCCTAATACTTGCGGTTGATGATACAGTCTGTTAAGTATGACTATGAAATACTTTGGTACGTCAGTTCTGGTAAACGCCACGGACTCCTTCCCCCAACAAGCTAACCATATAAAACTTGCTTGTGGGTACAGTTGTCATCCATTCTTGCTACGCAGCTCCGCCATTTGAATGCAATGCTGCTGAAAGTATACACCTCTGACAGCCCATGAAAAGATGAAAACTATAATCACCAACTGCATTAAGATGCAGCGCCTGATTCTTGTTATTGTGTTGCCACACATCAGGAACTGAGAACTTGCGTGATGTTGTAGACAGCACTGCCGTGATGTTTGAAGCGCAATGTACAGCGGGTCGGATGACAGATAAAATAGCAGTATCTTTCTTTGACATTCTGTGGCAGATCCTAGTACCTTAACTCTCTCTCTCTCTCTCTCTCTCTCTCTCTCTCTCTCTCTCTTCTCTTCTCTACGCGTATCACTCTAATATTTTACAGTCACCATTATCATCCTGAGGCGAATCCCCGGCAGAGGTTAGCAGCAGCCAATGGTCAGCTCCCGTTGTGTTATGGCAGCACGATCATCAACACAAGCTCCCCCTCCTGTTACTTATCTGATGCTACAGCCACGCACACAGCTTTTGTATCATTACTCTTCAGCTTATAACTTCCCTCTTCCCAAGACACGGCTCAGTAATCTAGTGGGGCTCAGTAATCTAGTGGGGCTCAGTAATCTAGTGGGGCTCAGTAATCTAGTGGGGCTCAGTAATCTACTGGGGCTCAGTAATCTACTGGGGCTCAGTAATCTAGTGGGGCTCAGTAATCTAGTGGGGCTCAGTAATCTACAGGGGCTCAGTAATCTAGTGGGGCTCAGTAATCTACAGAGGCTCAGTAATCTAGTGGGGCTCAGTAATCTAGTGGGGCTCAGTAATCTACAGGGGCTCAGTAATCTAGTGGGGCTCAGTAATCTAGTGGGGCTCAGTAATCTAGTGGACCTTGTAATATGTCCAAAACTCTTTTGTTCCAAAGCGTCAGATGCTAGTCATGTGTTTTATCTGCCTGCCCGACTACTGAGCTGCTTGTATGTGATAGGCAGCCTCTATTTTAAAGCTTTGAATATACTTACACCGCATCTCCTACAGTTCCATCATGTCAAACAAACGATTAACTTTCATACACTGAGCTACTTCCACTCTCTCACAGTAACAATCATCATCTTCACATATCTGCAATGTTCACTACAGATTACCTAGGAGAAGTGCAAGAAACTAGAGCATACACCTTGCTCAACGCATTTCTTCTTCTTCCTTACAAACATGCGACGTCCCACTATTGCTGCGCCATTTTCCGTTCCTCGCACTACCTTACTAATGTCATATCATTTTCCCTTCTATGTACTACCCTACTAATGTCATGTCATTTCTCTTCTATGCACTACCCCACTAATGTCATGTCATTTTCCCTTCTATGTGCTGCCCTACCAATGTCATGTCATTTTCCCTTCTATATGTTGTCCTACTGTCATGTCATTTTTCCTTCTACGCGCTGCCCACTAATGTCATGTCATTTTCCCTTCTACGCACTGCTCTACTAATGTTATGTCATTTCTCTTCTACGCACTGCCCTACTAATGTCATGTCATTTTTCCTTCTAAGCACTGCCCTACTAATGTTATGTCATTATGCATTCTACGCATTGCCCTACTAATGTCATGCCATTTTCCCTTCTATGCACTGCCCTACTAATGTCATGTCATTTTCCCTTCTATGTGCTGCCCCACTAATGTCATGTCATTTAACCTTCTACGCACTGCCCTACTAATGTCATGTCATTTTCCCTTATATGCGCTGCCTCACTAATGTCATGTCATTTTCCCTTCTATGCACTGCCCTACTCATGTCATTTTCCATTCTATGCACTGCCACACTAATGTCACGTCATTTTCCCTTCTACGCACTGCCCCACTAATGTCATGTCATTTTCCCTTCTACACATTGCTCTAATGGCATTTTCCCTTTCACGCACTGCCCCGCTAATGTCATGTCATTTCCCCTTCTACGCACTGCTCTACTAATGTCATGTCATTTCCCCTTCTACGCACTGCCCTATTAATGTCATGTGATTTTTCCCTTCTACGCACTGCTCTACTAATGTCATGTCATTTCCCCTTCTACGCACTGCCCTACTAATGTCACGCCATTTCCCCTTTCTCTGTTGTGAGCGGCCTCAGCTGGGAATGATAACTGTTAAACTTGGTGAAGCGGCATCTTCTCGGGAATGAAGGCGGCAGAGTGGACAGCTAGACTCAGGGAACCATAAGAGTGGACAGCTAGACTCAGGGAACCATAAGAGTGGACAGCTAGACTCAGGGAACCATGAGAGTGGACAGCTAGACTCAGGGAACCATGAGAGTGGACAGCTAGACTCAAGGAACTATGAGAGTGGACAGCTAGGCTCAGGGAACCATGAGAGTGGACATATTAGCTAGACTCAGGGAACCATGAGAATGGACAGCTAGACTCAGGGAACCATGAGAGTGGACATATTAGCTAGACTCAGGGAACCATGAGAGTGGACAGCTAGACTCAGGGAGCCATGAGATTGGACAGCTAGACTCAGGGAACCATGTTAGTGGACAGCTAAACTCAGGGAACCATGAGAGTGGACACGTATACCATGATAGGGAACAATGAGAGTGGACACGTATACTATGGTAGGGAACAATGAGAGTGGACACATATACCATGGTAGGGAACTATGAGAGTGGACACATATACCATGGTAGGGAACAATGAGAGTGGACACATATACCAGGGTCGGTGAACTACGGCTGACCAAGCAATGGTGCCGGCGGACACCCCGTCACTTGGTCTAGACCGCCACAGATGTGCTACTGAAACTGTGAAGGCGGTCAAGGCAGATCACTCACACAAACAAAAGAGAACCGACTGGGACAGGCGAGATATTTTCAAATAAACTACAAAAAAGAAAAAGAACTGAAAGGATAACATCAACAGCTGCAGTAGGAAGATCACGCTACAATATGTCCACTGGCCTTCTGCTTCTAAATAAACATGCCCGCATCCATTTCCACCGTGTGAGAACCCGCATCCATTTCCACCGTGTGAGAACCCGCATCCATTTCCACCGTGTGAGAACCCGCATCCATTTCCACCGTGTGAGAACCCGCATCCATTTCCACCGTGTGAGAACTCGCATCCATTTCCACCGTGTGAGAACCCGCATGAAACGACAAACTATTCCCGACTTGACCCTCCAGCCCTTGCTTATAACGGAACTGTTGTTTGTTTCTGCGCCACCTGATATATAGCACATGTTGCACGGAACAACAAAAGAGCGAAAAATACTTTGTGTTGTACTAGGCTCAAGGGCGTATGTTCAAGGACAGGTGTAAGCCAGCAGCAACACTGAACAACAACAACCCAAGCTCAGGTGCTGGTTTAGGAATAATGTCACTGAGACATCAACAGGCAAATACACAGTTCGTCTGCTAATGATTTATCACAGGCCCAGAACAAGGGCCCCAGGAAGTACACCTTGACAACTGACCTGCTATAAAACCAAGGTCACTTACACAAGCCTATTCATTCAGAAAACAACACATTTCCTGTAGCGAGGAAAATATGGGCGCTAACACCATATCCCTATGTGCGTCTAAGGAAAATATGGGCGCTAACACCATATCCCTATGTGCGTCTAAGACATGACAAGATTATCTTCATCTTTTCTTTCTTAAATAATAACGTGAAGATGGTGGCTTGTACGAAATATTGCCGTGTATTAGCAATGTTAACGCGGAGGGTTATAGTTAAATGTTGTGGCTTCTATCAGAAACGTTAACATGCTGGGTTATAGTTAAATGTTGTGGCTTCTATCAGAAACGTTAACATGCTGGGTTATAGTTAATGTTGTCGTCTACCATCAATGTTAACATGCTGGGTTATAGTTAATGTTGTCGTCTACCATCAATGTTAACATGGTGGGTTATAGTTAATGTTGTCGTCTACCATCAATGTTAACATGGTGGGTTACAGTTAATGCTGTCGTCTACCAGCAATGTTAACATGGTGGGTTACAGTTAATGCTGTCGTCTACCAGCAATGTTAACATGGTGGGTTACAGTTAATGTTGTCGTCTACCATCAATGTTAACATGGTGGGTTACAGTTAATGCTGTCGTCTACCATCAATGCTAACATGGTGGGTTACAGTTAATGCTGTCGTCTACCATCAATGTTAACATGGTGGGTTACAGTTAATGCTGTCGTCTACCAGCAATGTTAACATGGTGGGTTACAGTTAATGCTGTCGTCTACCATCAATGTTAACATGCTGGGTTATAGTTAATGCTGTCGTCTACCATCAATGTTAACATGGTGGGTTACAGTTAATGCTGTCGTCTACCATCAATGTTAACATGGTGGGTTACAGTTAATGCTGTCGTCTACCAGCAATGTTAACATGGTGGGTTACAGTTAATGCTGTCGTCTACCATCAATGTTAACATGGTGGGTTACAGTTAATGCTGTCGTCTACCAGCAATGTTAACATGGTGGGTCATAGTTAATGCTGTCGTCTACCAGCAATGTTAACATGGTGGGTTATAGTTAATGCTGTCGTCTACCAGCAATGTTAACATGGCGGTTTACAGTTAGTGTTGTCGCTTCTACTAGTAATGTTAACATGATGAGCTACACTTAATGTTGTCGCTTCTATATAAAACTTGTGGGTGCAAGTTTACAAGTTATAATCACTGGGAGGAATATGTTCTCAAGATGGTTACAGACCAACCTTTCCCCCTGACAATCTACTAACCTACTCCAGGCCAGTCTAGGACCCCCATCATGACCGCCAACCCCCTCCCCCTTCCCTTGATATACTGTGTGCTGATTCTGCCTAAATCCTCAAGCAGTCAATCAACACAACAAAACACTGACATGCAGTATAAACCACGAAATCTGAATTCAATAATACAACAATTTTAATCTCACAATGAACCCACCAACCACAAACAAGTGGCACTGACAATCAACGTGACATTAAGACATTATTCATCAATAAAGTCAAAAAAAAATGTCAGGAACAATCAATGAAAATGCAAATTAAGTCAAGAATAATATCAGTTAATAATGAAACTTCTCAGGTCTGCATTATTTACGCTGTTAGACTTATGTACCTGGGGCCCTCAGCTCAGTGGGCCCTGCCTGTGGCATTCACCACGACCATATGTGCCATTGCACTTTCATCTCCGCAGCCATTGTTGCCATTACCTACATCAACAGCATCTGTATCGATGCATACACATGGTCAATCTACATGAAAAAGCTTAATACAAAAGCATACCAATACAATCAACAGAGAAAATCACAATGACATCAGACACAAATTACCTTCTTACATGGAATGACACGAACTCTACATCACAGCTTACTGCAGAGCTACATAATCTACACCACGTGAGGTGGGAACGTGCAGAATATAACTAACTATCACCATAATACACAGGAATTTAAGGCACATCCATAAGCACAACGAAACAAGACATCACCTGGCCATTGCCTCTATCTAAACTGATGTACGCCAATGCTCCAATATATATATATATTATCCCCCCTCCCCGAAACCAACTACCAAATCACGTGGACGATGACGCACAGGTCAACGTCGTACACCCCTCAATCTAAGCGTGTATCATCCACACCTACCCGCAGTGTTAACATGGTGGGTTACAATTAATGTCTCTCCTACGCGCAACGTTAACATGGTGGGTTATACTTAATGTTGTTGCTCCTACCAGCAACGTTAACATGGTGGGTTATACTTAATGTTGTTGCTCCTACCAGCAACGTTAACATGGTGGGTTATAGTTAATATTTTCGCTTCTACCACCAATGTTAACACGATGGGTTATAGTTAATGTTGTCGCTTCTACCAGCAACGTTATCATGGTGGGTTATAGTTAATGTTGTCGCAACGTTAACACAGGGAGTTATCGGTAATACTGTTGCTTCTTAACGGAAACGTTAATATGATGGGTAACAGTAAAGTTAATATGATGGATTATGGGCAACACTGCTGGTTCTAACAACAATGTTAACATGGGGAGTTATAGGTAACGTCGCTGCTTCTAACAGTAACGTTAACATGGGGAGTTATAGGTAACGTCGCTGCTTCTAACAGTAACGTTAACATGGGGAGTTAATACTGTTGCTTCTATCAGTAACGTTAACATGGGGAATTAATGTTGCTGCTTCTTACAGTAACGTTAACATGGGGAGTTACAGGTAATGTTGTTGCTTCTAACATGGGGAGTTATAGGTAATGTTGTTGCTTCTAACATGGGGAGTTACAGGTAATGTTGTTGCTTCTAACATGGGGAGTTACAGGTAATGTTGTTGCTTCTAACATGGGGAGTTATAGGTAATGTTGTTGCTTCTAACATGGGGAGTTAAAGGTAATGTTGTTGCTTCTAACATGGGGAGTTATAGGTAATGTTGCTTCTAACATGGGGAGTTACAGGTAATGTTGTTGCTTCTAACATGAGGAGTTACAGGTAATGTTGTTGCTTCTAACATGGGGAGTTACAGGTAATGTTGTTACTTCTAACATGGGGAGTTGCAGGTAATGTTGTTACTTCTAACATGGGGAGTTGCAGGTAATGTTGTTGCTTCTAACATGGCGGGTTACGAGTAATGTTGCCCCTCCTATTAGCGGATTTAACAAGTGGAAACAGGAAAGTGTAAGGCTAGTGAAGCGCGATGAATTTCATTGTATTCTCCAGGGTGCTGGATCTGAAAACAGGTTAAGAACCGCTGGGCTAAATGATGTGTCCGTGAAGATTTGGTATATAAAGTTATTCTTTAGTCATTATTATGTAGATACAACTAACATCTCTCTCTCTCTCTCTCTCAATCTCTCTCTCTCTCTCTCTCTCTCTCTCTCTCTCTTGTTAGTCAAATGGCAGTCAGGCGTTGGTCGTCAATGATTTCCACAATCATCATCTATCCTGTGCTCTACATCTCGTAGCTCCAGAAACGCACACACTCTACACCAACTACAAAACTCCAAGGACCCTCAGATACAACACCCGCTGCCTCTCTACCATTGCCCACTCCATCCACTGGCCCACTATACGATTCCATGTTCCCGCCCCTGCCTACACGGCAAGCTCAACAAATTACACCAACAGTCAGTCCAGCCAACAACATGGAGACTCCTGCACAATCACCACTTAGGAATACTACAACAACTGTACAGGACACAAACACAAGAACCTAGCATCATTATCCATGGAACTTTCAGCTACAATATCTAATGCAGTTTAGTCATGCAGCTCTGAGCCACATTTATATGATGTCCCTACTACACAGTCAACACGCAACATCCACATACAGGCACCAGACTTCCAGCACATTTTAACTTCTGTAGATAAAGCTAACTGAACTAAAACAAAAACAAACAAAAAACTTCTTACAGCCGAACACAAGTTTCTTAGTGCTAGCTTACAGCTAATATTGTCATCCAGTCTTTTACAATTTACACTTAAATAACGTTCATTGCATTGCTGATTTTTCTGTACATTTTCCCTTATTTGTATGTCAGTATATTATAAATTTATTTAGATTCGTTATCTCTACTAGCTTAAACGTATAATTTAATTAAATGTATAACAGTAAGACTTCTGACTGTTGCATGAGTAAGTCTGTCTGACCAGATATTTTATTTTGATTGAAATATAATATTTGTTATATTGTTGTATACCGACCCAGAAAGCGGAGTGCCTGCGACACGATGGCCTACGGGTTGCCACTTAAATGTTTATCACCTCCCTGAGCTTACACATATACTTCAACAACATTTTCATATTATTGACTTCTCTGAAAGCAGATTACATAAAAACATCACTGACAATGATATACGAACAGATGGTTTTAATGTGATCAGGCGGGACCCAGCTGGGAAGCTAGAGACAGGTTTAGTTGTTTACATTTCTGACACAATTACAGGAGGCATGGGAACATCACAGGTTGAATGTATCATGTCAGAAATTAAAATGTCAAATCTTAGTCCAATTCTAACTAGTTTTATATACCAAAATCCAAATGCTTCAGCCGAGTGGTATGATCACTTTACGACCGTGATGGATGATGCTCTAACCTATAAATTCAAGGACATAATCATTCTAGGCGACTTTAATATAGATCTTAATCAGCCCAATCCTACATTGAAGAATATTTTAACATCCTACACTTTCTACCAAATTGTTAACAAACCTACTAGGGTAACTGAATCATCATCAACACTAATAGATCATATTTATGTAGCTCATCAAGGAAACATTACTGAATGTACTGTCCCTCATGTGTCGCTGAGTGATCACTACCCGGTCTGCTGTACGTGGTCACATCTCTCTCTCTCTCTCTGAACCTTAATTGCCCTGGGCACATGGGGCTTCCGCAAGGGTTTTCCACAAATGCCTGTCCTTCGCCTTTTTTTCTGCTCTTGCCCAGGTGAGCCCTCTATTGCTCAACATCCTTTCTGTTGTTCTTCTCCATGTCTCTTTTGGTCTACCCTTACTTCTGGTCCCCAGCAACCCTATTTGGTAAAAAAAACTATCAGACTGCTACAGAAACGTGGTCACATAAGGGGTATAAAATGCCTAAGCACAAACATACCAGCATCAAATATAGAAACTTTAAAAAGTTTAATTTGGAATTATTTTAACTGATCTAAAAGCTTCGTCTCTTACGTACGTTTACCAGTTACCCAATCCAGATGAGGATATCTACTGGATCAAGATATTTCGAAATACTTTTGACAGGCACGTCTCCATCAAAGAAATGATAGTAAAACACGTAACAAAATCCCCGTGGATACACCCCCCCCCCCCTCTATATCTTGCAACTCATGAGGAAACGGTGAATTTTCAGTAGCTGTCGTTCACTTAGGAATAAGATGCAGTATTTAATTAGGCAAGAGAAGAAAAATTACTTCAGAAATTTAGTGGAAGACAAAGCTGATAGTAAACCAATTTGGAAAGCGATTAATACTCTTGAAAATAAAATGAAACAATCTGACCCACATACACTTAATGGTGATCATTTTAAGGAAGAAATTAGTATTCTAAAATCTTCATTACCGACCCATACTTGCGACTTGAGTATGTTGAAAACTTACAGCGACAGTAAATGTGTATAGCTGAAACAACTAAATATTCCTTTCCTCACAATCGGTGAGGTTTATAACTATATCCGGTCTTTAAAGAACACTAACTCTGCAGGATATGATGACATTAGTAACAAGATAATACGCTATGCTGCACCAGTTATTACAGACACACTAACATACGCACATATACAATTTGTGTATTGACAAACATTACTTCCCTGATGTTTTTAAACTCGCCAAAGTGTTTCCTCTTTTTTAAATCTCGACAGACTAGTGACCTCTCAAACTATAGACCTATAGCCATTCTGTCATCATTATCTAAACCTCTTGAAAAACATATACAAAAGTTAACACTGGTCTGCATGCAAGAAAACAATCAACTAACAGACAGTCAGTCAGGTTTTAGACCAAATCACTCCTGCCACACAGCATTAACTAAAATGACAGAAAACTGGCTATCAAATATAAATGATGACAAATTGTGTGGTGCCGTCTTTGTTGATATGATTGATCATGAAATTCTTGCAAAAAAAGTAGGGAATATTATAGATTACACCCTGACCTAACAAAATGTATTACATCTTTTCACTCAGGTAGAAAACAAGTAGTTTGCTTTAGAAACAAAATATCTGATTCTTCTGTGGTTGATACTGATATTCCTCAAGGCTCCATTCTTGGTCCTCTTCTCTTTGTTATCTATATTAACGACTTAACACTACATTTAAAGCACTCTTCGTGTGATCTTTTTGCTGATGACTGTACTGTTTACAATAGTGACTATGACATCAATAACCTACAGACAACGCTCCAAAATGATATAAACAGTTTGATTAAATATAGTGATAAAAATTGTATGTTGATAAACATCAACAAAACAAAATCCTTGCTCATCACTACAAGACAGAAACTGCAGAATGCAACAAAAACTTCACTACAGTTTTGTGCTGGGACTAAGGCAATAGAAAATGTTCATGAACATAAAACTCTAGGACTCATCATTGCTCAGCATTTAACTTGGAATTCTCACGTACATAACTTAACAAACTTGACTGTACAGAAAGTTTTACCAACTAGCCAAAATTAAACACTTTATCGACAAAGACACAAGAAAGATATACTACACATTACACATACAAGCACACTTAGATTACTGTTCCACAGTCTGGGATGGATGATCAGTCTCAAACACAAAAAAGGCTCCACTCACTTCACAAACGAGCATTAAATCTGATTTGTGACAAACACCCAGCACAAACAGCTCAAAATTCTACCCCTCAAATATAGAATCATTTTAATAAAGTTAAGTTTGTTCACAGAATTCTATCTCACAATGCTCCGCCTTACTTGTGGTCACTGTTTACGTATAATACTAAATATAACTAGCGTTTAAAAAAAACTGTCTTCTTCCTAAACCCAGGATTGACCTGTACAAGAAAAGACTTGTATACTCTGCAGTACAGCTCTGGAACACCTTCCCCTATCATTTAAGATCCATTAGTAATACTTCATCCTTTAACTCAAACCTGTTTCATTATTTACTTGCTTGTAATTACATGCCTACATAGAATAACCAGCAGTCTCTCAACTCATGACTTGCCAGCCATCAAGTACTAAAATGACATAGTTCGAAAAGTAACTTGTTAGATATTGTTAAAAACTATTTTAATGTTTGTTAAAAACATATGTTAGAAGATCTGTACTGACAATGTATTTCTGTTTATGTGCATATATGTGTGTGCATGTATGTACATGTTAGTGCTATTTTATTAGGTTAATTACTCTTCTCTTTTACTTTGATTGTAATAGTTTAAACTTACGCTCTTTTGATGTGTTTTTTTCCTAATGTAATCTGTATACTTGTATTAAATAGAGTGTGTGGGAAGAAAGAAAGATGGAGTAATGAAGGGCAGAATGTAAGACGGGCATGTGCGTCAAATTCTTTACCCTTTAAACATGAAGATCATTCATTCAGCCATACTTTCTATAAGATGTGTGTTGGAGCGTACTCCGTGCCACTCTTTTAGTCCATCAAGAATGTTTTTTTCTTTGTCTGCTTAGTTTTCCTGTTGCCACTAGGTGTTCCAGTCTGCCTCTTCCTAAAACAAGTCCTACAAATTTCTGGACTGTTGTGTTCTGCCATCATTGTTTGCCCGCCCTTTGTTAGAAGCTCTTCGTTTGTTTTCTTGGCCGTCCATGGTATTCTTATCATTTTTCTTAGGAACCACATCTCCACAGTTTCCAGCAAATATACACGACTCATAAGATACAGATCTACGTATAAAGCTAACATACAAGACATAGGTCTACATACAAAACTAATATACAGGATTCATAAGACACAAATCTGCATATAAAACTAACATACAAGATTCATAAGACACAGATCTACATATAAAACTAATATACAAGATATAGATCTACATATAAAACTAACATACAAGAAACAGATCTGCATATAAAACTAACATACAAGACACAGATCTGCATATAAAACTAACATACAAGACACAGATCTACATATAAAACTAATATACAAGATTCATAAGACACAGATCTACATATAAAAACTAATATATATATATTGTTACATATAAAACTAACATACAATGCACAGATCTACATATAAAAATTAATAGACACAAATCTACATATAAAAACTAACATACAAGACACAGATCTACATATAAAAACTAACATACAAGACACAGATCTACATATAAAAACTAACATACAAGACACAGATCTACATATAAAAACTAACATACAAGACACAGATCTACATATAAAAACTAACATACAAGACACAGATCTACATATAAAAACTAACATACAAGACACAGATCTACATATAAAAACTAACATACAAGACACAGATCTACATATAAAAACTAACATACAAGACACAGATCTACATATAAAAACTAACATACAAGACACAGATCTACATATAAAAACTAACATACAAGACACAGATCTACATATAAAAACTAACATACAAGACACAGATCTACATATAAAAACTAACAAGGCGAAACACAGCCCTCTAGGTGATGCTAGCACACAGTGGTATTGCTGATACTGAGGACAGTTCACTGCTAAAACACATGGCTGGATCTAACAAAGAAATCTCTGAACAAGCAACGCCTGTACTGATCACATGACAGGCTAATAACGCCAACTAAAGAACTCTGGAGCGCTGAGATCCAGTGTTATGGCAACAGACGAATACTCATTCATTCATTCATATGCATGTCCTTTGAGGAACTTTGCCTCCCTAACAGCTCTCCTGTAGGCCTCTCGGTTGTGAGCAAGATAGCCTGCCGCTGCTGCATCCATTTGCACATCGTCAACGATGTCTTGCAGCCATCTTCGTTTTGGTCTTCCTCTCTTTCTTTTTCCCATTATGTATCCTTCAAATACGGTCTTCTCTAAATTATCATGACGTTTAATGTGTCCAAAATATTTCAGTTTTCTCTCTTTAATCCTCTTTACTAGCCATCCTTCTTCAATATTAAACTCTTGTAGTATGGATATATTTGTTCTTTTTTGTGTCCACGATATTTGAAGAACTCTTCTGTAGCATTTACATTCAAAGGCATTTATGTGTTACTCAGCTGTTTTGTTAAGTGTCCAGGTCTCACAGGCATATGTTGCGATGGGAAAGATGCATGCCCTTAAAATTCTTATTTTTGTGGTTCTGTCTGCTCCTCTCCACAGATTCTTTATTTGTTTTACTTTCTGAAGAGCGACAGATGTCCTCCTTTTAATTTCCCTCATTGTATCTCCATTATTAGTTAGCAGTGATCCAAGATATTCAAAACTCTCCACTTCTGGATACAAATTTTCCTGGAAATGTTGATAGTGATGGCATCACAGCATGCAGGTGTGTTAGCTTAGAGAAGGGCAGAAATAGCCAGTGGAAAACTTCAAAAAAAAAGGAAGGCAGAAACAGCCACTGAAGAACTTCAAGAAAGGGGGAGGGGTGCGTGAAATTTGAGTTATCTGGAGAACTGAAAGGCCAATGTAGATTTACTTTAACGTATGTGTGTGTGTGCGTGCGTGCGTGCGCGCGCGCGTGTGTGTGTGTGGGTGGGGGGGGGGGGGGTGTGGGGGGCTTAAATATCTGACATTCAAATATCAAAATCAGAAATGTAAACATTATATGGGTCCGTGCATAATGATGTAATATAAACAATGTGAAATGATGAAACCCAGGCTCTTGGTTCACACATCCACTACATATCTCTCAAGTACTAAACTTCCATATATTGACGACAAGATGCCGAATATTAGTGTGCCCAGGAGACCCTCAGCTTATCTCACAACGCTAGCACAAATCAATAAATATAATATTTCCCTCAATGCACAAGGCAAATAAATATATTGACTATGCCACTTTGTGGGCCAGGCTGTCCGATAATACAAAACTCTCTTGGAACTGTTTCAAATGTCCGAAACTTGGCAAGGGGTTTGATAGAACTGCACTCGTTGGAGGCGCCCTCGGCGTGGAAGTACCCAACTTTCCATAAAAGAGATTCAGATATGATAAACATTCAAGATGATGTCTGGATGTTGCACCATATACATTCAAGATGATGTTTGGATGTTGCACCATATACATTCAAGATGATGTTTGGATGTTACACCATATACATTCAAGATGATGTTTGGATGTTGCACCATATACATTCAAGATGATGTTTGGATGTTACACCATATACATTCAAGATGATGTTTGGATGTTGCACCATATACATTCAAGATGATGTTTGGATGTTGCATCATACACCTTAAAGATGTTTGAATGTTGAATTACATACCTTCAAGAAGATGTCTGGATGCTGAATCATAAACCTTCAAGATGTTTCGATGTTGCACAATACCACGAGTGTGGCTCTATTTTTCTCTTTCCTCTGGCAACTTGGCTAGAAAATGTGCACTCACAGAAGCTATGGGACTCTGTAATTTCTTTGTGTAACAAACAACTTTCTATGTGAAACTAATTTCTTTGTGTAACAAACGACTTTCTATGTGAAACTGTCATTTCTTTGTGTAACAAACAACTTTCTATGTGAAACTGTAATTTCTTTGTGTAACAAACAACTTTCTATATGAAACCTACAAAAGAAAAAAAAACCCTTTTCTAAATACTTGTATTTGAATTCACACAACAAAATTCATTCACGTCTCATGTATTTCACAAGGAACCGACAAAAGCTGGCTTCTACAAAACATGTTTAATGGGCCACTATGTATGTAGAGACGGATCTACTAAGAAGCTAACGACGCTTATTCCTCAGTATTCAACACTAAGTAAAGCGTTAGTGACCTCTTGGTATCAAGCCTCCATACCCTAGATAGTTATCCAAGAATTATTTCATACATATTAAAGAATTCCTTGATATCTATTTATGAATCTCTTTATATATGATCAAGAACCACTTGATATCTATACAAGAAGCTTTTGATATGTATTCATGGAACCCTCTGATATTTGCCCAAGAAGACATGGATATCTATCCATAAACCCCTAGTATCAGTTCACGAACTACCTGATCTACCGAATCTACCGAAACTCCGATAACAGAAGCCTCAAGCGCTTGAAAACCGCTACCTATAGGAATACAGGACACTGAAACCACTAACTCGAAATTCAACTATACTTAACCTTTTTCTTTTTCTACTATCTTTTAAGTTTAATGTGAATCTATATTTATCCTTTATAGACTACTCAAAGGCATTTGATTGTGTACAACACCAGAAACTTTGGGAAATAATGGAAAAAATGGGATTTCCAACACATTTGATACAATTAACATCACTGCTGTATTTAGACCAACAAGCAGCAGTCAGAATAAATGGTGAAACAACAAGTTGGTTTGACATAAAACAAGGGGTCCGTCAGGGGTGCATATTGTCACCCTACTTATTTAACTTGTATACTGAAAATATAATGAGGAATGTTAGAGAAGATGTAGACAAAGAATATTACGATGCCATAACAGTTGGAGATTATGAAATACCAGAGATTAGATATGCTGATGACACAGTATTGCTGTCCACAACACAAGAAGGAATGGAAAAACTAATTATGTCAGTCCGCAAGAACAGCGAAGAGCAGAACCTCTATCTTAATGCAAAGAAAACTAAAGTGATGACAACTGACAAAACAAACAAGGCAACTGAAATATGTATCAATGAGGAAAAACTGGAAGAAGTGGAGAGTTTTGAATATCTTGGATCACTACTAACTAATAATGGAGATACAATGAGGGAAATTAAAAGGAGGACATCTATTGCTCTTCAGAAAGTAAAACAAATAAAGAATCTGTGGAGAGGAGCAGACAGAACCACAAAAATAAGATTTTTAAGGGCATGCATCTTTACCATCGCAACATATGCCTGTGAGACCTGGACACTTAACAAAACAGCTGAGAAGCACATAAATGCCTTTGAATGTAAATGCTATAGAAGAGTTCTCCAAATATCGTGGACACAAAAAAGAACAAATATATCTATACTACAAGAGCTTAATATTGAAGAAGGCTGGCTAGTAAAGAGGATTAAAGAGAGAAAACTTAAATATTTTGGCCACATTAAACGTCATGATAATTTAGAGAAGACCGTATTGGAAGGATACATAATGGGAAAAAGAAAAAGAGGAAGACCGAAACGAAGATGGCTGCAAGACATCGTTGATGATCTGGAAATGGATGCAGCAGCAGCAGGCCATCTTGCTCACAACCGAGAGGCCTACAGGAGTGCTGTTTGGGAGGCAAAGTTCCGCAAGGGACATGCAAAGGAATGAATGAAATGAATGAACTATCTTTTCCTCACTATTAAGTTCTCATCTACTCTTTCCTCGCCTGCAACTGATATTCCAGGACCTTCACTGCACTGTATTACAAATTTTCTATTCCAACCACATTAATCTATTCCATCAACCATTTTCTCGGCCTGACAACCATTATATTCCTCCCCCCCTCTCTCTCTCCTCTCCTCTCCCTGTCCCTTCTTTACTATCAATCAGTCAGACTGGCAGCACATCTCACAATTCTTCATCTAAACACTCACAACACTCTACCACACGCACTGTGCAGCTTTTTCAAATCATAGCTAAATACTCCTTTTTTATTACTTTTTCCATCCTCATTTGTTACATAGCATTGATGTAAACGAATATTTCCTCTTCTTTTCCTGTCTCACTGTCTTGTATGTTTTTGTGTGATTAGGTGTAAACCGAAACACTACTCGAGAGAGTGCTCGTTAATTACTAGACCTGTTCCTACTTGTACTTGAAATACTCTTAACATCCTGTTCTCTTTAATGTTCTGCTCAGCCAGTGCTGTAGCAGCTGGACATCTGATACTGCATCAAGTGTTCTTCTTCTTCTTCTTCTTTTGTTTCCCTTGTACTGCCAGCTTAATGTTCTTCTTAGCCGACGTGGTAAATATGTTAAAGCTGGGTTTTTTTTAAGTTTCTTTAATGGAGATAACAAGCAGGTGGGTGTGTAATACTTCTTTAGCAGACTCCACCACCATGGGAACAATAACGATTCCTGTCCGCTGGGTGGATAGGCCTGTTATTGGGAATATATCTAAACACTATAGTACAAAATGTGATTCAGGCAGCGAAACCAGGAATCTAAACATTATGTTGGGGGGGGGGGGGGGGGTGGGGGTGATCTCACCTGATAAAACTTGGCGCCATTGTTCGCACGTTCTCTCTCTCTCTCTCAATCTCCCTCTCTCTCTCTTTCAATCTCCCCCTCTCTCTCAATCTCCCCCCTCTCTCTCAATCTCCCCCTCTCTCTCTCAATCTCCCACTCTCTCTCCTTATCTCTCTCAATCTCCCTCTCTCTCTCAATCCCCTCTCTCTCTCTTAATCTCCCTCTCTCTCTGTCAATCTCTCAATCTCCCCCTCTCTCTCTCAATTTCCCTCTCTCTCTCAATCTCCCCCCTCTCTCTCAATCTCTCTCTCCCTCTCTCTCTCAATCTCTCTCTCTCTCTCTCTCTCAGCTGTGGCTATGAGTGCAGGTTCAGGTACACTACAACGTGCACCACTACTGTGAGTGTACAAAAGAAGAAGAAGATGATGATAACGCGTAACAATACAGAAAAAAAACTGACAGACAAAGAGAAGCTAAAGACTTTTTCTGTTGTTTGCCACAGACACTGGCTGTGTACGTTTCCTAGGCCACGTACAGGCTGTTTAACGTAGCTTTCTCCGCCCTGCCCTAGCCTTCCTCCGCCTGTCTCCTAGTTCTTTCTCCGCCCTGCCCTAGCCTTCCTCCGCCTGTCTCCTAGTTCTTTCTCTGCCGACTCAGCAGTAAGTGCTGCCTGCCATCTGCTCCTCCACTTTAACAAGAACTCGTCTTGATGAAACAGTTAACTCTCGACCAGCCCTCAATCAGTTCTCTCTCTCTCTCTCTCTCTCTCCTCTCTCTCTCTCTCTCTCTCACAGACCTTATAATTTGACAAACTCTATGATTTATCTACGTTTCATGGCATGATTTCTCCACCAAGACACCCCCCTGGTTGTTTCCTGGAGGATCCATACAACAGATGACGCTAGTCAATCATTCCAGATTCTTTAGGACAATAAAAGCACTCTATACACTAAATAATGCAACCTATGTGTGCACTAAATGATGCACTCTGTATGTACAGTAATTGATGCACTCAGTACGTGCGCTGAATGACACACTCAGTTATACGAGTATACCTCGTATGTGCTAAAGAACATACTATATGTATGTACCGAATGACATAAATTCTGTTTGTCCGTTGTCTGCGCATATTTTATATCAGAATCTGCGTAAATGATCACGTTAAGTGTTGTCTGTGCGATGAGGACATATACAAAGACAGGCTGTTACTGTAAGAAGATCATATGATGGAACAACAACTTTGTACTTCTGCCAAATAAATTGGACCAGGTACATACAGCCTGAAAACGTTTGGGAACAACTGAAATACAGAATGATCCTTTCCTATATGTGACCCTACACTCCCCCCTCCCTCCTCCCCCTTAATTCTGATTACCTGCTGCTGAAATGAAAGAAAGATCGAGGCCAGCGCAGCTATTAATACTTTTTCCTCTCTCTCTCAATCTCCCTCTCTCTCTCTCTCTCAATTTCCCACTCTCTCTCCCTCTCTCAATCTCCAATCTCCCTCTCTCTCTATCTCTCTCAATCTCCCTCTCTCTCTATCTCTCTCAATCTCCCTCTCTCTCTCTCTATCTCTCAATCTCCCTCTCTCTCTCAATTTCCCTCTCTCTCTATCTCTCTCAATCTCCCTCTCTCTCTCAATCTCCCTCTCTCACTCAATCTCCTTCTCTCTCTATCTCTCAATCTCCTTCTCTCTTTATCTCTCCCAATCTCCCTCTCTCTCTCTATCTCTCTCAATCTCCCTCTCTCTCTATCTCTCTCAATCTCCTTCTCTCTCTCTATCTCTCAATCGCTCTCTCTCTCTCTCTATCTCTCTCTAAATCTCCCTCTCTCTCTATCAAAGATGTCAGAAAGATGGTAGGACATGCCAGCAGGTCCCTCATTTTTCTTGATTTGCTGTCAGGTTTTACTCCCTTAGCGCACTGACTCTCCCGAGACATCCACGAGACAACCACAGGCAGGAGGTACATGGTAGGCATGAGTTTCTACCATAAGGACAACTCACGCTTATAACATTTCTACAAACTGGAAACAACGAGGCTTTCGTGTGATAAAATAATAGATCACAGTATTGTATGGTTAAACCTCGACAAACATAATTCATAGACAAAGCACTTTTAGACATGAGAGAAAGAACAAAAAAATCATAGACAAAGCACTTTTAGACATGAGAGAAAGAACAAAAAAATCATAGACAAAGCACTTTTATGTATCATCATCATCATCATGATCGCCTTTCATTCCCTTGAGATCATAGGCCACGGATAAATGCTCTCCAGTCATCCCTGTTCTTGGAATTATTCTCTGCTTCCTTCCATGTGCATCCCTTGTCTCTGAGAACTGTCATAATTTCTCTTCTCCAAGTAAGTCTAGGTCTTCTTTGTTTTCGATTTCCTTGAGGATTCCATGTCAGTGCCTGTCTTGCTATGTTGGTGTCGGGTTTCCTGAGAGTGTGGCCAATCCACCTCCACTTTCTAGGCATGATTTGTAGGTTCATAGGTTCTTGTCCGGCCCTTTCCCAGATCTCCTCGTTCCTGATTTTGTCCTGCCATTTAATGTTTAAAATCCTCCTCAAGCAGTAGTTCATGAATGTTTGTATCCTCTGTTGTATTGTCTTGGTCATAACCCATGTCTCTGAACTATATAGCAAGACAGTCTTTACGTTTGTATTGAAAAGCCTAAGTTTGGCTTTTCATTTTATGTTCCTAGATGACCACAATCTGTTAAGTTGGATAAATGCTGTCCTAACCTTGGTTATTCTCTCTTTAACATCTTTTTCCCTTCCCCCATATTTATCCACTATACTACCTAAATATGTGAAATACTCTACTTCCTCAACTGGCACTCCCTCAATTACCATGAGGCTATTGCTTGCACTATTACCTTTCATAATCTTTGTGTTTTTTTTTTGTCTGTTAATATATAGTCCCAGTTTAGTTGAGTTCTTGCTTAAGACCAGAAGTTTCTCTTGCATTTGTGTGTGGCTGTGTGCCAGAAGTACCACATCATCTGCGAAGTCAAGATCTTCCAATTGGTTCCACAATGTCCATTGTATACCATTTCTTTTTCTTTGTGTGGTAGTTTTCATGATCCAATCAGCTGCTAGAAGAAATAGGAATGCTGATAGCAAACATCCCTGCCGTGTGGTTACTGGGCCCCATGGAGAGAAAAGAATAGGACCTTCCACCCATGTCGTAAGAGGTGACCAAGGAGGTTGGGAGACAGGCCAACGACCTGTTCTGTGAAAAAAACCGGAGCGTTACAGAAACTTGTAGACATGAGAGAAAGAAAAAAACCGGAGCGTTACAGAAACTTGTAGACATGAGAGAAAGAAAAAAACCGGAGCGTTACAGAAACTTGTAGACATGAGAGAAAGAAAAAAACCGGAGCGTTACAGAAACTTGTAGACATGAGAGAAAGAAAAAAAAACCGGAGCGTTACAGAAACTTGTAGACATGAGAGAAAGAACAAAATTATATAGACAAAGCACTTTTAGACATAAGAGAAAGAAAAACAAGACTTGAACCATGGACTCCAATAGGACGTCACGAGAGAACAGAGCATTAATCAACTTAACTATCTCGTTCCCCCCCCCCCCCCCAATCTCCCCCAACAAAAAAAGAGTGTCTGGTAGCGAAGACAGTAATGCCTGGTATATATAAAATATAAAATGCACAGCATGGTAAATGTTTGAAAAAAAAAGGAATAATACAACCACTGGTACTGTGACACAGTATCACCGTATTATCAAACATGATACAGTACAAAAGTGATGGGGGTGGGGTGGGGGGGGAAGCATACATCATCATCTTGTGCTGTCTTCCCAGGGAAGTCTGACTGCTGTGAATTTCTACTGCCCATCGCCCATCTCTTGATGTTGCCCATCTTTTAGCATATAAATCATTTGTCTTGCTCAGCTGGCCTCAGATTTCCCGGCCATAATAGATAGCAGCACATTCTTACGGAAACTTTGCGTAACCAAAATGATAATGTGATTTATTTTATTAAAACGAATGTTGTTAGCCAAGAAACTATGAGTCTTGCTGGGAAAGAACGAAATAACCGCAGATGCAACTGACTGTGTGCTTAACAGTAAAATCCCCATAAGTATGTTATATAATTCTACAAACATTGGTTGATTTACATGCTCCACACCATACCCTACACGTGATTAAAACTGTGGCCCTTATGCCTTTTTTCGTAGCTAGAGACTCCTATGATATAAAGTTCCCCTTCTCCTTGGAAGCCAACTAAACATTCAAGTACAGTAGTGCCGTTTTTCTTCTTCGTCAAGTGGCTTTGTTTTATTTGTCCTGGCCGATTCATTCATTCATTCCTTTGCATGTCCCTTGCGGAACTTTGCCTCCCAAACAGCACTCCTGTAGGCCTCTCGGTTGTGAGCAAGATGGCCTGCTGCTGCTGCATCCATTTCCAGATCGTCAACGATGTCTTGCAGCCATCTTCGTTTCGGTCTTCCTCTTTTTCTTTTTCCCATTATGTATCCTTCAAATACGGTCTTCTCTAAATTATCATGACGTTTAATGTGTCCAAAATATTTCAGTTTTCTCTCTTTAATCCTCTTTACTAGCCAGCCTTCTTCAATATTAAGCTCTTGTAGTATGGATATATTTGTTCTTTTTTGTGTCCACGATATTTGGAGAACTCTTCTGTAGCATTTACATTCAAAGGCATTTATGTGTTTCTCAGCTGTTTTGTTAAGTGTCCAGGTCTCACATGCATATGTTGCGATGGGAAAGATGCATGCCCTTAAAAATCTTACTTTTGTGGTTCTGTCTGCTCCTCTCCACAGATTCCTGGCCGATATCAACTCTAATTATTAACGAAACAATGGATAATATTGTACATGGTGATTTAAAGACTTTCTCTAATAATATTCATATAAAAGTGAGACAACTGACATATCTACATCTGCCTGAGGCCGCAGACATGACTTTCATCTGGCCTACAGTTGAAATACATTTTTAAAAAAACATACCAGCGCGGTACTTTCAGTTTGAGAATGGCAGCAACAAGGACTTGTAAACTCGGACATCTATCTAGACTTACCGAACTTCTTATATCCTTGTTGGTTGAGATGCGTCGAAAGAAGATCTTTGCTGGCTCAGTTTCCCCGTCACTGTCTGAAGAATCGTAGTGACCAGCGAATTCTACCATTTTTGGAGCTGAACGCGACGTCTGCTGCCTGTACGCCGCCATATTGTTTGACCTTTGGCTCGAGAGAAAGGTGAAAGGCTAAGTTGTTAACTCTTCAAAGCCCGCAAAACGTGGACGCCCTGTTGTTAATATGCATGAGGTGCTGAACTAGTTAAATGTAGCTCACATATCACCAAAAAATGTGCTTCATTATAGCAGAGATAGTTTTATTTTGCCGCAGGATGTGCTACTTCAAGCTAATTGTCGAACAAATGTAAAAGTTCATGAAACTATAAACTTCCGTACTTTGTAACGTGTATCCTAGTTTTACTTTCCCTTACTTTACAAACTAATTTACTACTTTCTTTAAGCTTGTGTTAGCTGATTATTTCCACTAACACGCACGTGGCCTATGTGAAATCTAGAACCCTGCTAGTAACAGTCCAATTATACAACTGGCAAATGTGAGGAAGATTGATGGTTGGGAACGCGAGCACGAACTTGCTGAAGCAGAAACTGCCGCCAGGAGAGCGAGAAGACTTGGGCGGGGAGACGAGCCACGGGCCGAGAGGCGAGCCACAGGCCGAGAGACGAGGCTAACACCGTGTGATATCCCAGTTATTGCTTGAGCAATGAAGTGGGTATGGAAAATATGACTTGAATGAAAGATTTGTTGATCATAATAGGACAATCATCATGTGTCGTCATTCTTTGTACGCCCATCTTTGATGCTGGCAGCTCATTTGCTGTGTGTACTTTGTGTATAATCACGTTTTGTCATTTTTCTCTGCTTCTGTTAACATTTGTTCTCTTTAAAAAAAAAAAAAACGTTCTTGTTTACTAATCCGATGGTACCGAATTCAAGTCCCAGCGGTTGGGTTTTTCTTGTATACACCCAAAATGCCCCAGGGTACACCCAGCATCTAAAAATGGGTACCAGACAAATCATGGAAAGTAAAGGCGGCCAGGCATGATACTGACCACTTTCATGTGACGAAGGTCTTGGAAATACGGACCTAACACTGTACCCCCAATATGCGTTATTGGCATGGAAATGGGGATAATTTGACCTTTATCTTTGTTGATCATGACATGACAGTCAACAGTGTCGTCCTCCTTCGTACTTCCATCTTTTTATGCTGGCATATTTTCAAGGCATTCTCTTCTCCTATCGTTGATGGAAATGGGTAGCATGGTCTAGTAGACGGAGTTTGGTAGACAGTGTCAAAGATATTACCGGATATTACATCAAGTTAGATAACGAGATTAACGTGATTCTAAAGAAGGCTTTTGACCTGGCATTTTGTCTCTTTGATCTTCCACGCTCGGACAAAGTGACAGAAAATGTGAATAGAACTGTCAGTCAGCGGTTGACAAAGCAAGCAGAAAAGGCGACATCATCATCGTCATCATCATCATCAGGTGCCGTGCCGACTGGCGTTGGCTATTATGCTTCTCCAGAGTACACGATCCTTCATGTAGGCCATCAGCTCAGTTGGTGATCTCCTCTCACACCATCCCGTCAGACTGTCCAGTATCATTTCTCTTGGTCTTCCTCTTGATCTTCTTCCTTCTATTTTTCCTGTTGTTATAATATTTTCAATGCCCCTTCTTCTCATTGCATGTCCTATGAAAGTACATTGTCGCTCTCTTATCTTTTTGACAAGATTTTTTTGTCTCTCCAGCTCTTCTCATACATTCTTCATTAGTTATTTTTGCTGTCCAGGGGATTCGCAACATTCTTCTAATAAACCACATTTCTGCTGCTTCCAATGATTTTTGCGCAGAGTTGCCTATTGTCCATGATTCACTTCCATATAACAAGATAGATTCAATATAGCATTTTAGGACTCGTTTTCTAACATTCATTGATAAAGATGTGTTGTATAATATGTTTCTCATTCTCTGAAATGCAGTCTTTGCGACGTGGGTGTTATAAACGAAAATGTGAGAATTACACAATAATAAAAACGTTTTCCATCATACCATCAATATATTTATCCTCTCTCTGTGTTCATCTTGTTATATTTTAATTTTCAATTATTTCATGAAAGTAACAAGCGAACTTTCTACCTGATCTTCAATAATGGACAGGTAAACTTGATTGACAGGCTTGTCTTGAATATCTTACCAGTTGTTGCTCGTACGTGCAGGTGAACAAGGTAAAGATAGATGCATGCGGTGTCCACACTTTCAAGTGCCCGAGTTACACCTGGCAAAGCAACAAAGTAACAAAGCAACAAAGCAACAAAGTAACAAAGCAACAAAGTAACAAAGCAACAAAGTGCTACAAGAACTCGTAACCGGTGTCATAGTAGCAAATACAACAGCCAGTGATAACAAATACCCCCCCCCCCCCAAGCCATAAATAATAGTAAAAACAATAGCCAATAATAGCACACACAACAGCTAAAAATAGTAAATGAACAGCCAACAGTAACAGAAAAGCTGAGACCATCAGAATATTTTCACGAGTGTGGGCAAATATCAAACATGAAAATCACCGACACTATTTTTACCATGACCCGGAGATGGTACTTGTAACTGGCAGACCAAGGCGTATTTGCCAGACGTGACGATGATAAGGAAAGCTGGGGTAGACGGGGCCCAAGATAACAGCTTCATGTCCAGCTAGAACACAGGAAAAGCGTGAGTAGATTTTTTAAAACGGAAGAAACTAGAGAAGGAGAAAATCCTATCACTATCATCATGTGCCGTGCCGGTAGGCTTTGGTGGTCATCTTTCTCCACAGATCTCAGTTGGTGATTTTTCTTTGTTGTGTCATCGCGTCCATGATTTTTTTTTTCTTTGTCTTCTTCTGCATTTCTTTCCATTTATCTTTTGTGTTATAACATTTTCAAGCCCCCCGCCTCTGTATCTCTTCCCATTTATCTTTTCTAACATTTTCGAGCCCCCCCCCCCCACCTCTGTATCTCTTCCCATTTATCTTTTCTAACATTTTCAACCCCCTCCCCCCCCCCACCTCTGTATCTCTTCCCATTTATCTTTTCTAACATTTTCAAGGCCCCCCCCCCCCCGCATCTCTTCCGATTTATCTTTTCTAACATTTTCAAGCCCCCACCTCTGTATCTCTTCCCATTTATCTTTTCTAACGTTTTCAAGCCCAGCCCCCCCCCCCACCCCCTTTCTTATGTCCAGTGAGTGATGACTGCCATTTTTCTTCTAGATTTAACTCTTCCCGTACCGCGCCGCCCTTTAAGTCCAGTTCCGGTTTTACCGTCGGATCCCACGCCACCCTTTAAGTCTTCTGATTTTTTTTTTCGTTAAAACTTGATGCAACTTTTCATTTAGCCAACCAGAACTCTTCTGCTCCAAAGTTACGCTATTTTAGCATCCGGTCAGGCTGGAAACGAAAGGAAATCACGAAGTGGATCGAATTCAGTGAATTTTTTTCTAATTTTTTCGAGGTTGGTTGGTAGAATGGTCATACTGACCTACTAGACCTAGCTTACTAAATGTGTTTTTCACATCTGTAGACCTGTTAGATTTATTGGATATCAAAAGCATCCGCAATTATCGATATTTATGCACCGGTATACACATTCTGCATTGGATTCTGGCACATTTCAGGTATGTAAAACTTTGATTTTAGTGCTCAGCCCTAAAAAAATATTTTTAGCGCCAAAAAGTCGTTCGATCTTTTCAGAATAGTTGTTTTTTTCTATTCTTTGTTTTTTTAAAATGATAAATAACTTCATTTATGGAATCTTCTTTCATTTCCACTTATTTTAATATGAGATACACACGTGTTGATGAAGGAGTTTGTTTGTTACAATGAATTTTATAAAGGGACCCCCTTATATGAAAACACCCGCTCAGCCATGTAACATCATCATCGGTACCAACGTAACGTCCGTGTTTTTTTACGCAGTACGGAAAGAGTTAATTAGGTTCCTGTCTACATCTGCTTTTGTTAGACATCCCCTGTTTGTCATTTCACCTGTCCTTGGTATCTTAGCATTCTTCCAATGAACCACATCACTTTTGCCTCCAGTGATCTTCCCATCGATCTGTTGATTGTCCATGATTTTGCAATGGATTCCACCCCCAATGAGAAAGCTGACCGTCTGGCCAAAGAGGGCACTGAAATGGAACAAGCAGACATACCAATCACCTATAATCAGAAGAAAAGCATGATAAAAACCTACAGGAAGCCACAAGCACCACCACATGATGACTATCACAAACTAAACAGAAAGGAACAAGTCACCATTTTCCGTCTTCGAACAGGACACAGCTGACTCCGAAGTCATATGTATACAAAGTTTAAGGTTGGTGCTACTACTATTTGTGGATGTGCCAAAGTGCCCCAAACTGTGGAACATATCCTCCAAAACTGCACCAACTACGAGACATTGAGAAGCAGTTACTGGCCCAGTGGAACCACCAAAGAAGATAAGCTCTACGGCTCCATACACGAACTACAAAAAAGAGTGCAGTTTATCCAAGAGACAGGACTGCAGATAAAGACAGAAAGCGCGTAAGATGAAGTCAATGACTCACACTCTGTTTCTGATTGTTCATTGGTAGAGATGCATTGCACAAGATGCATGTTTCTCACATGTTGGAAAGCTGTTTTGGCTTTTATATTCTATTCTTGATCATGTTCTATTTTTTATTATGTTCTATTCTTGATCGTGTTCTATTCTTGATCATATTCTATTCTTGGTTTCAGAGATGCATTTTCCACCTGATGTTACTCAAATACCTAGATATTGAAATGTGTATACTTGTCTCAAGGTTGTCCTGTACCTTAACGTTACATTTAGGTGGGTTTTTCTTTTGTGATATGACCATTGTTTCTGTTTTCTTGTTATTTAGGACAAGTTCTTTCTTCTCATTCTCTGTCACAACTATATCTAATGATTTCGATGGGCTCTTTTCATTTTTGGCTATTAATATAGTATCGTCTGCAGGTTCTAAGGACTGTAATAGGCGGAGGTGGTGTGGGGGATACGCTTTCCACTCCAGTTAAATGTCTCCAAGGCGTGCGTCTCAAATAGTCTCTGACAGTCAAGTCCAGCTCCTGGCGGAACTGTTTAAACTGACAGGAGAGGGGCGAAAGGCGAATATCTGGCGCTTAAAAATCAGACGCTTCCGGCAGATGAGAATCTTGGTCTGTAGCTCATCTAGGAAAATGAAAACTCTGATTTAAACCCGCTGCTAGCGAGATTCTTCAGCTGGCGTGCGTGGGGTGGGGCTCCTCCCGGCCAATGAAGAAAAATGCGATTAGGGTTGCCGCGCGGCGCCGCCGTGGAAAGGGTGAAGGAAAGGATTGGGTAGTCTCGAAGTCGGGGCTGCTCAAATCACGCCACCTCTTCTCTAGAGGCCGGCCACGTCCTATATACACCCATACTGGGGCAGATTGCCTAAACCGGCTTGACACAGGGGTTAAACTAAGACACAACTGGCGAGATTCTTCGGCTGCCGCGTGTGAGGTGAGGCTCCTCCTGACCAGTGAAGAAAATGCGAAAATTCGATTAGGGTTGCCGTAAGGCGCCGCTGTGAGGGGGTGGTAGAAATGATGAAGTAAAGTTCAATCGGTATATCCAGTAGTCTCACGGCGAAAGCTGCTCATGCCACGGCACCTCTGTTCTAGAGGCCGGCCAAGTCCTATATACACATATACTGGTGAAATATACCTAGCCCGGCTTGACCCAGGGGTGAAACTCGATGGCTGCACATATCACGGCACCTCTGCTCTAGAGGCCGGTCACTAGGATAATACGCCTAAACGGGTTAACCCAGGGGTGAAACTCATTAGTGGCGAGGATTCGTCTTCCTGGATAAAAGCTCCGTCCTGATCACCACCAGGAAGGGTAGCGGCCACGACCAAAAAAAATCCTGAAGACGGAGACACTGGACCAGTGCAGTCTAGATAGGCAACCACCTCTCACCCAGTGGGGATATATTATATCCAAATCACGTTGAGGTTTTCCGGTAAGAAAGTCCAAATCTGGACTGGATGGGGAACCACCTCTCACCCGGCAGGGATATATTCATATCCAAACCACGTCTGGGTTTTCCAGTGAGAAGGTCAAACTCTAGACTGAAATGGTGCAACGAAAACCAGTGTCACGCAATGCCGCTTCTGTGACCCACCGAGAATATAGGCCAAAGCCCCACGATGCTGTGAGCCTCCATCCTAAATGAGACTATCGCGAGAACCACAGGAGTAAATTCAGTAGGATCACACGGGGCGATCTTGGTGGTAGAAGCGAACGAAAAAGAAGTATCTTCCGCATATCGCAGATTAGTCACGTTGTAACCTTCAACTTCGAATTCCTGGGTGTTTTTTTTAAAAATCTTTCCCTCATATTACTTTCTCTGCACAGAGAGAACAAATCTGATGAGAGGACATTAACTGCTTCCTAATTTCCATCCATGTTTGTTTTTATTCTCAGATCTTTGAAATCAATATTAATACACTATATATTATATTATACAATGTGTTGATTTACAAAGATATAAGAAACTAGAACAGGGGAAAAGCATGCGTAGACTGTTTTATTTCTTCAAGTGGAAGATTGATTGATTGATCTTTGTTTCCAAAGGGTTAAAAATTGGGCAGGCAACAGCACTGAAGAAAATACAATAAAATAAAACAAGGCCTTTACCTTTCACTTATATGTATATACTCAGTACAGAATGTGGCTCATACTAAGGAATACTATTCAAGAAAGATGAAGTAAAGAAACTAGAATAGAAGAAATGTATGAGGAGACAGAAAATGGAAGAAACTAGCGGAAAAGTATGGGTAGACAGAAAATGGAAGAAACTACAGGAAAAGTATGGATAAATAGAAAATGTAAGACACTAGAGAAATAGTATGGGTAGACAGAAAATGGAAGAAAATAGAGGGAAAGTATGAGTGACAGACAATGGAAGAAACTAGAATAAAGGAAACGTATACGTAGATTTCTGCCCCATTAAACAGGGAGAAATGTATGGGAGACAACTCTAGGGCTCAGATCTTTCGTGACCAGATGAAGACTTCAAATAACTGTGGTGTGCATCAAGCTTAACCAAGCTTAACCACGCTTAACCACGTTTAACCACTATTCCATCTCCAGCTGAAAGGAGAGGAACGTCCTCTTGTTCTTCTTTCTGGAAAGGAGGAAACGAGGGCCACATTTGAAGAGAAAAGACATTACAACATAAGTATTGCTTGCTGGTGTAGTTGATCATGTCAGTGCACAACAAAAGTGACTTTGCAGCCAGCGTTGTAATGGATAGTGCAATACAAGCCGCATGTCGGATTGGGAGTGGGTTATGTTCTGCAAGCCGAGGCAAAAAAATCGGAGGATGTAGGTCACATTGTTTACTTTGCATCTTGGCCCATAGGTTCATATCTTAACAGCTGGGTCAGCAGGAGCGCCTTCATATCGGATGTCAAACCTCCAGCTAAAGACACGAGAAACTGAAACAAACCAGTTGGGTGCTCAAAGTCTTCAAAAGCAGACGTTGTGTTGTAAATGCACGAGCGTGTGGATAAAGGTTGAAAGAGGCCGCTTGAACTAAAGATCAGACGACTGCCGTAGAAAAATAAGAATGGGTACTCGAGGTGGGTCAGTTGTTTGCAGAACAACACAAAAAACAAAAACCACAAACTATGTCTTAGATCAGCTTTGGAAAGTGGTCAGTAAGTAGCGGAACGAGCCATTTTTTTCCTGCTCGCCGTGGGGTCAACTCATAATAGACATGTGTCATGAAATGTGCAAGGTCCAGGTAGTGTTTATTACTTTCATAGACGCAAGCTTAGAACAGTCAAAACTAGAGGATCTAGCACTCCAAAGAGTTCAGTTTCTACTTTAGGAATACGAGAGAGAGAGAGAGAGAGAGAAAGAGAGAGGCGGAGGAAGAGAGAGGCAGAGAAAGAGAGAGACAGAGAGGCGGCGAAGAGAGGGAGAGATAGAGAGAGAGGTGGAGAATAAGAGAGGAGGAGAAAGACTGAGGCAGAAAAAAAGAGAGAGAGAGAGAGAGAGAGAGAGAGAGAGGAAAGGCAGAGAGAGAGAGAGAGAGAGAGAGTGGCAGAGAAAGAGAGAGAAAGCAAGTTTTTATTTTCACCGGATCCACACATGAACGTCTAAAACATTCTGTCCTTTATCTCTCTACTTTCATTTTAATGCACAATTCGACGAAAGTATAGTACTCTCTCTCTCTCTCTCTCTCTCTCTAGTGCCAGAGATACATAGGGCTGCTTGTTGCAAAAGATTGTCAGCTTTATCAGACTTTTGTTGTCTTCTTGGCTGCTCTAGTGTTTCACAAATATCTGTATATTTGTCAAGCAGAGAATGAGAGAGAGAGAGAGAGAGAGAGAGAGAGGCAGAGAAAGAGAAAGACAGACAGAGAAGAAAGATGGAGAAAGGCAGACAAAGAGAAAAAGAAAGAGAGAGAGAGGAGAATGAATGATCTTTATTTTTAAAGGGTAAAGAATTGGGTACGCAGGCCCGTCTTACATTCTGTCCTTCATTACTCCATCTTTCATTCTTCCCACACACTTGATTTAATACAAGTATACAAATTACGTAAGGAAAAACATATCAAAAGAGTGTAAAATTAAACTAGTACATTCACAGTATAAGAGAAGTAATTAACCTAACAAAAAAGCGCGCGCACACAAGCACGCACACCGGCAGTCATATACATAAGCAAAGAGAGAGAGAGAGAGAGAAATGTAAACATAAATTTCTAAATCAAACTCCTTTCCAACAACGAATAATGTCAGATCTTTAGATGGTGTTTGAAAGAAGAAAATGTTCATCGTTTGTTCTATATTCTAGGAGTTTGGTTGGTTTAACGAACTGAAGAAATGCGTCTTTTTTGGTGGCCGGAAAGTCTAGCTTTCAACTTTGTGGTGGCCGGAAAGTCTAGCTTTCAGCTTTGTGGTGGCCCGAAAGTCTAGCTTTCAGCTTTGTGGTGGCCGGAAAGTCTAGCTTTCAGCTTTGTGGTGGCCCGAAAGTCTAGCTTTCAGCTTTGTGGTGGCCCGAAAGTCTAGCTTTCAGCTTTACCGGGGATGTTCACATTCATCTAAAACTGTGGGAGAATTTTTACATTTTTTTAATTCAGAAAATCATTTACACAAAAGGTCAACTTAGCACAGTATGTATTGTTCTGTTAGTTTTCCTGTCTATGTGAGTGTTGTGTTAGTTTTCCTGTCTATGTGGGTGTTGTGTTAGTTTTCCTGTCTATGTGAGTGTTGTGTTAGTTTTCCTGTCTATGTGAGTGTTGTTAGTTTTCCTGTCTATGTGAGTGTGTGTTAGTTTTCCTGTCTATGTGAGTGTTGTGTTAGTTTTCCTGTCTATGTGGGTGTTGTGTTAGTTTTCCTGTCTATGTGGGTGTTGTGTTAGTTTTCCTGTCTATGTGAGTGTTGTGTTAGTTTTCCTGTCTATGTGGGTGTTGTGTTAGTTTTCCTGTCTATGTGAGTGTTGTGTTAGTTTTCCTGTCTATGTGGGTGTTGTGTTAGTTTTCCTGTCTATGTGAGTGTTGTGTTAGTTTTCCTGTCTATGTGGGTGTTGTGTTAGTTTTCCTGTCTATGTGGGTGTTGTGTTATTTTTCCTGTCTATGTGAGTGTTGTGTTAGTTTTCCTGTCTATGTGAGTATTGTGTTAGTTTTCCTGTCTATGTGGGTGTTGTATTAGTTTTCCTGTCTATGTGAGTGTTGTGTTAGTTTTCCTGTCTATGTGGGTGTTGTGATAGTTTTCCTGTCTATGTGAGTGTTGTGATAGTTTTCCTGTCTGTGTGAGTGTTGTGTTAGTTTTCCTGTCTATGTGAGTGTTGTGTTAGTTTTCCTGTCTATGTGGGTGTTGTGTTAGTTTTCCTGTCTATGTGAGTGTTGTGTTAGTTTTCCTGTCTATGTGAGTGTTGTGTTAGTTTTCCTGTCTATGTGAGTGTTATGTTAGTTTTCCTGTCTATGTGGGTGTTGTGTTAGTTTTCCTGTCTATGTGGGTGTTGTGTTAGTTTTCCTGTCTATGTGGGTGTTGTGGTTGACTGTTTGCTCTGTTGCCTTGAGAGCGGTCGTGTCAAACAAATGTTGGTGTTATCAGGCAAAAGTCTCGGTCAGGAATTCCAGGCGAAGAGGGGATTTTTAAGGCTTACAGATAGGGAGACTGGGGCCACTGACTGATATGCTCGAATTATTGGAATAATGATCTGTATACCTTGAAGATCAATATATCAATATTTCAATCCTCACCCAGCCCCCACCCCATCCCACCCTAAAATTCCCCGCTGATTGACAACCCCTATTATCAGCTGTTCATCAAAACAATGTTCGACAACTCTCACAGCTATCTACCACCAGAGACCAAGACCAAAGCGAGGAAACCGGAATAAACTTGCCTTGCTTTTTACACGGTTATCTCCCCTGTATAAAGACTTGGTGCGTGTGAGTTTACTGGCTTTTCTACTAATGTCTTCTAGAAAACATACAACATTGATGCCCTGGCATGAGACAAAAACAAACATTATATCATAAAGGAAATGTCTTGTAAAAATGATCTGACCTGGTGTTACAGATTTAAGATCTCTGTGGCATGTGTCCTGGCAGAACCCACCACCTCGAAACGTTCAAAGCATCGATCGGGCTATTGGTCCCAGCATTTAAACAAAGCACGGCACTATTAACATGGCAGGAAATGCTGGATAAAATGGAGGCAGTGTGGAAGTGTCTGTGGGACTGTTGCATACAAAGATAACAATTTGGAGCAATGAAAGCCGCCATCTATACCCAGCACTAGGCTTCTTTCACCCTAGGCAAATTGTTGATTTCGTGACCTTCTATCCGTTACCGAATGCATGTTTGTGTGAAAGAGCTTATGTGTGTGAGAGTGCTGATGTGTGTGAGAGAGCTTATGTGTGTGAGAGGGCTTATGCGTGTGTGAGAGCTTATGGGTGTGTGAGAGAGCTTATGTGTGTGAGAGAGATAATATGTGTGTGAGAGAGCTTATGTGTGTTAGAGCTAATGTGTGTGAGAGAACTTATGTGTGTGAGAGAGCTTATGTGTGTTAGAGCTAATGTGTGTCAGAGAGCTTATGTGTGTTAGAGCTAATGTGTGTGAGAGAGCTTATGTGTGTGAGAGAGCTAATGTGTGTGAGAGAGCTTATGTGTTTTAGAGCTAATGTGTGTGAGAGAGCTTATGTGTGTGAGAGAGCTAATTTGTGTGAGAGAACTTATGTGTGTTAGAGCTAATGTGTGAGAGAGCTAATGTGTGTTAGAGCTAATGTGTGTGAGAGAGCTTATGTGAGTGAGAGAGGGCTAATGTGTGTGTAAGAGAGCTAATGTATGAGAGAGAGCTAATGTGTGTGAGAGAGCTTATGTGAGTGAGAGAGGGCTAATGTGTGTGTAAGAGAGCTAATGTATGAGAGAGAGCTAATGTGTGTGTGAGAGAGCTAATGTGAGTCAGAGAAGAGTGAGACAGAAATATTGATAGTTATTTGATAAAATGAGAGAAGAAATTATGTAACTGCGAAATATCAGAGCACATTGTTTATATCTTTTCTAAATAAAAGGTCGATATCTGGATCAGACGGATTAATTCGACTTCTGTTTCGTCTAACAGTATCTCCATACCAGCCACCACACACACTGTGTATTCACGTTCTCCTTTTGTTACGTGAAGTTTAATGAAATACGAAACTGAGGCTGCTTTTAAGACATCAATGCTGTGACCAGATTTAGCTCGTGGAATTATTCCAGCCTCTGTTGCAGCTTTGTGACTTATGTCAAGGCAGTAGTAACCAATAATAAACAATATGGCCAAGACCTACTGACACATTTTCACTGACAGTAAAGATCAACAAGACGGTGTTATTTTTTTTTTCAACAAAGCACAAATATATCGATCAGAATAACACGGAACGGAAATCCTCATGAACCGGTGAACAGTTTCCACTATGATTTACAGGTAATTGCTGCCGTCTCTCTGAAGGGGAAACAATCAATATAGGAAAACAGAATAGATGGACAGCACAGCTGACAAGCGAAAAGAAACGGAGCTGGAAAAACAAAGATTAATTAACACTGAAGTAAAATTTCTAGTTACTATATCTATGTTCTTAGCACTCTCTTACATGGATCTAGAACGAAACAGTGTAAGAGAAACAACTTAACAACTTCTGTCTACCATAGTAAAATTATGAACATGAAATCAATCATGAGGTCTGGTAAGAATTTTTTTAACATTACATTTGTTTGAGGGCACGAGGATCAGCTGTTAAGGTAAAAAAGACACACTCAATGAGGTTGGGCCATGCTAAATAGCTTTATGTTGTGGTTGACTATGTAAGTACACAACTGGTAGAACTGCCAAACAATGGAACTCTTCAGCAAGATGGTGGAACTGTTCAGCGAGATGATGCTCGATATAACCCACAGCCACACTTCTGCCGGCTTGAAACTCGTCTTATACGACTAAAAGTATCATATTGTCACCAGTTCTGTGTTGTAAACGCTCAATTTAAGGCCATGAATACTTTTACAAACATATTTTGTGCCTTAATTGGACATTTATACAAAACTCTCTCGCACTCTCCCCCTTTTTTTCTATTTTGCCTGTTGTTTCTCTCTTGAAGAGTTGACGTTTATGAGGACTTGTCTCCAGTCTAAAGCTAAGTGTTGTCTCATACGTGGTTTTATCCATGTCTCTTGGACTTTGACTATGTTTAGCTACTTAATCAGTGTGACTAAAAATAAAGTCTATGACGAAACATGCTAACGACTTCTTTTCATTTTCCCATGACATTTGCTCTTTTTTTCTTTTGACCGTTAACAAAACTTTTGCCAGAAACACGCGAATGTTACCCAGAGTTTGACGCAGAGAAGGCATTGGGCTTCTATAGATCAATCATGATCGGTCAGTCATGGTAAATCATTAGCAGTCGGTCAGTCATGGTCGGAAGTCAGAATAGATCTAATGAGAAAGCAACAGAAGGTTAACAGCGACAGAGGTAGCGATAGCAACACCTGCCTGGGTGATATTTCTGAGAAAGATGAATGTTTCTGTAGAGCTCTGAAATAACGAGGGCTAATTTCTGCGAATGGTCAGTTTTTACAAAAAATTACAAATATCACAACAGCAGCTCAGCTGCTGGTATATGTATGTTTGTTGCAATACACATATACATATTTAAAAAAAACACCCTGCTAGTTACTACAAAATGTGATACTAAAGATTTGCCATTCCGCGTATTCTGGAACTCTTCAGCAAGATGGTGGAACTGTTCAGCGAGATGATGCTCGATATAACCCACAGCCACACTTCTGCCGGCTTGAAACTCGTCTTATACGACTAAAAGTATCATATTGTCACCAGTTCTGTGTTGTAAACGCTCAATTTAAGGCCATGAATACTTTTACAAACATATTTTGTGCCTTAATTGGACATTTATACAAAACTCTCTCGCACTCTCCCCCTTTTTTTCTATTTTGCCTGTTGTTTCTCTCTTGAAGAGTTGACGTTTATGAGGACTTGTCTCCAGTCTAAAGCTAAGTGTTGTCTCATACGTGGTTTTATCCATGTCTCTTGGACTTTGACTATGTTTAGCTACTTAATCAGTGTGACTAAAAATAAAGTCTATGACGAAACATGCTAACGACTTCTTTTCATTTTCCCATGACATTTGCTCTTTTTTTCTTTTGACCGTTAACAAAACTTTTGCCAGAAACACGCGAATGTTACCCAGAGTTTGACGCAGAGAAGGCATTGGGCTTCTATAGATCAATCATGATCGGTCAGTCATGGTAAATCATTAGCAGTCGGTCAGTCATGGTCGGAAGTCAGAATAGATCTAATGAGAAAGCAACAGATAACAGCGACAGAGGTAGCGATAGCAACACCTGCCTGGGTGATATTTCTGAGAAAGATGAATGTTTCTGTAGAGCTCTGAAATAGCGAGGGCTAATTTCTACGAGTGGTCAGTTTTTACAAAAAATTACAAATATCACAACAGACAGCTGAGCTGCTGTTGTATGTATGTTTGTTGCAATACACATATACATATTAAAAAAAACACCCTGCTAGTTACTACAAAATGTGATACTAAAGATTTGCCATTCCGCGTATTCTGGCACTTTTCTTAAAAGCAAAGAATAGCCAATCAGTGGTCATAATAAAGGCAGTGTGCCCAGATTTCAGTTATTCGACTGTTTAATGGTATTTATCTCAGTCACAGTCTTCCTTACTGTAGTAACTCTGTTCTATCCACATTGTTCAATTTTTCCTTTTGCTTGGGACTAGCCATATATGGAATTTCAATCCCCCCCCTCCTCCGTTTTTCTTCCATTAAATACCAATGTGACCACAGCTATTTTCCTGTCTCTCACGAAACTTATTCTAGTATAGTTAAACGACACAATTTATTGTAGGAAAACATATCTCGAGATAAGAGAATCTTGAGAAAACAGCTAGCACAAGGAACAGCTCTCCATGCACTGACGCCCGAACTATATTCTGCCGGTTTAGTTCACGCACAAGAAAAATCTGGGCACACATCCTGTATGCCCTGTGGTCTCTGTGACTGTCGCAGTTTTTCGCTACGTGACGGATACTTTCTTGTGCGGCTGGAGTTTTTTTTTTCTCTGGAACTTCTACAAGGTAAGTTTTTGCATGCAAACACACACAGATCTTCTAAAAGAGTTAGTATTTTCAGTAAGCTTTATGCATTATGAATTTATTACGAAGGAGACAGCGGCTTTGGCCTATAAAAAGTGTGAAAATGCCAGCAGACGAACACGATCTGTTGGCGATTGCTTTCTTCAGTCATGAAAAGTTAATACATGATCTGCTGTAAAAACATGAATGTCTGCAAGATGTGTTACTGCCAAGCAAAGTGACAAAACGGAGTAAATATGTGAATATAAACTAGCAGCGTTGCTGAAGGCCTTCATTTAGACAGTGCCGTGGCTTGTATAAACTTTGGTCTTGTATGGAGCTAGCAGGATTAGCTTCCAACTCTCTTACCTTTCTGTTCGTGCGAGAATTTTTGTGTGGCCATCATTGTCTACGTTTAAGCATGCAGATCCAGTAGTGTAAGATTGTGTCACGAGAAACGATGGCTGACAAGTTCCACAAAGTCCAACGTCTTCTAAAACTTTTCCCGAAAAGTACTATTATGTTGTTTGCCTCAGTTAATTTTGCTTCGTTCCGCGTGAACGTTTGCGGAACTACTGAGGCGTGCTTCACACGATAGTATCATTAATGAGTTTTACTTGTGATAGTATCATTAATGAGTTTTACTTGTGATAGTATCATTAATGAGTTTTACTTGTGATAGTATCATTAATGAGTTTTACTTGTGATAGTATCATTAATGAGTTTTACTTGTTATAGTATTATTAATGAGTTTTACTTGTGATAGTATCATTAATGAGTTTTACTTGTGATAGTATCATTAACGAGTTTTACCTGTGATAGTATCATTAATGAGTTTCGCTTGCGATAGTATCATTAATGAGTTTTACCTGTGATAGTATCATTAATGAGTTTTGCTTATGATAGTATCATTAATGAGTTTTGCCTGTGATAGTATCATTAATGAGTTTTACTTGTGATAGTATCATTAATGAGTTTTACTTGTGATAGTATCAGTGAGATTTATTTAATTTGATAGAATTATCTTCCATCATCGCCTTCTTTACGCCCCATCTGGGCCATAGGCCGCCAGCAAGGGCTTTCTATTTATTTCTATCCTAGGCTGTTTCTTCTATCTGTCTGCAGGTGTAGTAGATCTTTTTGATCTCTGCTTCACCATACCACATCAAAGATCTTCATGAAGAAGGTCCTTCCTCTCCCAGTATTCATTTTTTTCTCTTGCTGAGCTCTTGTTGAAGTTTTTGTAGCTGAAGTATTTTTACAGAATTGGGTAGCTGGCTCTATGCCCAACCCTCCTCCTTTGATATGATAGTATCTCTTTTGAGGTTTAATCCTTGTGATAGTATCATTAATAAGGTTTAATTCATATGATAGTATCTCTTTTCAGGTTTAAATTATTACTTTCATTATTGAGGTTTAATTTATGTGATAGCATCATTAGTGAGGTTAAATTAATCTCATGGTATCATTCAGTTTTAATTCATATGATAGTATAATTGAGACATTATTATCATATGCCATAGTGGATAGTGCTGGTGATCATGCCCCCCATCTTGCACTGTCCTGTGTGTTTCCACTTAGTTCAGATGCTTTTCTTTTTTTTGTTTTATTCCACCTGGTCAGTCCACTGTGATATTTTTTCTCTTGGCCTTCCTCTTGCCTTTTTTTCCCCTTGAATTTTTGGTCATTACTGGGTTCTCCAACTTCTTGTCTTCTCATGACATGTCCAATAAATTTTGACTGTCTTTTTCTTATCTTTTTTTGCTGATTTTTGTTGTTCTGGAACTTCTTTCAGGATCTGGGAGTTGAGTCTGGTTTCTGTTCCACAAAAGCTGGAACAAGAGAATGTGATCAGCATCACACAATCAGTTTAGCGAGCCACTTCACAAAAATACTATTAAGAATCATTAACTTGAGAATATGAAATAAGATAAGAACTGAAATCACAGAACAATGTGGTTTTGTTGAAGGAAAAAAGCACAAGATATTCTTTCCTTTATTCATCTTTATGTGGTGGCGGAAACTTTGAGAAACTTGACTTTCTTTTCATTTTATTTCTAAGACATCTTTATGTGGTGCTGGAAACTTTGAGAAACTTGACTTTCTTTTCATTTCTAAGACATCTTTATGTGCTGATGGAAGCTTTGAGAAACTTGACATCTTTATGTTCTGCTGGAAACTTTGGGAAACTTGACTTTCTTTTCCTTTTATTTCTAAGACTGCTGCTGGAAACTTTGAGAAACTTGACTTTCTGCTTCATAAAATGGGCTTTGTTTGTGAACTGTGGTATCAGACTGCTTGCTGCTAACAAAAGAACTTGTGTATAGGTGATGAAAAAAATGGCATGCATACAAATTACTGAATGTCCATTAAAAAAAAATAAAAGTAGGATTACTGTTGATGGCATTTATCATTTATAGCCTCAGCTTGATGCACACATGAAGTAGCTGTTGATGGCATTTATCATTTATAATCTCAGCTTGATACTCTCATGAAGTAGCTGTTGATGGCATTTATCATTTATAGTCTCAGCTTGATACTCTCATGAAGTAGCTGTTGATGGCATTTATCATTTATAGTCTCAGCTTGATACTCTCATGAAGTAGCTGTTGATGGCATTTATCATTTATAGTCTCAGCTTGATACTCTCATGAAGTAGCTGTTGATGCCATTTGTCATTTATAGTCTCAGCTTGATACTCTCATGAAGTAGCTGTTGATGCCATTTGTCATTTATAGTCTCAGCTTGATACTCTCATGAAGTAGTCTGCAAAAAAAAAATTCATTGATACAAACTGCAACAAACATTTGTTGCTATAGTGATGGCATGGCAGAATGGATACAGTCTTTGTTGTTAATCTGTGGTCCAGCTGATCTCTAACTTCACATTAACATGTGCACTGAGGCTATTGCAGTGCATGAGAAAGACCAACAGTATAAATTTTAGAATTTTAAATTTTTTTTTTTTTGGTGGGGTGGGGGGGGTGTCTCCTGTACATAAATCTCTTTCTGCAAAAATGTGTACACAAAAACTCAGTGTGCCCTCTTAGAATAGATAATTAGGATTTAGCTTCTGTCTTTTGTTGCAGTTTTAAAGATACATTTAAGGAGTCTGGCCAGTATTATATAAATGAGTGAGACACATTTTAGAAAGTCAAACTCTGGAACAGCTGTACTGAGGCTTCCTTCAGAGAAATAAGCACAGTTGTTTCATGTCTGTTTTGTTTTGTTATAAATGTATTTTTCATTAGATTTATGCTTCTTTCCATTTCCATTTCCTTTCCTTGTAAAGTCAGAGAGAAAGTCTGTATTGAGAGAAGAGAAAGAATTATGAGTTTTTCTGGAAACAAAGGTTTTATCAAAGTTAAATAAGAAAGGAGACAGTGCACATCTTGGTATTGGCAGTTAGCCTGATCCAAGCAGTCTTGTTTGCTACAAGTACTAGACTGTGTAGTGTTGTGGTCCTTTTGTTATATGAGTGTGCTTGCTTCAGCAGGCATTCAATCATTTGTTGTGGTCATGCCTTCTGTCAGAATCTGTAAAGCAGTGTATGTTTTAATTAACATTTTTTGTAGTTTCAGCCACTGAGTTTAGTTCAACCTTTTGTGTTGGTCCACTTGTTGTGTTGCTCCACCTGTTTTGTAGCTGCACTTGTTGTATAGGTCCACCTGTTGTGTTGCTGCACCGTTGTGTAGGTCCACCTGTTGTGTTGCTGCACCTGTTGTATAGCTCCACCTGTTGTATAGATCCACCTGTTGTGTTGCTGCACCTGTTTTGTAGCTCCACCTGTTGTGTTGCTTCACCTGTTGTGTTGCTCTCAGATCTGCTTAAAGACTGAGGTGTGTCCATGTATACAACTTATATTTTTTAGTTAAAAAAAAACCCCCACAGAAATTGACATGCTATTTTTGTTCCAAACAACAGCCTAACATCAGTGTAAGGAAAATGTTTGCTGTAGCTTACGTCAGGATCAATGAGGTTGCATAAAATATAGAATTTGTTGTGAAACAAAATTCAGACTTGTGAGAATATAAACATGGCACTTTGGAAGATGACAAGCACTAAAGGTCATTGTGTGAGGATTATTGTAGGTAAAAATACATCTTAGCCTTGGCTGCTTGCTATTTTAGAGAATTGTTTCACACTGGACATGGAAGATTATAGTGTACTCTGCTTATAACTGCATGTATATGTGCAGTGCATACATATAAATACATGTTGAAATCTTATCAGATTTAATCTGCAGCGTTTTAGAAATGAGTTGAATTATTTCACACATATTCTTACAGGATTTGCCTCTCATGTTTTCAGCTTCTTGTTTTTGCTGATATTAGGGTACTTTCAGCACTTTTGTCATTTAGAAATGGTTGATAGGTTTGGGGGGGGGGGGAAGAGAAAACCAGCAGCAAATGAAAGAAACTTGCAGGAAAATGCTATGCACGTTTTATAAAGTGTTTCATATGTTGTATAAAGATGTGCATTAAAACTTCATATTCTTAGAAAAAAATGACGTGGTTTTCCATCTTCATGTTCGATGTTTCATTTTCTGTGCCTTTAATTCTTGCTGCAGCTTTGTGCCAGAAGACAGACATTTGGTAATGGACAGTTTGATTGTTCTGGAAATAGTCATTTCATGGAGGGTTTTTTTTTTTTTTCTGATTCCTTCTTGGGGTTTTGTTCCATTTCCTTGCCATGAAGGTGTATTTTTGTGTTGGTTATTTCATTCTTTGTTGTCATAGTGGGAGGCTAAAGAGAAGCGTGTATCACTTTTCTCCGATATTCTTCTTAACTTCCACCTTGTACTCTGATATTATCTTCCACCTTGTACTCTGATATTATCTTCCACCTTGTACTCTGATATTATCTTCCACCTTGTACTCTGATATTATCTTCCACCTTGTACTTCACTCAGGACAGTATCAGAATTGTTTTGATAAGCTGTCTCATGTGTACTCAAAGTTCTCCTTGGAGCAGAGCTGTTGGACAGCTGCTAGAATTTTTTTTTTTTTAGTGTACCATGCTGAACTTGGTCACAGTGTTATTTTTCTTTCACCCATTGACATCTATGTAGTATAATCCAATATGCCTTGCAGTGCAGTCAGGCACTCTGCAGTCGGAGAAGCAGTTTTCTTCAACAGCTTGACAGAAGGGTGATGGTAACAAGAGTAAGGATTCAGATTCCGGCAGTCTGCCTCAGTTAAGCTGATCTTTCAAGTGCTCACAGTTTTCTTCATGCATGGCAGAATGTACATCTCCTACACTGTGCTGGTCTTATTTTATGATTTGTACAGTTTTCTTTGTGTACATCTCCTACATTGTGCTGGTCTTATTTTATGATTTGTAGAGTTTTCTTCATGTACATCTCCTACACTGTGCTGGTCTTATTTTATGATTTGTACAGTTTTCTTTGTGTACATCTCCTACACTGTGCTGGTCTTATTTTATGATTTGTACAGTTTTCTTTGTGTACATCTCCTACACTGTGCTGGTCTTATTTTATGATTTGTACAGTTTTTTTTGTGTACATCTCCTACACTGTGCTGGTCTTATTTTATGATTTGTACAGTTTTCTTCCAGCTGTGTGTTTTTTGTTCCAGCTAATACACTTGTCTCCAGTCTCACTTGTTATACCCTCATCAAGTGTATTCTCAACAAGAACGGTAATAAAGAGAATTGTTAGTTAGTCAATGGATCATCCTTATTGCACATCAGACAATTAGTCCATAAGCGTTCTGACCCATCTTGAGTATTTCCACCAGCTCTGTGTTGACTAGCCAGTCTTCTTTGCTTCCTACTGTAGTGCTCTTGTCTGGCCACTTTATGTTCCAGCAATCTGTTCGTGGTTGCAGATTCAGAACTGTTGCTTGATTTGGAGATTCGACCAGCTTCTCTGAGTGCATTCAGGATATCAGCCCGGTCCATTGCTTGTCCACCCTCCACTGTAGTCATACCAGCGAGTCTGTTCACCCTTCACTGTAGTCATACCAGCACAGCAAGTCTGTCCACCTTCCACTGTAGTCATACCAGCACAGCAAGTCTGTCCACCCTTCACTGTAGTCATACCAGCGAGTCTGTTCACCCTTCACTGTAGTCATACCAGCGAGTCTGTTCACCCTTCACTGTAGTCATACCAGCACAGCAAGTCTGTCCACCTTCCACTGTAGTCATACCAGCACAGCAAGTCTGTCCACCCTTCACTGTAGTCATACCAGCACAGCAAGTCTGTCCACCTTCCACTGTAGTCATATCAGCACAGCAAGTCTGTTCACCCTCCACTGTAGTCATACCAGCACAGCAAGTCTGTCCACCCTCCACTGTAGTCATACCAGCACAGCAAGTCTGTTCACCCTCCACTGTAGTCATACCAGCACAGCAAGTCTGTCCACCCTCCACTGTATTCATACCAGCACAGCAAGTCTGTTCACCCTCCACTGTATTCATACCAGCACAGCAAGACTGTTCACCCTCCACTGTAGTCATACCAGCACAGCAAGTCTGTTCATCCTCCACTGTATTCATACCAGCACAGCAAGTCTGTTCACCCTCCACTGTATTCATACCAGCACAGCAAGTCTGTTCACCCTCCACTGTATTCATACCAGCACAGCAAGACTGTTCACCCTCCACTGTAGTCATACCAGCACAGCAAGTCTGTTCGCCCTCCACTGTAGTCATACCAGCAAGTCTGTCCACCCTCCACTGTAGTCATACCAGCAAGTCTGTCCACCCTCTACTGTAGTCATGCCAGCAAGTCTGTCCACCCTCCATTGTAGTCATACCAGCAAGTCTGTCCACCCTCTACTGTAGTCATACCAGCAAGTCTGTCCACCCTCTACTGTAGTCATGCCAGCAAGTCTGTCCACCCTCCATTGTAGTCATACCAGCAAGTCTGTCCACCCTCCGTAAAAGCCCAGGCGCTTTCCTTGTGTCTGATAATGGATCCGTCTGTAGATGAGCACATCACACTCAGAAGAGTTCTCCTCGGCAATCAGGACCTGAACCTCTGCCTCTATAGCCAATGGATTTTTGTTATCAGCATTTCCTATCTAGTGTGATGCATGCTGAGAAGGAAGTACAGCAGTCCGCTGGCATTAAAACCCATTCTTCATCAGGTTCTGTGTCCTCAAGAGAATAGTTTTGCTTAACTTATCCATATTCGTACTGTGAAAACACTGGCTGTAGTGAGTGAAAGTAAACGACGCGAAATGAAAGAAATCTGTGCGAGCAGATTAGCTAGGTAATAACTGCAAGCAGAAGAGTAGAGAAACTATGGAGCAGATTAGCTAGGTAATAACTGCAAGCAGAAGAGTAGAGAAACTATGGAGCAGATTAGCTAGGTAATAACTGCAAGCAGAAGAGTAGAGAAACTATGGAGCAGATTAGCTAGGTAATAACTGCAAGCAGAAGAGTAGAGAAACTATGGAGCAGATTAGCTAGGTAATAACTGCAAGCAGAAGAGTAGAGAAACTATGGAGAAGTTTAGCTAGGTAATAACTGCAAGCAGAAGAGTAGAGAAACTATAGAGAAGTTTAGCTAGGTAATAACTGCAAGCAGAAGAGTAGAGAAACTATGGAGAAGTTTAGCTAGGTAATAACTGCAAGCAGAAGAGTAGAGAAACTATAGAGAAGTTTAGCTAGGTAATAACTGCAAGCAGAAGAGTAGAGAAACTATGGAGAAGGTTAGCTAGGTAATAACTGCAAGCAGAAGAGTAGAGAAACTATGGAGAAGTTTAGCTAGGTAATAACTGCAAGCAGAAGAGCAGAGAAACTATAGAGAAGGTTAGCTAGGTAATAACTGCAAGCAGAAGAGTAGAGAAACTATAGAGAAGGTTAGCTAGGTAATAACTGCAAGCAGAAGAGCAGAGAAACTATAGAGAAGTTTAGCTAGGTAATAACTGCAAGCAGAAGAGTAGAGAACTATGGAGCAGATTAGCTAGGTAATAACTGCAAGCAGAAGAGTAGAGAAACTATGGAGCAGATTAGCTAGGTAATAACTGCAAGCAGAAGAGTAGAGAAACTATGGAGCAGATTAGCTAGGTAATAACTGCAAGCAGAAGAGTAGAGAAACTATGGAGAAGTTTAGCTAGGTAATAACTGCAAGCAGAAGAGTAGAGAAACTATGGAGAAGTTTAGCTAGGTAATAACTGCAAGCAGAAGAGTAGAGAAACTATGGAGAAGTTTAGCTAGGTAATAACTGCAAGCAGAAGAGTAGAGAAACTATAGAGAAGTTTAGCTAGGTAATAACTGCAAGCAGAAGAGTAGAGAAACTATGGAGAAGGTTAGCTAGGTAATAACTGCAAGCAGAAGAGTAGAGAAACTATGGAGAAGTTTAGCTAGGTAATAACTGCAAGCAGAAGAGCAGAGAAACTATAGAGAAGGTTAGCTAGGTAATAACTGCAAGCAGAAGAGTAGAGAAACTATAGAGAAGGTTAGCTAGGTAATAACTGCAAGCAGAAGAGCAGAGAAACTATAGAGAAGTTTAGCTAGGCAATAACTGCAAGCAGAAGAGCAGAGAAACTATAGAGAAGTTTAGCTAGGTAATAACTGCAAGCAGAAGAGCAGAGAAACTATAGAGAAGTTTAGCTAGGTAATAACTGCAAGCAGAAGAGTAGAGAAACTATAGAGAAGTTTAGCTAGGTAATAACTGCAAGCAGAAGAGTAGAGAAACTATAGAGAAGTTTAGCTAGGTAATAACTGCAAGCAGAAGAGTAGAGAAACTATAGAGAAGTTTAGCTAGGTAATAACTGCAAGCAGTTAAGAAAACAGAAACAGTCACAACGATCGCGCCTTTCAGAAAAAGAACATTTTCGATTCTATACTGACACAGTAGGGAAGGGGATGATAACACTGCATGCAGTGACACAGTAGGGAGGGGGATGATAACACTGCATGCAGTGACACAGTAGGGAGGGGGATGATAACACTGCATGCAGTGACACAGTAGGGAGGGGGATGATAACACTGCATGCAGTGACACAGTAGGGAGGGGGATGATAACACTGCATGCAGTGACACAGTAGGGAGGGGGATGATAACACTGCATGTAGTGACAGTGAAGGCCGCCTGGTTTCTGGCATAAATTAGCAGAACAGATCACAACATTCAGCCAGCAACTTTTTCCTGTAGGTGGTTGGTGGCCTGCTGGACACTCCAGATAGTCCCTGTACAGCTCTGCTTCTCTCACGTGTTTGTGTTGTGTGCATGTCCCTCTTACATTATTCATTGAGTGCAATAAGAAGACAAACATGCGCGCGCGCTCATGCATATAGTGTATTTCATGATTGTTGCCTTGCCTGCACGCCACAAAACAATGCAGTTGCGCGATCCGAGCACGTCTAGAAATGTGAGATCGATTACCACCATTTTTTTTAAAGGATAATCCAGTACAAGCATGGCGGTATCGATCTAGCACTTGTAAATGTGCTTCGATCATGACATTTTCTGGTGTTTTATTTTTAATCCCTTCTCTCCTCCTCCTCCCCCCCTCCCCCCCGATGCGCCGAGAATAAATTGAGGGAAGCTGAGATTTTATTTGGACGTACATTCTTGCCATTTTTTTTTTCGTTTTTGTTTTCCCAGACTTATTGAGGAGAAGCTTGTTGTTTTTGGTGTGCATCCAGCTGCCGGTTAGTTCTTGTCAGTTATCTCAGTGTCCCTTATTTCCAAACTATTCAGGTCTATCTCACTGTCCTGCATTTCCAGACTATACAGGTCTATCTCAGTGTCCTGCATTTCCAGACTGTACAGGTCTATCTCAGTGTCCTGTATTTCCAGACTATACAGGTCTATCTCAGTGTCCTGCATTTCCAGACTGTACAGGTCTATCTCAGTGTCCCGTATTTCCAGACTATTCCGGTCTATCTCGGTGTTCTGTATTTCCAGACTATTCAGGTCTGTCTCAGTGTCCCGTATTTCCAGACTATTCAGGTCTATCTCAGTGTTCCGTATTTCCAGACTATTCTGGTGTATCTCAGTGTTCCGTATTTCCAGACTATTCAGGTGTATCTCAGTGTCCCGTATTTCCAGACTATTCAGGTCTATCTCAGTGTCCTGCATTTCCAGACTATTCAGGTCTATCCCGTATTTCCAGACTATTCAGGTCTATCCCGTATTTCCAGACTATTCAGGTCTATCCCGTATTTCCAGACTATTCAGGTCTATCCCGTATTTCCAGATTATTCAGGTCCTGACATGGGCGCCGGTTGCTGGCGCAGGTGAGCCTGCTGTAGAAGTGGCTGGCTGGGAAGTACACGGTATTGATTGCTGACCAGTCTATTCTGTCATAGAAGTATATGGCCACCAACGGCCGGTACTTGTGGCATGGCAGGGCTACATTACTTAGTTCCTTACAGTTTGTTGTACTTTGTCAAGGTCGCGGAAGAAAAGCGGTTCTCATATCGTCGATGACTGGGCGGCAGTGTACTCTGAAAGGTTTTGCAGTTTGTGCTTAAAATTTCAACCCGTGTGCAGATGTGCATAGTAATATAACATTACGATGTATAATCTAATGTTGTTGTGTGTGTGTGGGGGAGGGATAGAGAATCCAAAGAAATCTGGAAAACGAACTCATGTAGCCGCGCTGCAACACAGAGAACATCAGAAAGTAGAAAATAAAAGTATATGTATGCGTGGCATAAAACTTAGTGCGCCACATGATTGTTATGATGTGTGTGTGTGCGCGCGCGGCCACGCAGCTTAGAGGGAACATCAGATGCTGGTTAACAGGGGACGTATTGGGGGTGGCATAATGTAAGGTGATGTGGGCAGTTTCTGTTTAAAATGTGTACATGAATGTTGTGTGTGCCGGCGGCCTTCCCTTCAGGCTAAGGGAGAGCTCAGAGAAGCAGCCAGTCGGAAATAAAAGGACATGAACAATCTCAAACTATCTAGGGCAATGTGCACAGGAAATCCCAGCTGTAATGAGATGCAGGGCTTTAGAATTAGGTCCAGCCCTGTTTAACTCGGCTTCGCGAAATGTACTTGGGCCCTCAATGTGGTCTTATAAGGCATTCTAGCGAGCGATGAAGAGACGATAATTTTAGGTTACCTTGGAGTAATTATGTCGCGGATAAGAAAACTTTGGAATAACGTTTACATAACAAACCATTTTGTCTGTGGAAGGAGGGGGGGGGCCCAGTGTGTTATGTGAAGAATTCTAGTATCTTAGGTTCATGTGAAGAGTTGTTATCGTAGGTTCATGTGAAGAGTTCTAGTATCATAGGTTCATGTGAATAGTTCTATGATCTTAGTTCCATGTGTGATCCGAGGCAGTGTAGACGGAAGAGAGTGGCGGAGGCAGCCCTGATATTTCCATCAAGCATTTCTGAGAAAGTCCTTTAACACAAGAATCGCGAGGCATAAAAGATGTATGCGGGCCGAGTGTTATTAGACCGGCGTAATAAGCGCCGGAGAGTGCAATCACAAGACTTACCCCCCCGGAGACTAATTACATCCGCTACAGTTCATTTACATTGGCGAGACAAGGAGAGAGAGAGGGGATGAGAAGATTGAGACCAGTCCCAAAATAGCAGACACTTTGATTTACAGGATGTTATCTTATACAGGATATGGGTGTTAACTAGCTGGGCCAGTTTTCACGCTCTCTTCTCTCATCATCATTTCATATACATACATAACAGTCTGTTTATCTGTTCTTACCTTAAATTGACGGCCCTGCTGTACCCCTTTCTGTAGCATATTTTTTCAAGTGTAGATAACTGTTTATATTCTTATATGCGCCCACGGCTAACGTTTACAGAGGGAGGTTTTTGTGTGGAGTATGGCAGTCCAGTCTTCGCAAGGTTGACTTTAAAAAAAAAAATTATGAAGATAGTGTTTTTCCGTCATGCACAGACAACAGTATGTACATATGTCTGGTGCTTCTTGCCTTGCAGGATGATCTGCTTCGTTTCAAAGACAATTTCACCAAATCTATGTCTGAGGTAGCACAGCTGGGTCGAGCCGACGGTAGATCCGTGACCTTTATCTTCTCGTGGATACGATAGTTGCTATCCCGTAGCCGATGATGGGTTGCGCATGTCTAGTACTAGCTCGACACGAACGCGCCATTACAACTGCTTACTGCATTGTTAAGCTTGCACGTTTAGTTCCAACAGTTTGTTGTATCGAATGACACACGAGATTGTTATCTGACACCCTGTACATGTCAGCCAATGCACACAGCAGCACGACACACTTACATGACATGATACTTTCATTAACCATGCTCAGGACCGGAAATATCCACATCCAGTGCGATGAATTACCAGTAACGCGGTCTATCATATCCAGAGAGAAATTGGTGTTGCTGGCCTTTCTATTCTGTGTAGTGTAGGAGACCTTATCACTAGCAACATTCTGAAATGAATGAATTAGTAATTTATGTTTTGTTACATCATTGTTTACGATCTACAGTTTACATTTAGCTCCATGACCTCTTCCAGTAGAAATAAAGATGGTGTGTGTGTGGGCGCAGATATTGTGCTACCTAAACTCAAGCAAAATGTATTGTCAGGACCTGTGTGTATCGTTGTATGTTTAGGACTTGTGTATATTGGTGTATTTTAGGACTTGTGTATATGGTGTATTTTAGGACTTGTGTATATGGTGTACGAGGGTGATTGATAAGTTCTTGGCGTAAGGTACAGCGGATTATTTGTAGACAACTTGTTTGGGTTACTTCTCAACATAGTCCCCTTGCAAGTTTATGCACTTAGTCCAGCGATCCTAGAGCATACGGATCCCTTCTTTATAAAAGCCAGCATCTTGTGCCAGTAGAAAGTGGTCTACAGCATGAATGACGTCATTAACTGAAACAAATTTGCGACTACTGAGCTCCTTTTTGAGTCTGGTAAACAGGTAATAGTCGGAAGGGGCCAAATCTGGAGAATAAGGAGGATGTTCAAGAAGCTGGAAGCCGCATTCATGAATGGCAGCAATTACCACCGCCGATTTGTTAGCTAGAGCATTATCTTGACGAAAGATGACTCCTCTCGTCAATTTCCCTCGGCACTTTTCCTTCAATTTGACCCGCAGTTGCTTCACAAGATTAGCGTAATAGCCCCGGTGACCGTTCTGCCCTTTTGAAGATAGTCTACCAATAGCACACCTTCTGAATCCCAAAAGATGGATGCCATCACTTTGCCTGCAGACAGAAACACCCTTGCTTTCTTTGGAAGTGGGGATCCATGATGTTTCCACTGCTTTGACTGTTCTTTGGTTTCTAGTTGAAAATGATGAACCCTGGTCTCATTCATAGTCACAAATTGCTGAAGAAATTTCAGGATCTGCAGAAAAATAGCCAAGATTGTCTCTTGACATGTTGAGACGCTGTCCTTTGTGATCAGTCCCAAGAAGTTTCAGGACCCATCGAGCAGAGACCTGTGTCGTTTGAAGATCATTGTGAATAATGACATGAACACGTTCCTGAGAGATGCCCAACTCAGTAGCAGTGTACTGCTCAGTTAGTCGTGGATCCTCCATTATCATGTCATGGTTCTGTTGGTGGTTTCATCTATGGTTACCGTTCTTGGTCTTCCTGGACGGGGATCATCTTCCAGACTCTCCCTTCCTTGTTTGAACTGAGCTACCCATTTCTTCACTGTGCTGTAAGAAGGGGCACTCTCCCCTAGAGTCTCTACCATATCCTCATGGATCTCCTTCAATGATAAGCCCTTGATGCAGAGGTAGCGAATGACTGCTTGATGAGAAATTTTATCCATTTTCTCAATTTCTGCCACCCCTTACCACTCAGTAGCCTGTTAAAAACATTGGTTGCAGTTAATTTCTTGAACGTTGGTGTTTAATCTTACATTAACTGATCTACAAATGCACCTAATATCACATGTGTGTTTCAAGTATGTGTACTTTATGCCGAGAACTTATCAGTCACCCCTTGTATGTTTAGGGCTTGTATATTGGTGTATTTTAGGACTTGTGTATATTGGTGTATTTTAGGACTTGTGTATATGGTGTACGAGGGTGATTGATAAGTTCTTGGCGTAAGGTACAGCGGATTATTTGTAGACAACTTGTTTGGGTTACTTCTCAACATAGTCCCCTTGCAAGTTTATGCACTTAGTCCAGCGATCCTAGAGCATACGGATCCCTTCTTTATAAAAGCCAGCATCTTGTGCCAGTAGAAAGTGGTCTACAGCATGAATGACGTCATTAACTGAAGCAAATTTGCGACTACTGAGCTCCTTTTTGAGTCTGGTAAACAGGTAATAGTCGGAAGGGGCCAAATCTGGAGAATAAGGAGGATGTTCAAGAAGCTGGAAGCCGCATTCATGAATGGCAGCAATTACCACCGCCGATTTGTGAGCTAGAGCATTATCTTGACGAAAGATGACTCCTCTCGTCAATTTCCCTCGGCACTTTTCCTTCAATTTGACCCGCAGTTGCTTCACAAGATTAGCGTAATAGCCCCGGTGACCGTTCTGCCCTTTTGAAGATAGTCTACCAATAGCACACCTTCTGAATCCCAAAAGATGGATGCCATCACTTTGCCTGCAGACAGAAACACCCTTGCTTTCTTTGGAAGTGGGGATCCATGATGTTTCCACTGCTTTGACTGTTCTTTGGTTTCTAGTTGAAAATGATGAACCCTGGTCTCATTCATAGTCACAAATTGCTGAAGAAATTTCAGGATCTGCAGAAAAATAGCCAAGATTGTCTCTTGACATGTTGAGACGCTGTCCTTTGTGATCAGTCCCAAGAAGTTTCAGGACCCATCGAGCAGAGACCTGTGTCGTTTGAAGATCATTGTGAATAATGACATGAACACGTTCCTGAGAGATGCCCAACTCAGTAGCAGTGTACTGCTCAGTTAGTCGTGGATCCTCCATTATCATGTCATGGTTCTGTTGGTGGTTTCATCTATGGTTACCGTTCTTGGTCTTCCTGGACGGGGATCATCTTCCAGACTCTCCCTTCCTTGTTTGAACTGAGCTACCCATTTCTTCACTGTGCTGTAAGAAGGGGCACTCTCCCCTAGAGTCTCTACCATATCCTCATGGATCTCCTTCAATGATAAGCCCTTGATGCAGAGGTAGCGAATGACTGCTTGATGAGAAATTTTATCCATTTTCTCAATTTCTGCCACCCCTTACCACTCAGTAGCCTGTTAAAAACATTGGTTGCAGTTAATTTCTTGAACGTTGGTGTTTAATCTTACATTAACTGATCTACAAATGCACCTAATATCACATGTGTGTTTCAAGTATGTGTACTTTATGCCGAGAACTTATCAGTCACCCCTTGTATGTTTAGGGCTTGTATATGGTGTAGGTTTAGGACTTGTGTATATTGGTGTAGGTTTAGGACTTGTGTATATTGGTGTAGGTTTAGGACTTGTGTATATTGGTGTAGGTTTAGGACTTGTGTATATTGGTGTAGGTTTAGGACTTGTGTATATTGGTGTATGTTTAGGACTTGTGTATATTGATGTATGTTTAGGGCTTGTGTATATTGGTATATGATTATGAGTTGTGTATATTGGTGTATGTTTAGGGCTTGTGTATATTGGTATATGATTATGAGTTGTGTATATTGGTGTATGTTTAGGGCTTGTGTATATTTGTGTGTAGGACTTGTGTATATCGGTGTATATTTGCTTTGTCCTGTGGGCACTGAAAGATTGTTGGAGGTGTTTGTTGCTGTTATATGTTCCCTGTTAATGGCATCTTATAGCCACTCTGCATGTACTCCAGAGATGCTAATCCCATGGCCCGCGGGCCGCACGTGGCTCTCAGGACCCTCACTTGTTGCATATAAAAGCGAAACTTGGAAAATATTGTGATTAAATATTAAAAGTTTAATGCGGCAATTTAAAAAAAATTATTAAAAAAAAAAGATTGAAATGATTAATTTTAAAATTAGTTATAAATAAAAGAAGAAAAAGAAGGTTAGAATTGGACCGGAAAGGCAGGCACACATCTGCAGCTGTCCTATGTCCTCGTCGTCTAGAGCCTTCTCTGAAGGTTAAGCAGAAAAGCTTGTCTTCTCAACCAGCGGCCACAGGCGACGCTGCTGCTCTCCCCATCAACTTTTCAGCTTACCAGGAAACATCAGACTTCTTGTTTTTGATGTTGATGGGAAGTTTCTTAGCTTGTCTGCATGCAGACTTCACTCACTCACGCTGGGGATGGAGGCTTTTCTCATTCCTGGGACCAAGGACGAACTTTGAAGTCTGTGACCAGCTGTTGGCTTCATGTCCCTTGAAAGTAACCACGAAAAGAGTAAACTCTTTGGAAGTTATGAAAGTGACTCTTGCTAGATATCGTCTCAGTTTTAAAAATCTCGCAGTTAAGAATGATGGAGTTCCAGCCTTTGTTGGAACAAAAATAGAATTGGTAGCACTCAACTAAGAAAGCGGGTAGCAGCAGGTTGGATCTTTCACCAGGAAAACGTGTGTACCAAATCTCTCACTTTTGAAAATGTGATGAGAGTTATCACAGATATTGTAAATTTCATCCGAGCAAGGGGTTTGTATCATCAAGTTTCAAACCTTTGTGCAGGCAGTAAGATGAGGCGATGTTGTTCTGACGTGCAGTGGTGAAGCCGTTCAGAAGTTGTCTCGTAGACTTTGACGTCGAAAGATGCTGTTCAAGGGTTCATGACATCAAAAGGCAAACCAGTGCCAGAATTCGACTATCGCGGCTGCTTGGCCTACTTTGCATCAAATGAGTTAAAAATTTGAAGTTTCAGAAGAAAAGATCAACTATAGCATATCATGTGTGAGCAGATCAATCTTTTGAGAAGAAAAGATCAACTATTGCATATCCTGTGTGAGCAGATCACTCTTTTCAGAAGAAATTGGAGCAACAAAAGTGCCAGCTTCAAGATCAAATTTAACTCATTTTCAAACAATATGGAAACTTGTATTATTTTTTGCGCAGCATATACAATTTCGTGCGAAGCATAATATTTAACTTACAGGGGACATTGGTTATAGTGTACTTTGAACTTATGTCTGATTCTATTTCTTTTCTTCACAACTTCACTTTTCTCGGTCTCCTTCCTTTTCTGATTGTCTGTAATATCCCGGTTAATCGTCAGTAATTTCCCAGCGAATTATCAGTGTCTCTTGCCTGTAATGTCCCAGTGAATTGTCATTGTCTCTTGCTTGTAATGTCCCAGTGAATTGTCATTGTCTCTTGCTTGTAATGTCCCAGTGAATTGTTATTATCTCTTGCCTGTAATGTCACAGCGAATTGTCACTGTCCGTAACTACATTTTCTTCACATGCTCAGATAGTTTTTTCCTCGTTTTATCAACACAAGTTTGACGTATGCGATGTTCTGTATGTTATCTAGAGAGCTTCATTTTATTCGTGTATTTTCTGTTAGATTAAACGTTGCATCTGTCTACATAAAACAACCCAGCTTCTGTCTGACATAGCCACTTTGTGACTCTAAGCTGGCGCTGCTCTTATCTTGCCTGTTCATAGAGAACTGCCCACACGTGCTGGCAGGCTGGCTGTAATGTACGGTGGCATTCCTGTCATCTCATTGACACTGTGGCATTCTTGTTTTCTTCTCGTACAGTTTACCTGGAGCTCCTGATCATGTCCTTCACAAAGTACAGTACTGTCACTATCTTCTCGTGGATGTTGTCTTGACAGTGATAATGTGCTTCTTGCTGTCTCTTGTCTCCATACTTGTTTCTGTTCACATTATCCAATCTTATTCGTTATATGGAAGGCCTCTGACCTGGCTTTTCGTGTGTGTTTTTTTTTGTTATTGTTGCCAACTGTATAGTAAATATAGAGAATATATGAACTCTGCTGGTCTATTCTTATCAACTGTATAGTAAATATAGAGAATATATGAATTCTGCTGGTCTATTCTTATCAACTGTATAGTAAATATAGAGAATATATGAACTCTGCTGGTCTATTCTTCTGTTCATATCCATGTTTCTGGGGGTTATTTTCTGTTCTGTTTTTGTTTAATATTCAGCTGTATGTGCTGCACAGAATGATGGATTTATATAACACACAACGACTGCTTCCAGGCTGATTGTTTTTGGTGTACAGGTTTGTCTATCTTCAAAATATGTGTGCTGTGTAACTGTTATGTTTCACTTGACTCCTCCTCCACTCCTCATCCTCCTCCTTCACTCCTCCTCCACTCCTCATCCTCCTCCTCCACTCCTCCTCCTCCTTCGTGAATATTTTTGTGCGTCTTTATAGGTATACAAATTATTAAAGCCGACGCCTTGATGATGTCGAAGAGGACGCATCATATCGGATGGGGAGTGGGTGACAGTCGCTGGCTGCATGCCCCAGAAAACGCGCTCCTCGGTCAGCTGTCCTCCACCAGTCTGTTACCAAGACCACCACAGAGACTACGAGGACGCAGATGAGTAGGGTCTTGACCAGCTCTGGTTCGTCGACTGGCGTAACCCTGTCTGCTGAATTAAATTTTGTCTTTGGTTTATAATTCTAAACGTTTATTCTTTCATTTAGATATGTGCATTTGTAAAAATAATCAGTCTTGATATTTGCAAGAAATTTGATATTTTTAGTTAATATATTTGTTTTTTTTCCTTTTAAACATGTATTTGTGTGGCAGGGAGGTTGCGCAAGTTTTCTGGAGATCCTGCCATCAGTTTTAATATTATGTTTAAAAGTGCAGCGTATAACTGACAGCGGAAATGCCGGGCCAGTGTCACGAGCTGTAGTTTCCCTCCTTACATAGGCCGCTTCTTTACTTCATACGTTTGACATCTCCGGCCGGATGTGCTTATTATTGATCAGGTTGTTCTTGTGTTAGGTTTGTTTTCTTTTTGCATTCATTTCTCTCTGTTCTCAGAGCATTTGTTTCATTTCGTCTAATCTTTGTTTTAATTCCTCTCAAATCTTCACATTGTTTCTTCTTTTACTAGGGCATATTGTTTTGTTCTAGCTTATCATCTGATGCTAGAAGATGTTTTTCTAGCTTATCATCTGATGCTAGAAGGTATCTACCTTATCTTCTGATTTTAGAAGGTATCTACCTTATCTTCTGACGCTAGAAGGTATTGTTTTTCTGCTTATTTTCTGATATTAAAAGAGAATACCAGCATAAATAAAAACATCTTATGAGGAACTGCACAGGACAGTGGCATCAAGTTATGAGACATATGAAGGAAATATTATATTCGCTTATCTCAGTTTGTTTGTCACAAGAGATTTCCGACTAAAGTTCCGTATGAAGCAATGTTAAGAACTAGTAATCCATTTACCGTTAGATATGGCGCTGGACTCTGGCTGAAAGGCTTCCTGCCTCCCTGGCTTTCTCGGCTACACTTAAGCTGTGACCGATTCTTTGGTTCCCCTACAGCCTGGTCTCAGACAGATCGATAATCCCGTGACTTTTGCTCCGGTGTAATGCAGGCTTGTAGTGCTGTAAATGATGGTAGCTTGTAGATACATTTACAGCCAGATTGACCGGAGGCATTCAGCGTCAGCGGGCGTCGTCCATTACGTTGCTTATTTGGGCACGTCCATGTACAAGCGAGGACTAGCTGCTGGCGAGGGCTCATGAGTTATCATCACGCCGGGGTTGAGTGCTTGGGGACTTTTTCCCCCGTTGAGACACTGGAAGTGCTGTAGTCAGCCGTACTTACAAAGCTGGTTATTTTCAGTCTGTCAGACTCTGGTGGATATGATTCATAATTTTCATTGCTGCATTCATCAGTCAGTTTTTGTTTCACGTGTAGAACATTCGTTGTGTTTTAGTGTATTATCATCTAACATAGTGGATGTCATTAGTGGGTCATTCATGTTCGCGACTAACAGGAGATTGTTATATCATGTAGTGAAATATGCATTGTTGAAGACATGGAGGAAATAGTGATCAAAGCAATGGCGTTGTTTCGTATGCTTGAAGCGGCAGGTAGGACCCCCAGTAGCCGACGCTGTGAATGAGCTTGAAGCGGCAGGTAGGATCCCTAGTAGCCGACGCTGTGAATGAGCTTGAAGCGGCAGGTAGGACCCCCAGTAGCCGACGCTGTGAATGAGCTTGAAGCGACAGGTAGGATCCCTAGTAGCCGACGCTGTGAATGAGCTTGAAGCGGCAGGTAGGATCCCTAGTAGCCGACGCTGTGAATGAGCTTGAAGCGGCAGGTAGGATCCCTAGTAGCCGACGCTGTGAATGAGCTTGGAGGGTCATTGTGAATTAAAGAATGCTTAGTATTTCTGAGGTCCCAGAGTCCAGCTAGACAGATAGCTTCTTGGTAGACTCCTCTACCTTGAGGGCCACGGAGAACCTTGGCCTGGCAGAGCTAAGGTAATGGGAATAGGTCAAGACAATGACTAGGGACAGAACATTTTTTTTAAAAGTGCGAAGAATGTAATCTCTTCTTAACTGCGTTCTGATTAGCATTTGTTTCATTTCGTCTAATCTTTGTTTTAATTCCTCTCAAATCTTCACATTGTTTCTTCTTTTACTAGGGCATATTGTTTTGTTCTAGCTTATCATCTGATGCTAGAAGATGTTTTTCTAGCTTATCATCTGATGCTAGAAGGTATCTACCTTATCTTCTGATTTTAGAAGGTATCTACCTTATCTTCTGACGCTAGAAGGTATTGTTTTTCTGCTTATTTTCTGATATTAAAAGAGAATACCAGCATAAATAAAAACATCTTATGAGGAACTGCACAGGACAGTGGCATCAAGTTATGAGACATATGAAGGAAATATTATATTCGCTTATCTCAGTTTGTTTGTCACAAGAGATTTCCGACTAAAGTTCCGTATGAAGCAATGTTAAGAACTAGTAATCCATTTACCGTTAGATATGGCGCTGGACTCTGGCTGAAAGGCTTCCTGCCTCCCTGGCTTTCTCGGCTACACTTAAGCTGTGACCGATTCTTTGGTTCCCCTACAGCCTGGTCTCAGACAGATCGATAATCCCGTGACTTTTGCTCCGGTGTAATGCAGGCTTGTAGTGCTGTAAATGATGGTAGCTTGTAGATACATTTACAGCCAGATTGACCGGAGGCATTCAGCGTCAGCGGGCGTCGTCCATTACGTTGCTTATTTGGGCACGTCCATGTACAAGCGAGGACTAGCTGCTGGCGAGGGCTCATGAGTTATCATCACGCCGGGGTTGAGTGCTTGGGGACTTTTTCCCCCGTTGAGACACTGGAAGTGCTGTAGTCAGCCGTACTTACAAAGCTGGTTATTTTCAGTCTGTCAGACTCTGGTGGATATGATTCATAATTTTCATTGCTGCATTCATCAGTCAGTTTTTGTTTCACGTGTAGAACATTCGTTGTGTTTTAGTGTATTATCATCTAACATAGTGGATGTCATTAGTGGGTCATTCATGTTCGCGACTAACAGGAGATTGTTATATCATGTAGTGAAATATGCATTGTTGAAGACATGGAGGAAATAGTGATCAAAGCAATGGCGTTGTTTCGTATGCTTGAAGCGGCAGGTAGGACCCCCAGTAGCCGACGCTGTGAATGAGCTTGAAGCGGCAGGTAGGATCCCTAGTAGCCGACGCTGTGAATGAGCTTGAAGCGGCAGGTAGGACTCCCAGTAGCCGACGCTGTGAATGAGCTTGAAGCGACAGGTAGGATCCCTAGTAGCCGACGCTGTGAATGAGCTTGAAGCGGCAGGTAGGATCCCTAGTAGCCGACGCTGTGAATGAGCTTGAAGCGGCAGGTAGGATCCCTAGTAGCCGACGCTGTGAATGAGCTTGGAGGGTCATTGTGAATTAAAGAATGCTTAGTATTTCTGAGGTCCCAGAGTCCAGCTAGACAGATAGCTTCTTGGTAGACTCCTCTACCTTGAGGGCCACGGAGAACCTTGGCCTGGCAGAGCTAAGGTAATGGGAATAGGTCAAGACAATGACTAGGGACAGAACATTTTTTTTAAAAGTGCGAAGAATGTAATCTCTTCTTAACTGCGTTCTGATTAGCACTAGTCCATCTCATCACATTTTGACTAGCACTGGTCCATCTCATCACATTCTGACTAGCACTGACCCATCTCATAACATTCTGACTAGCACTGACCCACCTCATAACATTCTGACTAGCACTGGCCCATCTCATAACATTCTGACTAGCACTGACCCACCTCATAACATTCTGACTAGCACTGACCCATCTCATCACATTCTGACTAGCACTGACCCATCTCATAACATTCTGACTAGCACTGACCCATCTCATAACATTCTGACTAGCATTAGCCCATCCCATCACATTCTGACTAGCACTGGCCCATCTCATCACATTCTGACTAGCACTGGCCCATCTCATCACATTCTGACTAGCACTGGCCCATCTCATCACATTCTGACTAGTACTGGCCCACCTCATCACATTCTGACTAGCACTGGCCCACCTCATCACATTCTGACTAGCACTGGCCCACCTCATCACATTCTTACTAGTACTGGCCCACCTCATCACATTCTAACTAGTACTGGCCCACCTCATCACATTCTAACTAGTACTGGCCACCTCATCACATTCTAACTAGTACTGGCCCATCTCATCACATTCTGACTAGCACTGGCCCACCTCATCACATTCTGACTAGCACTGGTCCATCTCATCACATTCTGACTAGCATTGCCCCACTTCATCACATTCTAACTAGTACTGGCCCACTTCATCACATTCTAACTAGCACTGACCCATCTCATAACATTCTGACTAGCACTGACCCATCTCATAACATTCTGACTAGCACTAGCCCATCCCATCACATTCTGACTAGCACTGGCCCATCTCATCACATTCTGACTAGCACTGGCCCATCTCATCACATTCTGACTAGCACTGGCCCATCTCATCACATTCTGACTAGTACTGGCCCACCTCATCACATTCTGACTAGCACTGGCCCACCTCATCACATTCTGACTAGCACTGGCCCACCTCATCACATTCTTACTAGTACTGGCCCACCTCATCACATTCTAACTAGTACTGGCCCACCTCATCACATTCTAACTAGTACTGGCCCACCTCATCACATTCTAACTAGCACTGGCCCATCTCATCACATTCTGACTAGCACTGGCCCACCTCATCACATTCTGACTAGCACTGGTCCATCTCATCACATTCTGACTAGCATTGCCCCACTTCATCACATTCTAACTAGTACTGGCCCACTTCATCACATTCTAACTAGCACTGGTCCATCTCACATTCTGACTAGCACTGGCCCATCTCATCACATTCTGACTAGCACTGGCCCATCTCATCACATTCTGACTAGTACTGGCCCACCTCATCACATTCTGACTAGCACTGGCCCACCTCATCACATTCTGACTAGCACTGGCCCACCTCATCACATTCTTACTAGTACTGGCCCACCTCATCACATTCTAACTAGTACTGGCCCACCTCATCACATTCTAACTAGTACTGGCCCACCTCATCACATTCTAACTAGTACTGGCCCATCTCATCACATTCTGACTAGCACTGGCCCACCTCATCACATTCTGACTAGCACTGGTCCATCTCATCACATTCTGACTAGCATTGCCCCACTTCATCACATTCTAACTAGTACTGGCCCACTTCATCACATTCTAACTAGCACTGACCCATCTCATAACATTCTGACTAGCACTGACCCATCTCATAACATTCTGACTAGCACTAGCCCATCCCATCACATTCTGACTAGCACTGGCCCATCTCATCACATTCTGACTAGCACTGGCCCATCTCATCACATTCTGACTAGCACTGGCCCATCTCATCACATTCTGACTAGTACTGGCCCACCTCATCACATTCTGACTAGCACTGGCCCACCTCATCACATTCTGACTAGCACTGGCCCACCTCATCACATTCTTACTAGTACTGGCCCACCTCATCACATTCTAACTAGTACTGGCCCACCTCATCACATTCTAACTAGTACTGGCCCACCTCATCACATTCTAACTAGTACTGGCCCATCTCATCACATTCTGACTAGCACTGGCCCACCTCATCACATTCTGACTAGCACTGGTCCATCTCATCACATTCTGACTAGCATTGCCCCACTTCATCACATTCTAACTAGTACTGGCCCACTTCATCACATTCTAACTAGCACTGGTCCATCTCATCACATTCTGACTAGCATTGCCCCACTTCATCACATTCTAACTAGTACTGGCCCACCTCATCACATTCTAACTAACACTGGCCCACCTCATCACATTCTAACTAGTACTGCCCCACTTCATCACATTCTAACTAGTACTGGCCCACCTCATTACATTCTAACTAGCACTGGCCCACCTCATCACATTCTGACAAGCACTGGCCCATCTCATCACATTCTGACTAGCACTGGCCCACCTCATCACATCTTGTATGTGAACATATTGTACAGAGGATTGCCAGAATGAATTAGGCGCTTCTTTTCATTGGTCAAAGTTTTCTCACGGAAGTATCTCATTGGACAGGGCGTTCCCTTATTATCTACATGCAATAGCAGGAATTCTGCCTGGTAATAGTTGACAGTTCATGTATTCAGTTATCTGCTGTACATTTCACACAGCTGTCATGAAACACTGAGAGGCGAACACAGTGAACAGCAAATGGAAACCAAGAAAAGTTAAAATGAGAGAGAGAGAGAGAGAGAGAGAGAGAGAGAGAGAGAGAGAGTGAAAAGGTGTCAACACAAGAGGTAACAGTATCGAATATCATTAGAAAACCAGGAAGTGGATTATTGGTCCAGCAAATTTAAGTTTCAGTAGCTTGCAGTAAGTGAGGCTTTGGCAGGATAAACTGCGTACTCTCCCTGCCTCACTGACTCACTGTACTCACGTGCAGGGCTTTGTGTAGTCAGCTACAGTCGTGTCAGTCAGCCACATTAAAGTATGTTTTCTTACCTTCGATCGCACACCTGTACAAATGTTGCAGCTTCACTTTTTGTTCATAACCAGCCCAGATTATAAGACTGGAGGCGGAGGGTTAGGAGGAGTCTTGGAGAAGTTGTAGAAAAATATCACCTTCTGCATGAAAGTGTACAAAACTGGCTTCATTTTTTTCCCACGATATAGATTTAAAAGTTGAAAATAGATTTTCTTTCGGGTTATATTTGGAGGAGTGAATAGGAATCTTATGAGAAGGGCAGCTTGGTTATATATAAATAAGCCAGTCAGAAGAAGGATGTATGGGGTAGAAAGGTGCAGATATAGCAGCCTGGTTGTAGACCGCGACACCATGGCAAGCACTGCCCTGGAGAAGAACATGAAATGGTGACGTTCTCATGTATCTTGCGTGCAGACAGCGCGGAAATAGCCAACTAAGTGCGGAAAATTAGGGGCATCCGTGAAATCAAGAATCGCTTTATAATGGCAACGTCAGCAAAGCTGTGTTTGTTCTGGGCTGCTGCTGTTCTTTCATGGGCACCCACGTGGCAAAGTGGTTAGGGCGGTAATTTCTCTTTGCGAAGTTCGATAGTTCGAATCCGGCAAGAGTAAAATAGGATTGATTTTTGCTTCTTCTGCTAGAGGCGAATCATTGGATACCTCTAATAATGTGTTTCGTTGTTTTCTTCTCTATGCTGGTGACTGTAATTGTTGACTTGTTGAAGACTTTGGACTCTGATTCATCTAGCAGCCTCATTTCTATTACATTGATGTTCTCTGTGCAACATTACATAGCCCAGGTACAGTTGAGGAAGAGTTTATACACGGCTGAGTGTTGTATAGAAAGATCAACTGAACATGCCACCTCACAGTTGCCATACAAACAGAACTCCACAACCAGCTAACTCTGACCGCGATAAGAGAATCAGAAACTTCTTATGAAAACACATTTGTTGTGGATGTTGCTAGAATGGGAGTATGTGGAAAGACTGATGAAGTTTATCAATTATATGATCAGGGTTGACTGATGAAGTTTTACAGTTATATGATCAGGGTTGACTGATGAAGTTTTACAATTATATGTTCAGGGTTGACTGATGAAGTTTTACAATTATATGATCAGGGTTGACTGATGAAGTTTTACAATTATATGATCAGGGTTGACTGATGAAGTTTTACAATTATATGATCAGGGTTGACTGATGAAGTTTTACAATTATATGATCAGGGTTGACTGATGAAGTTTTATAACTATATGAACAGAGTCCGGGCAAGGGGAAGGCGACCAGGCGTGATGCTGACACATCACTGTCTAGTGTGCTGATAAATCAATGTCTGGTGTGCTGACACATCAATGTCTGGTGTGCTGACACATCACTGTCTAGTGTGCTGATACATCAATGTCTGGTGTGCTGACACATCACTACATGACTATCTAGTGTGCTGACACATCAGTGTGGTGACACATAACTATCTAGTGTGCTGACACATGACTATCTAGTGTGCTGACACATGACTATCTAGTGTGCTGACACATCAGTGTGCTGACACATGACTATCTAGTGTGCTGACACATAAGTGTGCTGACACATGACTATCTAGTGTGCTGACACATCAGTATGCTGACACATGACTATCTAGTGTGCTGGTACATCACTATCTGGTGTGCTGACAGGCCAGTACAAATGTGGACACCTACACCAAGTACTCCAGGTGCTCTCCCCTCCTCCTCCCTTCCCATGGCATAACAGGGCTACTTTTATCTTGACTTACTGTGTTCAAGTACCCACACAATTAGATTCAGTAACCAAAAACCATTCACACTTATTACTTTATGTCCAGATCTTGTGGTGAATGTACGCATTCAAGTCATCTACAGCTTGTTGTAAATGTACACACACACAGATCATGGGCAGTCTTGCAAATTTACACATCCAAACCATGGACATTTATATAAATGTACACATACATGGATCGTGGTTCTGTGATAAATCCAGCAGATTGAACTTGAGTTATTCTGTTGTCCTTGACACGGGCAAGTATTCAGGTGTCTGACCAGGTTAACAACTTTGTATAAACACTGTACAGACCCAGACCTCGCACTGTTTTCCTATACTGTTTAACAAAAAAAAGAAACGCAAAACTTTAACAGTGAAATGATGTTCATTAAATTTGGTTTGGGCTTTTATTCTTTACGACTGAAACCTCCGTTTCAGTAAGGTGTATGGCCTCCTCTGGCCTTTATCAGAGAACGACATCTCATTGACATGGATCCGATTAGCCGTTGGATCTGTTGTTGTGGGATGGCTGCCCACTCTTCCCTCAGTACAAGAGACAGCTGTCGGAGATTGATTGGCGCCACGTCTCGCTGGCGGACTTGTCTGTTGAGTTCATCCCATAAGTGTTCTGTTGGGTTCATGTCTGATGACATGGATGGCCACGGAATGGTATTGACGTTGTTGTCAGCGAGGAACTGGGTGGTGAGTTGTGTCACATGAGGTCGAGCGTTATCCTGCTGAAAAATCGACCCTGGTGCAGCCAGAAGTGGAAGGACGTGAGGACGAAGAATTTCAGCGACGTATCGTTTGCCATTCAGGCGTCCTTCAGTTTGCACCAGGTCACTTCTTCCCATGAAGCTGATCATCCCCCACACCAGTACACTTCCACCACCATGTGGAGGAGCCTCATCCACGCAGCTCTGGGCATAGCGCTCATGGACTTTGCGGTAAACTCTTCTCCGTCTGTCGTGTCGTTGGAGCAGAAGAATGATTCATCACTAAACCAAACCCTTCTCCACTCATTCGCAACGGTCCGTTGAAGATGCTGGTTCGCCCAGTGCAGTCGGTTTTGGCGATGCCTGTCCGTAAGAACAGGACCTCTGTAGGGTCTTCTAGCCCAAAAAACCAGCGTCGTGCAGCCGGTTCCTAACCATTTGATCTGAAATTTGACGAGCTGTTGTCATTGACTGGACTGTTGAGGACGCAGATGTAAATCGATTCCTGAGGTGACGCAGCCGTATGAAGCGGTCTTGGGCAGGAGTTGTGACTGTAAATCTTCCACTGAGCGGCCAGTCTACAAATGAGCCAGTTTCTTGAAATCATCTCCAAAGGCGACTAATGGTGCTTCTAACCACATTAGATTGTCTGGCCGCTACACTTTGTGACTGTCCAGTGTGTAAAAGTCCAACGATGATGATACGTTGTTCTGTAGTGAGATGAGCCATACTTGTGCATTGAATTTTCAAATGAATTGATTCGAGGAGCGTCAGTCTTTTATAGGCGTTCTCACATGGTCAGTGAATTTTGTGTTCAGTTAAGTTTCAGTAAGTTCAGTAAGTTTCTCATGAACCTATCATGAGTTATTGTCAAAAATGCTATTTTGACTAGTGTCGCTTTTCTGTGCTCATGAATCATCTTCAGCGCATGAAGTTGATGTCCAAGTGAACGTTTCAGGCAATTTGCCCTTGTCTGATCATCAAACTTCAGTTTAAATCCCAACATCGTATTTGTTGCGTTTCTGTTTGTGAACAGTGTAGAACTGCTTGACCTGCCGGAATCATCGTGGCAGCTCAGTGATGTCCTAGATAATGTTCTACGGTCAGTAGAAGATGGGAGAGATGTGTTTTAACTGTGCCAGCTAAGTGCTAGATAATGTTCTACTATGTGTTTTAACTGTGCCAGCTAAGTGCTAGGTAATGTTCTACTATGTGTTTTAACTGTGCCAGCTAAGTGCTAGATAATGTTCTACTATGTGTTTTAATTGTGCCAGCTAAGTCCTAGATAATGTTCTACTATGTGTTTTAACTGTGCCAGCTAAGTGCTAGGTAATGTTCTACTATGTGTTTTAACTGTGCCACCTAAGTGCTAGATAATGTTCTACTATGTGTTTTAACTGTGGCAGCTAAGTGCTAGATAATGTTCTACTATGTGTTTTAACTGTGCCAGCTAAGTCCTAGATAATGCTGACAAGGTTACTGGTAGTATCGCCTAGCTGGACACCAGAGTTGTGCACGTAGCTGTGCCATGTATGACAGTTTGTCTTTACCAGGCGAACGGTTCGTGTCAGGTTGTACAACTTAAACAAATACAGATCAGTGAGAGTTAGGAAGGCGAGAGAGATTTATCGTTGCGGTCTGAGAGATTGTAGCAATATATCTGTTACTTTAAAACAAGAGTTGAAAAATAGAATGTAACAATAAACAGGAAGACGAAGTTATAAAGTAGTTACGGTTTTTAGTGCGAACGTAGGGGAGGGGTGTCTAGCTATCCACTCGATCGTTACAGATTCCACAACTTACATAGCTTCAGCCAAAGGATGACTTTATCAAGCGTGCCAGTTTAACTGAGAGATGAGAGAGAAAACACCAACAGATAAAAGAAGACACGTAACATTGTAAACAAGAACATACCAGTTTTACTGATCTGTATAGAGCAACTATTGTTGTGTGTTTCTGAGATGCGCAGTGAACAGACATCGTGGTAGAAGCCTAATAGAGACCTACTTAGCCAATGTGAACTAGAAAATCCGCATGTCACAATAGAGAACACGAAAATGGGCTGGTCACGTGCTCCTAAGAGAGACCAGCAACATCGCTACAACAGCCATCAGATGTACACCCGAGGAAGACAAAGAAATTGAGGCCCACCAAAGACTACCTGGCTGAGAGTCATAGAAGTAGAAATGAGCAGCATGCAGCACAGCTGGGCCACAATATTAGAGACTGGCCGCGGACCGTGAGAAGTGGAGAGAATTTGTTGCTGCCCTGCAAGGCGCCAGTGGACGTACTGGGCGGTGATTGCTTAGCCGATTGCCGACCAAAGGATGGATTGATGGATGGTAGAACCCACGGAGATGTCCCAGAAAAACAGATTAAGTTCTAATTGAGAATGTCTTACTATTCAAAACAACAACAACAACAGCAACAACGACAACAACAACAACAACCATGTTTGTCATTGAGAAAAGGTGCGTGGCATGAAAGAAGTTGTTCAGATTTGTTTGGGAGTGTGGTAAGAGGGCAGAGGTTACACCACCTGATAACCACAGGGAAACTTAGGAAGAAAAAGATACTAGGAGAAAGTTATTGTAACAAGAACTAGTCATATATCAGAAGATAAGTGAAATATCAGTATAGTGACCAACAGCGCGCCATCTTGTCAGTGAAGGACTGTACTTTGATAAAGTTGTAGAATACGTGACATTGTTAACGGTTTCAGTTCCAGCTTTCATTTTCTGTCACATTTGTGGTGCAATTTAGGGCTTAAAGAGTCCTCTACGTTGTTTGGCAAGAATCTATAGCTTTTTAAGCCTGTTACATGATCTTTCTATGACAGTTAACTGTTACATGATATTTCTCTGATTATTTAAACCTGTTAAATGATCTTTTTATGCCAATATAAACTTGTTACCTGATTTTTCTATGACAGTTTAAACCTGTTATCTGATCTTTCTGTGACAGTTTAAACCTGTTATCTGATTTTTCTGTGATAGTTAAACCTGTTACCTGATCTTTCTGTGACAGTTTAAACCTGTTACTTGGACTTTATATGACAGTTTAAACCTGTTACCTGATCTTTCTATGACAGTTTAAACCTGTTACTTGGACTTTCTATGACAGTTTAAACCTGTTACTTGATCTTTCTATGACACTTTAAACCTGTTACTTGGACTTTCTGTGACAGTTTAAACCTGTTACCTGATCATTCTGTGACAGTTTAAACCTGTTACTTGGACTTTCTATGACAGTTTAAACCTGTTACTTGATCTTTCTATGACAGTTTAAACCTGTTACTTGGACTTTCTATGACAGTTTAAACCTGTTACTTGGACTTTATATGAAAGTTTAAACCTGTTACTTGGACTTTCTATGACAGTTTAAACCTGTTACTTGGACTTTCTATGACAGTTTAAACCTGTTACTTGGACTTTCTGTGACAGTTTAAACCTGTTACTTGGACTTTCTATGACAGTTTAAACCGAGTAAAAGGATGACCGCAGTTGTAGGAGAAATGAGTTCAGTTATGGCGTGTTCTGTTTTCTTGTTATCTCTCTTGTTCATTAAACCGGCTTCCCTAATATCATGCTATTTCTTCTTGTTTTATACTGTTTGTCCTTATGCGTAGATGTTTCTGGTTCCTTCTTTCTGTTTCTCCACATATCAAATCATTTCTGAGTGTGTGATTGTTTCTCCTTGTATCATTCTTGTTTTCGTAGTTTTTCTGCTTTGATTACACTGTTTCACCTTATATCATACTGTTTCTCCTAGTGTTGTTCTGTTTCTGCTTTGATTACACTGTTTCACCTTATATCATACTGTTTCTCCTAGTGTTGCTCTGTTTCTGCTTTGATTACACTGTTTCACCTTATATCATACTGTTTCTCCTAGTGTTGTTCTGTTTCTGCTTTGATTACACTGTTTCACCTTATATCATACTGTCTCCTAGTGTTGTTCTGTTTCTGCTTTGATTACATTGTTTCACCTTATATCATACTGTTTCTCCTAGTGTTGTTCTGTTTCTGCTTTGATTACATTGTTTCACCTTATATCATACTGTTTCTCCTAGTGTTGTTCTGCTTCTGCTTTGATCACACTGTTTCACCTTATACTGTTTCTCCTAATGTTATTCTGTTTTTCTTTATTTCTCTTTGTTGTTTCTCCTAGTATCAGTATGTTCCTCCATGGATGAAGTTCTTTCTTTTTGTTCATGCTGTTTCTCCTAGTGTTACGTTTATCCTTGTTGCGTGCTGTTTCTTTTAATATCATGTTTCTCATAGTTTCTCATTAATATCATGGGTCTCATAGTGCCATGTTTCTTCCTGTGCCGTGCCCTTTATACTTGAAAGACGATATTTCTCCTTGTATCATGCTGTTTCTATTAGTACCATGATATTTCTCCTTGTATCATCTGTTTATACTAGTACCATACTATTCTCCCTGTATCATGCTGTTTCTATTAGTACCATGATATTTCTCCTTGTATCATGCTGTTTCTATTAGTACCATGATATTTTTCCTTGTATCATTCTGTTTCTATTAGTACCATGATATTTCTCCTTGTATCATGCTGTTTCTATTAGTACCATGATATTTCTCCTTGTATCATGCTGTTTCTATTATTACCATGATATTTTTCCTTGTATCATGCAGTTCCTATTAGTACCATGATATTTCTCCTTATATCATGCTGTTTCTATTAGTACCATGATATTTCTCCTTGTATCATGCTGTTTCTATTATTACCATGATATTTTTCCTTGTATCATGCAGTTCCTATTAGTACCATGATATTTCTCCTTATATCATGCTGTTTCTATTAGTACCATGATATTTCTCCTTGTATAATGCTGTTTATACTAGTATAATGATGTCTCTCTTTGTATCGTGGTTTTTATATTAGTATCATGATATTTCTCCTTGTATCATCTGTTTATATTAGTGTCATGATGTTTCTCCTTGTATCATCTGTTTATATTAGTAATATGATGTTTCTTCTTGTATCATCAGTTTATACTCGTACCATGATGTTTCTCCTTGTATCATCTGTTTATATTAGTATCATGATGTTTCTCCTTGTATCATCTGTTTATATTCGTACCATGATGTTTCTTCATGTTTCTATGATGCTGGTTCTTACAGTGCCCCTCTATTTTATCCTAGACATGGTTACAGTATATGCTAGATCTGGAGCATCTACAGATAACACGGTGGATGAGAACATACTAGGTTTCCTCCTTAGATCTGGAACATCTACAGATAACACAGTTAATGAGAACATACTAGGTTTCCTCCTTAGATCTGGAACATCTACAGATAACACAGTTAACGTACTAGGTTTCCTCCTTAGATCTGGAACATCTACAGATAACACAGTTAACGTACTAGGTTTCCTCCTTAGATCTGGAACATCTACAGATAACACAGTTAACGTACTAGGTTTCCTCCTTAGATCTGGAACATCTGCAGATAACACAGTTAATGAGAACGTACTAGGTTTACTAGCCTTTCTTCATTGGCTAGCAAAATAGGACTTGAAATTAACAAGGACAAAACAAAAATAATGAAAATTCCCATCAATCAAAATGGAAAAATACACATAGAAGGGACAGATATTGAAGAAGTCAATCAATTTGCATACCTTGGCAGCTACATGGACCAGGGTGGTGACACTAGACAGGAAGTTAGGATCAGAATTGCAAAAGCAGCATCAATCTTCAAGAATCTTGAGAACATATGGAATTCAAAAGTTATAAGCACAAAAACCAAGTTAAGACTATTCAATTCAAATGTAATATCCACCCTCATTTATGCATGCGAAAGCTGGAAAACAACTAAAGAAATAGAAAAGAAATTGGACTCTTTTGAAAACAAATGCCTAAGGAAAATACTCGGCATCAAGTGGAATGAATTCAAGAACAATGCAGAGATAAGACAGATGACTAAACAACAACCAGTCTCACGGGTGATCAGGAAAAGGAGATGGACATATGTTGGTCACTTGATGAGAAGAAATGATCAGAGAATCCCAAAACAAGCTATCAAGTGGAACACAACAGGCCGAAGAAAAAGGGGCAGACCGCGTGAAACTCTGAAGAGAACATTATTAAGAGAGGCCAAGTTAACAGGCATAAAATCCTTTGTTGAGGTTGAAAGACTCGCCGAAGACAGGAAAAATTGGCGAACTACTTTGCGAGCCCTATGTGACGTATAACGGCACGGGAAGGATATAAGATATATATAAGACTAGGTTTACTCCTTAGATCTGGAACATCTACAGATAACACAGTTAATGAGAACGTACTAGGTTTACTCCTTAGATCTGGAACATCTACAGATAACACAGTTAATGAGAACATACTAGGTTTCCTCCTCTTAGATGTGGAACATCTACAGATAACAGTGGATGAGAATGTACTAGGTTTACTCCTAATCTACCTGCAATGAGGAAAAATTGGAAGAAGTGGAGAGTTTTGAATATCTTGGATCACTGCTAACTAATAATGGAGATACAATGAAGGAAATTAAAAGGAGGACATCTATTGCTCTTCAGAAAGTAAAACAACTAAAGAATCTATGGAAAGGAGCAGACAGAACTACAAAAATAAGATTTTTAAGGGCATGCATCTTTCCCATCGCAACATATGCCTGTGAGACCTGGACACTTAACAAAGCAGCTGAGAAATACATAAATGCCTTTAAATGTTACAGAAGAGTTCTTCAAATACCATGGACGCAAGAAAGAAAAAATATAACCATACTACAGTAACTTAATATTGAAGAAGGCTGGCTAGTAAAGAGGATTAAACAAAGAAAACTTAAATATTTTGGACACATTAAACGTCATGATAATCTAGAGAAAACTGTCTTGGAAGAGTACATAATGGGAAAAAGAAAGAGAGGAAGACCAAGATGAAGATGGCTGCAAGACATTGTTGATGATCTGCAAATGGATGCATCAGCATCCTGTCATCTTGCCACAACCGAGAGGCCTACAGGAGTGCTGTTAGGGAGGCAAAGTTCCGCAAGGGACATGCAAATAAATGAATGGATGACCTGCAACGCTTGAACTTTTGCCATCTCAAGTGATGATGATCTTCCACCACGCCGAGTAGAGAATTATTGTCTTTTAGGGAGAAACTTTGTAGTCGATGATTTGGAAGAGAGCGCCTGATGACTAGAACAATTATTTTCTGAATTCATGTTGTGTTTTTCCCCCGATAAAAGGTCAAGACACCACAAATCTAAAACAACAAATAGCGAGTTCCTCTCGGATCTGTGCCATGTAAGGCAGCTGGCGGTCAGAAGGTGAAGGGTGTACAGATGTACACAGCTTGTCCTTCCACTTATCTTCTCTCCTGTTTTCTTGCTTTTCTTTCCTGTCTTTTCTTACAAGTTTCTCCCCACAGGCTCCTGTGTACTCAGTCCACGCGCCATTGTTTAGAATGTTGCTGAATCAGTCTTCTCACTCCTTGAGATATGTCAGCATTTTCTATCACGTAATGTTCAGAAAGGAAAAGCCCAAAAGACTTATGATCTCCCCTTGTTTGAGAGATGGATGCCTGGTTTTAGTGTAGCACGTTTCTTACAGTGATAGCGTCAAAAAAGGGGTGGGGGGGGGAGAGAGAAGGCTCCAGTCTAGATGTTTGAGGATAGGTGCTCCCCTCCTCTCTCTCTCTCTCTCAAGTTGTAATGCTAAATGTTCATAGAAATAGTCTAGTTTATATGTTAACAGTTTTATATCAGTGAGAGGCATTCATAGCAACATAAAGAGAGAGAGAGAGAGAGAGAGAGAGAGAGAGAGAGAGAGCCACCGTAGCTCATATATTAAGTTGTGTGACAACCTCAGTCTCTTAACGTTCTCTCTCCCCCCACACACACACGCACGCATATCAACTGTTGCACACACCTGGAAACTTGCTCTTGGCCTCCTGTTTGAGGGAGATAGGCAGGTCTGTTTATGTGTGTGTTGTGCGTGCGTGCTTGCTTGGTTTGTGTTTGTTTGCTTTGCTAGGAACAGTCAGAGTGACTGCTGGCAGGCCAGTGTTTGTGTGTGTGTGAGGTCTCGTGAAACCTAGAGACAAGGTATATTAACAATTTATACAGGAATCACATTGCCATATGTTGAAAGGTTGAAAGTAAATAATGCTGGTTTGTTGTACGAGTATCACTAGATTATTGCTTGTGCCATGTGCATGCGACCTGTGTGAACACACACACACACACACACACACACATTAATATCATGACACATTCATAATGTGTGACTTGTCACGCGAACACTCCGTGTGACTGTGCTGCCACACAAGCCAGTGCCTGGTCTGTTTGGCTCTATCAACCTACCACCACCACGAGAGACATCACAAAGTAGGTCGCGCCAGGGGAGTACAAACAGGAAACTGAGAACATGTAGGTCACTTGATAATAGCATCCACACAACGATAGACAGACACAGACATCTTTTGACAGGAAAGAAAAGGTTCGTGCAGGCAGGGAATGTAGCTAAGATAACGCATTGGTCATAACAGTCCTCAGCTCTTGTTGGATATAGAGCATCCACGATCAAAGTCATGGCGAGGTTTGGCTATCTCCCGCTCCAAGCTCATTAAGTACGTCATCTGGGTAGCCGGGTTACAGATTGAGATGCAGAGGTTTTCAGGGTTTTTGGGCCAAGTACAGATCGCGACATTTCGAAACGAAAGACTAGATGACTATTTCAGCAACAAGCTGTGCATGCACCGCTGACGATCAGGCAAGCTGTGTCCTTGTCATCATGTATTATTCTCACAGAGTCATCCTCATCATCATCTTTCACTCCCTTGAGAGCATAGACCACGGATAAAGGCTCTCCAGTCACCCCTGTTCTTGGAATTATTTACTACTTTCTTCCTTGTGTATCCCTTGTCTATTCACAATACTACCAAGTAAAAAAAAAGCAAGGAGGCATTCTTACAGTGAAGTGATTTAGCACAGGGCTGTACTGTTAGCTTTTGTTTATATGTTATTATAGATCAAAGGGGTCTGTCAGGGTTACATACTGTCGCCTTACTTATTTAACTTGTATACTGAAAATATAATGAGGAATTGTTACTTTGCGAGCCCTATGTGACGTCTAACGGCACGGGAAGGATATAAGATATAAGATATATAAGATAAGAATGTTAGAGAAGATGTAGACAAAGAATGTTACGATGCCATAATAATTGGAGGTTATGAAATACCAGAGATTAGATATGCTGATGACACAGTATTACTGTCCACAACACAAAAAGGAATGGAAAAACTAATTATGTCAGTCCGTAAGAACAATGAAGAGCAAAACCTTTATCTTAATGCAAAGAAAACTAAATTGATTACAACTGACAAAACAAATAAGGCAGCTTAAATATATATCGATGAGGAAAAATTGGAAGAGGTGGAGAGTTTTGACTATTTTGGATCATTACTAACTAATAATGGAGATATAATGAGGGATATTAAAAGGAGGACATATATCGCTCTTAAAAAAATAATAATAAAACAACCAAAGAAGTTGTGGAGAGGAACTGACAGAACTACAGAAATAAAATTTTTATGGGCGTGCATCTTTCTCATCGCAATATATGCCCGTGAGACCTGGACACTTAATAAAACAGCCGAGAAACACATAACTGCCTTTGAATGTAAATGCTAGAGTCCTTCAAATATCATGGACACAAAAAAAGAACAAATATATCCATACTACACTGACCTAATATTGAAGAAAATTGGCTAGTAAGGAAGATTAAACAGAGAAAACTTAAATATTTTGGACATTAAATGTCCTGATCATTGGAAGGGTACATAATAGGAAAAAGAAAGAGAGGAAGACCAAGGCGAAGATGGCTGCAAGACATCGTTGATGATCTACAAATGGATGCATCAGCAGCAGGCCATCTTGCTCACAACCGAGAGGCCTACAGGAGTGCTGTTAGGGAGGCAAAGTTCCGCAAGGGACATGCAAGTGAATGACTATTGTTATTGAGTATGTAGGAGTACTAGACATTTTTAGGAGGCCATGTGTCTAAAACTGGGTACCAGCCAGGAACTGAATTTAAGCTACGGAATGTCTGTGTCTCTTCATACAATGTTTTATTTGTTTTTGTTCTTCTTTCTACATCAGTTCGGGAATATCATCTGCCATCACTTTTTCCTGGCATGCCTTTGCATCTTTGGTACTGATGCCTTTAATGCATGGACGAATGATTCTTTTAAGATTTCCTATTGATCATTTACATCTTGAAATACTATTTCGTAATCTAATACTGCATAATATCTATTTGTAACTTCTGTGTTGAATTTCTCTTTTATTTCTTTATCTTGTCCTAACTCATCTGTGTTTAGTTTATAGCTTCTGGTCATTGTAAACATTCTTCAGTCGAAGACGATGCAAGGAAGAGAAAGAGAGGTGGCTACTAGAGCATTGTGAACTAGAGCAATGTGATGAGATTGAAAAATAGTTTTGTAATGACAAATAATTTCATAAAAAGATAAAATAACTTGGGGGAAGCGGGAGAGAGGAAGCAAAGGAACACGCTTTTTTATTTTTGAAAGCGAAGGAGGGAGGGTAAAGTTATTATGGAAAAAATACGAACAGGATTAACTATGGTTAGTGGTTAGAGCTCACAGCAGCAAAAGTAAGTGCTGGATTGGAAAAACCAAATAGAAAAGCATGGATATCAGATAAAACATGGAAGTATATACATGAAAGACGAGCAGTCAAATTAAACATGTTGAATGCAAAAGCAGATCATGAAAGAGATTCGGCAAAAGCAAAATACAAAGACATAGACAAGAAAGTAAAAAGTTCAGCTAGAAGGGATAAAAGAGAATACATAGACAATATGGCGAAAGAGGCAGAAAAAGCAGCAAAAACAGGAGACAGCAAAACTTTATATAACATACAAAAGAGGCTAACAGGTACTATTACATCTAAAGAAAGACCAATCCTTAGCAAAACTGGAACACTATTAACATCAAATAAAGACCAAAAGCAAAGATGGGCTGAACACTTCCAAGAAATACTCAATCGACCACACCCAAAAGAATTGTTAAACCTTGAAACTGACTTACCAGCCCCACAACTAAATGTCAATCTAGATGAAATTAAATTGCATGAAATTGAAACAGCAGTGAATTTAATGGCTAACAACAAAGCTGCAGGTGAAGATGAAATAACAGCCGAGATGCTAAAAGCTATCAATAGTGACAACATGAGACAACTACAGAGAATGTTTAACAAGATTTGGAAAGAAGAAAAGGTCCCTTCTAATTGGAAGAAGGGAATCATTGTTAAAATACCAAAAAAGGGCAACCTTAGTGACTGTAACAACTGGAGAGGAGTAACCTTAATATCAGTTGTGTCAAAAGTATTTTGCAAGGTCATTTTGAATAGACTCAAAGATATAGTGGATACTGCAATGAGAGAAGAACAAGCAGGATTTCGAAAAGGGAGAAGCTGTCTCGACCAGATCTTTACTCTCAGAATAATACTTGAAGAACATATTGAAAAGCAGAAACCATTAATACTGAATTTCATAGATTTTAAGAAGGCATTTGATAGCATACACAGAGATTCATTATGGAGAATTTTATGTCTATATGGAATACCATCTAAAATTGTCAACATCATTAAGGACTTATACAATGGATATGGTTGTGCAGTCAAGACAGAAGAAGGGATGAGTGAATGGTTCCAGATTGAAACAGGCGTGAAACAAGGATGTATACTGTCTCCTTTACTTTTTGGGATTACAATAGACTTCATAATGACAAAATGCTGCACAGGTAACACAGGTATTGACTGGGTACATGGGACCCAACTAGAAGATCTTGATTTTGCTGATGACATAACTCTTATCAGTAATAATGTGAATTCCATGCAAGAAAAAACAGATAGCCTATCTTCAATGGCTAGCAAAATAGGACTTGAAATTAACAAGGACAAAACAAAAATAATGAAAATTCCCATCAATCAAAATGGAAAAATACACATAGAAGGGACAGATATTGAAGAAGTCAATCAATTTGCATACCTTGGCAGCTACATAGACCAGGATGGTGACACTAGAAAGGAAGTTAGGATCAGAATTGCAAAAGCAGCATCAATCTTCAAGAATCTTGAGAACATATGGAATTCAAAAGTTATAAGCACAAAAACCAAGTTAAGACTATTCAATTCAAATGTAATATCCACCCTCATTTATGCATGCGAAAGCTGGAAAACAACTAAAGAAATAGAAAAGAAATTAGACTCTTTTGAAAACAAATGCCTAAGGAAAATACTTGGCATCAAGTGGAATGAATTCAAGAACAATGCAGAGAAAAAAACAAGTAAAACAATATGTGTAGTAAAAACTGTAATTTCTAGAGGTAAACAAAGATTTGCACTTGTGATTTATTGATTATACAAAAGCTTTTGACAGAGTTAGATAAGAAGTTATAATACAAATGCTAGAAAAACTTAATATAGGTGACAGAGATACGAGGATCATTACGAATATATGTACTGGCAGTACATGTGATACAATTAACATCACTGCTATATCTAGACCAACAAACAGCAGTAGGAATAAATGGTGAAACAACAACTTGGTTTGACATAAAACAAGGGGTACCTCAGGGGTGCATATTGTCACCTTACTTATTTAACTTGTATACTGAAAATATAATGAGGAATGTTAGAGGAGATGTAGACAAATAATATTACGATGCCACAACAGTTGGAGGTTGTGAAATACCAGAGATTAGATATGATGATGACACAGTATTACTGTCCACAACACAAAAAGGAATGGAAAAACTAAACATGTCAGTCCGTAAGAGCAGTGAAGACCAAAACCTCTATCTTAATACGAAGAAAATTAAACTGATGACAACTGACAAAACAAACAAGGCAGCTGATATATGTATCAATAAGGAAAAACTGGAAGAAGTGGAGAGTTTTGAATATCTTGGATCACTACTAACTAATAATGGAGATACAGTGAGGGAAATTAAAAGGAGGACATCTAAAGAATCTGTAGAGAGGAACAGACAGAGCTATGAAAATAAGATTTTTAAGGTCATACATCTTTCTCATCGCAACATATGCCTGTGAGACCTGGACACTTAACAAAACAGCTTAGAAACACATACATGCCTTTGAATGTAAATGCTACAGAAGAGTTCTTCAAATATCATGAACACAAAAAAGAACAAATATATCCATACTACAAGAACTTAATTTTGAAGAAGTGTGGCTAATAAAGAGAATTACAGAGAGAAAAATTAAATATTTTGGACACATTAAACGTCATGATAATTTAGAGAAGACCGTCTTGGAAGGGTATATAATGGGAAAAAGAAAGCGAGGAAGACGAAGGTGAAGATGGCTGCGAGACATCGCTGATGATCTGCAAATGAATGCATCAGCAGGCTGTCATCTTGCTCACAACTGAGAGGCCTACAGGAGTGCTGTAAGGGAGGCAAAGTTCCGCAAGGGACAGGCAAATGAATGAATGAATGAACTAGCAGGTAAAGCAGTAAACATGGTGAACTATGACTCAGGTGAGTATCAGGATATAAAACAAAGTGTAAGACAAGGATGCGTACTGTCACCAGATCTGTTCTCAGTATACAGTGAAAGCATCACGAGAGACACTAAAAATATGAAAGGAATTACAATAATTGACATAATATCACTAACCTGAGATGTGAGGATGACACCATTCTAATAGCAGCAACTTGTGAGCAAGATTATTGAAGAGAGCAATAAAAGAGGTATAGAGCATTTAAGAAGACGGAAACTAATGGTCATATCGAAAAGGATAAATATACCAAAGTGCATCATCATTTCATACGGGAAGACACTGACACAAACAGCTGGTGGCAAGTGCGCGAATGAAATAAAATCACAAATAGGTAAGGCAAAGGCACCTTTTTATGACACGAAGAAGAGACTTTCTGTCTCTCAGATCCTTAAGTGTCCAGGGCACATGGGGCTTCCGCAAGGGTTTTCCACAAATGCCTGTCCTTTGCTTTTTTTCCTGCTCTTGCCCAGGTGAGCCCTCTATTTCTCATCCTTTCTGTTGTTGTTCTCCATGTCTCTTTTGGTCTACCCTTACTTCTGTTCCCCTGTGGTGTCCATCTTAGTGCTATTTTTGGTAGTGAGTTGAAGAGACTAACAGATAAGAAAATGTCTCTAAAAGCGAGGATAAGAGTATTACACTGCCATATAGAACCAGTATTGCTATGGTTGTCAAACGTGGACAGTCAACAAAAAAGGTGACAAAAGAAACTGAAAGCAGCAGAGATGTGGCTTTGATGAAAGGTGCAACAAAGACCAGAATCCTCAGATACGCTTCAGAACAATGAAAACGAGCTAAAACGATGTGAAGAAGATAGTCAGAATTTCTTGGACACATCATTAGAAGACAGAAGTTGGAGAACTTGGATATATCATGAGAAAACAGAAGTTGGAGAACTTAGACATATCATGAGAAACAGAAGTTAGAAAACTTGGACATATCATGAGAAGACAAGTTGGAGAACCTAGTAATGACTAGACAATTTAAGAGAAAAAGAAAGAGAGGAAGGTCAAGAGAAAAATATCTTAGTGTACTGCCCAAGTGGCAGGGACAAAGAAAAGCATTTGAACTGATCAGAAACACCAAGGACCGTGCAAGATGGAGAAGCATGATCGACGACGCTGTCCCTCACGGCGTACAACAACAACAACAATAATAATAATAACATTATTAATATTAATAATAGTAATAATGGCTATAAAACATTTTTCTGAGGTGTTAGATGGGCGAGTGGATAATGCAGCGGTTGTCTTTTCTTGGCAAGAAGGTTGCCTGTCCTAGCAAAGTCCGTGTTTGGAGCCTGGCCATTCTCTTACTGTTTTGCTATCTCTCACGGCTGTTGAAGTGCTTTGTTTACTGTTTGTGGAAGACTCTTTTCTTCCTCTTGTTCTGACAGATATAACTCACTAAGCAGAACAACAAATCAACTGAAGAAGACTTTTTCGTCTTGCCGAGCCGAAGTAACAGATCTCTTGTTTAACATGGAACTTCATGTAGACTTGAAGTGAATGCCTTAAGTTTGACATGGAACGTTACATAGACCTCGAGTGAATACCTTTGGTTTAAGGTCGAGCATTACGTATAACTGAAGTTCATACCTTCGTTTAACATCGAACGTTACATATAACTGAAGTTCCTTTTGTTTGGTTTAACATCGACCAAAGTTAAACTGATAACAGATAACAACGGATTTAGGTAAAACAGTAAATAAAACAGCGAACTTTATAAACTGAATTTGATTGTAGCACTCATACACACAGAAAGGCGTGAGAGCAGTTCAATACAGAGTAATTAGTTATGTGTGTCATTTACTTCATTCATATTTAACGAAGTCGCTGCATTGTTGGCCTTTATGGTGTCCATTGTTCGTCTGCTGAATGACTGTAGATAAATTGACTCTAGTCTTCTGTTGGAAGAGAGCAGTCTCAAAGTCCCGTATTAATAGTAGGTTCTTACTTTAGCCTACATTTTGACACTGTTCGCCCGCTTGACCTCCCTGGAGGATATGACAGATGTTTACGTGTTACAAGATTACCTGGAATGTGAGGAGAGAGAAGGAGAGAAATGTTAACCAACAGAAGAAAGATATAGAAATAACTGAGACACTGAGGATTTCAAGATTAATGTTGACTAATCGCCGGCCCTATATCACTTGTCTCATTTATCCATTTATACTGGGCACGTTGACAGATCTTGTTTACAGTGTTCTGTGTCCTTGTCCTCCACGGTCATTTTATAACATGTTCTGTGCTGGAGACGCAGCAGTCTGTTCTTCCCTTGTGTGGCATCTTTGCTTTTTTTCCTGCTCTTGCCCAGGTGAGCCCTCTATTTCTCATCCTTTCTGTTGTTGTTCTCCATGTCTCTTTTGGTCTACCCTTACTTCTGTTCCCCTGTGGTGTCCATCTTAGTGCTATTTTTGGTAGTGAGTTGAAGAGACTAACAGATAAGAAAATGTCTCTAAAAGCGAGGATAAGAGTATTACACTGCCATATAGAACCAGTATTGCTATGGTTGTCAAACGTGGACAGTCAACAAAAAAGGTGACAAAAGAAACTGAAAGCAGCAGAGATGTGGCTTTGATGAAAGGTGCAACAAAGACCAGAATCCTCAGATACGCTTCAGAACAATGAAAACGAGCTAAAACGATGTGAAGAAGATAGTCAGAATTTCTTGGACACATCATGAGAAGACAGAAGTTGGAGAACTTAGACATATCATGAGAAACAGAAGTTAGAAAACTTGGACATATCATGAGAAACAGAAGTTAGAAAACTTGGACATATCATGAGAAAACAGAAGTTGGAGAACTTGGACATATCATGAGAAAACAAGTTAGAGAACCTAGTAATGACTAGACAATTTAAGAGAAAAGAAGAGAGAGGAAGGTCAAGAGAAAAATATCTTAGTGTACTGCCCAAGTGGCAGGGACAAAGAAAGCATTTGAACTGATCAGAAACACCAAGGACCGTGCAAGATGGAGAAGCATGATCGACGACGCTGTCCCTCACGGCGTACAATAATAATAATAATAATAACAATAATAACATTAGTAATAGTAATAATGGATATAAAACATTTTTCTGAGGTGTTAGATGGGCGAGTGGATAATGCAGCGGTTGTCTTTTCTTGGCAAGAAGGTTGCCTGTCCTAGCAAAGTCCGTGTTTGGAGCCTGGCCATTCTCTTACTGTTTTGCTATCTCTCACGGCTGTTGAAGTGCTTTGTTTACTGTTTGTGGAAGACTCTTTTCTTCCTCTTGTTCTGACAGATATAATTCACTAAGCAGAACAACAAATCAACTGAAGAAGACTTTTTCGTCTTGCCGAGCCGAAGTAACAGATCTCTTGTTTAACATGGAACTTCATGTAGACTTGAAGTGAATGCCTTAAGTTTGACATGGAACGTTACATAGACCTCGAGTGAATACCTTTGGTTTAAGGTCGAGCATTACGTATAACTGAAGTTCATACCTTCGTTTAACATCGAACGTTACATATAACTGAAGTTCCTTTTGTTTGGTTTAACATCGACCAAAGTTAAACTGATAACAGATAACAACGGATTTAGGTAAAACAGTAAATAAAACAGCGAACTTTATAAACTGAATTTGATTGTAGCACTCATACACACAGAAAGGCGTGAGAGCAGTTCAATACAGAGTAATTAGTTATGTGTGTCATTTACTTCATTCATATTTAACGAAGTCGCTGCATTGTTGGCCTTTATGGTGTCCATTGTTCGTCTGCTGAATGACTGTAGATAAATTGACTCTAGTCTTCTGTTGGAAGAGAGCAGTCTCAAAGTCCCGTATTAATAGTAGGTTCTTACTTTAGCCTACATTTTGACACTGTTCGCCCGCTTGACCTCCCTGGAGGATATGACAGATGTTTACGTGTTACAAGATTACCTGGAATGTGAGGAGAGAGAAGGAGAGAAATGTTAACCAACAGAAGAAAGATATAGAAATAACTGAGACACTGAGGATTTCAAGATTAATGTTGACTAATCGCCGGCCCTATATCACTTGTCTCATTTATCCATTTATACTGGGCACGTTGACAGATCTTGTTTACAGTGTTCTGTGTCCTTGTCCTCCACGGTCATTTTATAACATGTTCTGTGCTGGAGACGCAGCAGTCTGTTCTTCCCTTGTGTGGCATCTTTGCTTTGTTTGTAGTGAGATTACCGCTGCCGTATTGTCAGTTCAGTAGATTGTGTAGCAGGAGCTGGCGGGATGGTAGGTCAGACATGGGCGTCGTGCTGGGAGCGAGTTCTTGTGAGTCCTTTTCCTCTGTTCCTGATGGTTCGCATCCTCTGCGTGTGTTCAGGCTTTGGGTAGATTTGACTAGAGCACTAATTCCCAGGTTGAGGTCCGGAGCAGGCCTGGCAGGTGTAGATGACTAGATTTATATGAAGATGTTTAATTCTGTCGTCCTCACAGACCCCCGTCCTGGCTGGTGTAGATTACTAGATTTATATGAAGATGTTTAATTCTGTCGTCCTCACAGACTCCCGTCCTGGCTGGTGTAGATTACTAGATTTATATGAAGATGTTTAATTCTGTCGTCCTCACAGACTCCCGTCCTGGCAGGTGTATTACTAGATTTATGAAGATGTTTAATTCTGTCACCCTCACAGACCCCCGTCCTGGCTGGTGTAGATGACTAGATTATATGAAGATGTTTAATTCGTCGTCCTCACAGACTCCCGTCCTGGCTGTGTAGATTACTAGATTTATGAAGATGTTTAATTCGTCGTCCTCACAGACCCCCGTCCTGGCAGGTGTATATTACTAGATTTATATGAAGATGTTTAATTCAGTCGTCCTCACAGACTCGTGGTGGCCTGGCTGGTGTAGATTACTAGATTTATATGAAGATGTTTAATTCAGTCGTCCTCACAGACTCGTGGTGGCCTGGCTGGTGTATATTACTAGATTTATATGAAGATGTTTAATTCTGTCGTCCTCACAGACTCGTGGTGGCCTGGCAGGTGTAGATGACTAGATTTATATGAAGATGTTTAATTCTGTCGTCCTCACAGACTCGTGGTGGCCTGGCAGGTGTAGATTACTAGATTTATATGAAGATGTTTAATTCTGTCGTCCTCACAGACTCACGGCCTGGCAGGTGTAGATTACTAGATTTATATGAAGATGTTTAATTCTGTCGTCCTCACAGACTCACGGCCTGGCAGGTGTAGATTACTAGATTTATATGAAGATGTTTAATTCTGTCGTCCTCACAGACCCCCGTCCTGGCAGGTGTAGATTACTAGATTTATATGAAGATGTTTAATTCTGTCGTCCTCACAGACCCCCGTCCTGGCTGGTGTAGATTACTAGATTTATATGAAGATGTTTAATTCTGTCGTCCTCACAGACCCCCGTCCTGGCTGGTGTATATTACTAGATTTATATGAAGATGTTTAATTCTGTCGTCCTCACAGACCCCCGTCCTGGCTGGTGTAGATTACTAGATTTATATGAAGATGTTTAATTCTGTCGTCCTCACAGACTCGTGGTGGCCTGGCTGGTGTAGATGACTAGATTTATATGAAGATGTTTAATTCTGTCGTCCTCACAGACCCACGTCCTGGCAGGTGTAGATTACTAGATTTATATGAAGATGTTTAATTCAGTCGTCCTCACAGACCCCCGGCCGTCTGGCTGGTGTAGATTACTAGATTTATATGAAGATGTTTAATTCTGTCGTCCTCACAGACTCGTTGTGGCCTGGCTGGTGTAGATTACTAGATTTTATGAAGATGTTTAATTCTGTCGTCCTCACAGACTCACGGCCTGGCAGGTGTAGATTACTAGATTTATATGAATGTTTAATTCTGTCGTCCTCACAGACTCACGGCCTGGCAGGTGTAGATTACTAGATTTATATGAAGATGTTTAATTCTGTCGTCCTCACAGACCCCCGTCCTGGCTGGTGTAGATTACTAGATTTATATGAAGATGTTTAATTCTGTCACCCTCACAGACCCACGGCCTGGCTGGTGTAGATTACTAGATTTATATGAAGATGTTAATTCTGTCGTCCTCACAGACTCGTGGTGGCCTGGCAGGTGTATATACTAGATTTATATGAAGATATTTAATTCTGTCGTCCTCACAGACTCGTTGTGGCCTGGCTGGTGTAGATTACTAGATTTATATGAGATGTTTAATTCTGTCGTCCTCACAGACTCGTTGTGGCCTGGCTGGTGTATTACTAGATTTATATGAAGATCTTTAATTCAGTCGTCCTCACAGACTCGTTGTGGCCTGGCTGGTGTAGATTACTAGATTATATGAAGATGTTAATTCTGTCGTCCTCACAGACTCGTTGTGGCCTGGCTGGTGTATATACTAGATTTATATGAGATGTTTAATTCGTCGTCCTCACAGACTCACGGCCTGGCAGGTGTATTACTAGATTTATGTGAAGATGTTTAATTCAGTCGTCCTCACTGACCCACGGCCGTCTGTCTAGTGTAGATTACTAGATTATATGAAGATGATTAATTCAGTCGTCCTCACTGACCCACGGCCGTCTGTCTAGTGTAGATTACTAGATTATATGAAGATGATTAATTCAGTCGTCCTCACAGACCCACGTCCTGGCAGGTGTATATTACTAGATTTATATGAATGTTTAATTCTGTCACCCTCACAGACCCCCGGCCTGGCAGGTGTATATTACTAGATTTATATGAGATGTTTAATTCTGTCACCCTCACAGACCCCCGTCCTGGCTGGTGTAGATTACTAGATTTATATGAATGTTTAATTCTGTCGTCCTCACAGACTCGTGGTGGCCTGGCAGGTGTATTACTAGATTTATATGAAGAGTTTAATTCTGTCACCCTCACAGACCCCCGGCCGTCTGGCTGGTGTAGATTACTAGATTATATGAAGATGTTAATTCTGTCGTCCTCACAGACTCGTTGTGGCCTGGCTGGTGTATTACTAGATTTATATGAATGTTTAATTCTGTCACCCTCACAGACCCCCGGCCGTCTGGCTGGTGTAGATTACTAGATTTATATGAAGATGTTTAATTCAGTCGTCCTCACAGACCCCCGTCCTGGCTGGTGTATTACTAGATTTTATGAAGATGTTTAATTCTGTCGTCCTCACAGACCCCCGTCCTGGCTGGTGTAGATTACTAGATTTATATGAAGATGTTTAATTCTGTCGTCCTCACAGACCCCCGGCCGTCTTGCTGGTGTAGATGACTAGATTTATATGAGATGTTTAATTCGTCGTCCTCACAGACCCCCGGCCTGGCAGGTGTATTACTAGATTTATATGAGATGTTTAATTCTGTCACCCTCACAGACCCCCGTCCTGGCTGGTGTATTACTAGATTTATATGAAGATGTTTAATTCTGTCGTCCTCACAGACCCCCGGCCGTCTGGCTGGTGTAGATTACTAGATTTATATGAAGATGTTTAATTCAGTCGTCCTCACAGACTCGTGGTGGCCTGGCTGGTGTAGATTACTAGATTTATATGAAGATGTTTAATTCAGTCGTCCTCACAGACTCGTGGTGGCCTGGCTGGTGTAGATTACTAGATTTATATGAAGATGTTTAATTCAGTCGTCCTCACAGACCCCCGTCCTGGCAGGTGTATTACTAGATTTATATGAGATGTTTAATTCGTCGTCCTCACAGACCCGAGACGGTGTAGCTGATGTATATTACTAGATTTATGTGAAGATGTTTAATTCGTCGTCCTCACAGACTCGTTGTGGCCTGGCTGGTGTTATTACTAGATTTATGTGAAGATGTTTAATTCAGTCGTCCTCACTGACCCACGGCCGTCTGTCTAGTGTAGATTACTAGATTTATATGAAGATGTTTAATTCAGTCGTCCTCACAGACCCGCGGCCGACTGGCTGGTGTAGATTACTAGATTTATATGAAGATGTTTAATTCTGTCACCCTCACAGACCCCCGGCCGTCTTGCTGGTGTAGATGACTAGATTATATGAAGATGTTTAATTCTGTCACCCTCACAGACCCCCGTCCTGGCTGTGTAGATTACTAGATTTATATGAGATGTTTAATTCAGTCGTCCTCACAGACCCCCGTCCTGGCTGGTGTATATACTAGATTTATATGAATGTTTAATTCTGTCGTCCTCACAGACTCGTTGTGGCCTGGCTGGTGTATATTACTAGATTTATATGAAGATGATTAATTCAGTCGTCCTCACAGACTCGTTGTGGCCTGGCTGGTGTATATTACTAGATTTATATGAGATGTTTAATTCGTCGTCCTCACAGACTCGTTGTGGCCTGGCTGGTGTATATTACTAGATTTATGTGAAGATGTTTAATTCTGTCGTCCTCACAGACTCGTTGTGGCCTGGCTGGTGTAGATTACTAGATTTATATGAAGATCTTTAATTCAGTCGTCCTCACAGACCCCCGTCCTGGCTGGTGTATTACTAGATTTATATGAAGATGTTTAATTCAGTCGTCCTCACAGACCCCTGGCCGTCCTGGCTGGTGTAGATTACTAGATTTATATGAAGATGTTTAATTCAGTCGTCCTCACTGACCCACGGCCGTCTGTCTAGTGTAGATTACTAGATTTATATGAAGATGTTTAATTCAGTCGTCCTCACAGACCCGCGGCGGCCTGGCTGGTGTAGATTACTAGATTTATATGAAGATGTTTAATTCTGTCGTCCTCACAGACCCGCGGCGGCCTGGCTGGTGTAGATTACTAGATTTATATGAAGATGTTTAATTCTGTCGTCCTCACAGACCCGAGACGGTGTAGCTGATCTATATTACTAGATTTATATGAAGATGTTTAATTCAGTCGTCCTCACAGACCCGAGACGGTGTAGCTGATCTATATTACTAGATTTATATGAAGATGTTTAATTCTGTCGTCCTCACAGACCCGAGACGGTGTAGCTGGTGTAGATTACTAGATTTATATGAAGATGTTTAATTCTGTCGTCCTCACAGACCCGAGACGGTGTCTCCCTCTCTCTCTGAACCTTCTGAGCCCTCTATTGCTCAACATCCTTTCTGTTGTTGTTCTCCATGTTTCTTTTGGTCTACCCTTACTTCTGTTCCCCTGTGGTGTCCATCTTAGTGCTATTTTTGGTAGTGAGTTGTCAGTCATTCGGAGCACATGTCCCAACCATCGCCAGCGTCTTTCCTCAATAATTGTTGTCAGTGGTTTCATCTGCATTTCTGCTAATAAGATGTTATTTCTTATGGTTTTTTGGCCAAAATATTTTTCTAATTCTTCGTAAACATTTAGTCTGGAAAGAATTCAACTTCTTTTCTATGGTTTTGGTGATTTTCCAGCATTCACTTCCATAGAGTAGTACACATAGAACATTACTCTTAAATATCCTGATTTTATATTTATGCTTAGTTTTTTGATTTCCATATATCGCAGCATTGCAAAAGCCTGGTTTGCTCTAGTAAGTGCGTTGATGTCCTCTGTGGTGTCTCCATTTTCTACTACTCTGTTGCCAAGGTATACAAATTCGTTGACCTCCTCCACTAACTTGTTATCTACTCTGAGTACATTTCTGCTGTTCACATTTTGCTTCATTAACTTTGTCTTTCCTATGTTGATCTTTAGTCCTATGTTGTTTGCATTCTGGGTTAGCTTGTTAATTTTATCTTGCATATCTTTGTGACTGCTTGATAATAGACAAATGTCGTCCGCAAAGTCAAGGTCCTCCAGCACGTGTCAAGGGTCCATTGTAATCCTCTGCGTTTGTCTGATGTTGCCCTTCATTAACCAGTCTACTGCCAAGATAAATAATGTTGGTGATAGTACACATCCCTATTTCACTCCTGTTTGTACCCTAAAGCTGCTGGAGGTATGTTCTCCACAGATAACTTTGCACTGAAAACCCTCGTATAGGGCTTTGATTACGTTAACTATTTTATGGGGGAGGCCATGCCATCTTAGGATTTTCCACAGTGCATCTCTGTTGACACTGTCAAAGGCTTTCTCAGAATCTATGAATAATGCATATGTTGTGCTATGCCACTCATTTGCCTGTTCTAATATTTGTCTAAGTACAAATATGTGGTCTATGCATGATCTTCCTTTCCTAAATCCTGCCTGCTCTTTCCGAAGTTTTTCCTCAAGTGTTGGTACAATTCTGTTGATGATTATTCTGCAAAATACTTTACTGGTGAGTGGCAGTAGGGTAATGCCTCTCCAGTTCCCGCAATCTCTGAGGTCACCCTTCTTTGGTAGTTTTACTATAAGCCCAGTTTTCCACTCCTCTGGGGCTTTTTCTAGATCCCAAATTTGTTGTAATATCCGGCAAAGTTGTTTTGGTGTTTCTGTTTCTTCTGCTTTCAACATCTCAGCAGTCACTTCATCTTCAACTGGTGCCCTGTCTGATTTTAGCTTCTTTATCGCCTCCTTTACTTCATTTATTGTTATTGGTCCTGTATTGATGTTTAGTTCCGTTTTTGCTTCAGGTATGTCTATTGTTTGTGCTGCTTGTGTTCTGTTTAGTAGGGTGTTAAAGTGTTCCCTCCATCTTTCAATTTTTTCTCTTTCTCCACTGACCAGTTGTCCATTTTGTGTTCTTAACTGCACTTTCACATCTTGTGTTGAAGTTACCTGTCATCTGCTTTGTGATTTTATATATGGTTTTCATGTCATTTGTATATGCTTCTTTCTCTGCTGTTTCTGCTAAGTTGTCATAATACTGACGTTTATCTTGACGGCATGATTCCTTCACTTCTTTGTCTTTTTGTGCATAATTACTTAAAACTCGTTCTTTAAGCCGTTGTGATTTGGTGTTCAGTAATTTTTTCTTGATTTCTGTTCTTTGCTCTATCTTTTCCCATGTGGTCTCGCTTATCCATTCCTCTTTTCTCCTTTTCCGATATCCCAGAACCTCTTTTGCTGTTTCCTGTAGTGTTTTATTGAACTCTAATATGGACATTTCTGCTTTGTCTTGTAGGACACTGAAGCGGTTCTTAAGTACTATTGAGAATTCATTTCTTGTTTGCTGGTCTATCAGTTTTCTTGTATCAAAATGTATCTTTCTGTGTTCTCCGATTTTGGCTTTCCTTAATTTTAGTTTTATTTTTGCCCGAGACAGTGTAGCTGATGTATATTAGTAGATTTATATGAAGATGTTTAATTCAGTCGTCCTCACAGACCCGAGACAGTGTAGCTGATCTATATTAGTAGATTTATATGAAGATGTTTAATTAAGACGTCCTCACAGACACACGACCGTCTGGCAGGTGTAGGTTAAAAGATTTATATGAAGATGTTTAATTCAGTCGCCCTCACAGACCCGCGAATGTCTGCAGCAGCGGAGAACGAACATACTTTATTATCAAATGGTTAAGAATTGGGCACGCAGGCCCGTCTAACTTTATGCCCTTCATCATACGCTTTCACTCAGTAATAGTCATTCAGCATTTGTTAATGAGCATAATAATCATGAAGACACAATTAAATGATTACAAAAATAAATAATACACTTATCTGTTGTCCATACACTCCACACACAGATTTATACAACAGCATGAAATAAACTTGCATTCTTACATTCATTCAAAACTAAAATTTATAGACAAGCTGTTAAAAAATTACAACAATTAAGCCATACTTTAAACTGCTTTAGACTATGCTTAGGGAGGCGTATAGTCCATATGAAACAGATGTTGACAAAGTTTGATGTTATAAGAACGAATATTACTTGTAAGTTTTAAATGAGTTGGTACAGCATTCCAAAAATGGGCAGCTGAGTAAGAGAAGCTTTTTTTTTTAAACATATCAAGCCTTGGTTTTGGGAAAATACAATTGCTTAAGCGTTGACTGAGTTTTGGGCGGATTTGAACTGATAACAGATAGGGTGGGGCATTGTGCGATAGAATTTTATGAATTAACTCGGCCTTGTTGAAAAGAAATATCTTCTTAATGGGTAGAATATCAAGATGTTTGTCCTTATTTGTTATATGTGCTGCATTTTTGTCATCTATAAGCCTTACTGCTCGTTTTTGAAGTGAGTAAAGTCTTCTCATGTTTGACACGGAACAACCATCCCAGACTGTGGAACAGTAGTCCAAGTGCGTTTTTATCTGTGATATGTAGTATATTCTTCTGGTGTCTATGCCAAGAAAATGTTTAATTTTAGTAAATTGGTAAACTTTTTGTGCAGTGAGTTTGCTTAGATTGTCTACTTGATGATTCCAGCTGAGGTAGTGGTCAATCATGAGACCTAGAGTTTTATGTTCACTAGCGTTCTCTATCTGTGAAGTTCCAGCATGGAGCTGTGGTGTTGTTGTTGGTGAATTTGTTAATTTCTGTCTTGTTATATTGAGCATGGATTTTGTTTTGCTGATGTTTATGAGCATTCGGTTGTTATTGCTCCAGTTAATTAGACTGTTTATTTCAATATGAAGAGTTCACTCAAGGTTAATACAGTCATTGTAAACTGTGCAGTCATCAGCAAAGAGGTCACAAGATGATTTTTTGAGATGAAGTGGAAGATCATTGATGTAGATGGTAAACAGGAGAGGACCAAGAATAGATCCCCGTGTAACACCATTATCAACCACAGATGAACCTGACTTAGAGTTTTTGAGGGAAACTACCTGTTGTCTGTTGGAAAGAAAAGATGTAATAAATGTTGTCAACCCAAGTCTCAAGCTTTCTTACTAAGATTTCATGATCAGTCATGTCAAATGCTTTTTTAAAGTCAACAAAGACTGCACCACATAATTTATCATCGTTTATATTAGATAACCAGCATTCTGTCATTTTTGTGAGAGCTGTGTGACAGGAGTGTTTTGGCCTAAAACCCGATTGACAGTCAACAATCAAATCATTTTTGTGCATGTGTTGTAAGAACTGGTAATGTTGTTGTATGAGAAGCTGGTTAGAAAGACTCGTAGCTGCGTCAGAAACAGATTTTTTTATAAATAGGAAACGGCGAGGCTTTCCTACAGTTAAGTAACAACACAGTTTTGTGGACATGTTTGTAAGTCTAATCCTACACAGCTGCTGTGTGTTCTGTTATTTTAGTAGCTGTATCGTGTGCTCTTGTTGCCAGGGAAGATATGTATGTAGGTTGTGTGTGAGGTGTGAGCATTGCCAGCACGCTTCGTGTAACACTGACATGCATGTCTTGTCGTCGTGACACGCGCTTGTAGAATCAAATGTTGTTTTTGATAATAGTTTGTATTTGATGTGATTTAATGCCATGCTTGGCGTTTGACAGGTGATTTTGGTGAATTGATGATTTCTCCCTTGTCAAGACATGATTTTTTAAAAAAAAGTTGATTTTGATGAGTTGATTGTTGAGTTGAAGACCCGATTTTTTTCCTTAATGGAGTGACAGCGGATGTTAGTGAATTAATGGTTTCTATATTAGCGAGACTTGATTTTTGATAGTTGATGTTAGTGAATTACTGGTTGATGTTGGTGAATTAATGGTTTCTGTATTAGCGAGACTTGATTTTTGATAGTTGATGTTAGTGAATTAATGGTTTCTGTATTAGCGAGACTTGATTTTTGATAGTTGATGTTAGTGAATTAATGGTTTCTGTATTAGCGAGACTTGATTTTTGACACCCGACGCCTGTGATGTAAGTTCTGTGAATAACAGACTCAGGGAGTCAGTCTTTCAGGGAGTCAGGTTTTGTTTAGTTCTTGTGGCATAGCTGATGTGTGTCCATGGCTCCACCACCCAGGGAAAGCAACAGCCTGTTTTTAAGAGCATCTTAAAGAGAGTCTGAATATAGTTCTTCGGGCGACCTTTGTTGAAACAGAGACCTTTAACTCCAGTACAGAAAGTAAGTGTTGCTGCTGCTGTGTTTTGCCACGTACAGGACGGGTACTGCTAGATTACTGATGACTGTTTTGTAATGTTTTATGTTGTTCTTTAAACCTAACACTTGGAAAATCACATAAGATCGATATAATTTATGACAGGGATGGCCAAACTTAACGGCACTCTGACACATAATGTAGAGCTCGCGGAAGTACGTAAATTAGTGGAATCCTTTTTTTTTTAACATGGCAGTCTCTCTCTCTCTCTCTCTCTATCTCTCTATCTCTCTCTCTCTCTCTCTCTCTCTCTCTCTTTGAACCTTATGTGCCCAGGGAACATGGGGCTTCCTCCACAAATGCCTGTCCTTTGCCTTCTTTCCGCTCTTGCCCAGTTGAGCCTCTATTGCTCAGTATCCTCTCTGTTGTTGTTCTCCGGCAGTATAAAGGGTAAATAACATATTTGATAGTTTATCTGCTGGAAATAAAGTTTATGAACTCACCCAACAACCCCAGCCCCCTTCCACCACCAGCCCCTTCTCATCGCGCCTACTTGCAGCTCACATTTGCAGGAAACTCTCTATTGTAGAGAGCGGAACAACATCACAACGCCTTCAGATCATCAGAGGAAGTAACCCCCCCCCCCAGACAAGTGTTTCGCCCGTATTAAACTTCTGACACTCTAAGGGGCGTGGGCCCCTCTGGGTCATGACTCCCAGAGGTCTTGTGAGTTGCTGCTTTTTTTTTTGTCCCGGGACTGAACCCATGATCTTCCAGTTGGCACTGCACTTTAAAGTGCGTCTTTAGCGATCCAGCCACAGAGGACTGGTATTTTTATGTTCTCAATGCTTGTTTCGCATACTCCACAGCCAGCATGATGCCTTTTCTGCTGTTTCTGAAAGCTTTTCTATGCCCATGCTCTTGCTTGTCCCTTTATGCCCAGTTGCTTACATAGGTCGTATGCTGATGTTGCTACAAATCCTCTCGCTCCCACTTCTTCAGCTATCATTTTCCCCCTGACTCCTGCCCCCTGCCTCAGTTGCTTGACCAGATCCTTGTACTTCTCACATTTGAATAGATTTTGCTCCTCTATTATTATTTCGTACGGAACCATAAGCTCCATCATTATTAATTCCTGCTTTTCTGTGGAGTACACTACAATGTCCGGTCGCATTCCTGTGTTCTTGATGGCAGTCGGGTGTTCTCATCTTTCTGGTAGGTCCGCTACCATATCCCAGTCATTTCCACCATCTAGCATTAATGACAAGGGAATGTCCCTGATTTCAATATTCGATGTTGTCCAGCGCCTATGAAGTATTTAGGCGGGACCTTAACTCTTTTGCTGTTATTTGCTTTGTCTTTTGCCCCGTCTGTAATGGCTACTAGTTCCTGCAGCACTCTGTTGTGCCGCCAGGTGTAGCGTCCTTGGGCTAATGATACTCTGCATGCTGACAGCACATGTTCCAATGTTTATCTTTCGTTGCAGAGAGGGCACTTTGTGTCTTCTGGCATACCCCATTTGTATAGGTTGGAGCCTGCAAGCAGAAGGTCATAAGTAGCTCTGATGATGAAACTGAGTCTCAAGGGTGCCATTTTCCAGATGTCATTCCATGATCTCTGCAGGACTTCCTCCCGTGTAGTCCATTGACCTTGCTGTGCCTGTTGGACTGCCTTCTGGACCCGTTTGTTATCTTCTGAGTTCCTTACTTCGCTGATGATCATATCCATTCTTTCCTTACAGGAAGCCTTTGACCACTACTTGATTTCACCATGACATTTCTGTTGGTTTGGGTGTATCCTATTACTTTTTTTCAGCTCCTGTGTTTCCTTGGCTGCGGTCACCTCCTCACTTTCCATTTTCATCCAGTTTTAAGTGTTGACTGCACTTCTCGTACCACCGGATCTGTAGATTCTTGTAGCATCATTGCAAGCCTTGTCTTTCCTACCTTGTACTCTTCGACCACAGATTTGAATGGCGTCCCTGTTTGCTCTTCTTGCAGTACAGTGCCACATCAGTTAGTCCTGGTGGTACGCCCAGCCACTTTCTTATAGATTTATTTATCTTTCTTTCGACTGCCTCTACTTTGCTGGTACTTACTTCGTAAATGAGTAGTGGCCACATCAGTTTTGGAATCAGCATGAACTGAAGGCACCATATTTTGAACTTCCCCAGTAGCCTGCTTTTGTCTATGATGTTCAGTTCATTATGTGCCATTTCTGTGACCTGCTTCACCGCGTTTGAGTCTTTCATGGAACCATCATATACTCTGCCAAGGCTCTTCACTGGCTCTTCCCCTACAGTTATCTGTTTGCCACTGTGTACGATCTTTCTATCACTTTCCCCTTTATGAGTGACAGACTTCCTGATTTCTTTGGCTCATGCGGCACCATATGATAAGGCTATCAAAACGCTCTGACATCTTTCGTGCCTGTGCTTCACTGGTTGTTGTTACTGTTGTGTCGTCCATGAATGCTTTTAGTGGTGGCATCTGACATCCATTTCTGAACCTTCGGCCTTCTGCTGCTCCTTCTGCTGCTCTCAGGATTACTTGCATGGCTGGTACGAACAGTATGGGAGATATTGTACAGCCCATTGCAATATCTACCTGGAGCTCAATCCATCTTGTAATATATCCTGATGTTCCAAATCTCATGAGGAACACTGTGAAGTACATTTTCAGCATCTTTGTGATTTCTTTTGGCACATGTCTAGTGCTAGCCATATCATCTGGTGTGGTATTGAGTCATACGCATTGGTTAGGTCAAGCCATATTACCTGTAGATCTTGCTTTCCAGATCTTGCCTGTTGAATAGCTTCCTAAATCATTGAAGCATGCTCGAGATGTCCTGGGGAACCTGGAATTCCTCCCTTTTGCATGGATGTATCAACGTAACCATTACCTAGGAGGTATGTTCTTAGTTTCCTTGCCATCACGGAGAAGAATATCCTTCCACATTCAGAAGTGAGATAAGTCTGAACTGGTTGATTTAAGTGGAGTTCTGCTCCTTTGGGATGTATACTCCGTTAGCCTTTTTCCATTCTTTACTTATGAGTCCCTTGGTCCATGCTGTTCGTAGGAGTTTATGGAGATTCTTTAGTACTTCGGGGCATCTTTTGTATAGTATGTAAGGGACGCCATTTGGGCCTGGTGCTGACTTGCCTTTAGCTTTTCCTACGATGCTCTCTACTTCTCGTAAGGTCAGTTGGCTGCATTTGAACGTGCTGCCTGGTGCACAGGGCCACACTAAACCTTTCATCTGCTCGAGAGGTGTATGCTGATTTTTATCAGAGTATGTCTTGCTCAGATGTTCCTCGAGCACCTCCTTACCTGCTTTCAGCGTACCTGATTTTGGCAAACCCGAATGGATCTCTGTAAAACTTCTCTCTTGCATATCTGGTTTTCCTCTTCCTTTTACATAGTCTTTCAGCTCTGCAACGGGCATTGTGCTGGGATTTTAGATGCTGCCAAACCTGTCTTAGTCCTTCCTTTTCTGATTAATGTGCTTTCTTGAACATTTTCCGGGCATGGTTCTTCTGCTGTCTTATTGCTTCTATTTTCCTCTGTCTTCTGGACTTTCTTGGTGTTACTTTTTCTCTTTTTGCCTGTTTGGTTCCAAACTCTTTGTGGCAGTGAAGATATAAGATGTTACCAAATTCTTCCAGTTTTTTCTCAAGGTTTTTCCCTCTCAGCTGTTCGTCCACTTCTTTGCATAATCCTTTGTCCAGGTTTTCCCATATGCTTTTGGCACTTGCTGTTTGGAAGTTAATCTTGTCTCTGGTCTCGTCAGAGGGCTGCATTGCCTCCCTGCTGCCTAACTCAACCAGAATATTCTCTGTACTGTGATATATATATATATATATATATATATATATATATATACTCATATATCTAGGTTTACGGGTCTTATCTTACACATGTTTGACAACTCCTGGTTTATGATGACAAAAGCAAGCGTATTAGAGCATGTACGTGCTGGCAGACAAAAAGATGAGCAAACTTTTGACTTGATGACAACAGCAACGTTTACTTGAAGCTCGTAGAAAATTGGGAAATTGTTCTGAGTATCCGCAGTTTTTGTCATAAATGATTGATGCACACTAGACTCTTGCTGTTTGTTTCTCTGTTTAGCTCGGGTTTATGTTATTTGCCTGCCGAAAATGATGATTTTCTCCTCTTTGAAGTCTTATAGATCACAGCTCAGTGTATGAGATGCATGGTCATAGAAATGTTACTCGTGCATTTCACGATCAAGGGAGATGAATTGCCACTTCCTGTTATTTTCTCGTGAATCTGTCGTGAAATAAAGGGCCACCATCCATGTTTTTTTAATCGATTATCTCCGTGCTTATCTTTCATCCCCTATATTAAACCCAGTTGTATTTATTTCTGTCCGCGTTTTCGCATGAGTTAAAGAGCTGTAATCTTTGTATGTGCTTACAAGAAGTCAGCCAGTCTAGTTAGTTTGAGATAGTCTGTGATTACTTGTACGAGTTGGATGAAGATATCCGCCCTAGTGATCTCAGACTTGTATTGATCGTACCAGTCATTTCTTCTCTTTGATATGAGATCTGTCAAACGATCTATATCTTGCAAGTACTGACTTGTTTATAATCTTGCCTGTCACATTTAGTCGCCTTCTCAATCGCACATTCACTTCTTCTTGAGCTCAGTCCATTTTTGTAAAATCTTTCCTTCTTGACACTGTCTTTTTGTCTGCAGTTCCTATGACTGTACTCCCAAATGGCATCTTAGGTTGTTTTTTAGATGACAAGGTAGAGAAGATAGATTGTTTTGTAGGAGAGAAGGTACAGAAGAGAGATTGTTTTGTAGGAGAGAGAGTAGAAAAGAGAGATGGTTTTGTAGGAAGAAGGTACAGAAGAGAGATTGTTTTGTAGAGGACAGGGTACAGAAAAGAGATTGTTTTGTAGGAGAGAGTAGAGAAGAGAGATTGTTTTGTAGGAGAGAGAGTAGAGAAGAGAGATTGTTTTATAGGAGAGAGAGATCCTCCTGTCTTCTAATGTCATATATTTCAGAACATTGACTGTCCTGCTTTTCCTTCTTGCAGAGATTGTCAGGGACTTAATGGATAACAGTAACAAACCGCAGAGATTGTCAGAGAGTGGATGACAATAATAAACTGCAGAACCCCCCCCCCCCCGCCAAAAAAAAATCTGCAGCTGACCTGTGGGAATATTTTTAAAATTTATTTTGTGGTCTTTTGTGTGGTATCTTGTAGGTACGTGTTGAGTGACGATTACACATACTACATCAACACATTGCTCGTAAAGAAAAAAAGTTAATCATCAGTTTATAGTGTTGTTAATCATCAATTTATATTGTTATCAAGAAAATGAAATCAATTTCTGTTAATATTTGCTTCCCCTAAAATGTATCAACAATGGAATAACAGAACTCAGTGTAAGATCTTACCTAGCTTGGGTTAGTGTGTGGGTTTTTGTTACATAAAATCGTTCCTTGCAACATTCTCTAATCTTCATCATTAGAGATTAAGTGTCTGGATATAATCAGAGCTACTAATTGGTAAAAAATTGCATACAACATACATAACATTCAGAATATATATTTTTATATGCACATATAAACTCTCAATTGGCACTTTACTAAAACATTTGAATCTTACATAAACAGTTACACCTTAACCCTGTTGTGATTATTCATGTACCATTTAACTAACACAATAATTGCCTGAGTGGACCGGGATTGGACCGGAGGAGTTGACTGCACAGCTCGCATGCATCCACATCACAGAGTCCTACACATACATTGGTTCTCGATCGGCGAATAAACATTCTCATTCGCGCTTGAACAATAACATGACTCCCCCAATCCGCTGGCCTCCTACGTGCTCAGCTTACAAATCCCGACCAATTAAATTTCATTACATATTGGGTCCGGCGAACTTGCCTCTCTCAGAATTGCGCACTCCTGGGCTACCCGGCTGCTGACCCATTATTTCTTACGCTAGGGTTGCCAATCAGCCTAGGTTTGCTATGTTCTTATCTCTTCCCTTACACACCCATAGACTCTTAGCAGTGGGTGACTTAGTGTAAAGACAAGTATTATATTGACATTGATGAAGCAGACATATTCTTGGTGTCATCCAGGAGCGTTCTTTAGGTGTTTTTTTTTGCGTATTCTTTCCAGGTGCAAGCAAGCATGAATTATGCCATGTAGTGGCTAGGGCAGTAGCTCACTGACATCCACCACCGTCATGGCTGACCCGAAACCTCCAAAGTCGCCTCGAAAGGGGAAGTATATCAACATAAGGATAGTTTTCTTGAACGATACAGTCCACGTCTTTCAGGTGCCGGTAAGTTGTACATAGATATTGCTGCTACTACTACTACTACTACTACTACTACTACTACTACTACTACTACTACTACTACTACTACTATTATTACTACAGCTGCTGCTGCTGCTGCTATTACTACCACCGCTGCTACTACTACCACCAGTGAAGGAAGTCTCCAAAGACGCACTGCATGTTGTCTCCTCATCTCTGTCTTTGTCTGCTTGTAGATCGTATCCCTTTTGTTTCCCGTACATATACGAGTTTGTTGTAATGCCTCATTTCACTTCTTTTCACTTAGCAATAATCACAGGAAATAGAAAAAAAATCTTTGGCATCAAAGCTAACGGCACGCAATGTGCAATATGATGTTATATGTTCATTAAATTAAAAAAAAAAGATAACTGATTGTCTAAATACCACCCCCCCCCCTTTCCCACACTCACTCACTCACTCTCAAAATAAATGGAGGAGATAAAGGAAAACACGAAGTTAAAGACTTTGAGTGGGATGAAGACGCTGTCCTTTGTGGCAAGCAGCGACCCATAGTGGAAGTGCTAATGTCAGGGTTGGGGGACCATCGCTGACCAAGACCCTGTCCCATCTGTTCTTTGGTACCCCCAGTAACAGGCCCAACCTAGCTAACAGGGCAAGGATCGCCATAGTTCACTTGATGGTGTTATAAGTATTTAGTACCCCCTGCTTTTTAACTGCACTAAGGGACTGAAGAAAATAGCCACTATGACCCGCTTTCAATCCGACACGATGCTGTATGTCAACATCTTCACTGCGTGGTCTGCACAGAACACCACCAGACAGTTCCACGAAGAAGAAAAAAGAAGAAGATAATCGTATATGCTTTTCTTTAGCTCATGTACTTTCATAATTTTCGTAGAACATTCCAGCTCTGTCATTGCTAACATTGATAATTAATATTCATTCATTAAAATTAGTAATATTGAAACACAGACGTCTCTTTTTCTTTCTCTATTTCCGTGTGTGCATGCGCGCGCATGCTCAAGTGGGCGTGTCTGATGTGCGAGATTCTGTTCATATCCACCAAGATGAGATCATCTTGTCAGCTTAAGTGAGCGTGACGACATGTCTAAACTGTCTGTACCCTGCTGTTTCAGATAATCGTTTATCTTCTCTTATAAATCCATGTTTTTGTTTATCTCTCCTGTTTATGTTTAACTGGCTTATCGTGGGAATGTCTGTGAGATGCGTGTCTGTGCATGTCCCGAATATGTTAGTGTCATATTATTTTCATCTATTTTCTTATTTACCAATCACTTTCTGAGTAAGTGGTTTATTTCATGAAGTTCTTACGTGCAGCCAGTATTTCCGCTGTGTTATGTGTGTCCACGTTCCGTACTGTTAGATTCTAACCCCTCTTATACTTCACCACTGCCATATCTCCTCCATGATCCTAGCTACATTGATCCACGACTGTCTTGCTGCTACACTTGAGACCCACGACTGTCTTACTGCCACACTTGAGAACCGCGACTATCTTGCTGCCACACTTGAGACCCACGACTGTCTTGCTGCCACACTTGAGATGCACGACAGTCTTGCTGCCATACCTGAGATCCACGAATGTCTTATTGCCACATTTGAGACCCACGACTGTCATACTGCCACACTTTAGACCCACGACTGTCTTGCTACCACAGGTGAGACCCACGACTGTCTTGCTGCCACACTTGAGATGTGTTCATTGTTCTGCTGATTTTCGCTCTGTATTCTCCGTTGCTTTGCTCAGACACCTGCATCTGTCTCTGTCACAAGAGCTGCAGTTCGCCACTAGCTTACAGCATCGCCGTTAGTTTTTGTTTGTGCTGAGAATTTCCTACAACATCTCAGACATTGCCTTTAGCTTTTGTTTGTGCTGAGAATGTCCTACAACATCTCAGACATTGCCTTTAGCTTTTGTTTGTGCTGAGAATGTCCTACAACATCTCAGACATCGGCTTTAGCTTTTGTTTGTGCAGAGAATGTCCTACAACATCTCAGACATCGCCTTTAGTTTTTTTTTGTTTTTGTTTGTGCAGAGAATGTCCTATAACATCTCAGACATCGCATTTAGCTTTTGTTTGTGCAGAGAATGTCGTAGACGATCTCAGACATTGGCCTTCTTCTGCTTCATATACAGTCCCTGATTTATACCACGGGGGTCCCCTTCCCATGACGGCATCCTAAGTCGGATACGTGCAGGCGGAATATATCCTCTAGTGACATTTTTTTTCTATTTCTTTTCACGATTATAACTATTTATTATCAGTGTCTTAACAAATATGTCCATTCTTTGTACCAGAAGGTTAGAAGACATTAAATATCAAGCACTTAAATTGTTATCATAAACATGTAGCATTTCAGTTTTAATACATAAGAAACAAAAGAAGCCAACGGTCGTATCAGCGGATGGTCGTAACTCGAATACATCGTAAATCGGGGGGCCACCAGAATATTCATTTTCAGCACTTTTTTTTCTCCCGCATAGTCTGTAGTTGGTTGTGCTTTGACGAAGTTTTATAACTTATTGTGACATTTAACGTGCAGTTTTTGTTTTTGTTTTTTTTTACACTTGACGTGCAGTTGGATTTTTGACAATTTTCGTGCAGTTGTATATGAATGAAAGTGAGACATTTTCTCTAACAAAATGACAACTTTAACGTGTTCAATTGTTACCCAATATGGAGGTTAATTGACATTTTTGATCGCATAATTTTTTTTTAGTGTTTTTAGAAATTTCTTTCCTCGTGTTTTTTGCTCATGAAGCAGGCAGCTTTAGCCTAAATAATGGTTGTTTTTTTCTGTTTAATAATGTCTTCCCATTTATTTTCGGATCTTGCTGTTTTTAGTGACAGACTATCACAGAACTTTGTGCTCAGAGCTTGGTTACGTTAATGTTTCTGATAGATGTATGTGTGTATGTGAGAGAGAGATCTGTATCATAGTGTTGGTTACGTTAATGTTTCTGATAGGTGTATGTGTGTGGGAGAGAGAGAGAGAAAGAGATCTGTATCATAGTGTTGGTTACATTAATGTTTCTGATAGGTGTATGTGTGTGGGAGAGAGAGAGAGAGAGAGAGAGAGATCTGTATCATAGTGTTGGTTACGTTAATGTTTCTGATAGGTGTATGTGTGTGGGAGAGAGAGAGAGAGAGATCTGTATCATAGTGATGCAGACACCAGTGAGTTTGTTTTTTTCCGTGAGATTTTCTGTGCTCTTCTCCCCCCCCCCCCCCCCCCCCCACACACACAAACCCGCATGCACGCGCACACACACATTAGCTTGTTAATCATGCTAACTCCAGTAAGAATCATTTGTGACTGAGCGCTACGTTCTTATAGAGAAATAGACGCTGTGAGTTTGATTAGGAAAAATGAGATTCTCGTTGGCATTGATGAGCTGAAAGGAAAACAAATTGTGCACTCACCGAGACCAGCAGGATATACACATTGAAAATACATGACCAAAGACACACACACACAGAGAGAGAGAGAGAGCATGAGATATACATCCGGTAACTGAATCCTGATATAAATAATGCAAAACTCATTTCCTATTGTTGTTAGAGCTTGGATGTTTCCGTCAGAGTCATGTTTACTTCCCTTGACTGTGAAAACTGCACATATTTTGAGGGCAGCCAGAGTCATTGACTGACTCGTTTAGAGAAGGATCCATGTGTGCTTCAGTAAATTCTGCTCGTGTGGTTTGAGCTTGCTTGTGGTGAATATGTAGTCTTTCCTCCAGAGCTTGTATTAGCGTCATACGAATCTTTTAAATCTCGTGTAATCAGAGTTTTAAAGCTGGCTCGCGCTGCTTACAGCTTCACCCCATGTAGGCAGTAAGAGGAGGGTAGTTGAGGATAGAGAGGGGAGAGGTTGTGTGCCAGGCGTTGCAGTCATAGCTTTCCAACAAGAAATACTACAGTATCTTCTTTTTTTTTCATATAAATTGAACTTTGATGTAGATGCTGCAGTGAAACACAGGTATTCTCTGCTCTCTTACTGTTATTACTTGTCTGCAACTTTTGGTTGTGGCTGTTGATTGTTATTATAGTTCTGTGTTTTTGTTGTCTGTCACACATGTTTTGTGACATTCATGATCATTTCAGGAAAGAGCTGCTTATATAAAATGTTAGGAGTCGTGCTTTGGACACTTAAAGTTCAGACAGACATATAGACAGACAGACAGGCAGGCAGGCATAGACAGACATATATATATATATATATATATATATATATTGTACTACCACAGCTGTCAGTACAGGTTTTAGTCAGACTAAGCGGTCTAGTCTATGTACAGTAAGCTGGTCTGTATACACTGTCGTAGTTCCCTGTATTTCACTGTCGTATAGTTCCTTACTTCCGCAGTCCTTCTCTCCCTGTATTTAACTGTCGTATAGTTCCTTACTTCCGCAGTCCTTCTCTCCCTGTATTTAACTGTTGTATAGTTCCTTACTTCCGCAGTCCTTCTCTCCCTGTATTTAACTGTCGTATAGTTCCTTACTTCCGCAGTCCTTCTCTCCCTGTATTTAACTGTTGTATAGTTCCTTACTTCCGCAGTCCTTCTCTCCTGTATTTAACTGTCGTATAGTTCCTTACTTCCGCAGTCCTTCTCTCCCTGTATTTAACTGTTGTATAGTTCCTTACTTCCGCAGTCCTTCTCTCCCTGTATTTAACTGTTGTATAGTTCCTTACTTCCACAGTCCTTCTCTCCCTATATTTCAAACCAGCTATACTACAAGGCAGCTGAAATATGTATCAGTGAACAAAGATTGGAAGAGGTGAAGAGTTTTGAATATCTTGGATCACTGCTGACTAATAATGGAGATACAGTGAGGGAAATTAAAAGGAGGACATCTATCGCTCATCAGAAAGTAAAGCAACTAAAGAATCTGTGGAGATGAACAGGGAGAATTACAAAAATAAGATTTTTAAATGCATGCATCTTTCCCATCGCAACATATGCCTGTGAAACCTGGACATTTAACAAAACAGCCGAGAAACACATAAATGCCTTTGATTGTAAATGCTACAGAAGAGTTCTTCAAATATAATAGGCATAAAACAGAACAAATATATCTGTACTACAAGAACTTAATATTCAAGAAAGCTGGCTAGTATTGAGGATTAAACAGAGAAAACTTAAATATTTTAGACACATTAAACGTCATGATAATCTAGAGAAGACCGTCTTGGAATGGTACATAATGGGGAAAAGAAAGAGAGGAAGACCAAGGCAAAGATGGCTGCAAGACATCATTGATGATCTGCAAATGGATGCATCAGCAGCAGACCATCTTGCTCACAACCGAGAGGCCCATGTGAGAACTGTTAGGGAGGCAAAGTTCCGCAAGGGACATGCAAATGAATGAATGAATAGTGTTCTCTCCCTTTCTTTCACTGTCGCATAGTTCCTTACCTCCAAGCTCCTTCTCTCTCTCTATCTTTAACTGTCACATAGTTCCTTACCTCCAAGCTTCTTCTCTCTCTGTCTTTAACTGTCACATAGTTCCTTACCTCCAAGCTCCTTCTCTCTCTGTCTTTAACTGTCACATAGTTCCTTACTTTCTCGCTCCTTATCTCCACGGTTCTTCTCTCCCTTTATTTCAATATCGTATAGTTCTTTATCTCCACGGTTCTTCTCTCCCTTTATTTCACCATCGTACAGTTCCTTATCTCCACGGTTATTCTCTCCCTTTATTTCACTATCTTATAGTTCCTTATCTCCACGGTTCTTCTCTCCCTTTATTTCACTATCTTATAGTTCCTTATCTCCACGGTTCTTCTCTCCCTTTATTTCATTATCGTATAGTTCCTTATCTCCACGGTTCTTCTGTCCCTTTATTTCACTGTCGTATAGTTCCTTATCTCCACGGTTCTTCTCTCCCATTATTTCACTGTCTTATAGTTCCTTATCTCCACGGTTATTCTCTGCCTTTATTTCACTATCTTATAGTTCCTTATCTCCATGGTTCTTCTCCCCCTGTAAATCACTATCTTATAGTTCTTTATCTCTATGGTAATTCTCTCCCTTTATTTCACTATCTTATAGTTCCTTATCTCCACGGTTATTCTCCCTCTGTAAATCACTGTCTTATAGTTCCTTATTTCTGTGGTTATTCTCTCCCTTTATTTCACTATCGCAAAGTTCCTTATCTCCACGGTTATTCTCTCCCTTTATTTCACTATCTTATAGTTCCTTATCTCCACAGTTCTTCTACCCCCTGTAAATCACTATCTTATAGTTCCTTATCTCTATGGTAATTCTCTCCCTTTATTTCACTATCTTATAGTTTCTTATCTCCACGGTTCTTCTCCTCCTGTAAATCACTATCTTATAGTTCCTTATCTCTATGGTAATTCTCTCCCTTTATTTCACTATCTTATAGTTTCTTATCTCCATGGTTCTTCTCTCCCTTTATTTCACTGTCGCATAGTTCCTTATCTCCATGGTTCTTCTCTCCCTGTAAATCACTACCTTATAGTTCCTTACCTCCATGGTTCTTCTCTCCGTTTATTTCACTGTCGCATAGTTCCTTATCTCCATGGTTCTTCTGTCCCTGTAAATCACTACCTTATAGTTCCTTATCTCCATGGTTCTTCTCTCCCTGTAAATCACTACCTTATAGTTCCTTATCTCCATGGTTCTTCTCTCCCTGTAAATCACTACCTTATAGTTCCTTACATTCAATGATGTTTTCTGGTTGGGCTACATATATATCTAATAATGTGGATGATACTTCTGTTACTCTGGTAGGTTTGGTGACAATTTGGCAAAGATTATAGGATAATATAATATTGCTCCAAGTTAGATGTGATTGTGTTAGATCTATGTTGAAGTCTCCAAGAATGATAATATCTTTGAACCTAAAGGTTGAAACCTCATCCATCATAGTCGTGAAGTGATCGTACCACAGAGATGATGCATTTGGATTACGGTACAAAAGTCCAATAATTAATGGACTCTGGTTTGGCATTTTAACTTCCACCCAAATACACTCTACCTCTGATGATTCGAGGTCTTCTCTACGACTAAACTGGATAGCTGTGGAGACATACATTACTAGACCCGTTTCTAGTTTCCTGGTTGGGTCACGCCGGATCAGGTTAAAACCGTTAATTCTATTATCTTCATCGGTTATGTTCCTATTTAAACGGCTTTCAGAGAAGCCAAAAAATGTGGAAATTTTGATGTAATATGTGTGTTACTTCAGGAATTTTACCTAATAGGTGATATACATTCAGATGGCCTAATCGAAGTCCTTCCTTATGTAACCATTTTTCGGTAGGTGGGGTCATTTTATTTTCCTGTCTCCTGTTACTGGTTTGAAAATAATTCCTATTATGATACTTAATACTGAGGTAAATAAACTTTTAAATACTACACAGAGACACACTCTGTATATTAAACTTTCAACTGGTACACAACTCACTAGCTGAAATAATTGGAAGCTGAAAGAGAGACGCGTCTAACTACTGAATAATTAAATGCTGAAATATGTGAATTCACTAACAAGTTAAGTAATTAAGTATATAGTTCTCACACACACACACACACACACACAGATACAACTCACAAACTGCAACGACCTATAGAAAGTTGACAAGAATTCGAAAAATAGATACAAAAGAAGGGGCAAGAAATAAAATGCAATAATAAAATGTAAAAATTCTAAATAAACGTAAGAATGAAATATCAGTCACTATGTCTTGCTGAACAATTCTTTTTCGACATTGCGGGTTGAAGGTTACAGTTTGTGATGGATTACGATGATACTGCCATCAGTTTAAGGCATGTGGTGTCTGTAAGGTACCATGCCATGTGAATTATGCAGAGATAACATATAGGCATGACTCAGTGCTGCAGGGCTGAATTGCAGCAAATACTGCAGCTCCAGATTTCTTTGAGGATGTTGCATGGAACGTGCTTGTGTGTTGAGCTCTTCCAATGAGCTGTGCGACGGAGGAAGAATCCTGACGTTGTTGACGCTCGTATCAGCTCGTCTGACCGTCTGAGGCTGACGTGAGGGTAGGGGTGGAAACAGTGTGTCATAGTCGGTAGTTTGCTGTGGAACAGGTGGTGTAGATATGGAGGTCCCTTTGGTTTTAGTGCTCGGAGTAGAGCTGGCTTTATGGGGGTTTTTTGTTGGACGTGGGTGTTGTTTGTGGACATCCAACTGTACCACGTCTTTCTGTAGTGTACGTTCTGGAAACTTTAGATTTTTGGCAAGGACGCTGGTACCAAGTTTTGATGTATGTATGTAGTCCCTGTACATCCGTTTCTTCGGGGCACCAGAGGCTGAGATGAAGAACACAGTGTGGTCTATGAAGACAATGTTGTTAACACGACAGTATGACTGAGAGAGAGAGAGAGATCTGTATCATAGTGATACAGACACCAGTGAGTTTGTTTTTTTCCGTGAGATTTTCTGTGCTCTTCTCTTCCCCCCCCCCCCCCCACACACACAAACCCGCATGCACGCACACACACATTAGCTTGTTAATCATGCTAACTCCAGTAAAAATCATTTGTGACTGAGCGCTACGTTCTTATAGAGAAATAGACGCTGTGAATTTGATTAGGAAAAATGAGATTCTCGTTGGCATTGATGAGCTGAAAGGAAAACAAATTGTGCACTCACCGAGACCAGCAGGATATACACATTGAAAATACATGACCAAAGACACACAGAGAACACAGAGAAAGAGAGAGAGAGAGAGAGAGAGAGAGAGAGAGAGAGAGAGAGCATGAGATATACATCCGGTAACTGAATCCTGATATAAATAATGCAGAACTCATTTCCTATTGTTGTTAGAGCTTGGATGTTTCCGTCAGAGTCATGTTTACTTCCCTTGACTGTGAAAACTGCACATATTTTGAGGGCAGCCAGAGTCATTGACTGACTCGTTTAGAGAAGGATCCATGTGTGCTTCAGTAAATTCTGCTCGTGTGGTTTGAGCTTGCTTGTGGTGAATATGTAGTCTTTCCTCCAGAGCTTGTATTAGCGTCATACGAATCTTTTAAATCTCGTGTAATCAGAGTTTTAAAGCTGGCTCGCGCTGCTTACAGCTTCACCCCATGTAGGCAGTAAGAGGAGGGTAGTTGAGGATAGAGAGGGGAGAGGTTGTGTGCCAGGCGTTGCAGTCATAGCTTTCCAACAAGAAATACTACAGTATCTTCTTTTTTTTTTCATATAAATTGAACTTTGATGTAGATGCTGCAGTGAAACACAGGTATTCTCTGCTCTCTTACTGTTATTACTTGTCTGCAACTTTTGGTTGTGGCTGTTGATTGTTATTATAGTTCTGTGTTTTTGTTGTCTGTCACACATGTTTTGTGACATTCATGATCATTTCAGGAAAGAGCTGCTTATATAAAATGTTAGGAGTCGTGCTTTGGACACTTAAAGTTCAGACAGACATATAGACAGACAGACAGGCAGGCAGGCATAGACAGACAGACAGGCAGGCAGGCAGACAGACATATAAATATATATATCTATATTTATATATATATTGTACTACCACAGCTGTCAGTACAGGTTTTAGTCAGACTAAGCGGTCTAGTCTATGTACAGTAAGCTGGTCTGTATACACTGTCGTAGTTCCCTGTATTTCACTGTCGTATAGTTCCTTACTTCCACAGTCCTTCTCTCCCTATATTTCAAACCAGCTATACTACAAGGCAGCTGAAATATGTATCAGTGAACAAAGATTGGAAGAGGTGAAGAGTTTTGAATATCTTGGATCACTGCTGACTAATAATGGAGATACAGTGAGGGAAATTAAAAGGAGGACATCTATCGCTCATCAGAAAGTAAAGCAACTAAAGAATCTGTGGAGATGAACAGGGAGAATTACAAAAATAAGATTTTTAAATGCATGCATCTTTCCCATCGCAACATATGCCTGTGAAACCTGGACATTTAACAAAACAGCCGATAAACACATAAATGCCTTTGAATGTAAATGCTACAGAAGAGTTCTTCAAATATAATAGGCATAAAACAGAACAAATATATCTGTACTACAAGAACTTAATATTCAAGAAGGCTGGCTAGTATTGAGGATTAAACAGAGAAAACTTAAATATTTTAGACACATTAAACGTCATGATAATCTAGAGAAGACCGTCTTGGAATGGTACATAATGGGGAAAAGAAAGAGAGAAAGACCAAGGCAAAGATGGCTGCAAGACATCATTGATGATCTGCAAATGGATGCATCAGCAGCAGGCCATCTTGCTCACAACCGAGAGGCCCATATGAGAACTGTTAGGGAGGCAAAGTTCCGCAAGGGACATGCAAATGAATGAATGAATAGTGTTCTCTCCCTTTCTTTCACTGTCGCATAGTTCCTTACCTCCAAGCTCCTTCTCTCTCTCTATCTTTAACTGTCACATAGTTCCTTACCTCCAAGCTTCTTCTCTCTCTGTCTTTAACTGTCACATAGTTCCTTACCTCCAAGCTCCTTCTCTCTCTGTCTTTAACTGTCACATAGTTCCTTACTTTCTCGCTCCTTATATCCCCAGTTCTTCTCTCCCTTTATTTCAATATCGTATAGTTCTTTATCTCCACGGTTCTTCTCTCCCTTTATTTCACCATCGTATAGTTCCTTATCTCCACGGTTATTCTCTCCCTTTATTTCACTATCTTATAGTTCCTTATCTCCACGGTTCTTCTCTCCCTTTATTTCACTATCTTATAGTTCCTTATCTCCACGGTTCTTCTCTCCCTTTATTTCATTATCGTATAGTTCCTTATCTCCACGGTTCTTCTCTCCCTTTATTTCACTATCTTATAGTTCCTTATCTCCACGGTTATTCTCTGCCTTTATTTCACTATCTTATAGTTCCTTATCTCCATGGTTCTTCTCCCCCTGTAAATCACTATCTTATAGTTCCTTATCTCTATGGTAATTCTCTCCTTTTATTTCACTATCTTATAGTTCCTTATCTCCACGGTTATTCTCCCTCTGTAAATCACTGTCTCATAGTTCCTTATTTCTATGGTTCTTCTCTCCCTTTATTTCACTATCGCAAAGTTCCTTATCTCCGGGGGTACAGCTTTGTTTATCTGCTGAAAGTGGGGGTACAGCTTGGTTTACCTGCTAAAAGTGGGGGTACAGCTTTGTTTATCTGCTAAAAGTGGCGATACAGCTTGGTTTATCTGTTGAAAGTGGGGGTACAGCTTTGTTTATCTGCTAAAAGTGGCGATACAGCTTGGTTTATCTGTTGAAAGTGGGGGTACAGCTTTGTTTATCTGCTAAAAGTGGCGATACAGCTTGGTTTATCTACTAAAAGTGGGGGTACAGCTTTGTTTATCTGCTGAAAGTGGGGTACAGCTTTGTTTATCTGCTAAAAGTGGCGATACAGCTTGGTTTATCTGTTGAAAGTGGGGGTACAGCTTGGTTTATCTGCTAAAAGTGGGGGTACAGCTTTGTTTATCTGCTAAAAGTGGGGGTACAGCTTTGTTTATCTGCTGAAAGTGGGGGTACAGCTTGGTTTATCTGCTAAAAGTGGGGGTACAGCTTGGTTTATCTGTAGATTATAATGAATGGAATTCTGTTTGAAAACCAAAAATAACAGTAGAGCAGCACGCTAATCTGACATTTGCTTTGACTGTTATGTTCACACGGTCACAAACATTGAGCATGTGGTGAACTGTGACGAAGGTTAGTGGGGGAGGGGGACGTGCAGGAGGCAGACAGTGTAGAGGTGCTAGTGATTTCTGTGTGAAGTTCTGAATAGTTTGCTTGTTATTTGCTTGCTTGTACACGTGCGGTCAACTGCAGTATCTAGGTCAAGACGTCATCATCTATGTCTGTCTGCCTGGGTTTATGTCTCTTTGTGTTACTACCTCGCTGTCTGTCTGCCTGCATGACTACCTCCATGTTTTTTTTTGTCTGCCTGCCTGTCTTTCTGTCTCCCTGCATGGTTAACTGCCTGTCTGTCTGCCAGTCTCTGTGTGTAAGAGAGAGAGAGAGAGAGAGAGAGAGAGAGGAATAAACTTTATTTTCAAAGAGCGAGGAACTAGTCTGACAGGTCTGTCTGACATTTTGTCCTACATCTCTCAGACTTTCATTCAGACATCAGTTTAGTATTAGAAGTACATACATTTACAAATTCTTACTAAATATTCATTGAAAACAATTACACGTAACCTCTTACACATTCAGCAGCGTGTGCACAGGAAACAAACCATGAAATCATTCAAGTCTTAATTAAGTTCATAAACAGAAAGTGCACTTGAATTATTTCGCTGCTCTGTAAGTTTACACTGAGTGCTAAGTATTTAAAGTTAAAGTAGATATCTTGAGGGGACATATAATTAAAGACTAGAAAGTGTTGAAAAGTATTTGAAATAAAGAGATATTGAGTTCATGAGTTTTAGGTAGGGTGGAAGAGTATTCAGGAGAGAGAGAAGGAGAAGAAAAAGAGAGAGGAAGAAAAACAGAGAAGAAGAACAAAGAGAGGAAGAAAAAGAGAGAGAAGGAGAAGAAAGAGAGGACGAAAAGAGAGAAAAGAAGAACAAATAAGAAAAAGAGAGAGGAAGAAAAAGAGAGAGAAGGAGAAGAAAGAGAGGAAGAAAAAAAGAGAGAGAAGAAAAAGAGAGAGAAAGAGATGAAGAAAAAGAGAGAAGAAAAACAAATAGAGAGGAAGAAAAAAAGAGAGAGAAGGAGAAGAAAGAGAGGAAGAAAAAAAGAGAAAGAGAAGAATTAGAGGAAGAAAGGAGAGAGAGAAAGAGAGAGAGAGAGAGGAAAAATATTAGTGAAAAATGAATTTTCAAGAAGAAAATAAAAGGAGGATATTTTGTAATGACGGTTACCGTAACCAGCAGTTGCTTATGTTGTAGTTACAGTTACTATCTACAGCTGTAGTAGTTATTGTTACTATATCTGTGACGTGAACATTTTGTAACTGGATGCTGGGTTGAAAGATTGATAGTTACTGTTAGCAGTATATTTATTGTTACCATATCTGTGAACTAGAAACTTGACAACTGATGTCAGAAGTAGTTGTGTTGTCATCTTACATTGGTTCTCTTTGCTTCGTATATACCTACATGTGTTCGCCTTCCCTTTGTTCTGTCTGTTCTACTTCTATCTTCCTCCACCCAGATTCCCAATATACCTCCATGTTTTTTTTTGTCTGCCTGCCTGTCTTTCTGTCTCCCTGCATGGTTACCTGCCTGTCTGTCTGCCAGTCAGTATGTGTGTGTGTAAGAGAGAGAGAGAGAGAGAGAGGAATAAACTTTATTTTCAAAGAGCGAGGAACTAGTCTGACAGGTCTGTCTGACATTTTGTCCTACATCTCTCAGACTTTCATTCAGACATCAGTTAGTATTAGAAGTACATACATTTACAAATTCTTACTAAATATTAATTGAAAACAATTACACGTAACCTCTTACACATTCAGCAGCGTGTGCACAGGAAACAAACCATGAAATCATTCAAGTCTTAATTCAATTCATAAACAAAAAGTGCACTTGAATTATTTCGCTGCTCTGTAAGTTTACACTGAGCGCTAAGCATTTAAAGTTAAAGTAGATATCTTGAGGGGACATATAATTAAAGACTAGAAAGTGTTGACAAGTATTTGAAATAAAGAGATAGTGAGTTCATGAGTTTTAGGTAGGGTGGAAGAGTATTCAGGAGAGAGAGAAGGAGAAGAAAGAGAGGAAGAAAAGAGAGAAGAAGAACAAAGAGAGGAAGAAAAAGAGAGAGAAGGAGAAGAAAGAGAGGACGAAAAGAGAGAAAAGAAGAACAAATAAGAAAAAGAGAGAGGAAGAAAAAGAGAGAGAAGGAGAAGAAAAAGAGAGAAGAAGAACAAATAAAGAGGAAGAAAAAGAGAGAGAAAGAGATGAAGAAAAAGAGAGAGAGAGAAGAAAAACAAATAGAGAGGAAGAAAAAAAGAGAGAGAAGGAGAAGAAAGAGAGGAAGAAAAAAGAGAAAGAGAAGAATTAGAGGAAGAAAGGAGAGAGAGAGAGAGAGAGGAAAAATATTAGTGAAAAATGAGTTTTCAAGAAGAAAATAAGAGGAGGATATTTTGTGATGACGGTTACCGTAACCAACAGTTGCTTATGTTGTAGTTACAGTTACTATCTACAGCTGTAGTAGTTATTGTTACTATATCTGTGACATGAACATTTTGTAACTGGATGCTGGGTTGAAAGATTGATAGTTACTGTTAGCAGTATATTTATTGTTACCATATCTGTGAACTGGAAACTTGACATCTGATGTCAGAAGTAGTTGTGTTGTCATCTTACATTGGTTCTCTTTGCTTCGTATATACCTACATGTGTTCGCCTTCCCTTTGTTCTGTCTGTTCTACTTCTATCTTCCTCCACCCAGATTCCCTATATACCTACATGTGTTCGCCTTCCCTTTGTTCTGTCTGCTCTACTTCCATCTTCTTCCACCCAGATTCCCTATATACCTACATGTGTTCGCCTTCCCTTTGTTCTGTCTGTTCTAATTCCATCTTCTTCCACCCAGATTCCCAATATACCTACATGTGTTCGCCTTCCATTTGTTCTGTCTATTCTACTTCTATCTTCCTCCACCCAAACTCCTGTATATCTACGTGTGTTCGCCTTCCCTTTGTTCTGTCTATTCTACTTCTATCTTCCTCCACCCAAACTCCCTGTATATCTACATGTGTTCGCCTTCCATTTGTTCTGTCTATTCTACTTCTATCTTCCTCCACCCAAACTCCCTGTATATCTACGTGTGTTCGCCTTCCCTTTGTTCTGTCTATTCTACTTCTATCTTCCTCCACCCAAACTCCCACTCCCCTGCCTGGTCCAGCTGTTAAAAAGCATTACAAAAGTTGCCCGCATTCTAACGTTCTCATGAAACATCGGTCAGGCCTGGAATTTCATTTTTGTGTTTTTGTTCGTCTCATCCTTGGGGAACTGGTCGTTAAAAAAAAGCAGCATCTGTGAATGTCATCTCGTAGATGTCAGAGAGAACTCGTTTCTGGGAGCTGTAGGCAAGAAAGCTTCAAGCCTGATGCTATGCCTACGCTAAGCGGCATCTGATACATTTATATTACCGTACTTTTATCCTGCTAGGGTCGTTGTCTGCATCTGTAGATTATAATGAATGGAATTCTGTTTGAAAACCAAAATATCCAGTAGAGCAGCACGCTAATCTGACATTTGCTTTGACTGTTATGTTCACACGGTCACAAGCATTGAGTATGTGGTGGACTGTGACGAAGGTTAGTGGGGGAGGGGGACGTGCAGGAGGCAGACAGTGTAGAGGTGCTAGTGATTTCTGTGTGAAGTTCTGAATAGTTTGCTTGTTATTTGCTTGCTTGTACACGTGCGGTCAACTGCAGTATCTAGGTCAAGACGTCATCATCTATGTCTGTCTGCCTGGGTTTATGTCTCTCTGTGTTACTACCTCTCTGTCTGTCTGCCTGCATGACTACCTCCATGTTTTTTTTGTCTGCCTGCCTGTCTTTCTGTCTCCCTGCATGGTTACCTGCCTGTCTGTCTGCCAGTCAGTATGTGTGTGTGTAAGAGAGAGAGAGAGAGAGAGAGAGGAATAAACTTTATTTTCAAAGAGCGAGGAACTAGTCTGACAGGTCTGTCTGACATTTTGTCCTACATCTCTCAGACTTTCATTCAGACATCAGTTTAGTATTAGAAGTACATACATTTACAAATTCTTACTAAATATTAATTGAAAACAATTACACGTAACCTCTTACACATTCAGCAGCGTGTGCACAGGAAACAAACCATGAAATCATTCAAGTCTTAATTCAATTCATAAACAAAAAGTGCACTTGAATTATTTCGCTGCTCTGTAAGTTTACACTGAGCGCTAAGCATTTAAAGTTAAAGTAGATATCTTGAGGGGACATATAATTAAAGACTAGAAAGTGTTGACAAGTATTTGAAATAAAGAGATAGTGAGTTCATGAGTTTTAGGTAGGGTGGAAGAGTATTCAGGAGAGAGAGAAGGAGAAGAAAGAGAGGAAGAAAAAGAGAGAAGAAGAACAAAGAGAGGAAGAAAAAGAGAGAGAAGGAGAAGAAAGAGAGGACGAAAAGAGAGAAAAGAAGAACAAATAAGAAAAAGAGAGAGGAAGAAAAAGAGAGAGAAGGAGAAGAAAAAGAGAGAAGAAGAACAAATAAAGAGGAAGAAAAAGAGAGAGAAAGAGATGAAGAAAAAGAGAGAGAGAGAAAAACAAATAGAGAGGAAGAAAAAAAGAGAGAGAAGGAGAAGAAAGAGAGGAAGAAAAAAGAGAAAGAGAAGAATTAGAGGAAGAAAGGAGAGAGAGAGAGAGAGAGGAAAAATATTAGTGAAAAATGAGTTTTCAAGAAGAAAATAAGAGGAGGATATTTTGTGATGACGGTTACCGTAACCAACAGTTGCTTATGTTGTAGTTACAGTTACTATCTACAGCTGTAGTAGTTATTGTTACTATATCTGTGACATGAACATTTTGTAACTGGATGCTGGGTTGAAAGATTGATAGTTACTGTTAGCAGTATATTTATTGTTACCATATCTGTGAACTGGAAACTTGACATCTGATGTCAGAAGTAGTTGTGTTGTCATCTTACATTGGTTCTCTTTGCTTCGTATATACCTACATGTGTTCGCCTTCCCTTTGTTCTGTCTGTTCTACTTCTATCTTCCTCCACCCAGATTCCCTATATACCTACATGTGTTCGCCTTCCCTTTGTTCTGTCTGCTCTACTTCCATCTTCTTCCACCCAGATTCCCTATATACCTACATGTGTTCGCCTTCCCTTTGTTCTGTCTGTTCTAATTCCATCTTCTTCCACTCAGATTCCCAATATACCTACATGTGTTCGCCTTCCATTTGTTCTGTCTATTCTACTTCTATCTTCCTCCACCCAAACTCCCTGTATATCTACGTGTGTTCGCCTTCCCTTTGTTCTGTCTATTCTACTTCTATCTTCCTCCACCCAAACTCCCTGTATATCTACATGTGTTCGCCTTCCATTTGTTCTGTCTATTCTACTTCTATCTTCCTCCACCCAAACTCCCTGTATATCTACGTGTGTTCGCCTTCCCTTTGTTCTGTCTATTCTACTTCTATCTTCCTCCACCCAAACTCCCACTCCCCTGCCTGGTCCAGCTGTTAAAAAGCATTACAAAAGTTGCCCGCATTCTAACGTTCTCATGAAACATCGGTCAGGCCTGGAATTTCATTTTTGTGTTTTTGTTCGTCTCATCCTTGGGGAACTGGTCGTTAAAAAAAAGCAGCATCTGTGAATGTCATCTCGTAGATGTCAGAGAGAACTCGTTTCTGGGAGCTGTAGGCAAGAAAGCTTCAAGCCTGATGCTATGTCTACGCTAAGCGGCATCTGATACATTTATATTACCGTACTTTTATCCTGCTAGGGTCGTTGTCTGCATGTGTAGATAAGTTTTCCAGGGACTTTTCTGTCTAGTTGCCTTCACAATGAGCAAGTAGTGGAGCCGGCCGGGTGCTGAATAGTTTATCTACAATAAAGAGATATCGTATATGACTGTGAGGTCAGGAAATTGTCACCTCGGAGATCAAGAAATAGCAGCTTTGTATGTGAATCTGAGATCAAGAAATAGCAGCTTTGTATGTGAATCTGAGATCAAGAAATAGCAGCTTTGTACGTGAATCTGAGATCAAGAAATAGCAACTCTGTATGTGAATCTGAGATCAAGAAATAGCAGCTTTGTATGTGAATCTGAGATCAAGAAATAGCAGCTTTGTACGTGAATCTGAGATCAAGAAATAGCAGCTTTGTACGTGAATCTGAGATCAAGAAATAGCAACTCTGTATGTGAATCTGAGATCAAGAAATAGCAGCCTCATTTTTCCGTCTGAGGCCAGGCGAATCACAAACCCGGGTGAGAAGGCAGGACACTATCGACTGGTTTACTCACGCCACGTTACAGCCTGGTGTATTTAACAAGCAGAACTCATGTGTAATTTAGTATTAGGTAATAAAACAGCTTTTTCTGACACACGCAGCTGCAGGAACGAGATAAGCTGTCAACATCAGCCCTGCTTATAGAAATAAGCTATCAGATTGGGGAAACAGAGCTCAAAGAAACCCTCTCTTTGTGTTACTACCTCGCTGTCTGTCTGCCTGCATGACTACCTCCATGTTTTTTTTTGTCTGCCTGCCTGTCTTTCTGTCTCCCTGCATGGTTAACTGCCTGTCTGTCTGCCAGTCTCTGTGTGTAAGAGAGAGAGAGAGAGAGAGAGAGAGAGAGAGAGGAATAAACTTTATTTTCAAAGAGCGAGGAACTAGTCTGACAGGTCTGTCTGACATTTTGTCCTACATCTCTCAGACTTTCATTCAGACATCAGTTTAGTATTAGAAGTACATACATTTACAAATTCTTACTAAATATTCATTGAAAACAATTACACGTAACCTCTTACACATTCAGCAGCGTGTGCACAGGAAACAAACCATGAAATCATTCAAGTCTTAATTAAGTTCATAAACAGAAAGTGCACTTGAATTATTTCGCTGCTCTGTAAGTTTACACTGAGTGCTAAGTATTTAAAGTTAAAGTAGATATCTTGAGGGGACATATAATTAAAGACTAGAAAGTGTTGAAAAGTATTTGAAATAAAGAGATATTGAGTTCATGAGTTTTAGGTAGGGTGGAAGAGTATTCAGGAGAGAGAGGAGAAGAAGAAAGAGAGGAAGAAAAACAGAGAAGAAGAACAAAGAGAGGAAGAAAAAGAGAGAGAAGGAGAAGAAAGAGAGGACGAAAAGAGAGAAAAGAAGAACAAATAAGAAAAAGAGAGAGGAAGAAAAAGAGAGAGAAGGAGAAGAAAAAGAGAGAAGAAGAACAAATAGAGAGGAAGAAAAAGAGAGAGAAGAGAAGAAAGAGAGGAAGAAAAAGAGAGAAGAAGAACAAATAGAGAGGAAGAAAAAAGAGAGAGAAGGAGAAGAAAGAGAGGAAGAAAAAAAGAGAAGAGAAGAATTAGAGGAAGAAAGGAGAGAGAGAAAGAGAGAGAGAGAGAGGAAAAATATTAGTGAAAAATGAATTTTCAAGAAGAAAATAAAAGGAGGATATTTTGTAATGACGGTTACCGTAACCAGCAGTTGCTTATGTTGTAGTTACAGTTACTATCTACAGCTGTAGTAGTTATTGTTACTATATCTGTGACGTGAACATTTTGTAACTGGATGCTGGGTTGAAAGATTGATAGTTACTGTTAGCAGTATATTTATTGTTACCATATCTGTGAACTAGAAACTTGACAACTGATGTCAGAAGTAGTTGTGTTGTCATCTTACATTGGTTCTCTTTGCTTCGTATATACCTACATGTGTTCGCCTTCCCTTTGTTCTGTCTGTTCTACTTCTATCTTCCTCCACCCAGATTCCCAATATACCTACATGTGTTCGCCTTCCATTTGTTCTGTCTGTTCTACTTCCATCTTCTTCCACCCAGATTCCCTATATATCTACATGTTTCGCCTTCCCTTTGTTCTGTCTATTCTATTTCTATCTTCCTCCACCCAAACTCCCTATATATCTACATGTTTCGCCTTCCCTTTGTTCTGTCTATTCTACTTCTATCTTCCTCCACCCAAACTCCCTGTATATCTACGTGTGTTCGCCTTCCCTTTGTTCTGTCTATTCTACTTCTATCTTCCTCCACCCAAACTCCCTGTATATCTACGTGTGTTCGCCTTCCCTTTGTTCTATCTATTCTACTTCTATCTTCCTCCACCCAAACTCCCACTCCCCTGCCTGGTCCAGCTGTTAAAAAGCATTACAAAAGTTGCCCGCATTCTAACGTTCTCATGAAACATCGGTCAGGCCTGGAATTTCATTTTTGTGTTTTTGTTCGTCTCATCCTCGGGGAACTGGTCGTTAAAAAAAACAGCATCTGTGAATGTCATCTCGTAGATGTCAGAGAGAACTCGTTTCTGGGAGCTGTAGGCAAGTAAGCGTTTTAGCACAAAGTAAGTGTTTTAGCAGGAAGTAAGTGTTTTAGCACGAAGTAAGTGTTTTAGTACAAAGTAAGTGTTTTAGCACGAAGTAAGTGTTTTAGCACAAAGTAAGTGTTTTAGTACAAGTAAGTGTTTTAGCACAAAGTAAGTGTTATAGCACAAAGTAAGTGTTTTAGCACGAAGTAAGTGTTTTAGCACAAAGTAAGTGTTTTAGTACAAGTAAGTGTTTTAGCACGAAGTAAGTGTTTTAGCACCAATTAAGTGTTTTAGTACAAGTAAGTGTTTTAGCACAAAGTAAGTGTTTTAGTACAAGTAAGTGTTTTAGCACAAAGTAAGTGTTTTAGTACAAGTAAGTGTTTTAGCACAAAGTAAGTGTTTTAGTACAAGTAAGTGTTTTAGCACGAAGTAAGTGTTTTAGCACCAAGTAAGTGTTTTAGTACAAGTAAGTGTTTTAGCACAAAGTAAGTGTTTTAGCACGAAGTAAGTGTTTTAGCACGAAGTAAGTGTTTTAGTACAAGTAAGTGTTTTAGCACAAAGTAAGTGTTTTAGTACAAGTAAGTGTTTTAGCACAAAGTAAGTGTTTTAGCACAAAGTAAGTGTTTTAGCACAAAGTAAGTGTTTTAGCACAAAGTAAGTGTTTTAGCACGAAGTAAGTGTTTTAGTACAAGTAAGTGTTTTAGCACAAAGTAAGTGTTTTAGCACAAAGTAAGTGTTTTAGTACAAGTAAGTGTTTTAGCACGAAGTAAGTGTTTTAGCACGAAGTAAGTGTTTTAGTACAAGTAAGTGTTTTAGTACAAGTAAGTGTTTTAGCACAAAGTAAGTGTTTTAGCACAAAGTAAGTGTTTTAGCACGAAGTAAGTGTTTTAGTACAAGTAAGTGTTTTAGTACAAGTAAGTGTTTTAGCACGAAGTAAGTGTTTTAGCACGAAGTAAGTGTTTTAGTACAAGTAAGTGTTTTAGTACAAGTAAGTGTTTTAGCACAAAGTAAGTGTTTTAGCACAAAGTAAGTGTTTTAGCACGAAGTATGTTTTTTAGTACAAGTAAGTGTTTTAGTACAAGTAAGTGTTTTAGTACAAGTAAGTGTTTTAGCACAAAGTAAGTGTTTTAGTACAAGTAAGTGTTTTAGCACGAAGTAAGTGTTTTAGTACAAGTAAGTGTTTTAGCACGAAGTAAGTGTTTTAGCACAAAGTAAGTGTTTTAGCACAAAGTAAGTGTTTTAGCACAAAGTAAGTATTTTAGCACAAAGTAAGTGTTTTAGTACAAGTAAGTGTTTTAGCACAAAGTAAGTGTTTTAGCACAAAGTAAGTGTTTTAGTACAAGTAAGTGTTTTAGCACAAAGTAAGTGTTTTAGCACAAAGTAAGTGTTTTAGCACAAAGTAAGTGTTTTAGTACAAGTAAGTGTTTTAGCACGAAGTAAGTGTTTTAGCACAAAGTAAGTGTTTTAGCACAAAATAAGTGTTTTAGCACAAAGTAAGTGTTTTAGCACAAAGTAAGTGTTTTAGTACAAGTAAGTGTTTTAGTACAAGTAAGTGTTTTAGCACGAAGTAAGTGTTTTAGCACGAAGTAAGTGTTTTAGTACAAGTAAGTGTTTTAGTACAAGTAAGTGTTTTAGCACAAAGTAAGTGTTTTAGCACAAAGTAAGTTTTAGCACAAAGTAAGTGTTTTAGCACGAAGTAAGTGTGCACAAAGTAAGTGTTTTAGCACGAAGTAAGTGTTTTAGTACAAGTAAGTGTTTTAGTACAAGTAGTGTTTTAGCACAAAGTAAGTGTTTTAGCACAAAGTAAGTTTTAGCACAAGTAAGTGTTTTAGCACGAAGTAAGTGTTTTAGCACAAAGTAAGTGTTTTAGCACAAAGTAAGTGTTTTAGCACGAAGTAAGTGTTTTAGCACAAAGTAAGTGTTTTAGCAATATGTCACGCCGTGAATATCTTCCGTACGAAATAACGAGGACGTGTTGCAAACAGACACAGATAAATTTGCAAGGGCCATGTGGAGAGCTCAAAGAAGTATGGGTGATACACCGGAGATGAATTAGAGAAACTATAAAAAAGCATTCATTGTCGATATTTGTGTGTTTCGTTTGGAAGTTGCCTCATCTCAGTCAAGACTTACCACTACAGAACGGCTATCGGACTCAAGCGCCAACGCCAGTTTCCCTGCTAGATTTCCAGGGAAATATTTTGTCCTGACACTGACCATCTACTCTTTTTACAGTTTCCGACTGCCAAGAAATTTTTAGGAGGAGAAAGTAGCGGGGACAGGACGGCTGGTGTATAACGGCATTTGCTGTTTGTGTTCTAACTTGAATTTCTCTGTCAGGCCTCGCATCTTCGCTAAACAAACTACCAAGTTACTAGAATTCTTGGACGTGTTAACACTTTCTCATCCTAACATACCACTCGAAACCAAGAGACAACGAACTGATAACATATTTATGCCAGTCTTATAAATGAAGATGTACTAAGAACATTACTAAAGAGATTTTTTTTTAAAAAACGAACATGGAAATGGCTGGGCCACATACTACGAATGGAAAGAACAAGACACCCATATACTGCCTTGACTTGGACACCCAAAGGGAAAAGAAAGAGGGGTAGGACATTGGGGACATGGAGACACACAGTACAGGAGGAACTAGAGGAAGTCAGAAAGACATGGTTTGAGGTATCTTGACTTGCTCAAGGCAGGGTTGGCCTTAGGCTCCATTGAGAGTTCAGAAGACTGATGATGTGCTGCCACAGACAGACATGGGCACTAACCAAGAAAAAGCAAAATAAAATATCAACATGCAAAATGTCATGCCTAAGAAAAGCAGCATGGGTCACTAGGAGGAGCAAGATAAGGACTGACGGCATAAGACATTTTCTAGGAACTGCAACATGCCTACAGTATGTAGGGAAACAAAGAATTAAGTGCTTTGGCCAGCCAGATAACTACAAGACACAGATCAAGAAGAAGATCTCGGAAAAGATGGATAGATGGAGTTTTAGAAACACTCAGAATTACGGAGTGAACATCACCGAGACCAGTCACCTGGCCCAAAGACGCCAACTGTAACTCCCTTCGACACCTCACAGTACAAGAGAAAGGATAAAGTCAAGTAAAATAAGTGAAGTAAGGGACTTGCGGGACACTGCACGTGGACACTCGGTTCTCTTACCTAGAGATCAGGAGAATTTTATTGTTGGAAGATTCACCAGAAAAAAAAAATCCCTGCCATTTCTGGTAGGACTTCAAGCCACAACCTCCAAACCCCGAGGTGTACTTAATGTGAAACATAAGTAGAGTGGCTGTATACATCTGTTCAGTGTGGTTGGTTTGTTACCGCCTAGTTCATTGCTATCTTGGCTGGAGGCAGATGAAGACCTCCTTAACCTAGATATGTCCATCAGTATACAGTTGCCTCTTTCACTTTGTTATATCCCAGCAGCGATAGATCGAGATTGCTTTCTCGTTAAAGTGCAAGGGTAAAGGTTTTCAAGTTCCCCGCTCTCACAGCACTTATATTTTGTTTTCAAGTTCCCCGCTCTCACAGCACTTATATTTTGTTTTCAAGTTCCCCGCTCTCACAGCACTTATATTTTGTTTTCAAGTTCCCCGTTCTCATAGAACTTATATTTTGTTTTCAAGTTCCCCGCTCTCACAGCACTCATATTTTGTTTTCAAGTTCCCCTCTCTCACAGCACTTGTATTTTGTTTTCAAGCTCCCCGCTCTCACAGCACTCATATTTTGTTTTCAATTTCCCCGCTCTCACAGCACTTATATTTTGTTTTCAAGTTCCCCTTTCTCACAGAACTTATATTTTGTTGTCAAGTTCCCCGCTCTCACAGCACTTATATTTTGTTTTCATGTTCCTCGGTCTCACAGCACTCATATTTTGTTTTCAAGTTCCCCGCTCTCACAGCACTCATAGTTTATTTTCAAGTTCCCCGCTCTCACAGCACTTATATTTTGTTTTCAAGTTCCCCGCTCTCACAGCACTCATATTTTAGCACAAAGTAAGTTTTAGCACAAAGTAAGTGTTTTAGTACAAGTAAGTGTTTTAGCACAAAGTAAGTGTTTTAGCACAAAGTAAGTGTTTTAGTACAAGTAAGGTTTTAGCACAAAGTAAGTGTTTTAGCACAAAGTAAGTGTTTTAGCACAAAGTAAGTGTTTTAGTACAAGTAAGTGTTTTAGCACGAAGTAAGTGTTTTAGCACAAAGTAAGTGTTTTAGCACAAAATAAGTGTTTTAGCACAAAGTAAGTGTTTTAGCACAAAGTAAGTGTTTTAGTACAAGTAAGTGTTTTAGTACAAGTAAGTGTTTTAGCACGAAGTAAGTGTTTTAGCACGAAGTAAGTGTTTTAGTACAAGTAAGTGTTTTAGTACAAGTAAGTGTTTTAGCACAAAGTAAGTTTTAGCACAAAGTAAGTTTTAGCACAAAGTAAGTGTTTTAGCACGAAGTAAGTGTGCACAAAGTAAGTGTTTTAGCACGAAGTAAGTGTTTTAGTACAAGTAAGTGTTTTAGTACAAGTAAGTGTTTTAGCACAAAGTAAGTGTTTTAGCACAAAGTAAGTTTTAGCACAAGTAAGTGTTTTAGCACGAAGTAAGTGTTTTAGCACAAAGTAAGTGTTTTAGCACAAAGTAAGTGTTTTAGCACGAAGTAAGTGTTTTAGCACAAAGTAAGTGTTTTAGCAATATGTCACGCCGTGAATATCTTCCGTACGAAATAACGAGGACGTGTTGCAAACAAACACAGATAAATCTACAAGGGCCATGTGGAGAGCTCAAAGAAGTATGGGTGATACACCGGAGATGAATTAGAGAAACCATAAAAAAGCATTCATTGTCGATATTTGTGTGTTTCGTTTGGAAGTTGCCTCATCTCAGTCAAGACTTACCACTACAGAACGGCTATCGGACTCAAGCGCCAACGCCAGTTTCCCTGCTAGATTTCCAGGGAAATATTTTGTCCTGACACTGACCATCTACTCTTTTTACAGTTTCCGACTGCCAAGAAATTTTTAGGAGGAGAAAGTAGCGGGGACAGGACGGCTGGTGTATAACGGCATTTGCTGTTTGTGTTCTAACTTGAATTTCTCTGTCAGGCCTCGTATCTTCGCTAAACAAACTACCAAGTTACTAGAATTCTTCGACATGTTAACACTTTCTCATCCTAACATACCACTCGAAACCAAGAGACAACGAACTGATAACATATTTTGTGCCAGTCTTATAAATGAACATGTACTAAGAACATTGCTAAAGAGATTTTTTAAAAAAACGAACATGGAAATGGCTGGGCCACATACTACGAATGGAAAGAACAAGACACCCATATACTGCCTTGACTTGGACACCCAAAGGGAAAAGAAAGAGGGGTAGGACATTGGGGACATGGAGACACACAGTACAGGAGGAACTAGAGGAAGTCAGAAAGACATGGTTTGAGGTATCTTGACTTGCTCAAGGCAGGGTTGGCCTTAGGCTGCATTGAGAGTTCAGAAGACTGATGATGTGCTACCACAGCCAGACATGGCCACTAACAAAGAAACAGCAAAATAAAATCTCAACATGCAAAATGTCATACCTAAGAAAAGCAGCAAGGGTCACTAGGAGGAGCAAGATAAGGACTGACGGCATAAGACATTTTCTAGGAACTGCAACATGCCTACAGTATGTAGGGAAACAAAGAATTAAGTGCTTTGGCCAGCCAGATAACTACAAGACACAGATCAAGAAGAAGATCTCGGAAAAGATGGATAGATGGAGTTTTAGAAACACTCAGAATTACGGAGTGAACATCACCGAGACCAGTCACCTGGCCCAAAGACGCCAACTGTAACTCCCTTCGACACCTCAACAGTACAAGAGAAAGGATAAAGTCAAGTAAAATAAGTGAAGTAAGGGACTTGCGGGACACTGCACGTGGACACTCGGTTCTCTTACCTAGAGATCAGGAGAATTTTATTGTTGGAAGATTCACCAGAAAAAAAAAATCCCTGCCATTTCTGGTAGGACTTCACGCCACAACCTCCAAACCCCGAGGTGTACTTAATGTGAAACATAAGTAGAGTGGCTGTATACATCTGTTCAGTGTGGTTGGTTTGTTACCGCCTAGTTCATTGCTATCTTGGCTGGAGGCAGATGAAGACCTCCTTAACCTAGATATGTCCGTCAGTATACAGTTGCCTCTTTCACTTTGTTATATCCCAGCAGCGATAGATCGAGATTGCTTTCTCGTTAAAGTGCAAGGGTAAAGGTTTTCAAGTTCCCCGCTCTCACAGCACTTATATTTTGTTTTCAAGTTCCCCGCTCTCACAGCACTTATATTTTGTTTTCAAGTTCCCCGCTCTCACAGCACTTATATTTTGTTTTCAAGTTCCCCGTTCTCATAGAACTTATATTTTGTTTTCAAGTTCCCCGCTCTCACAGCACTCATATTTTGTTTTCAAGTTCCCCTCTCTCACAGCACTTGTATTTAACAAGCAGAACTCATGTGTAATTTAGTATTAGGTAATAAAACAGCTTTTTCTGACACACGCAGCTGCAGGAACGAGATAAGCTGTCAACATCAGCCCTGCTTATAGAAATAAGCTATCAGATTGGGGAAACAGAGCTCAAAGAAACCCTCACTTTGTGGTGATGACCAGCTCTGCTCTGTGGGCAACTATTTGACAGTTTTAGTTTCATATAACTGCATTACTGGTAGCTTTTCAAGGAGAAAGGGGGATTGGAGAGACTAGAGAGACAGAGTGACTAGAGACAAACTAGAGAGAGTGACAGAGAGACTAGAGGGAGTGACTAGAGAGAGAGACTAGGAGACTAGAGAGAGAGTGACTAGAGGGAGACTAGAGAGACAGACTAGAGAGAAAGAGAGAGACTAGAAAGAAACTAGAAAGAGACAAGAGAGACTAGAGAGAGAGAGAAAGAAAGTATTGTCTCGCTAACGTAGTATAAAACCTGCAGCTGTAGAAAGGTAGACTGTTGAGTAAAACGTTTTAGTACACGTAAGTATATTGTCACAGGTAAACGTTTTAGCACAAGTAAACGTTTTAGCACAAAGTAAGTGTTTTAGTACAAGTAAGTGTTTTAGTACACGTAAGTATATTGTCACAAGTAAACGTTTTAGCACAAGTAAGCGTTTTAGCACAAAGTAAGTGTTTTAGCAGGAAGTAAGTGTTTTAGCAGGAAGTAAGTGTTTTAGCACAAAGTAAGTGTTTTAGCATAAAGTAAGTGTTTTAGCACGAAGTAAGTGTTTTAGCACAAAGTAAGTGTTTTAGTACAAGTAAGTGTTTTAGCACAAAGTAAGTGTTTTAGCATAAAGTAAGTGTTTTAGCACGAAGTAAGTGTTTTAGCACGAAGTAAGTGTTTTAGTACAAGTAAGTGTTTTAGTACACGTAAGTATATTGTCACAAGTAAACGTTTTAGCACAAGTAAGCGTTTTAGCACAAAGTAAGTGTTTTAGCAGGAAGTAAGTGTTTTAGCACGAAGTAAGTGTTTTAGTACAAAGTAAGTGTTTTAGCACGAAGTAAGTGTTTTAGCACAAAGTAAGTGTTTTAGCACAAAGTAAGTGTTTTAGCAACATGTCACGCCGTGAATATCTTCCGTACGAAATAACGAGGACGTGTTGCAAACAGACACAGATAAATTTGCAAGGGCCATGTGGAGAGCTCAAAGAAGTATGGGTGATACACCGGAGATGAATTAGAGAAACTATAAAAAAGCATTCATTGTCGATATTTGTGTGTTTCGTTTGGAAGTTGCCTCATCGCAGTCAAGACTTACCACTACAGAACGGCTATCGGACTCAAGCGCCAACGCCAGTTTCCCTGCTAGATTTCCAGGGAAATATTTTGTCCTGACACTGACCATCTACTCTTTTTACAGTTTCCGACTGCCAAGAAATTTTTAGGAGGAGAAAGTAGCGGGGACAGGACGGCTGGTGTATAACGGCATTTGCTGTTTGTGTTCTAACTTGAATTTCTCTGTCAGGCCTCGCATCTTCGCTAAACAAACTACCAAGTTACTAGAATTCTTGGACGTGTTAACACTTTCTCATCCTAACATACCACTCGAAACCAAGAGACAACGAACTGATAACATATTTATGCCAGTCTTATAAATGAAGATGTACTAAGAACATTACTAAAGAGATTTTTTTTTAAAAAACGAACATGGAAATGGCTGGGCCACATACTACGAATGGAAAGAACAAGACACCCATATACTGCCTTGACTTGGACACCCAAAGGGAAAAGAAAGAGGGGTAGGACATTGGGGACATGGAGACACACAGTACAGGAGGAACTAGAGGAAGTCAGAAAGACATGGTTTGAGGTATCTTGACTTGCTCAAGGCAGGGTTGGCCTTAGGCTCCATTGAGAGTTCAGAAGACTGATGATGTGCTGCCACAGACAGACATGGGCACTAACCAAGAAAAAGCAAAATAAAATATCAACATGCAAAATGTCATGCCTAAGAAAAGCAGCATGGGTCACTAGGAGGAGCAAGATAAGGACTGACGGCATAAGACATTTTCTAGGAACTGCAACATGCCTACAGTATGTAGGGAAACAAAGAATTAAGTGCTTTGGCCAGCCAGATAACTACAAGACACAGATCAAGAAGAAGATCTCGGAAAAGATGGATAGATGGAGTTTTAGAAACACTCAGAATTACGGAGTGAACATCACCGAGACCAGTCACCTGGCCCAAAGACGCCAACTGTAACTCCCTTCGACACCTCACAGTACAAGAGAAAGGATAAAGTCAAGTAAAATAAGTGAAGTAAGGGACTTGCGGGACACTGCACGTGGACACTCGGTTCTCTTACCTAGAGATCAGGAGAATTTTATTGTTGGAAGATTCACCAGAAAAAAAAAATCCCTGCCATTTCTGGTAGGACTTCACGCCACAACCTCCAAACCCCGAGGTGTACTTAATGTGAAACATAAGTAGAGTGGCTGTATACATCTGTTCAGTGTGGTTGGTTTGTTACCGCCTAGTTCATTGCTATCTTGGCTGGAGGCAGATGAAGACCTCCTTAACCTAGATATGTCCGTCAGTATACAGTTGCCTCTTTCACTTTGTTATATCCCAGCAGCGATAGATCGAGATTGCTTTCTCGTTAAAGTGCAAGGGTAAAGGTTTTCAAGTTCCCCGCTCTAACAGCACTCATAGTTTGTTTTCAAGTTCCCCGCTCTCACAGCACTCAGAGTTTGTTTTTAAGTTCCCCGCTGCCACAGCACTTATATTTTGTTTTCAAGTTCCCCGCTCTCACAGCACTCATATTTTGTTTTCAAGTTCCCCTCTCTCACAGCACTTGTATTTTGTTTTCAAGTTCCCCGTTCTCACAGAACTTATATTTTGTTTTCAAGTTCCCCGCTCTCACAGCACTCATATTTTGTTTTCAAGTTCCCCTCTCTCACAGCACTTGTATTTTGTTTTCAAGCTCCCCGCTCTCACAGCACTCATATTTTGTTTTCAATTTCCCCGCTCTCACAGCACTTATATTTTGTTTTCAAGTTCCCCTTTCTCACAGAACTTATATTTTGTTGTCAAGTTCCCCGCTCTCACAGCACTTATATTTTGTTTTCATGTTCCTCGGTCTCACAGCACTCATATTTTGTTTTCAAGTTCCCCGCTCTCACAGCACTCATAGTTTATTTTCAAGTTCCCCGCTCTCACAGCACTTATATTTTGTTTTCAAGTTCCCCGCTCTCACAGCACTCATATTTTGTTTTCAAGTTCCCCGCGCTCACAGCACTCATAGTTTATTTTCAAGTTCCCCGCTCTCACAGCACTTATATTTTGTTGATTTACTCTCAGTTGGATGTTGGCTGTAGAAACAGTTCACCTATATTGCCCCATTTTTACCCTGATTTATTATTTTTTTCCCGAGTTCTCCCTTTCATGTATAGAGTTCTCTCTCTCTCTCTCTCTCTCTCTCTCTCTCCCATCTCTCTCTCTCTCTCTTTAAGTATGGAGACTTTTTAAGTGTGACGAGTTCTGTGTGTTTTTATGCTCATCAGAGCTAGACTTGAATGTGAGTTATATGTGTTTTTATCCTCATCAGAGCTATACAGAACTAGACTTGGATGTGTACAACTAAGTTACAGCTGTGTAGTGCTGGTTAATTTGGGCAACATTTCACACCGTGGATATCTGTTCCTATTTTGTTTTAAATAGTCTCTTATTTTGGACGCTAACCTATTCCTGTTTAGTAGAACTGGCCTTTACACGATATTAGTGCTTCTTAACATCTTTTTGTTTTGTAACCATGGGCCCCCTTTCCGGCTTGACTACAGCCTGGGCCTATCATTAACAAGAGAGCAGTAAGTGGAACCAAGACGATGTTAAGTTTTTTTTTTAATCGAACCAGTCCATTTCCTGGAATGTATAAAATCGGAAAAAAGTAGGAGCAGCTTTATTACTTAACGATTACAAAGTTGTGACGTTTCGGCGTGAGCCTTAATCATACAAAAACATACAGGACGAAGAAATAGAGAGAGGAGATAAAGTATAGATTCACATGAATACTGTTTAAATACCAAAAAAAAAATTTTTTTTAAAGGAGTACTTAGCTGTAAATTGCAAGATGTGACTTGTCCGGCGGTGTGTGTCAGGAAGCCACACCTTGCAATTTACAGCTAAGTACTCCTTTAAAAAAATTTTTTTTTATTTAAACAGTATTCATGTGAATCTATACTTTATCTCCTCTCCCTGTTTCTTCGTCCTGTATGTTTTTGTATGATTAAGGCTCACGCCGAAACGTCACAACTTTGTAATCGTTAAGTAATAAAGCTGCTCCTACTTTTTTCCGATTTTATACATTCTAGTATCACAGCTTTACTGTAGTGTTTAGTGTATAGTTGTATACTTATACACCAATTATTGCAATCCATTTCCTGGTTCATTGACCACCAAAAATCTTTCCCTGGACCCTCTGATTAAGGATCACTGCAATATATCCTCTAACTGTGATGCTCAGATTACAGTGGCCTCAGTGTGAATTCAGTGCTCTTCGCCATGCAGACATAGCAGTTGGCAACTCTTTCCACCATGCTGTGCCAGGTGCCATTTTGTACAGCTGGGTCAAGCAGAGGGCGCATATAGCAGGCGTCTAGTTCACAACTTTTAACCGAGAAGACATTCCAATATCGACCGCGCTACCCACCAACTGCCCGCAGCTTTTACCAATAGCTCTACTAGTGAAGGTAGATGTACAGTACATGAAGTGATGTAATTGTCACAAGACAGTGTTCTGGGTTAATGTTACATTTTTCTCCAAAAATTCATTTTCATGAATCTGTCTCTGCTTTACTCTTTTCTTTTGTGAGATAAATTATTACCCATGAAGATTTAAAATAAAAATGGAAAAAATAATATGGAAGATGCAGCACAATGGTTTTTTTAATCTCAGAAAAACCTGGCGTTTCAGTTATTTATTTTAGATGATAAAAATGAACAAGAAGACAAATTGTTTTTTTTTTTCAAGTGAGCACTTTCTTGACCTGTGTATACACGGAATCTGTACTCTATGTCTTGTCAGGTATGCTGTAACATCCCATATCTGTAGTCCATGTCTTGTCAGGTATGCTGTAACATCCCATATCTGTAGTCCATGTTTTGACAGGTATGCTGTAACATCACATATCTGTAGTGTGTGTCTTGTCAGGCATGCTGTAACATCACATATCTGTACTCTATGTCTTGTCAGGCATGCTGTAACATCACATATCTGTAGTCCATGTTTTGACAGGTATGCTGTAACATCACATATCTGTACTCTATGTCTTGTCAGGTATGCTGTAACATCCCATATCTGTAGTCCATGTCTTGTCAGGCATGCTGTAACATCACATATCTGTAGTGTGTGTATTGTCAGGCATGCTGTAACATCACATATCTGTACTCTATGTCTTGTCAGGCATGCTGTAACATCACATATCTGTACTCTATGTCTTGTCAGGCATGCTGTAACATCCCATATCTGTAGTGTGTGTCTTGTCAGGCATGCTGTAACATCACATATCTGTAGTGTGTGTCTTGTCAGGCATGCTGTAACATCACATATCTGTGTCTTGTCAGGCATGCTGTAACATCACATATCTGTGTCTTGTCAGGCATGCTGTAACATCACATATCTGTAGTGTGTGTCTTGTCAGGCATGCTGTAACATCACATATCTGTAGTCCATGTCTTGTCAGGCATGCTGCAACATCACATATCTGTAGTCCATGTCTTGTCAGGCATGCTGTAACATCACATATCTGTAGTCCATGTCTTGTCAGGCATGCTGCAACATCACATATCTGTAGTCCATGTCTTGTCAGGCATGCTGTAACATCACATATCTGTAGTCCATGTCTTGTCAGGCATGCTGCAACATCACATATATGCAGTGTGTGTCTTGTCAGGCATGCTGTAACATCACATGTCTGTGTCTTGTCAGGCATGCTGTAATATCACATATCTGTAGTAGCAGTCTCGACCACATCACTCATCCTCTGATTCAGTTCATGCAGTACATTCTCATTGTACGCTTGTTTCTCTATGTAGCTTCAAAAGGCAAGTCTTTATGTAATCTCAGAATACAAGTCTTTATGTAGCCACAGAAGACAAATCTTTATGTAGTCTCAGAGGACAAGCCTTGTTGTAGCCTCAGAAGACAAGTCTTTACATAATCTCAGAAAAGTCTTTATGTAGCCTTGAAGACAAGTTTTTTCATAATCCCAGAAGACAAATCTTTATGTAGCCTCAGAAGACAAATGTTTATGTAGCCTCAGAAGTCAAATCTTTATGTAGCCTCAGAAGTCAGATCTTTATGTAGCCTCAGAAAGCAAATCTTTATGTAGTCTCAGAAGAGAATCTTTATGTAGCCTTAGAAGACACATTTTTATGTAGCCTCAGAAGACAAATCTTTATGTAACCTCAGAAGAAAAATCTTTATGTAGTCTCAGAAGACAGATCTCTTTCTTACATCTTACATCCTTCCCATGTTAAACGCCACATAGGGCTCGCATGGTAGTTTGCCAAGATTTCCTCTTTTCAGATCTTTATGTAGCCTCAGAAAGCAAATCTTTATGTAGTCTCAGAAGAGAATCTTTATGTAGCCTTAGAAGACACATTTTTATGTAGCCTCAGAAGACAAATCTTTATGTAACCTCAGAAGAAAAATCTTTATGTAGTCTCAGAAGACAGATCTCTTTCTTACATCTTACATCCTTCCCATGTTAAACGCCACATAGGGCTCGCATGGTAATTTGCCAAGATTTCCTCTTTTTGGCGAGCTTTTCAACCTTATCAGGGTATGTCATTCCCATTCCCATTAATCTCTTTTTAATTTTTAAAGAAAAAAAAGGTAACCGCCTACACGTAATATGTAGAATATCATAAAAATGTTTTGTGTGACAAGAGCTGTGGACATTAACAAGTAGAGTTATATTCTGCAGACCATACCAGATCAGAACATTGGAGCATTTGTTTCCTTCTAAACTTTACTTGGAGACTGAAGTTGCCTGTGGAAGACACGTCATCACAGCCGCGTCCATTCTGTAAATGTTAATTCACTGAGAATTTTTAAAAAATTAACATTAATTTATTATCATCGTTGTTTTAAAAACATATCTCTCAACAGATATGGCTAAGTGTCGGCATTGTTTTCTCTTTACTTTTTGTTTCTTTTTTCCTTGAAGTTTTCCTGTTTAAAAAAAAAAAAGAGTAGAATGAGTGAGAGAAAGTGCGACAGGAAAGAAGGATATTTGATAAGGAGAAGGGAGGCAGCACCTGTGTTTGACAGGAGAGGGACGGTGTTCCAGTCTAACAGCCAGGTCAAGGCTGTAGTGAGCGACGAAAGAGAACATGGATAATATATAGGATTATCAGCTGTGTGGGTCCGCAGAGACCGCAGTCAGCAAACATTAGCCGGCTAATACGCGTGTACGGAGGCTCGCTGCTTTCTGTCTGGTCCGCAAGCAGAACATTTACTAGGATTCGTGGCTACAAACCTGCTGGGCTAATGTGGTGTTGTATTTGTGGTTTGGTGTCCCGACGCTTTCTATAGGCTGGGCTGGTTCGTATGAAAGCCGTGTTATATGAGTGTATGCTAGCTGAGTCCAAGGGTTGTCTGCCGTTGTTAGGTCGCACTTGCCCAGACTGAAACACGTAGTCATGACTCTTATCTGATTGTTATCTAGCTGCACTATTTACCTGGCTGTTATCTATCTCCATCATTTGCCTGGGTGTTATCTAGCTGCACTATTTACCTGGCTGTTATCTAGCTGCACTATTTACCTGGCTGTTATCTAGCTGCACTATTTACCTGGCTGTTATCTAGCTGCACTATTAGCCCGGCTATTATCTAGCTGCACTATTAGCCCGGCTGTTATCTAGCTGCACTATTTACCTGGCTATTATCTAGCTGCACTATTTACCTGGCTATTATCTAGCTGCACTATTAGCCCGGCTATTATCTAGCTGCACTATTTACCTGGCTATTATCTAGCTGCACTTTTAGCCCGGCTATTATCTAGCTGCACTATTAGCCCGGCTATTATCTAGCTGCACTATTAGCCCGGCTATTATCTAGCTGCACTATTAGCCCGGCTATTATCTAGCTGCACTATTTACCTGGCTATTATCTAGCTGCACTATTAGCCCGGCTGTTATCTAGCTGCACTATTAGCCCGGCTGTTGTCTAGCTGCACTATTTGCCCGGCTGTTATCTAGCGACACTATTTACCCGGCTGTTATCTAGCTGCACTATTAGCCCGGCTGTTATCTAGCTGCACTATTTACCTGACTATTATCTAGCTGCACTATTTACCTGGCTATTATCTAGCTGCACTATTTACCTGGCTATTATCTAGCTGCACTATTAGCCCGGCTATTATCTAGCTGCACTATTTACCTGGCTATTATCTAGCTGCACTATTAACCCGGCTGTTATCTAGCTGCACTATTAGCCCGGCTGTTGTCTAGCTGCACTATTTGCCCGGCTGTTATCTAGCGACACTATTAGCCCGGCTGTTATCTAGCTGCACTATTAGCCCGGCTGTTGTCTAGCTGCACTATTAATCCGGCTGTTATCTAGCGACACTATTTACCTGGCTGTTATCTAGCTGCACTATTTACCTGGCTATTATCTAGCTGCACTATTTACCTGTCTGTTATCTAGCTGCACTATTTACCTGGCTGTTATCTAGCTGCACTATTAGCCCGGCTATTATCTAGCTACACTGTTTACCTGTCTGTTATCTAGCGACACTATTTACCCGGCTGTTATCTACCTACTAACACCATATCCCTGTGTGCCTCTAAGGCATGAGAGGATTACCTTTACCTTTTTACCTTTTTTATCTAGCTGCACTATTTACTCAGCTGTTATCTGGCTGCCCTGCCCGGCTGTTTTATCTATCTGCACAAAGATGATCTCTGCCAGATAAGTGCCATTTTTGTGCTTATTTGTTGCTTGGTTATTTTCATGGATAAAGACGTGTAAACGTAAACACGAGCTTGTTCCTGTTTGTTTACGTGCTGTCTCGTAGACTGCTATGTCGGTCCTCGTTACCTTTGCTTCAGAGAGCAGCATACACGTGTGACGTGGGCGTTACCTTCTGTGCTAGACTGCCAGCAGTTTTATCTCGCTCCTCAACTCTTTTATTATCTCCTAGCTGGGACAAAACATTGTGAATGTATATGAGTGAGTGACGGGGTGAAGGAGGAGAAGAAGATGGTGAGTGACTGAGTGGAGGAGGAGAAAAAGATGGTGAGTGACTGAGTGGAGGAGGAGAAGAAGATGATGAGTGACTGAATGGAGGAGAAGAAGAAGATGGTGAGTGACTGAGTGGAGGAGGAGAAGAAGATGATGAGTGACTGAATGGAGGAGAAGAAGAAGATGGTGAGTGATTGAGTGGAGGAGGAGAAGAAGATGATGAGTGACTGAATGGAGGAGAAGAAGAAGATGGTGAGTGATTGAGTGGAGGAGGAGAAGAAGATGGTGAGTGACTGAATGGAGGAGAAGAAGAAAATGGTGAGTGACTGAATGGAGGAGAAGAAGAAAATGGTGAGTGACTGAATGGAGGAGAAGAAGAAGATGGTGAGTGACTGAATGGAGGAGAAGAAGAAGACAAGGAGAAGAAGATAGTGAGTGACTGGGTGTTGGAAGAGAAGAAGAAGACAAGGAGAAGAAGATGGTGAGTGAATGGGTGGAGGAGAAGAAGAAGACAAGGAGAAGAAGATGATGAGTGAATGGGTGGAGGAAAGGAAGAAGACAAGGAGAAGAAGATGATGAGTGAATGGGTGGAGGAGAAGAAGAAGACAAGGAGAAGAAGATGATGAGAGAATGGGTGAATGAAGACATGAAGTTAGAGAGAAAAAGATGATGAATGACTGGTTGGAGGACGACAAGACAGGGAGAAAAAGATGATAAGTGACTGGGTGGAGGAGGAGAAGAAGACATGTAGAAGAAAATGATGAGTGACTGAGTGGAGAGGGAGAAAAAGATGATGAATGACTGGTTGGAGGAGAAGAAGACATGGAGAAGAAGATGATGAGTGACTGGGTGGAGGAGAAGATAAGGAGAAGAAGATGAGCGACTGAGTGGAGGAGAAGAAGAAAAGGATAGGAAGATGAGTGACCGGGTGGAGGAGGAGAAGAAAAGGAGAAGGTGGTGATGAGTGACTTGGTAGAGGGGGAGGAGAAGACAAGGAGATGAAGATAATGAGTTGCTGGCCAGAATACTCTTGTTTAGCCAGCACACACTAAACAAGAATATGAAAGTGTGAGTGATGGGGTGAGAGCTGGCAGAGAAATAAGGCAAGTTTCTCACACAAACATTTCAGGTTTTTATGTTTTTATGTTATCTAGTGTTCGTTCGTGGGAGGGAGGGAGGGAGGGAGGGAAGGAGAGAGAGAAAGGGAGGGAGAGAGAGATAGAGAGAAAGTTATTTGATTTGTTAGTCGAGATTAGTGTCAGTAAATGTAATTCCCGGGCAAGGGATCCAGTAATAGGGAACCTTGTGTCAACACTTGGCTCTTAGCTAGCGGCGACTGTGTCCCTTAGTTCCTGCATCGATCTTCTCACAGACACCAACTGATTGAGTGAGTGAGCAGGGATAAACCAGGGTGAGTAGAGGAGTCCTACACGGGAAACAAGCACAAGAGATACTTGGGGGCTAGGCTGAAGGAGTCGTTCTAATTACAGCATGGCCCCTTGTCTGGGGATTTGTTGCGGCTGGGATTTAAAAAAAAAAGGTTTTACCTTATTGAAAGTAGTGTTAGACGTTTATCAGACTTAGTTTGTGGCTGGGACGTGGGACAGACAGATCTGGGACATGGTACGGACAGATTTGGGACATGCGTAAAAAAAGAGAAGAGATTTACTATATCAGATTTCACAAATTGTACGTGAGCATTTTGTCCCTGTTACCGTGCTTGTTACCGTGCTGTTACCGTGCTGTTACCGTGCTTGTTACCGTGCTTGTTACCGTGCTTGTTACCGTGCTTGTTACCGTGCTTGTTACCGTGCTTGTTACCGTGCTGTTACCGTGCTTGTTACCGTGCTTGTTACCGTGCTTGTTACCGTGCTTGTTACCGTGCTGTTACCGTGCTTGTTACCGTGCTTGTTACCGTGCTTGTTACCGTGCTTGTTACCGTGCTTGTTACCGTGCTTGTTACCGTGCTGTTACCGTGCTTGTTACCGTGCTTGTCCTGGGAAATGTTCAGTGTTGGCAAGAGACCTACTGTGAAGCTTGCGTGGGCTGTTTTATGTTACAGAACTTTGAATATTCACACTGCCCTTGACGGAGGAAATACCTAGATAAGGTTGACTGTCTCACCGTGATTGTGGTGACACTGTCTCACTGTGATTGTGGTGACACTGTCTCACTGTGATTGTGGTGACTGACTGTCTCACTGTGATTGTGGTGACACTGTCTCACTGTGATTGTGGTGAGTGACTGTCTCACTGTGATTGTGGTGACTGACTGTCTCACTGTGATTGTGGTGAGTGACTGTCTCACTGTGATTGTGGTGATATTATCTGAGGCAGGCAGTCATGCATTTGTATGTTTACTGTACTCATAACATTCTGTTAACAGGTCAGTGTGTCCGCGACATTGTATGCCTGCCTTCTTAAATGGTGTTAGAGAGATAACTGATCAACAGATTGAAAAGAGCATACAGATCAGAGCACTAGACAAACAAGATCAACAGATTGCCAAGAGCATACAGATCAGAGCACTAGACAAACAAGATCAACAGATTGCCAAGAGCATACAGATCAGAGCACTAGACAAACAAGATCAACAGATTGTCAAGAGCATACAGATCAGAGCACTAGACAAACAAGATCAACACATTGCCAAGAGCATACAGATCAGAGCACTAGACAAACAAGATCAACAGATTGTCAAGAGCACATTACATCAGAGCACTAGACAAACAAGATCAAAAGATGATAAGTGACTGGGTGGAGGAGGAGAAGAAGACATGTAGAAGAAAATGATGAGTGACTGAGTGGAGGAGGAGAAGACAGGGAGAAAAAGATGATGAGTGACTAGGTGGAGGAGGAGAAGACATGGAGAAAAAGATGATGAATGACTGGTTGGAGGAGAAGAAGACATGGAGAAGAAGATGATGAGTGACTGGGTGGAGGAGAAGATAAGGAGAAGAAGATGAGCGACTGAGTGGAGGAGAAGAAGAAAAGGATAGGAAGATGAGTGACCGGGTGGAGGAGGAGAAGAAAAGGAGAAGGTGGTGATGAGTGACTTGGTAGAGGGGGAGGAGAAGACAAGGAGATGAAGATAATGAGTTGCTGGCCAGAATACTCTTGTTTAGCCAGCACACACTAAACAAGAATATGAAAGTGTGAGTGATGGGGTGAGAGCTGGCAGAGAAATAAGGCAAGTTTCTCACACAAACATTTCAGGTTTTTATGTTTTTATGTTATCTAGTGTTCGTTCGTGGGAGGGAGGGAGGGAGGGAGGGAAGGAGAGAGAGAAAGGGAGGGAGAGAGAGATAGAGAGAAAGTTATTTGATTTGTTAGTCGAGATTAGTGTCAGTAAATGTAATTCCCGGGCAAGGGATCCAGTAATAGGGAACCTTGTGTCAACACTTGGCTCTTAGCTAGCGGCGACTGTGTCCCTTAGTTCCTGCATCGATCTTCTCACAGACACCAACTGATTGAGTGAGTGAGCAGGGATAAACCAGGGTGAGTAGAGGAGTCCTACACGGGAAACAAGCACAAGAGATACTTGGGGGCTAGGCTGAAGGAGTCGTTCTAATTACAGCATGGCCCCTTGTCTGGGGATTTGTTGCGGCTGGGATTTAAAAAAAAAAGGTTTTACCTTATTGAAAGTAGTGTTAGACGTTTATCAGACTTAGTTTGTGGCTGGGACGTGGGACAGACAGATCTGGGACATGGTACGGACAGATTTGGGACATGCGTAAAAAAAGAGAAGAGATTTACTATATCAGATTTCACAAATTGTACGTGAGCATTTTGTCCCTGTTACCGTGCTTGTTACCGTGCTGTTACCGTGCTTGTTACCGTGCTTGTTACCGTGCTTGTTACCGTGCTTGTTACCGTGCTTGTTACCGTGCTTGTTACCGTGCTTGTTACCGTGCTGTTACCGTGCTTGTTACCGTGCTTGTTACCGTGCTTGTTACCGTGCTTGTTACCGTGCTGTTACCGTGCTTGTTACCGTGCTTGTTACCGTGCTTTTACCGTGCTTGTTACCGTGCTTGTTACCGTGCTTGTTACCGTGCTGTTACCGTGCTTGTTACCGTGCTTGTCCTGGGAAATGTTCAGTGTTGGCAAGAGACCTACTGTGAAGCTTGCGTGGGCTGTTTTATGTTACAGAACTTTGAATATTCACACTGCCCTTGAGGGAGGAAATACCTAGATAAGGTTGACTGTCTCACCGTGATTGTGGTGACACTGTCTCACTGTGATTGTGGTGACACTGTCTCACTGTGATTGTGGTGATTGACTGTCTCACTGTGATTGTGGTGACACTGTCTCACTGTGATTGTGGTGAGTGACTGTCTCACTGTGATTGTGGTGACTGACTGTCTCACTGTGATTGTGGTGAGTGACTGTCTCACTGTGATTGTGGTGATATTATCTGAGGCAGGCAGTCATGCATTTGTATGTTTACTGTACTCATAACTTCTGTTAACAGGTCAGTGTGTCCGCGACATTGTATGCCTGCCTTCTTAAATGGTGTTAGAGAGATAACTGATCAACAGATTGAAAAGAGCATACAGATCAGAGCACTAGACAAACAAGATCAACAGATTGAAAAGAGCATACAGATCAGAGCACTAGACAAACAAGATCAACAGATTGTCAAGAGCATACAGATCAGAGCACTAGACAAACAAGATCAACAGATTGTCAAGAGCATACAGATCAGAGCACTAGACAAACAAGATCAACAGATTGCCAAGAGCATACAGATCAGAGCACTAGACAAACAAGATCAACAGATTGTCAAGAGCATACAGATCAGAGCACTAGACAAACAAGATCAACAGATTGTCAAGAGCATACAGATCAGAGCACTAGACAAACAAGGTCAACAGATTGTCAAGAGCATACAGATCAGCACTAGACAAACAAGGTCAACAGATTGTCAAGAGCATACAGATCAGAGCACTAGACAAACAAGGTCAACAGATTGTCAAGAGCATACAGATCAGAGCACTAGACAAACAAGATCAACAGATTGCCAAGAGCATACAGATCAGAGCACTAGACAAACAAGATCAACAGATTGTCAAGAGCACGCAGATCAGAGCACGAGACAAACAAGATCAACAGATTGTCAAGAGCATATTACTTCGGACCAGAGCACTAGACAAACAAGCTGTTGTGTCACCAAAGTCTGGATACACCCCTTGGTACAATCATGTTGGCTGCCACGAACAGCACAAGTAACATATCCTGTGAACTAATAGATGAGAAAAGTTCTCTGGCCGCCTGTGTCTGGAACTAGTAAAGTTCCAGTTCATTTATCTCAGCGTGGAGGCAGGCTCACGGCGTTGAAGATTTCCATTTACAAAAAGCAGCGGGGATGCCTGGTCTATTAGCCTCCTCTTTTAAGCTCTACATAGAAGCTGAAAACACCATCAGACTTGTCTGTTAACTTTGAGGCCTGTATAAATCTGGTTACAGTCTAACGTCTTCTGACCTATACGAGGCCAGCCATGATGTTTCAGAATGTTTGCTCTCTCTCTCTCTCTCTCTCTCTGCGTGTGTGTTTTCTCTTGTCATGTGGCATTTATTCATGTTTTGTTTGGCCAGAAGCTCTTTAACTTTAATGGCAAATATAGGATAAAAACAATTAAATGCATAGCCTTCTTCAAATGAGTATTGCCTGCAGATAGTTTGCCACAGATCACTATTGTTGTGCTTGTTTTCTGGTTCTGGCTAGTTCGTAGCCATAGCCCAAGAGTGAGTACATACTGTACCTAACTTAGATCTGCATTCTAAAGAAACTCTAGAGCCTAGCCTCTGTTTTCTGGGCAGTTGTGTGGGTGAAGCTCAAAGTTCAATGTTTTGTGAGTAGTTGTGTGGGTGAAGCTCAAAGTCCAGTTTTTTGTGAGCAGTTGTGTGGGTGAAGCTCAAAGTCCAGTGTTTAGTGAACAGTTGTGTGATTGAGGTTCAAAGCCCAGCTTGAGTCAGACACACTACATGATACATTGACCGTACAGTACAGCATGAGTCAGATACACCACACTGACAGTACAGTGCATCTTGAGTCAGACACACTACATGTTACACTGACTGTACAGTACATCTTGAGTCAGACACACTACTTGGTACACTGACAGTACAATACATCTTGAGCCAGACACACTACATGGTACATTGATAGTACAGTACAGCTTGAATCAGACACTATATGATACACTGACTGTACAGTACAGCTTGAGTCAGACACACTAAATGATCCATTGACTGTACAGTACAGCTTGAGTCAGACACACTGCATGATACATTGACTGTACAGTACAGCTTTAATCAGACACATGGCACTTAGACACACCACATGATAAAATTGACTATGTTATACAGCATGGACCATGTGTAGATGGTGATAGTGTATTTTTTTGTCATAACTGTCTTCATTATCTTCACTCATCATTATCTGCCCAGAGGCACATAAGGTAGAAGTCTTGAGGCTGTCTGGTTTCTGGGGCATCATTCTTGTAGTTTAGAGTTCAACCTGGACATTGCCTTAGTGTACCTCTGGATCTGTTCTGTCTTCTTTCTCTCCGTAGATTCCAGATCAGTTCAGTCCAAATCAGTTCAGTCCAGACCAGTTTAGTCCAAACTAGTTCAGTCCAGACCAGTTTAGTCATGCTTGTCTGCTGTCTCATGTTCAGTGCATGATAATCCAAACCCCACTTTCTGTGATTTATCTAAAGATGTTTTTTTGTTGTAAGCACTCCAGTAATGCACATGAAATATTGAACAACATACACTTGCAACATATTATCTCATCATGAAAATGCCTTGTTTTCCTGTGTGCAGGTAACCACTGACACTGGCCCTTAGCACAAAGTCATAATTTTGTTTGTGGGTTTTTACAACTTGCTAGTAGCTTTCTCAGTATTCTGACATCGTATCACAGGTGTGGTTATCATAATAGAGGTGTAGATATGTCGAGCTGTGCTTGGAGCACCATGCTCTTGACATTGATGTTTGCTAGTTGGAAGGAAGAAATGGAAAGAAAGAAGAGTTTAGTAAAAGGAGTTAGTGCTGCCATAGGAAAGCAGGAAGTGACGTGTGCTGCGCAGCCTGTCATCCGAAGAGTAAAGCTGAACAACTGCAAAATAAAGTCCAGATATTTGGAGAATGCTGTCACTTGCCGGAGACTTCTAGCTTGCAGCCACAGAAGGAACCAGTATCACTGCAAGTCTTGTTGGCTGACCTGTCTCTGTATGGCCATCAGTGTCACCTGGAGGAGAAGTTTTTCCTACCTTTTTCTTGATGACGTAGGAGACTCCATCAAAATTAAGCAGAAATAAAGAATGTAACTGTTGCAAAGTAAATAAAAAGACTGAAGGACTAGTCAGTCTTTTAATATATTTTTTAGACTCTCCACGGTACATTGATTGTTGTCATCTTACGAGATGATTTTTAAACTGGTAGATGCCTTCTGTTTCTAGAAGCTTCTAGAAGCAGGTTTTCTGCTATATCTGGAGGGTGCCTTTCTCATGCTATTCCTAGCTACTGTTGACTTTGCTGAGTGGAATGCAAAGGAAGAAAGAGGTTGTGAAGTTTTAAGTGTATCATTCCACAACATCTGTGGTTATTTGGCCGGCCTCTGTACACCAGATCTGTAACTTATGTAAGAGAGCATGAGGTGACAAGCCAGTAGATTTCATCAATATTGAATGAGCACACTAATGATGTCTGTGGTCTGGCAGGATTATTCAGCATTTGTTTGGAAATACAGCAATTGGATGCAGCATTTACAAGAAACTCCCAGTTTAATGTTCACAGCCTAATTAACACTCAAGATCTGGTTTGTTCACGCATGACAGAGATTTGTGGAGGTATGAGGAGATAACTGATGAAAGGGGAGGAAAAAAAATCAGACCAGACGGATACAGGCCAGGTACAGAAACATGATAAAGAAAAGGAACAGATAATTCATGTTAAAATAATGACAGGTTATAAATACATTGTTTAAAAATAGCTGAAGATGTTTATCTTGGAATAGAGGTTCAGCTTTCATAAGAGCAAGTGTACATGATGCAGACTGTGCCATGGAGAAAGTACGGTATAAAGAGAACATGAATTATGCCAAAAATATATACCAAGATTATGGATATTTACATGGATGTTGTACTGGGATACAAGATCTGGGAGAGAAAGAAGAAAAAGGAAAATAAACAGCATTCTTATCTTCTTCAGACCACATGCTAATACTCATGTTCTCATTATAATAATTACATAATAATTATGTTTTATTTCAAAATGTTAAATCTGTGCTCCTTTTTCATATGGAAGTATTGTGTGTGTTCTTTAACAAGGAAGAGTTGTCTGTGTTCTTTAACAAGGAAGAGTTGTCTGTGTTCTTTAACAAGGAAGAGTTGTCTATGACCTTTTCACATAGAGATGTTAGTTATGTACTTTTCATATAGAAGTGATAGCTATGTACTTTTAACATAGAAATGATAGCTATGTACTTTTAACATAGAAATGATAGCTATGTCCTTTTAACATAGAAATGATAGCTATGTCCTTTTCACATAGAGATGTTAGCTATGTACTTTTCACACAGAGATGTTAGCTATGTACTTTTCACACAGAGATGTTAGCTATGTACTTTTCACACAGATGTGTTAGCTATGTACTTTTCATATAGAGATGTTAGCTATGTACTTTTCATATAGAGATGTTAGCTATGTACTTTTCACACAGAGATGTTAGTTATGTACTTTTCACACAGATATGTTAGCTATGTACTTTTCATATAGAGATGTTAGCTATGTACTTTTCATATAGAGATGTTAGCTATGTACTTTTCACACAGAGATGTTAGGTATATACTGTGATGTTAGCTATGTACTTTTCACACTGATATGTTAGCTGTGTACTTTTCACATAGATATGTTAGCTGTATACTTTTCACACTGATATGTTAGCTATGTACTTTTCTCATAGAAGCATTGGTTAGGTTATTTTTCACATGAAAGAGTTGAGTATGCCCTTTTTACATGAAAGAGTTGGGTATGCCCTTTTCACATGAGAGAATTGGGTATGCCCTTTTCATATGAAAGATAGGCTGTAAATCTCCAGAAAGTTTATTGAATTGTCTTACAGATTGTCTAACAGTTTATTCTCTACCTGTTTTTGAGCCTCCACTTCTTCTTCTTTACGTTTTACATTTGTCCTGATACACTCATTTACTGACTTTCTCTGTGTGTGTGTTTTTTTTGTCTGTCTGTCTGCCTGCCTTCCTGTGTCTGTCTGTCTTGTCTGTCTGTATGTCTGTTTCAGAGTTCTTTCAGTGAATAATGTTACTTTCCCATGTAATTTCATCATTCATCTCAGTGTCTTCTAATGTGCATTGTAATCTTTCATTTCACATGAGATTTACAAAGCTTTCTTGTAGTGACATCAAAAAATGATCTCATTTCCTTGAGTATTTTTTCCTTGAGTATTTTGAAAAGTGAAAGTATGGAACTTGTTTGTGTAATATTGTACAGAAAACATTTGAAATATATGACCTTCTGTTGATTAGTTTTACTTTGTAAGTGTTGAAATGACATTAAAGTCATTAAATATAATCATTATGTTATGCTAGTTAAATATAATCATTATTTGATGCTATTTTCAGTATTACTTTTATGGAGTAGACTCCATCCAGAGATAAACTTGATGTTTGTTTAAGACCAAGTGATAGTGGAGGGAGATAGAGAGATTTGGCTCATCACTCACACTTGTTTCTCTCTCTTCCGCAGGTAAAAGGTGTGGGGTCCTTGCTGTGGGAGGCAGTGGTAAACCATCTTCAGCTCCTGGAGGCTGATTACTTTGACCTGCAATACACAAACCATCGTGGAGATGATGTGAGATTGCATTTTTGTTTTCCTCACACGTCTCTCATCTGTAGTCATTATAATTAGTGAGAGACTTTTATTTTTCCTGTCTGTGCTAGATTTCTTCATCTCTTTTTTTGTATGTTATTTTCCTCTTTCATAGACATCTTATCTTATCTTATATCCTTCCCGTGTCGTTAAACGTCACATAGGGCTCGCAAAGTAGTTCGCCAATTTTTCCTGTCTTCGGCGAGTCTTTCAACCTCATCAAAGGATTTTATGCCTGTTAATTTGGCCTCTCTTAATAATGTCCTCTTCAGAGTTTCACGCGGTCTGCCTCTTTTTCTTTGGCCTGTTGTGTTCCACTTGATAGCTTGTTTTGGGATTCTCTGATCATTTCTTCTCATCAAGTGACCAACATATGTCCATCTCCTTTTCCTGATCACCCATGAGACTGGTTGTTGTTCAGTCATCTGTCTTATCTCTGCATTGTTCTTGAATTCATTCCACTTGATGCTGAGTATTTTCCTTAGGCATTTGTTTTCAAAAGAGTCTAATTTCTTGTCTATTTCTTTAGCTGTTTTCCAGCTTTCGCATGCATAAATGAGGGTGGATATTACATTTGAATTGAATAGTCTTAACTTGGTTTTTGTGCTTATAACTTTTGAATTCCATATGTTCTCAAGATTCTTGAAGATTGATGCTGCTTTTGAAATTCTGATCCTAACTTCCTTTCTAGTGTCACCATCCTGGTCTATGTAGCTGCCATGACATGCTAGAACAAAAAGTGCAGATTTTGAGTATCATCATCATGTGGCATACCACTGTTATAAAGCACGTTTCTCAGTTATAGCTTGATTATATGAAGAGATGGAGGAGGAAATTACAGAAACCTTGAACATGCAACTATGTGAAGCAGATTACTGAGCCTTGCCACACAACACAGAGAGCTGTATGAGGAAAGAGACAAGACAAGACAACTGTAGCAGTTTTTTCTCACTTTTTAATCCTACTCTGTTATTTGTTTGACCAACATATGTTGGTCACTTGATGAGAAGAAATGATCAGAGAATCCCAAAACAAGCTATCAAGTGGAACACAACAGGCCAAAGAAAAAGAGGCAGACCACGTGAAACTCTGAAGAGGACATTATTAAGAGAGGCCAAATTAACAGGCATAAAATCCTTTGATGAGGTTGAAAGACTCGCCGAAGACAGGAAAAATTGGCGAACTACTTTGCGAGCCCTATGTGACGTTTAACGGCACGGGAAGGATATAAGATATAAGATTATTTGTTTGGATCATTCTGATGGTGATAAAAATTGCCTGTTGTATTGTAAGGTAAATGTCAATGGAACATTTCAGGGAAATGGACATTTGGCTGCCATCAGCTCATAATTAACAGAGACTGTTTAGCTATGCAGAATGGAGGCTTGAAAGAAATACATAAACATAAAAACAAAGTGCATCTGTGTATAGATATGGAAGATCAAGACCAGAGGAGAATGTATTGAGATGATCTGTCATGGAGATCCTCATATATCTGATCGCAAGATAAAAGTAAATCATGATAAGAATCATTGAGAAATAAGGAGCAGGCAAAGAACTTTCATGAAAATTAGAGTCGGGGGAAAAAACTTGCACTCCAGTGAAGACATGTTACTGGTAAATGATATCTGTGATGTTTATCATCAGTGTCTGATTGTTTTCTTGTGTTTGGGCAGCAGTTTGTATTGTGAGTTTGTTTTTTTCCTGTACAGTGTTCTACTTAAACTGTGATGTTCAGTATTTAAATACTTACATCCTAACAGTTTTATTTTCATTCATTCTTAGATTCTGTGTCATTGTCCGTACTTAAATCCTAACAGTTATGTTTTCATTCATTCTTAGATCCTGTGCCATTGTCTGTACTTAAATCCTGACAGTTTTATTTTCATTCATTCTTAGATTCTGTGCCATTGTCTATACTTAAATCCTAACAGTTATATTTTCATTCATTCTTAGATTCTGTGCCAATTTCTAGATTTTAATCCTTATAATTATATTTCATTCATTCTTTAGATTCTGTGCCTATTTCTGTACTTAAATCCTTTCATTCATTCATTTGCATGTCCCTTGCAGAACTTTGCCTCCCTAACAGCACTCTTGTAGGCCTCTCTGTTGTGAGCAATATGGCCTGCTATTGATGCATCCATTTGCTGGTTATCAACAATGTCTTGCAGCCATCTTCGCCTTGGTCTTCCTCTCTTTCTTTTTACCATTATGTACCCTTCCAAGATGGTCTTCTCTAGGTTATCATGACGTTTAATGTGTCCAAAATATTTAAGTTTTCTCTGTTTAATCCTCTAAGTGACCAACATATGTCCATCTCCTTTTCTTGATAACGCATGAGACTGGTTGTTGTTCAGTCATCTTTTTTAATCTCTGCATTGTTCTTGAATTTGTTCTGACAGATCAAGCGGAATTTCGCTGATTTCTGCTTGCCGGCGAGAGCGTTAAAAAAATGTCAGTCATCTGGCACGTCATGTCTACATCTTCTCTAACATTCCTCGCTATATTTTCAGTATACAAGTTCAATAAGTAAGGCAACAATATGAACCCCTGATGGACCCCTTGTTTTATATCAAACTAAGTTGTTGTTTCACCATTTATTCTTACTGCTGCCAGTTGGTCTAGATACAGCAGTGATGTTAACTGTATCAAATGTGTTGGAAATCCCATTTTTTCCATTATTTCCCAAAGTTTCTGGTGTTGTACACAATCAAATGCCTTTGAGTAGTCTATAAAGGATAAATATAGATTCACATTAAACTCTCTGCATTTCTCTATTATTAATCTTATATTGAATATATGATCTCTTGATCCTCATCCTTGCCTGAAACCAACTTGGACCATATTGACTTCTTCTTCTGTTTTCTTACAAAGTCCACCCATTATGATTTTTAACAGAATTTATACTGGCATAATTTCAGGTTACCCTTTTTTGGCAGTGGTATAAATATAGTTCTTTTCCATTCTTTTGGCCAAATACCTGAATGCCATATCTTTTTACATAGTGTGTGATAGATTGCTGCACATTCCTTTCCTCCTGCTTTAATAAGTTTAGCTGTTATCACATCCTGGTGATTTACCATTTTTCAGATTCTTTATTGCCCATAAAACTTCTTCTGTTGTTGGTTCGGATTCTTTCTCCTCCAATAATAATTCACACTGTTGATTTCTGCTTTCACAGTCAGTTGTTTCATACATTCCTCTGCAATATTCCTTCCATCTTTCTAGAATTTCCTCTGTCTCTGTCAAGGTATTCCCCATCTTGTCACAAATTACATTTAGCTTAGGTGTGACATTTCTCATCAAGTTTTCATTTCTTTAAACATTTCACTGTCTCTTCCACACTTCTGATGTCTTTATATTCTTTCACAGCAATCTTGTATGTATTGTTTCTTATCTTTTCTTATGTTTCTTCATACTTCTTTTGTTAAAGTTTTATATTCGTCTTTGTTGTTGTTTGTCACTTTCCATTGCGTCTTCATTTCTCTACGTTGTTTTATCAGTTCTACTGTGCCTGCTGTAATCCATCCACTCTTTTGTGTTTTCTTTACTGGAACCATGTCTTTAGCTATTGTTATTAAGATATCTCTGGCCTGTGTAGCTAAATCATCTGGTGTCATCTCCTCCTTTACAGCCATCAGTATTTCGAAACGGTTCTTCATTTCTATACCGTATTGTTCTGTTATTTTTGTAAGATCAGAGTGGAGTGGTCTTGATCCTGTAACTGTCTTTTTTATCTTTATCTTCATTTCTGCTATTAATAACTCATGGTCCGTGTCACAATCAGCACCTGCTAAAGTTTTTTGCTGATGTTATACTTGACCTCCACCTTCTTTGCACTAAAATGTAATCTATTTGATTCTTGATTTTCCCATCAGGTGATGTCCATGTGTAAAGTCTTCTTGGATGTTGTTTAAAAAGTTTTTCCATGCAAAAAAGCCATTAGATTGTCACTTGCTTCATTTCTATGTCCTATGCTAAATTTCCCTACAACATGTCCTTCATCTTCTGCTCTTTCTGTACCAGTCTTTGCATTAAAATCCCCCATTATAAATACAGTATCATTTTTCCGTACCTGGTCTATCGTCGTTTGCAGTGTGTTATAAAAGTCTTCTACTTCCTCTTCTTCTGCTGCTGATGTAGGTGCATATATCTGGGTGATTGTTACATTTCTAGGAGTGCTCTTAAGTCTGATTGTGAGGATTCTATCACTTACTGGATTGTAACCTATTAATGCTTTTGATGTTGATTTGTCCAAGTAAAAAGTCACTCCATTCTTTCCTCCTAATTTTCTGCCAGAGTATATAAAGATATTATCATTCATGTTCTTGAAGTTTCCTGATCCTTTCCATCGATGTTCACAGATTCCCAAAATGTGTATCCCCATTCTTTTCATCTTGTCACTTATTATTTGTATATATTTTTTAATCCTTATAGTTATTTACTCATTCATTCTTTAGATTCTGTACCCATTTCTATACTTAAATCCTTATAGTTATATATTCATTCGCACATGAAGTGCCTAATTGGACGAGGTGCGCTTTATTTGAACACACAGTAACGTTGTTCACTTGTCTGATCTTTTTAGATCTGCATGACATATTCTTGGAAATTACATCATTTGTTTCCATTGCCTTCTGAAGGTTACTGAGTCATAATATTTATTGTTATATGAAATGATTAAATTTTGCAAATTTGCAGTATTAGATTGAATGGCTGCAGAATGGAATATCTAGTGTATACAGACATTTTAAGAACAGAAATGACCCTTTTTTATTTAGATTTTGTAATATAGAACGGTCTAAGGTTTAAAAGTCCTGGTGTTGTGTCAAAACTCCTGTCACATAATATAAAAAAGGAAGATATTGTGTATGTATTTGTGTAGGAGATTGGTTCTAAGGACTGTTATTGCCGGAGGTGGGGTGGAGAATTCAATCTACACTCCAACGGCCTGCGTCTCAAACAGCCTCTGGCAGTAAAGTCCAGCTCCTGGCAGAACTGTTTAAACTGACAGGAGAAGGGGCGAGGGCGAATATCTGGCGCCTGAAAACCATATACTTAGGGTAGATGAGTGGCACGTTTGGTAGGTCATCTACTGCTGCTGGCGAGATTCTTCAGTTGCCGTGCGTGGAGCGGTGCTCCTCCCGGCCAATGAAGAAAGGTGTAAATGGGGTTGCCGCGCAGCACCACTGCGGAAAAGGTGGTAGAAAGGATAAAGCGAAGCAAACAGTCAAATCACGGCACCTCTGGTCTGGAGGTCGGCCACGTCCTGAGTGCAGTCATATCGGGTGAATTGCATGAACCGGCTTATCCCAGAGGTTAAGACACTGCTGGCGAGACTCTTCGAATGCCGCGCGTGGAGTGAAGCTCCTCCCGGTCAAGGAAGAAAGTGCGGAAAAGAAATAAAGGTTGCAGTGCGGTGCCGATGTGAAAAGGTGGTGGAAAGAATAAAGTGAAATTTAATCGGTATGTCCAGTAGTATCACTGCGAGAGCTACACATACCAAGGTGCCTCTGCTCTAGAGGCCGGCCACGTCCGAAATACACCTACACTGGTGAAATATGCCTAAACCGGCACACATCAGGGGTGGAACTTGATGGCTAGACATGTCATGCCACCTCCGCTCTAGAGGTCGGTCACGCCTGATATACACCCATACTGGTGAATTATGCCTAACCGGCTCACACCAGGGGTGAATCTTGAAGGCTATGCATGTCACAGTGCCTCAGCTCTAGAGGTCGGTCACGTCCCAAACACGCCCATACTGGGATAATACGCCTAAACCGGCTCAACCCAGGGGTGGAAGTCACTAGTGGCGAGGATTCGTCCTCCTGCTCCAAAAAAAGCTCCATCCTGGTCACAACTAGGAAGGGTAGCGGCCACAACCGCAGAATGCTAAAGTCGGAGACTCTGGACCAGGGCAGTCTAGATAGGCAACCACCTCTCACCCGGCGGGGATGTTTGCATATCCTAATCACGTGGAGGTTTTCCGGTGAGAAAGTCCAACTCTGGACTGGATGGGCAACCACCTCTCACCCGGCGGTGATACACGGGTATCTCAAAACACGTCGAGGTTTTCCGGTGAGAAGGTCCAACTCTGGCCTGGGTGGGCTACCACCTCTCACCCAGCGGGGATGCACTGATATCCTAAACACGTCGAGGTCTTCCGGTGAGAAAGTCCAACTCTAGACTAAACTGGTGCAATGAAAACCACGGTGTCACGCAATCCGCTTCAGAGACCCACCAAGAGTACAGGCTAAAGCCCTGTGATACTCTGAACCCCTTGTGGTCCTTTCGGGGACCACACAGGAGACCACGGGACTTAACGAGGACCACAGGCGTAAATTCAGTAGGATCACAGTGCGGTTTTGGTGGTAGAAGCGAACGAAGAAGAAGAAGAATATATATTCATTCATTCTAAGAATCTGTGTCACTAGAAGCTAATGATGCTTCTCCATTTTAAACACTCCATGGTATTTCTTTCTAGTTATGTCAGCCTTTCTGTTTTTGTGACACTGGGACAGCTTGTTTATATTTTTCTCAATGTCTCTCACTCCTCTTTACTCCTTTAGTTTTTCAGTGATTGCTAGGTTCTCTAATATGAGTAATTTTGTGAGGTTTGCTAAGAAGATTTTCGTAGCTAGAAAACATTCGCTTTGCTGGTCCTGGTAGTTGTGACCTGCTTGTGTTACAGTGCTGGCTGGACAGGGATAAGGCTGTGCTGAAGCAGATTGGCTCACCAGACACTCCACTTCGGTTCTGTGTTAAGTTTTATACACCCGATCCTGGCCTGCTGGAGGATGAGCTTACCAGGTCAGTTTATAAGTGTACCTGATGTATGTATGTGTGTACATGACTTACCAGGTCAGTTTATAAGTGTACTTGATGTATGTATGTGTGTACATGACTTACCAGGTCAGTTTATAAGTGTACCTGATGTATGTATGTGTGTACATGACTTACCACGTCAGTTTATAAGTGTACCTGATGTATGTATGTGTGTACATGACTTACCACGTCAGTTTATAAGTGTACCTGATGTATGTATGTGTACATGACTTACCTGGTCAGTTTATAAGTGTACCTGATGCACACACACACACACGCACGCACGCACACACATATACATGTTTTCAGACAAGAACAGTATTTCAAGTAAATTCAGATTAATATAATAGGTCGTCTAAAAAGTGAAGTTGTTAATACACTTTTATTTGATAGTCGGCCAAACAGTGAAGTTGTTAATACACTTGTATTTGATGGTCGGCCAAACAGTGAAGTTATTAGTACACTTGTATTTGATGGTCGACCAAACAGTGAAGTTGTTAGTACACTTGTATTTGATGGTCGGCCAAACAGTGAAGTTGTTAGTACACTTGTATTTGATGGTCGGCCAAACAGTGAAGTTGTTAGTACACTTGTATTTGATGGTCGGCCAAACAGTGAAGTTGTTAGTACACTTGTATTTGATGGTCGGCCAAACAGTGAAGTTGTTAGTACACTTGTACCACTGATGGTGGTAATTGTTTATTTTGTCAGCTCCAGCCAGAGTTATCTAGGGCGCAGAAATGGGTACCTGGTCTGTTCTGGAGATAAGGAAGGAAAGGCAACCAAGTATGAACATCACCCTGTCCTCACTTGTCAGAGGATGAGTGTAATAATGACAGTGATAAACCTGATGATAGTGGGTCGGAATCTGATGTTCATTTTGGGAATGATACAAGGCGCCTGGCGCTTGAGAACCGCTGCATTCAAAATTATGGGACGCTGGAGCCACATGGGTTAAACTCGCTGTTTAGCTACACTTAACATTCTCTTCAATCATTATAGTACCTCTCCACTAAGTCCACCCCTTCTTACTTTTCAAACTTCCTCACAACATCACTCTGCAGCCCCTCTTCCCCAATCATCTGTTTCAACTTCTCCTAGCTAGGTCAATATTGTATCACTCTCTCTCCCCTCCCCGGTTCCCCATCCACCACCCCCAGTTACAACCCACCGACCACATATCACAGGTCTCTGTTTAAACAGTCTCCACGTTCTACTAAATCTATTCCTGACACACACCGCCGGACAAGTCACATCTTACAATTTACAGCTAAGTACTCTCTTAAAAAAATTTTTTTAAATAGCATTCATGTGAATCTATACTTTATCTCCTCTCTCTATTTCTTCGTCCTGTATGTTTTTGTATGATTAAGGCTCACGCCGAAACGTCACAACTTTGTAATCTTAAAGTAATAAACCTGCTCCTAGTTTTTTCCTAGTTTATACATTCTAAAATCTGATGTGGATGTGTGATGAGTTTTTACATAAGTGGAGGAGAGAAAGGAGAAAAATGGCAATAAAATACTGCGAGAAGAGCACAAAGTGATGAAAGAAAACAACTGGGGATATCAGGAAACCAGGCCATCAAAAAGGAATAACAGAAAGTCTCAAGAAGACATATAACAAAACATGTAACAGCAGAACTGTATAACAGCTTGACGGCATGTTTAATATAGAACTGATAGTTACGAATTTTTCACACTTGATGTTATGTCCCAGAAACTCTAATCACGATGCTCTTTATAGCCTCTGCAGTGAAGATGTTGAAATATAAGGACGATGTGGCATGATGAAGGTGATGGTAGCAACAGCTATTGTTTTGTAAAGCCTGAATGAAACTAAAGAACAGGAAGGGTGTGTGACATCTTTATCAGAAAGGAAAGGTGTGTGACATCTTTATCAGAAAAGAAGGGTGTGTGGCAGCATTATCAGAAAGGAAGGGTGTGTGACAGCTTTATCAGAAAGGAAGGGTGTGTGGCAGCTTTATCAGAAAGGAAGGGTGTGTGGCAGCTTTGTCAGAAAGGAAGGATGTGTGGCAGCTTTATCAGAAAGGAATGGTGTGTGGCAGCTTTATCAGAAAGCAGTGGTGTGTGGCATCTTTATCAGAAAGGAAGGGTGTGTGGCAGCTTTATCAGAAAGGAAGGGTGTGTGGCATCTTTATCAGAAAGGAAGGGTGTGTGACATCTTTATCAGAAAGGAAGGGTGTGTGACAGCTTTATCAGAAGGGAATGGTGTGTGGCAGCTTTATCAGAAAGGAATGGTGTGTGGCAGCTTTATCAGAAAGGAATGGTGTGTGGCATATTTATCAGAAAGGAAGGGTGTGTGGCAGCTTTGTCAGAAAGGAATTGTGTGTGGCAGCTTTATCAGAAAGGAAGGGTGTGTGGCATCTTTATCAGAAAGGAAGAGTGTGTGGCATCTTTATCAGAAAGGAAGGGTGTGTGGCAGCTTTATCAGAAAGGAAGGGTGTGTGGCATCTTTATCAGAAAGGAAGGGTGTGTGACATCTTTATCAGAAAGGAAGGGTGTGTGACAGCTTTATCAGAAGGGAATGGTGTGTGGCAGCTTTATCAGAAAGGAATGGTGTGTGGCATCTTTATCAGAAAGGAAGGGTGTGTGAGGCATCTTTATCAGAAAGGAAGGGTGTGTGACAGCTTTGTCAGAAAGGAATTGTGTGTGGCAGCTTTATCAGAAAGGAAGGGTGTGTGGCATCTTTATCAGAAAGGAAGAGTGTGTGGCATCTTTATCAGAAAGGAATGCTGTGTGGCATCTTTATCAGAAAGGAAGGGTGTGTGGCAGCTTCATCAGAAAGGAAGGGTGTGTGACATCTTTATCAGAAAGGAATGGTGTGTGGCATCTTTATCAGAAAGGAAGGGTGTGTGGCATCTTTATCAGAAAGGAATGGTGTGTGACATCTTTATCAGAAAGGAAGGGTGTGTGACATCTTTATCAGAAAGGAAGGGTGTGTGGCATCTTTATCAGAAAGGAAGGATGTGTGGCAGCTTCATCAGAAAGGAAGGGTGTGTGGCATCTGTATCAGAAAGGAATGGTGTGTGGCATCTTTATCAGAAAGGAAGAGTGTGTGTGGCATCTTTATCAGAAAGGAAGGGTGTGTGGCATCTTTATCAGAAAGGAAGGGTGTGTGGCATCTTTATCAAAAAGGAAGGGGGTGTGTGTGGCATCTTTATCAGAAAGGAAGGGTGTGTGTGGCATCTTTATCAGAAAGGAAGAGTGTGTGGCAGCTTTATCAGATTCCACTAGCATGGGGACTACAGCAAGATATGTCTCGTCATCCAGCCTGGGAGGTAGAAGATGATTTTTGTGGGCTATGCTTGGTCGACCCTGACACCAGCAGTAATCCTACAGTCTGACTGTGCTAACTAGCGTGGCATCTTCACCCCATGACACACTTGGTGTAAACAGAGAAAAAAGTAAAATTCCCGTTTCCATGTCATTTTAAGACATATTGGGTATTTCCAAGACCTGCGGCCGTGTGATGTTGTCGGTATCATGGCTTGGCGCGCTGCTCCCCAAACTTTTATGGTACTCAATTTTAGAGACTGTGGAACCCCTGGGCCTTTGTTGTGTGTAACATGAAAAAAAATTCCGACCTCTGGGACTTGAACCCAGTACCACAGATTAGTAGGTCGAGCTTGATGTAAAGAGAGCAGAATAACTACCTGTAGTATGACGAAGATGGCTGCAAGACATCGTTGACGATCTGCAAATGGATGCAGCAGCAGCAGGCCATCTTGGTCACAACCGAGAGGCCTACACGAGTGCTGTTTGGGAGGCACAGTTCCGCAAGGGACATGCAAATGAATGAGTATGACGTAGTTCTCAGGTAAATAAACTAGAAGTGGTCGAGACCCTACTTATTGTGACACTTCCAACAGACAGATTTAAGTGTCCTCCAGTCTGGCTGACAGGATACTGTAAGCAACCTCTTTCTTTGATCTGCTCCAAGAACTGGAACAGACCGCTGTAACCGGCTCATAACCCAGCTCTGTGATGTTTTTCTTCAAGATCTTCACATGGTCGAATGTGAAGAAGTGAGAATGTTGGTTGTGACGTAGAGGTGCTAGTAACCCAGTGATGTGCTTGTCTGCAGGTTCCTGTTTGCCTCGCAAGTTAGGAAAGATCTTCTCCGGGGAGAACTGCGATGTTCGGACAACACCGCTGCTCTGCTGGCCTCTTACATTGTCCAGGGTGAGCTCGGAGACTTTGACATCGACGAGTACCGAGACACTACCTACCTGGCTGCCTTCAAGTTTGTGCCGGAACACTTGCAAACACAGGAGTTCATCAACAAGGTCATGGATTACCATAAGCAGCACATGTAAGTACTGTGTTTTGTACTACCATAAGCAGCACATGTAAGTATTGTACTACCATAAGCAGCACATGTAAGTATTGTACTACCATAAGCAGCACATGTAAGTATTGTACTACCATAAGCAGCACATGTAAGTACTGTGTTTTGTACTACCATAAGCAGCACATGTAAGTTTTGTACTACCATAAGCAGCACATGTAAGTATTGTACTACCATAAGCAGCACATGTAAGTTTTGTACTACCATAAGCAGCACATGTAAGTATTGTACTACCATAAGCACACATGTAAGTTTTGTACTACCATAAGCAGCACATGTAAGTATTGTACTACCATAAGCAGCACATGTAAGTTTTGTACTACCATAAGCAGCACATGTAAGTATTGTACTACCATAAGCAGCACATGTAAGTTTTGTACTACCATAAGCAGCACATGTAAGTTTTGTACTACCATAAGCAGCACATGTAAGTTTTGTACTATCATAAGCAGCACATGTAAGTATTGTACTACCATAAGCAGCACATGTAAGTATTGTACTATCATAAGCAGCACATGTAAGTTTTGTACTACCATAAGCAGCACATGTAAGTTTTGTACTACCATAAGCAGCACATGTAAGTTTTGTACTACCATAAGCAGCACATGTAAGTACTGTGTTTTGTACTACCATAAGCAGCACATGTAAGTTTTGGATTACCATAAGCAGCACATGTAAGTACTGTGTTTTGTACTACCATAAGCAGCACATGTAAGTATTGTACTATCATAAGCAGCACATGTAAGTATTGTACTACCATAAGCAGCACATGTAAGTATTGTACTACCATAAGCAGCACATGTAAGTACTGTGTTTTGTACTACCATAAGCAGCACATGTAAGTTTTGTACTACCATAAGCAGCACATGTAAGTATTGTACTACCATAAGCAGCACATGTAAGTTTTGTACTACCATAAGCAGCACATGTAAGTATTGTACTACCATAAGCAGCACATGTAAGTTTTGTACTACCATAAGCAGCACATGTAAGTATTGTACTACCATAAGCAGCACATGTAAGTTTTGTACTACCATAAGCAGCACATGTAAGTATTGTACTACCATAAGCAGCACATGTAAGTTTTGTACTACCATAAGCAGCACATGTAAGTTTTGTACTACCATAAGCAGCACATGTAAGTTTTGTACTACCATAAGCAGCACATGTAAGTATTGTACTACCATAAGCAGCACATGTAAGTATTGTACTACCATAAGCAGCACATGTAAGTTTTGTACTACCATAAGCAGCACATGTAAGTTTTGTACTACCATAAGCAGCACATGTAAGTTTTGTACTACCATAAGCAGCACATGTAAGTACTGTGTTTTGTACTACCATAAGCAGCACATGTAAGTTTTGTACTACCATAAGCAGCACATGTAAGTACTGTGTTTTGTACTACCATAAGCAGCACATGTAAGTTTTGTACTACCATAAGCAGCACATGTAAGTTTTGTACTACCATAAGCAGCACATGTAAGTTTTGTACTACCATAAGCAGCACATGTAAGTTTTGTACTACCATAAGCAGCACATGTAAGTTTTGTACTACCATAAGCAGCACATGTAAGTTTTGTACTACCATAAGCAGCACATGTAAGTTTTGTACTACCATAAGCAGCACATGTAAGTACTGTGTTTTGTATGGGCGGACACTGGTAAGGAAAAAAACAAACTACAATAGCATTTCATAAAGTTTTGTGCTGAGAGTCTGTTATGAAGAACCAAGATAAGGACATGCATCTTCCACGGCTCTGTCTGGAGCTTTGGGCACAGATTTCTCTTTTCAGACCTTTGGAAAGCTACCTCAGTCCTTTCAGGATTGTCCCTGTATACATCCTTCTCTCACTTATTTTCTTTGAGTCTTCTCTTGTGTAAGACAAATAGGGTCGAGATATACTCATTCCCAGTGCTAGAAATTTACATTTCTCTTGGACGAGGCTGCTAGAATGTGAAGATACTCATTCCTAGTATAAATATTTATATTTCTCTTGGGCGAGGCTACTAGAATGTGAAGATAATCATTCCTAGTATAAATATTTATATTTCTCTTGGGCGAGGCTACTAGAATGTGAAGATACTCATTCCTAGTATAAATATTTATATTTCTCTTGGATGAGCTACTAGAATGTGAAGATACTCATTCCTAGTATAAATATTTATATTTCTCTTGAACGAGGCTACTAGAATGTAAAGATACTCATTCTTAGTAAAAATATTTATATTTCTCTTGGACGAGGCTACCAGATTGCGAATATACTCATTCCTAGTATAAATATTTATATTTCTCTTGGTCGAGGCTACTAGAATGTGAAGATACTCATTCCTAGTATAAATATTTGTATTTTTCTTGGGCGAGGCTACTAGAATGTGAAGATACTCATTCCTAGTATAAATGTTTGTATTTTTCTTGGGCGAGGCTACTAGAATGTGAAGATACTCATTCCTAGTATAAATATTTGTATTTCTCTTGGGCGAGGCTACTAGAATGTGAAGATACTCATTCCTAGTATAAATATTTGTATTTTTCTTGGGCGAGGCTACTAGAATGTGAAGATACTCATTCCTAGTGTAGAGATTTTTTTTTACATTATCTTCTACTCTTTTTTTTCTAATCTTCTCTTCCTTTTTTTCTTCTGATCTTCCATTCTCTGTTTTGTTTTGTTTTGTTCTGACCTTCCATTCTCTGTGTTTTGTTCTGACCTTCCATTCTCTCTGTTTTGTTCTGACCTTCCATTCTCTCTGTTTTGTTCTGACCTTCCATTCTCTCTGTTTTGTTCTGACCTTCCATTCTCTCTGTTTTGTTCTGATCTTCCATTCTCTCTGTTTTGTTCTGATCTTCCATTCTCTCTCTCCTCACTCAAATATTCTTCATCTCTCTCTCTCTCTCTCTGTCTCTCTCTGTGTCTCATCGTCTGCCACCTCTTCCCCTTCACAGATTTCCTTAGAAACAGCGCTGTCCTCATTATTTCTGTCTGACATAGCATCATCTTCATGCTCCAGACATTCTCAATACTTCATACTCTCTCCCCCCTGCGTCAGGTGCGTCACTTTTCTCAGCTCCCCCCCACCCCACCCCACGCCTGTAGCACCTCGCGTCTCGTCTCCATATAATCTCTGTCCCATTCATTACCGAAGCCAGAGTTTGTGTTGGCTGATCCCCTGTAAGCTTCTTTGTTGTCTTGAAGGTTGTAAATGTCCAGGCTCCCGTCCTCCGCCTCTTACAGCACTGTCCACAGAGAAGTACAGGTAGGACGGAATGTCAGAAGAGGCAGCCATGAGCTAGTAGACATGTAAAACAAACATTAACAAACCAATATTTCGGCTGTGTGCCTTTATCAAGACCGATGGAAATAACGAAACAGCAAATACACACACACACGCACACACAGAGATTGATTGATTGATTGATCTTTATTTCAAAAGTGTTAAGAATTGGGCACGCAGGCCCGTCTGACATTCTGTCCTTTATCATACATCTTTCACTCTATTCCAGACATTCTACAAATATGCTGTTCATGTAACAAACATAATTAACATTGAAGCTGAGAGACATAAAATAAAACATTTACATTTCGCTCTTATCCATTCACTCAGTACAGAAGTAACTACATACATATATAAATGACTGTCTACTAAACAGAAATTTCGGGACTATTCAGAATAAACAATTAACTGCATTCGATGTCTGTAAGAGCAGTTTAAGATAACTTTTAAGTTTTATGATTCTTGGAGGCATGTAGTCGACATCAAATAGATACTGGGAAAGTTTGTAGTTGTAGGAAGGAGTATAATTTATATTTTTTTATACATGATGGGAAGGTATTCCAAAGATGAGCAGCAGAATAACTAAAGCTTTTCTTGTAAAGATCAACTCTAGGTTTTGGAAGACATATGTTGTTCAAGCATTGGCTGCACTTTGGGCTAAATTTAAACAGGTTCCATAGATACGGCGGGGCATGCCGTGAAAGAATTTGATGTACTAACTTGGCTTTGTTGAAGAAGAACCTGTTCTTAAGAGGCAGTATTTTGATGCGTTTGTGCTGGTTAGTTGTTTGTGCTTGATCTTTGTCACTAATAAGCTTTGTTGCTCGCTTTTGGAGTGAGCAAAGCCTCTTTGTATTTGACACTGACCAACCATCCCGGACTGTTGAGCAATGTGTTTGTATATGTGATATGTAGTATGTCCTCCTTGTGAGGATCAATGAAGTGCTTAATTTTGGCTAACTGGTATACTTTTTGTGCTGTGAACTTTGTTAGAACTTGCGCATGAGAGTTCCAGGTCAGATGTTGGTCAATAATAAGGCCAAGTGTTTTGTGGGCGCTAAAGTTTTCTGTTTGTGATGTTTCCGTTCTGAGCCGAAGTGTTGTTTTTGTTGCGTTTTGTAGTTTCTGTCTTGTTGTTATGAGCATTGATTTTGTTGTATCGGTGTTTATAATCATGCCATTGTTTTTGCTCCATATAATTAAATTGTATAACTGGACCTGTAGAGTTGATTCTTTGTTAATACAATTGTGGTCACTGGTGTAGACTGTGCAATGGTCGGCAGAAAGGTCACAAGAAGAGTATTTAAGATGAAATGGAAGATCACTGATATAGATATCAATGAGCAACGGGCCTAGAATAGAACCTTGCAGAACACCAGTGTCAACTGTAGCAGAATTTGATAGAGAATTGTTGAAGAATACTACCTGTTGTCTGTCTGAAAGAAACGATGCAATTAATTTTATTAGGTCAGGGTGCAATTTATAAGTCTTTATTTTTCTTATAAGAATATCGTGGTCAGTCATATGAAATGCCTTTTTAAAGTCGACAAAGATGGCACCACATAATCTGTCGTCATTTATGTTTACTAACCAGTTTTCTGTCATTTTGGTAAGAGCTGTGTGGCAGGAATGATTGGGTCTAAAGTCTGACTGACTGTCTATGAGTAAATTGTTCTCTTGCATGTGTCGTAGAGTTATTTTGTGTTATGTGTTTTGTTTTTGGAGTGGTTTTGATAATGACGATAATATGGATATTGGTCTATAGTTGGTAAGATTGTTGGATGAGCCATATTTAAAGCTAGGATACACCTTAGCAGTTTTAAAAGCCTCATGGAAATAACGTTTTGCAATGCACTGATTGTAAATATATGTTAGTGTATGTGAAATGACAGGTGCAGCATGACGTAAGATCTTATTACTAATATCATCAAGCCCAGCTGTATTGTTATTTTTTAAGGTTAAGAGATAACTATGAACTTCACTGACTGTTAAGAATGGAATGTGTAACTTGTTTAAAACCAGTACATCTGCTGTCCAGGAATGTTTGTAGTTCATGTAAGTCGCATACAGGAACTGATATTGATGATTTAAGAACGTTGATTTCTTCTCTGAAATGAGCACTGATATGTGCGCTAGTGCATGCACGATTGATGGCTTGAAAATCAAATTCTTTTCTTTTATTTGATAGGGTATTTATGGCTTTCCAAATTGATTTACTGTCTGATTTATTCTGTACTAGATTCATAAAGTAATTTTTTCTCTTATCTTATTAAGTATTGAACTTTGTTTCTGAGTGAACGGTAGGTCATAAAGTCCTTGATTTTGTGCGCCCGGTCACGTTCTTTCATGGATTGTAATATTTCAGGTGTTATCCAAGGTGACTTCGTCTGGTGTTTTACTCTCACCTCTTTCATGAGGACATGTTTGTCTAATATATCTCTGAAGATCTTTAGCCAATATTCTATTGCCTCATCAGGGTCAGTTAGTTGGTACACGTGTGTTAGTGAAGATGCTTGCAAATCATTAAGGAATAATTCTAGGTTAAATTTTTGGAAGCTTCTAAATTTCATACTGGTGTGATTGTGTTTAGGAAGTCTATACCCCTTTCTTGTCCACGTACAGCAGACTGGGTAATGTTCACTTAACGTAGTATGAAGGGTGTTACATTCAATGATGTTTTCTGGGTGGGCTACGTATATATGATCTAATAATGTGGATGATACTTCTGTTACTGTAGTAGGTTTAGAGACAATTTGGCAAAAATTGTAGGATAATATAATATTGCTTCAAATTGGATTTGATATGTTGAAATCCCCAAGCATGATAATATCTTTGAACTTAAATGTTGAAACCTCATCCATCATAGTCGTGAAGTGATCATACCACAGGGATGATACATTTGGATTACGATACAAAAGTCCAGAGAGAGAGAGAGAGACAGAGAGAGAGAGAGCTGTCAGAGATTCTGTTGGTTTGAACCTGAAGAAAGAAAAGCATTTGCTTGACGTCCTAACCAAGATTTATTCTCATCTCATTGCCTCTTTTCCTATTCTTTCTAATCTTTACTTCTTTCTGTGTTTTTTTCAGTTGTAAAACACCACCATACACCCGTGACTATCTCTACTCTACTAAAACCATCAAAGCTCTGACTATTTCTAGTAAAACTAGATAGTGTGTATTCTCTTAGTTGATGTTGTTAAATGTGTGAGTATTAGGTGCAGGCTAAAGTTCGTTAAATAAGGAATAACCAGGCTTGCGTACAGCAGTGTCCCATGGTTATTTGCTAGTGGCTAGGGGCTTGCTTGGAGTCTGTGGTTCAAGGTCGTGGTAATTCTCTTACTGTTATCTTTCTGTCATGTCTTAAGCGCCCTGCATGTTTCTAGGCCAAGCATTCAAGCTACTCTCACTCTGTTGTTCAGGTTCTATCGTACGAAGTTTTAGCTTGTGAGTCTAGTACACGATGTTGAATGTTTGCAGCAAGTGAAAGTTGCCAGATGATGAGTTCAGTACCAGGCACCTGCATGTCTCATCCTTTGGAGTTTTAGATGATGAGCTCAGTACCAGGCACCTGCATGTCTCATCCTTTAGAGTTTTAGATGATGAGCTCAGTACCAGGCACCTGCATGTCTCATCCTGTAGAGTTTCAGATGATGAGCTCAGTATCCAGGGCACCCGCATGTCTCATCCTGTAGAGTTTTAGATGATGAGCTCAGTATCGAGGGCACCTGCATGTCTCATCCTGTAGAGTTTTAGATGATGATCTCATTATCCAGGGCACCCGCATGTCTCATCCTGTAGAGTTTTAGATGATGAGCTCAGTATCCAGGGCACCTGCATGTCTCATCCTGTAAAGTTGGTTCGCTCGTGGACAGTTTGGTGTTTTCTCGTAAATAGTTGTTCTGTTCGATTGTACCTGAACTTATATTTCTGGCTCGAACATTCTTACCGTGCATATGTTTACCTGTTTCCTTTGCTGGTCGGACTTGTTAGTAATTCGTTGCTTTCTATGCATGTCTTTTGTCCATGTATCCAGTAACATGGTCCTAAGCTGAACATCTGGCGACGTGTAGTATCTGTCGATTTGTCCATGTATCCAGTAACATGATCCTAAGCTGAACATCAGGCGACGTGTAATATCTGTCGATTTGTCCATGTATCCAGTAACATGGTCCTAAGCTGAACATTATATAATGTGTAATATCTGTCGTTTTCAGCAGTCCACTTCTAGTCCATACTTTCACTACATCCAGCTTCTGTCAGTTTTCTTTCTTGTGATACTTTCACTACACCCAGCTTCTGCCAGTTTTCTTTCTTGTAATACTTTCACTACATTTAGTTTCTGCCAGTTTTATTTCTTATGATACGTTCATCACGTCCAGCTTCTGTCAGTTTTCTTTCTAGTGATACGTTCACTACATCCAGCTTCTGTCAATTTTCTTTCTAGTGATACGTTCACTACGTCCAGGTTCTGTCAGTTTTCTTTCTAAGGATACGTTCGCTGCGTCCAGCTTCTGTCAGTTTTCTTTCTAAGGATATTTTCACTACATCCAGCTTCTATCAGTTTCCTTTCTAAGGATACGTTCGCTACCTCTAGCTTCTGACAGTTTTCTTTCTTGTGATATGTTCACTACATCCAGCTTCCGTCAGATTTCTTTCTTATGATATGGCCGATACACCCAGCTACCGTAACTTTTCTTTTCAGTAGTACCCTCTCTTCATCCAGCATGTGAATACACTATCACCTGACAGCAAATATGTGTGAGTTGTTTAGGGAAGTCGCCAGACAGAAACTTGCTCAACCTTTATATACAAATATATATACAATAGAAAATTGTTTTTTCAAGTTCGGCCATTATTTCTTGCACATCGGTGTAGCTGAAATCGGTCTTCTGTGACATGATCTGTCGCCAGTTCATGTTAGTCTTAATAGCTGACAGGAAAGTTCTCGAGGAGAAGCGCTTCAGACATCCTTGTATCTCAGCTTGAGTATGATTGTATCTCAGCCTGAGTATGATTGTATCTCAGCCTGAGTATGGTATCTAAGCTTGAATGTCATTGTATCTCAGCTTGAGTATCATTTTGTCTCAGCTTGAGTATCATTTTGTCTCATCTTGGGTATCATTGTGTCTCATCCTGAGTATCATTTAGTCTCAGCTTGAGTGTCAGTGTATCTCCGCTTGAGTGTCAGTGTATCTCAGCTTGAGTGTCAGTGTATCTCACCTTGAGTATCATTGTGTTTCAGCTTGAGTATCATTTTGTCTCAGCTTGTGTATCATTTTGTCTCAGCTTGAGTATCATTTTGTCTCGGCTTGAATATCATTTTGTCTCAGCTTGTGTATCATTAAAGTCACTAAAGAAAGTCACTAAAGTCTGTCATTAATAGATTATCACTAAAGTCACTAAAGAATCTGTGGAGAGGAACAGACAAAACTACAAAAATAAGATTTTTAAGGGCATGCATCTTTCCCATCGCAACATATGCCTGTGAGATCTGGACACTTAAAAAAACAGCTGAGAAACACATAAATGCCTTTAAATGCTACAGAAGAATTCCTCAAATATCATGGACACAAAAAATAACAAGTATATCCATACTACAAGAACTTAATATTGAAGAAGGCTGGCTAGTAAAGAGGATTAAACAGAGAAAACTTAAATATTTTGGACTTATTAAACGTCATGATAATCTAGAGAAGACCGTCTTGGAAGGGTACATAATGGGAAAAAAGAAAGATAGTAAGACCAAGGCAGAGATGGCTGCAAGACAACGTTGATGATCTGCAAATGACTGCATCAGCAGCAGGTCATTATGCTCACAAACGAGAGGCCTACAGGAGTGCTGTTAGGGAGGCAAAGTTCCGCAAGGGACATGCAAATGAATGAATGAATGTGTATCATTTTGTCTCAACTTGTGTATCGTTGTGTCTCAGCTTGAGTATCATTTCCTCTCAGCTTGAGTATCATTTTGTCTCAGCTTGAGTATCGTTGTATCTCAGCTTGAGTATCAAAGTTTCTCAGCTTGAGTATCAAAGTATCTCAGCTTGAGTATCAAAGTATCTCAGCTTGAGTATCCAAGTGTCTCAGCTTGAGTATCATTTTGTCACAGCTTGACTATCGTTGTATCTCAGCTTGAGTATCGTTGTATCTCAGCTTGAGTATCGTTGTATCTCAACTCTAGTATCAAAGTATCTTAGCTTGAGTATCCAAGTATCTCAGCTTGAGTATCATTTTATCTCAGCTTGAGTATCATTGTATCTCAACTTGTGTCTGTGTCATGGTCGCCGCCTTCCTTGTTAAATTTCCCCATTGAATATTTGAATGCTGATGTTTGGGGAGCACAGAGTGCAGGGACGGCACAACCAGGGACAGCGGATATTTGTTGTTGTGTAAGCTAATGCTCCCAAGCAAACTAAGAAAGTTTGTGTAAACCTCGCTGGAGGTTCGTGCAGTGCTCGCGGGCACACACAGCAGAGCTACAACACTGAGATAAGGGCGGGAAGAGGAAGGGGAATGGACAGGAGAAATAAGAAAGCATTTTCAAAGTGAACTGGACGCGAGAAAAGTATACAGAACTTGCTGTAGTCAAGTTTTTCTTGAGAGTAAACATTTTAGAAATGTCTACTGCAGGAGCTATATCAAGAGAGATATCATGAGAATTAAACAAATACATTCTTAGTGCGTTTGTTACATATGAGAGAGAGAGAGAGTGTGTGTGGGTGAATGAGTGAGAGAGAGTGAGTGAATGAGTAAGAGAGAGCGAGTGGGAGAAATTGAGAAGGTGAGAGAAAAAAAATGAGAATGAGTGAAAGAGGGAGAGAGAGAGAGAGTGAGTGAGCATGTGTGTGTGTGAGAGAGAGAATGAGAAAGAGAGAAAAAGAGAGTGAATGAGAGAAAATAAGAAAGAGCGACAGAAGAAGAATGAGAGGGATAGAGAGAGAGAGTGAAGGAGAGAGAGAAAGAATGAGAGAGAGTGTGTCTGTAGGAGAGAAAGAGAGGAGAGAATGAGAACGTGTGTGTATGAGAACGCAGGGAAGAATGACAGTATTTGTGTGTGTGTGTGTGTGTGTAAGATAGAGAGAATGAGAACGTGTGTGTGTGTATGAGAGCGCAGGGAAGAATGACAGAGTGTGTGTGTGTGTGTGTGTGTGTGTGTGTGTGTGCGCGCGCGCGCGCGCGCGTGCGTGCGTGCGTGCGTGCGTGCGTGCGTGCGTGCGTGCGTGCGTGCGTGTGTGTGAGTGAGTGAGTGATAGAGAGAATGAGAACGTGTGTGTGTATGAGAGCGCAGGGAAGAATGACAGTGTTTGTGTATGTGTGTGAGAGAGAGAATGTTGAAAGCCAGGAAAGACCTTGTCAATCAACATGAACATGTAAGCTTTACCCAGATCTTTATTTTCAAGAAAAAACAAACATGATAAAAGCGCTCTATTCAGCCAGTGCCGGTCTGACGTCCAGACCTCTACGTTAAGCGGAGATCAGAATAACCACTACACACAGTTACGCCAGCTGAAGTTCTTGGAAATATTACAGAATCTTCAACAAACACCTACATAGAAGTATTTCATTTCTTTGAAAATCTGCCGAGAGAGAGAGAGAGAGAGAGAGAGAGAGAGAGGAGTAAATTTTACAACACAAAACAATTTTTTAAAAAACGAAGACCAATACCTTATATAAATGCTTCTTGAATTATGATGTTTCTACTTGCGATATTACCACTTTACAGTGGTGGTTCGAAAGCCATACGCTATCTTTGGAAACTACTTCAAATTATGAATTTTTATATTCTCCCGGACTTCATTCATTCATTCATTCATTCATTTGCATGTCCCTTGCGAAACTTTGCCTCCCTAACAGCACTCCTGTAGGCCTCTCGTTTGTGAGCAAGATGGCCTGCTGCTGATGCATCCATTTGCAGATCATCAACGATGTCTTGCAGCCATCTTCGCCTTGGTCTTCCTCTCTTTCTTTTTCCCATTATGTACCCTTCCAAGACGGTCTTCTCCAGATTATCATGACGTTTAATGTGTCCAAAATATTTAAGACTGTTCTCCTGGACTAGAGACACGATAATGTCACTCTCAACTTTGATGGCAGATATTGTTAACAGTTTCACAAAAATTTCGTCTTCTACGTATTGTTTTCTACATTACAAAAATTCATATTGCTTCATTTCTGGCGTGCTGCATGATCAAAGAAAGTAAGGAATAATTCCAAGATGTACGTGAACAAGTATTTACATTGAGAGCTCTGTACTGACCGTTTAGTTTACACGTATTCGTTGACGCATGCGTAATAATCCTAGCTTGCTTTAACCAATCGCGGCAAGGACTGAGTCAGTATTGCCAGTTTGTATTACTGTAAAGAACTGAAACATTTATTCGTAGATTGAGAAAAGGCCAAGTGGGAAAGATCTGCTTTTTTTTTTTTGCTGTCATTTTTTTTTCTTTTGAATGGACCAAAAAATTGTCCAGGTTCGATTTAGAATTATCTAGATTTATAGCTGTCATCTAAATTGACTGTTTTCATTATCTGGGTTGGACCAAAGATCTAGATTTAAGAAGAAAAAAAGTCAATATTGGCAACCGTGCTGGCAGTCATCCCATGCAATGAGGAGGGTAAACAACCCAGATATAAGTGTAGGCTGTGCTGTGAGCACGTTTAAGCGAGGTTTCCCTGAGCTGTGATGTTCCCTAGGTTAAGCGTATTAAAGGCATCATCTGTTTACGGTGCTCCAGCCGGACGTAACTCCATCTTAAGTCTGAAATAGTAATATGACAAGTTCAAGATATGTAACATAACGGGTTTTTTTTTTGCAGGGGTGGGGGTGGAGCGTTCATCGAAGCCTTGCTGGTGTAAAACTACAACGGTTGATGGTGATGATTATCAGTGGTAGAAGTCTTGTCAGTTTCAGAAAGAGAATATGGTACATTTACTGCCGGACCTTGTTCATTATCATCTGTAACCAAGAGGCCACAACCACCGGACAGTAAAACCAGTAGGCAGTTGGTCAGCTAAGTTCCTACATGTGTGCCAGGACGAGCCGGGACGTTGGCTGTTTAGTGTTTTACCTAAGACGGATGATGGTATAAACACATTCAGTGCGAGCGGGTGAAGGCGCTTGACTCTCACATATTTCTTCTGTGTGCCTTTTTTAGGGGTCTGTGCTGGTAGTCGGGTTCTTCGTGTTCTTTCATGATTGTCGGTTGTTACTTAGCTCTTGTACTGGGCTGTCACTTGTTACTTGCCTCACGGAGTGGGCTGTTAGTTGTTACTCAGCTAACAGAGTGGGCTGTTAGTTGTTACTCAGCTAACGGAGTGGGCTGTTAATTATTACTCAGCTAACAGAGTGGGCTGCTGGTTGTTACTCAGCTAACGAATTGGCTGTTAGTTGTTACTCAGCTAACGGAGCGGGCTGTAGGTTGTTACTTAAGTCATGTAGTGGGCTGTCTGTTGCTACTTAGCTCTTGTACTGGGCTGTTAGTTGTTACTCAGCTAACAGAGTGGGCTGTTAGTTGCTACTCAGCTAACGGAATGGGCTGTTGGTTGTTACTTAATTCATGTATTCAGCTGTTGGTTGTTACTTAGCTCTTGTACAGGGCTGTCTCTCGTTACTTACCTTTTGTACTGGGCTGTTAGTTGTTATGTAGCTCTTGTACTGGGCTATTAAGTGTTACTTAGCTCTTGTACTGGGCTGTTTGTTGTTACTTAGCTCTTGTACTGGGCTGTCACTTGTTACTTAGCTCTTGTACTGGGCTGTCACTTGTTACTTAGCTCTTGTACATGGCTGTTAGTTGTTACTTAGCTCTTGTACTGGGCTGTTAGCTGTCACTTAGCCCTTGTACTGGGCTGTCTGTTGTTACTTAGCTCTTGTACTGGGCTGTCAGTTGTTACTTAAATCTTGTATTGGGCTGTTAGCTGTCACTTAGCCCTTGTACTGGGCTGTCTGTTGTCACTTAGCTCTTTTACTGGGATGTTAGTTGTTACTTAGTTCTTGTACTGGACTGTTTGTTGTTACTTAGCTCTTCTACTGGACTGTCAGTTGTTACTTAGCTCTTGTACTGGGCTGTTAATTGTTACTTAGCTCTTGTACTAGGCTGTTAGTTGTTACTTAGCTCATGTACTGGGCTGTTAATTGTTACCTAGCTCTTGTACTGGGCTGTTAATTGTTACCTAGCTCTTGTACTGGGCTGTTAGTTGTTACTTAACTCATGTATTGCACTGTTGATTGTTACTTTTTTCATGTAATGGGGTACATTCAAATTCTGTGCTACTTAGGCCAGATTGGGGTATTAAGCATAGAAGAAGAACTTAAACTAAACTAACTAAATTCTAAATCTAATAATAAAACCACACGAAAATATAGGATGAGGAAATTGAACATGGTTGAGGCAAACTACAGTCAGAGAACATATTTGAACATGATTGAGGCAAACTACAGTCAGAGAACATATTTGAACATGATTGAGGCAAGCTGCAGTCAGAGAACATATTTGAACATGATTGAGGCAAGCTGCAGTCAGAGAACATATTTGAACATGATTGAGGCAAGCTGCAGTCAGAGAACATATTTGAACATGATTGAGGCAAGCTGCAGTCAGAGAACATATTTGAACATGATTGAGGCAAGCTGCAGTCAGAGAACATATTTGAACATGATTGAGGCAAGCTGCAGTCAGAGAACATATTTGAACATGATTGAGGCAAGCTGCAGTCAGAGAACATATCTGAACATGATTGAGGCAAGCTACAGTCAGGGAACATATTTGAACATGATTGAGGCAAGCTGCAGTCAGAGAACATATCTGAACATGATTGAGGCAAGCTACAGTCAGGGAACATATTTGACATGATTGTGGTGTGGACATAATGTGAGAGTGGTGACTCTGGGATACGGACCTATACAAAGCGCAGGACTTGGAAGGGAGGGGGGGGGGGCAAGAAATAGTATGAACGTAAGTAATTAAGACCAAGGAGTGGAGTGGCAGATTTCTTAAAGAAGCACAAGGTAATAGTTTAGCAAATGTTTGGAAGCATTATTTCCCTGCAACTACTTAAGCGAAGAGAAGAAGGATCACACAAGGCGAGAGAATCACCAGCACAGAGTCAGCTGAGCAAACTTTGGCAGTTCCTACAGCCCGGTTTCTTCTGTGATCCGTTTTCTAGTTGTATAGACAAAGTGGGGCGTTTGTGGGGCGTTGAATATCTGTCTAGCTGCATGCAGATCATGCATGATGGAATGTATTGTTGGAGACACCGGAACACTTAAGTCAAGGGCTCTCAGCTGCAGTCACCGAAGGCGCTTAAATACCTCAAATTATATAGTGTGTGTGTGGGAAACGGGGGCACTAAACTTAAATACTGGTGCACAAATGTAGCTGTCACTTATGGGGCTGGATTATGGATACACCGTTCTAATTGTGGTGTCCCATTATCTTAACAGTTTTGTTCATCGTCAACATACACATATACAGACGCCGCTGGGCTAGGCCTGAAGTAACCCACAAGTTAAGATCCGGCTGTCAAATGTAGAAGCCAGACGGGCAAATCTTATCAAAGAAAATGTCAGACTCACCTTTTTCTTTTCTCCTCCCCCCTTAAATCGTAATGCTCACTGTATTTAATACAGTCCCATCACTGGAAATGTGCCGGCAGTGCGATGACCTACATATAGTTCTGGCTTGAGAGAAGACACTAGACAACAACTGACTTATACATATAATAAAAAGACTTTATTTTATGAATTATACATATTTTTTTAAAACACGTTTTGCAGAAATATTGTTCATTTATTTTATCTTTATCGTCGTTTGTTTTTTCGTTAATGCTTATCTCTGTTCTATTTAGAAGAGTTTCAGAAGTCTTAGCTGTCTTTTACTAGTAAAGTATTTCCAGTCTTTCATATTGTCACATCTGTACATGTAGTAACTCCGGGAGATATGTTTGTTGTCACATCCATACTGGTAGTAGCTTCGGGAAGCATGTATGTTGTCACATCTGTACTTGTAGCTCCGAGAAGTATGTGTGTTGTCACATCTGTACTTGTAGCTCCGGGAAGCATGTATGTTGTCACATCTGTACTTGTAGCTCCGAGAAGTATGTGTGTTGTCACATCTGTACTTGTAGCTCCGAGAAGTATGTGTGTTGTCACATCTGTACTTGTAGCTCCAGGAAGTATGTGTGTTGTGACATCTGTACATGCTGTATGATGTGTTTTGACCGTTACTAATGCTGTATGATGTGTTTTGATCGTAACTAATGTTGTATGATGTCTTTTGACCGTAACTGACGCTGTGTGATGTGTTTTGATCGTAACTAATGCTGTATTATGTATTTTGACCATAACTAATGCTGTGAGATATGTTTTGATCGTAACTAATGCTGTATGATGTGGTTTGACCGTAACTAATCCTGTATATGTGGTTTGACCGTAACTAATGCTGTATGATGTGGTTTGATCGTAACTAATGCTGTATGATGTGGTTTGACCATAACTAATGCTGTATGATGTGTTTTGACCGTAACTGATTGCTGTGTGATGTGTGTTGATTGTAACTAGTGATGTGTTTTTATTATAACTAATAATGTTACTGTGTTTGATTGTAACTAATGTTGTGTGATGTGTATTGATTGTAACTAATGTTGTGTGATGTGTGTTGATTGTAACTAAAGCTGTATGATGTGTTGATTGTAACTAATGTTGTGTGATGTGTATTGATTGTAACTAATGCTGTGTGATGTGTGTTGATTGTAACTAATGTTGTGTGATACAATAATTGGTGTATAAGTATACAACTATACACTAAACACTGCAGTAAAGCTGTGATACTAGAATGTATAAAATTGGAAAAAAGTAGGAGCAGCTTTATTACTTAACGATTACAAAGTTGTGACGTTTCGGCGTGAGCCTTAATCATACAAAAACATACAGGACAAAGAAATAGAGAGAGGAGATAAAGTATAGATTTACATGAATACTGTAAAAAAAAAAAGGTACTTAGCTGTAAATTGCAAGGTGTGGCTTGTCTGGCGGTGTGTGTCAGGAATGGATCTGGTAGGACGTGGAAATTGTTTAAATAGAGACCTGTGACATGTGGTCGGTGGGTTGTAACTGGGAGTGGTGGATGGGGAACCGGGGAGGGGAGAGAGAGTGACGCACTACTGGCCTAGCTAGGAGAATTTGAAACAGGTGATTGGGGAAGAGGTGTTGCAGTGAAGAGGGGTTGCTGAGAAAATAGCGGGGTTGCAGAGTGATGCTGTGAGGAAGTTTGAAAAGTAAAAAGGGGTGGATTTAGTGGAGAGGTACTATAATGATTGAAGAAGATGATGTTACGTGTAACTAAACAGCGAGTTTAACCCATGTGGTTCCAGCGTCCCATAATTTTGAATGCAGCAGTTCTCAAGTGCCAGGCGGCTTGTGTCATCTGCGTGACATTGTTTAATGGCTGTTACCAGAAAATCAGATTTGCCTCTGTGGTTGGGGCCATTGAAATGATTTGGGACTGGTTTCGAAGCATCCTGGGTGATGTCGTACAGATGTTTTTGCATGCGGTCCCCTAATCTGAGGCCAGTCTCACCGATATATGTTATCCTGCATCTTTTGCACACAATGACATATATCACATTGCGGGACTCGCATGTGAATCCCTCATGAAGAGTGAGGATAGTTTTGGTGATTATTTTCGTTTCCCAAAACTATCCTCACTCTTCATGAGGGATTCACATGCGAGTCCCGCAATGTGATATATGTCATTGTGTGCAAAAGATGCAGGATAACATATATCGGTGAGACTGGCCTCAGATTAGGGGACCGCATGCAAAAACATCTGTACGACATCACCCAGGATGCTTCGAAACCAGTCCCAAATCATTTCAATGGCCCCAACCACAGAGGCAAATCTGATTTTCTGGTAACAGCCATTAAACAATGTCACGCAGATGACACAAGCCGCCTGGCACTTGAGAACTGCTGCATTCAAAATTATGGGACGCTGGAACCACATGGGTTAAACTCGCTGTTTAGTTACACGTAACATCATCTTCTTCAATCATTATAGTACCTCTCCACTAAATCCACCCCTTTTTACTTTTCAAACTTCCTCACAGCATCACTCTGCAACCCCGCTATTTTCTCAGCAACCCCTCTTCACTGCAACACCTCTTCCCCAATCACCTGTTTCAAATTCTCCTAGCTAGGCCAGTAGTGCGTCACTCTCTCTCCCCTCCCCGGTTCCCCATCCACCACTCCCAGTTACAACCCACCGACCACATGTCACAGGTCTCTATTTAAACAATTTCCACGTCCTACCAGATCCATTCCTGACACACACCGCCAGACAAGCCACACCTTGCAATTTACAGCTAAGTACCTTTTTTTTTTTTTACAGTATTCATGTAAATCTATACTTTATCTCCTCTCCCTATTTCTTTGTCCTGTATGTTTTTGTATGATTAAGGCTCACGCCGAAACGTCACAACTTTGTAATCGTTAAGTAATAAAGCTGCTCCTACTTTTTTCCAATTTTATACATTCTAATGTTGTGTGATGTGTGTTGATTGTAACTAATGCTGTGTGATGTGTGTTGATTGTAACTAATGCTGTGTGATGTGTGTTGATTGTAACTAATGTTGTGTGATGTGTGTTGATTGTAACTAATGCTGTGTGATGTGTGTTGATTGTAACTAATGATGTGTGTTGATTGTAACTAATGCTGTATGATGTGTTGATTGTAACTAATGCTGTGTGATGTGTTGATTGTAACTAATGCTGTATGATGTGTGTTGATTGTAACTAATGCTGTATGATGTGTGTTGATTGTAACTAATGCTGTATGATGTGTGTTGATTGTAACTAATGCTGTATGATGTGTGTTGATTGTAACTAATGCTGTATGATGTGTGTTGATTGTAACTAATGATGTGTGTTGATTGTAACTAATGCTGTATGATGTGTATTGATTGTAACTAATGCTGTGTGATGTGGTGTGATCTTAAGTAACGGCATCATGGTGTGAAGTGACAGAAACAACATCTGTCTGCCCACATTTCCGCTTTGTGTGGGGCTGCTAATGGACGTGAAAATCAACTTTTTTTTTTCAAGTTGATGAAAGACAATCAATACTAGCCACAAAACTCAAGTAGAAAGAAGGTAGGAGATAATGGCACCATTATCTGGACGAGAACTGGTAAGATGAGAATGACAAGGAAAACCAAAATGTCAGAGTTGTTTGTTACATGTTACTTTTAATACGCTGATGTTAATGTCAGAGTTGTTTGTTACATGTTACTTTTAATACGCTGATGTTAATATCAGAGTTGTTTGTTACATGTTACTTTTAATACGCTGATGTTAATATCAGAGTTGTTTGTTACATGTTACTTTTAAATGCTGTTGTAAATATGTACCTAGTATAGCACCATTTACCAGCTGTCGTTACTTTTGTCATCAGTTATAAACATAGCAGTACAACACAGTACAGCACTACAGCACAGTAGAACACAGTACAGCAATTTCATATTTGAGAAAGCAAATTATTTCTTCTTTGCTCTTAGCGTTTTGTGTAATTTAAAAGAAAAAAGGTAAAGGTAATCCTGTCATGTCTTAGAGGCACATATTTCAAGGATTCTGTAACTTCCTCCCACCGTCTGTTGCGTGGGCGACCTTTTGTCTCCTCTCTCTCTTTCTCTCTCTCACTTCCCTTCTCCCCCTCTTTCTCTCTCCTTCTTATACACTTCCCTTCTCCCCCCCTCTCTCACATTTCCCTTCTCCCCCTCTCTCTCACACACTTCCCTTCTCCCCCTCTCTCTCACACTTCCATTCTCCCCTTCTCTCACACTTCCCTTCCCCTCTCTCTCACACTTCCCTTCCCCCCCCCCCTTTCTCTCACACTTCTTCTCCCCCTCTGTCTCCTCAAACACTTTCCTTCTTCCCCTCTCTCTCTCTCACACTTCCCTTCTTCCCCTCTCTCTCTCCTTCTCACACACTTCCCTTCTTCCCATCTCTCTCTCCTTCTCACACACTTCCCTTCACTCCCTCTCTCTCTCCTTCTCACACACTTCTCTTCTTCCCTTCTCTCTCTCCTTCTCACACACTTCCCTTCCCCCCCCCCCTCTCTCTCCATCTCAGACACTTCCCTTTTCTCCCCTCTCTCTCTCTCCTTCTCACACACTTCCCTTCTCCCTATCTCTCTCTCACACTCCCCCCCTCTTTCTCTCTCCCCTTCTCACACACTTCCCTTCGCTCCCTCTCTCACACACTTCCCTTCTTCCCTTCTCTCTCTCCTTCTCACACACTTCCCTTCTCCCCCTCTCTCTCCTTCTCACACACTTCCCTTTTCTCCCCCTCTCTCTCCTTCTCACACACTTCCCTTCTCCCCCCCCCCTCTCTCCTTCTCACACACTTCCCTTTTCTCCCCTCTCTCTCTCCTTCTCACACACTTCCCTTCTCTCCCCCCTTCTCACACACTTCCCTTCTCCCTATCTCTCTCTCACACTCCCCCCCTTCTCTCTCCCCTTCTCACACATTTCCCTTCTTCCACCCCCCCCCCCCTTTTTTCTCCTACAATTCTGACTATTTTCGGTGGTAGTAGTGTAGCGTGACCAAACTATTTGACTGGCTGTTTCAGGATGTAGTTGCAAGCTTTAATGGTGTCGTTTCTTATCTGTTCTCCTATTACCACATTTTGTGTTCTCAAACACGTGATTTCTGTTGTGATGATTTTCCTTGTATTTTTTAGTGTCTATGTTTGACTTGATAGCACAGAGTTGGGACGAATATCGAGTTGTGCAGTGCTCTTTATGTGATACAAAAGTGTGTTTTTGTATGAAGGTGTCTTTTGTCCAGAGATTTGATTTTGCTTTATTCCGTCATTCCTCGATTTTTATAATAAAAAAGAATGAAACAGCACAGGGATCGGTGCGAATCTGCTCAGTAAGCTTGACTTGGCCAGTTACTAGGATCATAGACAGAGAAATGGGACAGGGTCTTTCACAGGGATCGGTGCGAATCTGCTCAGTAAGCTTGACTTGGCCAGTTACTAGGATCATAGACAGAGAAATGGGACAGGGTCTTGGCCAGTTCTGGGTCGCTGGCTATGGTAACTGTATAATGACGCTAAAAATGGTAGACTTTGCTGGCTACTATTAGATCTATACAGTGAGTGCTACTCAGATTAGCATGTAGTTAGAACATGAATCTCAGACTACAGGAACACGGCCTTTGCTATTATTTAGTTATTGTCTCATCTCTAAGATCTGCTATAGAGTTACTGTCTCATCTCTGAGATGTGCCACGGAGTTATTGTCTCATCTCTGAGATCTGCCATAGAGTTACTGTCTCATCTCTGAGATCTGCCACAGAGTTATTGTCTCATCTCTGAGATCTGCCACAGAGTTACTGTCTCATCTCTGAGATCTGCCACAGAGTTACTGTCTCATCTCTGAGATCTGCCATAGAGTTACTGTCTCATCTCTGAGATCTGCCATAGAGTTACTGTCTCATCTCTGAGATCTGCTATAGAGTTACTGTCTCATCTCTGAGATCTGCCATAGAGTTACTGTCTCATCTCTGAGGTCTGCCGTACTTGACATCATATACCTCCACCAACGTTTCAGGTATAACTTTGCTGGCTGAAATACTACACCTCACACCCCAAGGCTGATAGACAACCAAATCTGAATAGACTTAGTGAGCTCAACAGCTGCTCTTGTCTAGTCTGTGATGGCGTGTGGTATTTTTGCTCTGTGTTTTGTGCTCGTTATTACAGAACACGTCATGTCAACTGATGACCGCTTTTATAACTTTTCAAGCTTCACATTCTTCTGTTATGTCTGACTACTACTACTACTACTACTACTACTACTACTACTACTACTTCTTCTTCTTCTTCTTCTTTCCGAGCTCTTAAGGCTGATTGCTGCAGATACAGTTCACCTCCATCCTCTCTCATCCTAATCTTCTCTCTCCAGTTGGTGACACCAATTTCTTTTATATCCTCTTCTATGTTATCTCTCCATCTCTGTCTTGGTCTACCCCTTAGTGTTGTTTCCTTCATCTCTTGTACATACATCATTTTCGTCTGTCTTTTCTCTTCCATTCTTTCTACATGGCCCAGCCAGCGTAGTCTGTTCAGTTTCAAGACATTTATAATTCAGTGGGATTTAAATAAGCTGTTCAGTTGGGTGTTCTTTCTAACTCTCTAGTCTCCACTGTCGGTATCCTTTATGAGCCCAAAGATTCTTCTTAGGATCTTGTTCTCAAAGACTTGCAATTATTGTTCATCTTTCTTTGTTGTACTCCACGTTTCTGATCCATACACGACGGCTGGTCTTATTATAGTTTTGTAGATTGTTATTCTGGTGTTTTGAGACAAGATTTTAGATTTTAACACGTATTGTTAAGGCAAAGTATATTTTATTCCCTATCTGTACTCTGCTTTTAATTTCCTCACTTACTGTGTTGCTTCTGCTGAAGGTTGTGACTAGATATTTGTATGTTTCTGCTTTCCTAATGATCATATCTCTAACATTTATATAATGTGGATCATTCTGCTGATCATTCTGTCCCTGATCTCTTGATATCGCCATATACTCTGTCTTATCTTAGTGCCACACCTGTCGGGTGTATGCAGGTATCTTAGTGCCACATCTCTTAGGTGTATGCAGGTATTGACCGTCTTCTTACGCACACTGGCGATGATGCCTGGTATCCTGATTTTTGCCATGCGCCTTTGGCCGGGTCCCTTCGACTTCAACACCTTTCCTTGCTAGGGCAGACTGTGGTCTTGCTCGGACTGAAGACACTGGTGTAGGCTGACCTGGCCAGAACTTTATTTTCCAGCCTCTGATGGCTGTTCTTAAACCCCTTCTCCATGTCAGATCCAGCATGCAATCCTGGCTGGCCAGGCAGCTTTGAGACAGTTCCACAGAGATACTCTGACTTTGGGATGAGGAATCTGATGAGTACCTCAGTGATATCCATTCCTCACCACCTTTAGTCTACTGGCTCTGTTTTGTTTACATCATTCTGATAGCCATTGTTGTAAAGACCCATAGGCTTGTCACGTCCTGGATTCATTGGTTTCACACCAGATTTTCCTCATCCCGGCTGGCAATCTCCATGTCCATCGACCTGACATATTTTACAAAAATAACAATTACAATTAGTGTTGGTTGCTACAGGTTTCTGGGCTACAGAAGTAGGTCAGAGTTTTTAAGCAAATAGATCTATGTTCCCCGTCTCACAAAGACTATGTTAAGATAAGTGTGTTTTTAACACAGTTGTTCCCAGGAGAGCAGGTATTGATGACTTCTTGCATAGTTTCCCCCACTAGGTCACTGTTCCTTTCTTTATGACTGCCTCCCTGCAGACTCCACCGAACCGTTCTTTCTTTTATTTATGGTCTTGACTACCAGGCATTCTTCCCCCGTGTTCTTTATAATGGTTTGTATATCTTCCCATCTGTCATCAGTGCTTTTATTTTCTTCATTATCTCTTGTGTTTATCTTATGGTTTAGTTCATCTCTGAGATCTGCCATAGAGTTACTGTCTCATCTCTGAGATCTGCCATAGAGTTACTGTCTCATCTCTGAGGTCTGCCGTACTTGACATCACATACCTCCACCAACGTTTCAGGTACAACTTTGCTGGCTGAAATACTACACCTCACACCCCAAGGCTGATAGACAACCAAATCTGAATAGACTTAGTGAGCTCAACAGCTACTCTTGTCTAGTCTGTGATGGCGTGTGGTATTTTTGCTCTGTGTTTTGTGCTCGTTATTACAGAACACGTCATGTCAACTGATGACCGCTTTTATAACTTTTCAAGCTTCACATTCTTCTGTTATGTCTGACTACTACTACTACTACTACTACTACTACTACTACTACTACTACTACTGCTTCTTCTTCTTCTTTCCGAGCTCTTAAGGCTGATTGCTGCAGATACAGTTCACCTCCATCCTCTCTCTTCCTAATCTTCTCTCTCCAGTTAGTGACACCAATTTCTTCTATATCCTCTTCTGTGTTATCTCTCCATCTCTGTCTTGGTCTACCCCTTGGTGTTGTTTCCTTCATCTCTTGTACATACATCATTTTCGTCTGTCTTTTCTCTTCCATTCTTTCTACAGCCAGCGTAGTCTGTTCAGTTTCAAGACATTTATAATTCGTTGGGATTTAAATAAGCTTCAGTGTTCTTTCTAGCTCTCTATTCTCGTCTGTTGGTATCCTTTATCAGCCCAAAGATTCTTCTTAGGATCTTGTTCTCAAAGACTTGCAATTGTTGTTCATCTTTCTTTGTTGTACTCCACGTTTCTGATCCATACATGACGGCTGGTCTTATTATAGTTTTGTAGATTGTTATTCTGGTGTTTTGGGACAAGATTTTAGATTTTAACACGTATTGTTAAGGCAAAGTATATTTTATTCCCTATCTGTACTCTGCTTTTAATTTCCTCACTTACTGTGTTGCTTCTGCTGAAGGTTGTGACTAGATATTTGTATGTTTCTGCTTTCCTAATGATCATATCTCTAACATTTATATAATGTGGATCATTCTGCTGATCATTCTGTCCCTGATCTCTTGATATCGCCATATACTCTGTCTTATCTTAGTGCCACACCTGTCGGGTGTATGCAGGTATCTTAGTGCCACATCTCTTAGGTGTATGCAGGTATCTTAGTGCCACACCTGTCGGGTGTATGCAGGTATTGACCGTTTTCTTACGCACACTGGCGATGATGCCTGGTATCCTGATTTTTGCCATGCGCCTTTGGCCGGGTCCCTTCGACTTCAACACCTTTCCTTGCTAGGGCAGACTGTGGTCTTGCTCGGACTGAAGACAGTGGTGTAGGCTGACCTGGCCAGAACTTTATTTTCCAGCCTCTGATGGCTGTTCTTAAACCCCTTCTCCATGTCAGATCCAGCATGCAATCCTGGCTGGCCAGGCAGCTTTGAGACAGTTCCACAGAGATACTCTGACTCTGGGATGAGGAATCTGATGAGTACCTCAGTGATATCCATTCCTCACCACCTTTAGTCTACTGGCTCTGTTTTGTTTACATCGTTCTGATAGCCATTGTTGTAAAGACCCATAGGCTTGTCACGTCCTGGATTCATTGGTTTCACACCAGATTTTCGTCATCCCGGCTGGCAATCTCCATGTCCATCGACCTGACATATTTTACAAAAATAACAATTACAATTAGTGTTGGTTGCTACAGGTTTCTGGGCTACAGAAGTAGGTCAGAGTTTTTAAGCAAATAGATCTATGTTCCCCGTCTCACAAAGACTATGTTAAGATAAGTGTGTTTTTAACACAGTTGTTCCCAGGAGAGCAGGTATTGATGACTTCTTGCATAGTTTCCCCCACTAGGTCACTGTTCCATTCTTTATGACTGCCTCCCTGCAGACTCCACCGAACCAGTTCTTTCTTTTATTTATGGTCTTGACTCCCAGGCATTCTTCCCCCGTGTTCTTTATAATGGTTTGTATATCTTCCCATCTGTCATCAGTGCTTTTATTTTCTTCATTATCTCTTGTGTTTATCTTATGGTTTAGTTCTTTTCTGAATTCTTCTGTTTTCAAAGCATCTCTGTTTTATTACTGAACTTTTATTTAATTTATTATAACAATTTTTCTTCAGTCTGAATTTTAGTTTGGCTCCCACAAGATAATGGTCAGTGCTGCATTCAGTCACCTCTGTAACTTCTGATCTGAAGCATGTTTGTTGTGTGCTTGCTATCAATTAAAACATGGTCTATCTGGTTGCATGTTAGTCTATCGGGGGATTTCCATGTTTGTTTATGGATCTTCTTATTTTGGAAACATGTGCTGGTTATTCTCATTCCATAAGCTTCTGCCATATTTATTAGTCTCCATCCATTATCATTAGATGTTTCACGCAGACTTTCTTGTCCTGTGATGTGAATGCGTGATTCTTCCTTTTGTATGTTTCTGCTTTCCTAATGATCATATCTCTAACATTTATATAATGTGGATCATTCTGCTGATCATTCTGTCCCTGATCTCTTGATATCGCCATATACTCTGTCTTATCTTAGTGCCACACCTGTCGGGTGTATGCAGGTATCTTAGTGCCACATCTCTTAGGTGTATGCAGGTATCTTAGTGCCACACCTGTCGGGTGTATGCAGGTATTGACCGTTTTCTTACGCACACTGGCGATGATGCCTGGTATCCTGATTTTTGCCATGCGCCTTTGGCCGGGTCCCTTCGACTTCAACACCTTTCCTTGCTAGGGCAGACTGTGGTCTTGCTCGGACTGAAGACAGTGGTGTAGGCTGACCTGGCCAGAACTTTATTTTCCAGCCTCTGATGGCTGTTCTTAAACCCCTTCTCCATGTCAGATCCAGCATGCAATCCTGGCTGGCCAGGCAGCTTTGAGACAGTTCCACAGAGATACTCTGACTCTGGGATGAGGAATCTGATGAGTACCTCAGTGATATCCATTCCTCACCACCTTTAGTCTACTGGCTCTGTTTTGTTTACATCGTTCTGATAGCCATTGTTGTAAAGACCCATAGGCTTGTCACGTCCTGGATTCATTGGTTTCACACCAGATTTTCGTCATCCCGGCTGGCAATCTCCATGTCCATCGACCTGACATATTTTACAAAAATAACAATTACAATTAGTGTTGGTTGCTACAGGTTTCTGGGCTACAGAAGTAGGTCAGAGTTTTTAAGCAAATAGATCTATGTTCCCCGTCTCACAAAGACTATGTTAAGATAAGTGTGTTTTTAACACAGTTGTTCCCAGGAGAGCAGGTATTGATGACTTCTTGCATAGTTTCCCCCACTAGGTCACTGTTCCATTCTTTATGACTGCCTCCCTGCAGACTCCACCGAACCAGTTCTTTCTTTTATTTATGGTCTTGACTCCCAGGCATTCTTCCCCCGTGTTCTTTATAATGGTTTGTATATCTTCCCATCTGTCATCAGTGCTTTTATTTTCTTCATTATCTCTTGTGTTTATCTTATGGTTTAGTTCTTTTCTGAATTCTTCTGTTTTCAAAGCATCTCTGTTTTATTACTGAACTTTTATTTAATTTATTATAACAATTTTTCTTCAGTCTGAATTTTAGTTTGGCTGCCACAAGATAATGGTCAGTGCTGCATTCAGTCACCTCTGTAACTTCTGATCTGAAGCATGTTTGTTGTGTGCTTGCTATCAATTAAAACATGGTCTATCTGGTTGCATGTTAGTCTAGGGGGGGATTTCCATGTTTGTTTATGGATCTTCTTATTTTGGAAACATGTGCTGGTTATTCTCATTCCATAAGCTTCTGCCATATTTATTAGTCTCCATCCATTATCATTAGATGTTTCACGCAGACTTTCTTGTCCTGTGATGTGAATGCGTGATTCTTCCTTTTCTGTCTTTTCTTTGAAATTTCCTAGTATTATCAGTTTATTATGTTTCTGGGTATTCTGTATTACTCTCTCTAACATGTAAAATTCTTCCTTGATTTCATCCTCGGTATCTGTGTCTGGCTACTGGCAGATACAAATTTGTCTGGTCTCTATTCTTGACCTTCACTGAGAGCACACATATCATGTTGTCTCTTTATCTCTTGTCTTGCAGTATCAAATGTCCTGGTGTCTTGTCATTTCATAGTCTAGCGTGTACTCAGTTCATTTTCACTCTTCTCTTTCCTTCTCTCCACATGTCAACCTTCTCTTATAGCGGCATTGATCAGTTAGACTTTGAACAAACTGTCAAGTTGGGTGTTCTTTCTAACTCTCTAGTCTCCACTGTCGGTATCCTTTATGAGCCCAAAGATTCTTCTTAGGATCTTGTTCTCAAAGACTTGCAATTATTGTTCATCTTTCTTTGTTGTACTCCACGTTTCTGATCCATACACGACGGCTGGTCTTATTATAGTTTTGTAGATTGTTATTCTGGTGTTTTGAGACAAGATTTTAGATTTTAACACGTATTGTTAAGGCAAAGTATATTTTATTCCCTATCTGTACTCTGCTTTTAATTTCCTCACTTACTGTGTTGCTTCTGCTGAAGGTTGTGACTAGATATTTGTATGTTTCTGCTTTCCTAATGATCATATCTCTAACATTTATATAATGTGGATCATTCTGCTGATCATTCTGTCCCTGATCTCTTGATATCGCCATATACTCTGTCTTATCTTAGTGCCACACCTGTCGGTGTATGCAGGTATCTTAGTGCCACATCTCTTAGGTGTATGCAGGTATTGACCGTCTTCTTACGCACACTGGCGATGATGCCTGGTATCCTGATTTTTGCCATGCGCCTTTGGCCGGGTCCCTTCGACTTCAACACCTTTCCTTGCTAGGGCAGACTGTGGTCTTGCTCGGACTGAAGACACTGGTGTAGGCTGACCTGGCCAGAACTTTATTTTCCAGCCTCTGATGGCTGTTCTTAAACCCCTTCTCCATGTCAGATCCAGCATGCAATCCTGGCTGGCCAGGCAGCTTTGAGACAGTTCCACAGAGATACTCTGACTTTGGGATGAGGAATCTGATGAGTACCTCAGTGATATCCATTCCTCACCACCTTTAGTCTACTGGCTCTGTTTTGTTTACATCATTCTGATAGCCATTGTTGTAAAGACCCATAGGCTTGTCACGTCCTGGATTCATTGGTTTCACACCAGATTTTCCTCATCCCGGCTGGCAATCTCCATGTCCATCGACCTGACATATTTTACAAAAATAACAATTACAATTAGTGTTGGTTGCTACAGGTTTCTGGGCTACAGAAGTAGGTCAGAGTTTTTAAGCAATAGATCTATGTTCCCCGTCTCACAAAGACTATGTTAAGATAAGTGTGTTTTTAACACAGTTGTTCCCAGGAGAGCAGGTATTGATGACTTCTTGCATAGTTTCCCCCACTAGGTCACTGTTCCTTTCTTTATGACTGCCTCCCTGCAGACTCCACCGAACCGTTCTTTCTTTTATTTATGGTCTTGACTACCAGGCATTCTTCCCCCGTGTTCTTTATAATGGTTTGTATATCTTCCCATCTGTCATCAGTGCTTTTATTTTCTTCATTATCTCTTGTGTTTATCTTATGGTTTAGTTCTTTTCTGAATTCTTCTCTTTTCAAAGCATCTCTATTTTATTACTGAACTTTTATTTAATTTATTATAACAATTTTTCTTCAGTCTGAATTTTAGTTTGGCTCCCACAAGATAATGGTCAGTGCTGCATTCAGTCACCTCTGTAACTTCTGATCTGAAGTATGTTTGTTGTGTGCTTGCTATCAATTAAAACATGGTCTATCTGGTTGCATGTTAGTCTATCGGGGGATTTCCATGTTTGTTTATGGATGTTCTTATTTTGGAAACATGTGCTGGTTATTCTCATTCCATAAGCTTCTGCCATATTTATTAGTCTCCATCCATTATCATTAGATGTTTCATGCAGACTTTCTTGTCCTGTGATGTGAATGTGTGATTCTTCCTTTTCTATCTTTTCTTTGAAATTTCCTAGTATTATCAGTTTATTATGTTTCTGGGTATTCTGTATTACTCTCTCTAACATGTAAAATTCTTCCTTGATTTCATCCTCGGTATCTGTGTCTGGCTACTGGCAGATACAAATTTGTCTGGTCTCTATTCTTGACCTTCACTGAGAGCACACATATCATGTTGTCTCTTTATCTCTTGTCTTGCAGTATCAAATGTCCTGGTGTCTTGTCATTTCATAGTCTAGCGTGTACTCAGTTCATTTTCACTCTTCTCTTTCCTTCTCTCCACATGTCAACCTTCACTGATAGAATCACATTCAGTGTGAATGTTTCACTGATAGAATCACATCAGACAATTCCATATTCAGATGTAAGTGCCACATGGACAGAAATGTGAATATCTGGTGTACAGATCCACTTAGAAGGTGAATACCTCGGTGGCATGTCCATATAGGAGATGAGTACCTCAGTGACAAATCCACTTAGAAGGTGGATACCTTGGTGGCATATCCACATAGGAGATGAGTACCTCAGTGACAGATTCATGTATGATATAAGTACCTCAGTGACATATCCACATAGGATGTAAGTGGCTTAGTGAAAGATCCACATATGATATAAGTGCCTCAGTGACAGATCCACATGGGATATAAATACCTCAGTGACAAATCTACATAGCATATAAGTACCTCAGTGAGAGATCCACGAAGGATATAAGTACCTCATTGACAGATCCACATAGGATATAAGTACGTCAGTGATAGATCTACGAAGCATATGAGTACTTCTTTGTTAGATTCATATTGAACATGAGTACCTCATTGGAGGAAAAAGAGTATTACAGTGCTGTATAGAGCCAATATTGCTATATGGTTGTGAAACTGGACAGTCAACAAAAAAGGTTACACAAAAAAAAAACTGGAAGCAACAGAGATGTGGTTTTGGGAGAGATCCAACAAATAGCCTGCACAGACAGAAAAACAAATGGAGAGACCCTCAGAGAAGTTTCAGAGCAACGAAAGTTAATTTAAAATGATAAGAAAAAGACAATCAGAATTTCTTGATTGAGAAGACAGAAGTATCTGAGGACAGATCCACATGGAGGATATAAGTACCTGAGTGACAGATCCACATGGAGGATATAAGTACCTGAGTGACAGATCCACATGGAGGATATAAGTACCTGAGTGACAGATCCACATGGAGGATATAAGTACCTGAGTGACAGATCCACATGGAGGATATAATTACCTGAGTGACAGATCCACATGGAGGATATGAATTTCTAACATAGAAAGCTTTCCATATTTTATTGTATCCCTGGCGGACACATCACCTGGGGGACACGTGTTCCTACATCCAAGAATCAGCTCCTTGTGTGAACCAACAGTCTTACCTCCACGGTATGAAAATCCGAGTAACTTGTTACCATTATTCATTCATTACATGTCATGCCGGGTAGCTTTGGCTTGTCCATCTTGTCCCATCCTTAAGTGTTTCCGATCAGTTCAGGTGTAGTTTTATTCATGTTATTTGCTCAACCTGCGGAGATATTTTTTCTTTGTCCCCATGTTTTCCCTTTTCCCTTTAGTTTTCCAGTCATTACCAAGTTCTCTAACTTTTGTCTTCTCTTGGGGTGTCCAAGAAATTTTCACACTGCTCTAGAAATATAACTCAACTTAACAGCGAGGAATGTTGATCTGTCTGAAGGTTAAGGACTTGGTTGATGGCGCTGGACACAGAAGGCACGTTTTGTTTGTATGGGGGAGTTTGAAACATGTTCTGAGCTGCGAGCCGAGGACGAAAGATGGGGGCGTGGTTCCGTGTTACCTGTGCTAGATTGAAAGTGCTGACGTATGTGTCTCAGAACTACGCCATACAACCTGCCTGCCTGCTAGATGATGGTTGGAGAGCAGCTCAGGAACCTGGTGAAGCGTGCGGTGCTTTATGATCATCGCGCTAGTAACTGTGATTATGTCGGAGATCACAAGAATCTTCTCCCTTTACCTGGCGGTTCCCGACAGCAGGAAGAAGAAGGGAACATTTGCCATAAATGTTGGAGCAGCAGACTGTTTTTTTGTGCTGTTATGAGTAAATTGTTGACATGGAAATCCATCACCAACTTTATTTAAAAAGAAAAGTTTTGAAGATGTAAATTGTTAAACTAATTTTCCAGAACAGTTCAAGTTTTTTTTCCCACAAAAGTTCAAGGAAAAAAAAAAGGTTGGTGAGAGAAAACACGCATTTCGTATTTCAAAATATACGGTCAGAGTCGAGATCGAAGGGAGGGTGATTTTTTTGTTTTCTTTGACCTTGTTTCACCTGGCAGGATCATGAAGGTGTGCCTCTGAACTTGGCTGTAGCACACCTGGGTGTCCTTGTCTTCCAGACGTTGACCAAGATCAACACGTTCTCCTGGGCCAAAGTCCGTAAGCTGAGCTTTAAGCGCAAGAAGTTCCTCATCAAACTGCACCCGGACACTTACGTAAGTAGATGAAGCGTGGGCGTGGCCTGCAAGCTTCTACAACATTGTTTAGTAGCATCAGCTCCAGACAAATATGCACTTTATCTGTTATTGGGTTTGGGTTGTTTCCCTTATTATTGGCTGTGGAGGTAGTGTAAGAATGCGGATACTTTAGCTCACACATTTCACTGCTTAACTCAAATACTTCACAGTCACAGACGAACTGTCAGAAATTAGTAGTAACTCTTGGGCTAGCATGTATCCCTGTGTGGCGTCCAGGCCTCGACTATAGGTAGCACTGAACAAATCTGCGTGCTACATCTCACTGTTACACTAGAAGATAAAACTGCTTCCAAGGCACCCTACAGTATAGAACTGTTTATATTCTAAAGCTAAACAACTACAGAAGACAGGCAAGTTTTCTGGTAAGTCATCAACTGACCAGAGCGGGAAGTTTTCCGTTATGTCATTAGTTGACCAGAGCGGGAAGTTTTCCGTTATGTCATCAGCTGCCCAGAGCGACAAGTTTTCCGTTATGTCATCAGCTGCCCAGAGCGATAAGTTTTCCATTATGTCATCAGCTGCCCAGAGCGACAAGTTTTCCGTTATGTCATCAGCTGCCCAGAGCGACAAGTTTTCCGTTATGTCATCAGCTGCCCAGAGCGACAAGTTTTCCGTTATGTCATCAGCTGCCCAGAGCGACAAGTTTTCCGTTATGTCATTAGTTGACCAGAGCGGGAAGTTTTCCGTTATGTCATTAGTTGACCAGAGCGGGAAGTTTTCCGTTATGTCATCAGCTGCCCAGAGCGACAAGTTTTCCGTTATGTCATCAGCTGCCCAGAGCGATAAGTTTTCCATTATGTCATCAGCTGCCCAGAGCGACAAGTTTTCCGTTATGTCATCAGCTGCCCAGAGCGACAAGTTTTCCGTTATGTCATCAGCTGCCCAGAGCGACAAGTTTTCCGTTATGTCATCAGCTGCCCAGAGCGACAAGTTTTCCGTTATGTCATTAGTTGACCAGAGCGACAAGTTTTCCGTTATGTCATTAGTTGACCAGAGCGACAAGTTTTCCTTTATGTCATCAGCTGCCCAGAGCGACAAGTTTTCCGTTATGTCATCAGCTGCCTAGAGCGACAAGTTTTCCGTTATGTCATCAGCTGCCCAGAGCGACAAGTTTTCCGTTATTTCATTAGTTGACCAGAGCGACAAGTTTTCCGTTATGTCATCAGCTGCCCAGAGCGACAAGTTTTCCGTTATGTCATCATCTGCCTAGAGCCTCTAGCTGCTAGTGACAGGAAGATCCACCCCACCCCACTGCTCCACTTTCTCTCCCCTTGGGCTAGTTCTAGCGAGAGAGGGTTTTATATCATATTTTCCCAGCATGGGGATGTCACTTGCGCATCGCCCTACCAGCAGTCTCCAACCAGTAAAGTGTAAGCTGGCCGTTTCTACTCGGTCAGATAAACATCATCTTTTACAGTTTACTGTGGCTTTGGTTACGGCCGTCTGAAACCTGAATTATAGAATTGTGTGTGTGTGTGTGGGGGGGGGGGGGGTTGTTTCATGTCTGTAAGAGCTGTCATAGTTGTCCTTCTGTAACGTTGCCTAGGTGGAGCCTCTCATATAGCGCATGTCAGTCAGCGTTGAGTGTCCACCATTCATAGCCTGTTGTGTGTAGGTCATAAAACCTCGGCTGTGTGAGATTCTGGCGCTGTCCTCATGACAGTACTTGGTAAGTGCAATCACGTCGACACACCAGCTGGGGGGGGGGGGGCGGGGTTCGGCTGATACAGCCATAAAATCTGTGTAAGTTTGCTCAGTTCACACAGGATTGTCTTTAATGCCAAGATGTAGGCTTTATTTTCCACTATCTACTCAGATAAGATACTTGTTTATGTTTGTGTTTTTCCCCCTGAGAACATGTTTTGTGACTCCGGAGTATTGAGTGTGAAAGCTACATTGGTTATGTTTTCAGCAGTTATTGTTAGAGGAAAGTTCTTTCTTTCTTTCTTTCTCCTCATCCTCCTCTTCGCCGAAATGATAAACTTGTACTTTCTTAGACCACGCTATGACTGCCGTGAGCACGTGTCTGTAAGAGAGTGGATTTCCGTGACTTTATTCTAGTTCAGGAATGGAGCCAAAAAGCAAGTACCACAAGCACAGGACAGCGGTGAGCTCTTTTAGCGTAGGAAAAAGAGGCTCCGCTCATGTAGCTGTTATGAGGGACTGCAAAAGCTTGTTTGCTAGAAGCATCACTAAGATATGGGTAATCATATGAATGGCTGTTTTTCTTCAGCTCAACTCTCTGCTTCAACTTGCTATATATTTATATATACGAGGAACGTTCAGAAAGTAATGCACCACATCGTTTTTTGTTTGTTTTTTTTTCAGCTAATAATGAAGATGGAAACATGAAATTTTTTCACACTTTAAATATGGCATGTGCCGATTGTGTGAACCAAATTACACCGCAACCGGCCAAAGAATATGGCTGCCCTAACCGTTGAAATGGAGCGTGTTAGCAACTTGCGGTATAAGCAGCGAATTGTGATAGAATTTCTCGTTGCAGAGAAGGAAACTGTTGTGAACATTCACAAGCGTCTGTGATGTGTGTGGAAGTTTTGCAGTCGACAGGAGTACAGTCAGTCGCTGGGTTCAGAGAATCAAAGAATCAATAAGTGGAGATAAGGAGTTGCATGATCGGCCGCGCTGTGGACGTCCTGCCACAACCACCAAGGCAGAAATATTGAGATGCGCTGAGGGCATTATTCTTACTGATAGGCGTATCACTACTAAACAATTGGCCTTAAAGCTGTCAGTCAGCAATGGTAGTGCAAATGCAGTTATAAAAGCTCTTGGATTTTCTAAGGTTTGCGCAAGATGGGTTCCTCGATGTCTCAGAAATGACCATCGATTGCAAGGGAAAGCAGTTTCTTCTGAATTGTTGGAGCGTTTCAATGCTGAAGGAGAGAACTTTTTTACTAAGATCGTAACAGGTGACGAAACCTGGGCACATCATTTTGAACCTGAGACAAAAATACAGTCAATGGAGTGGCATCATCCACAGTCACCACGAAGAAAGAAATTCAAGACAACTCCTTCAGCTGGAAAGGTCATGATCACTGTCTTATAGGACATTGAAGATGTGATTCTTGTGGATGTTATGCCAAGAGGAGAAACAATCAGTTCGCATGCTTACATTAAGACACTGAAAAAACTCAGTCAACGTTTTCGCAGAGTTCGGCCGCACAAGAATCCAGCAGACCTGCTTCTTCTTCACGACAAGGCGCGCCCTCACACAAGTCTGGCAACACGGGAAGCAATCACCAAATTGGGTTGGACTGTATTACCCCGTCCACTCTATAGCCCCAATTTGACACCCTCTGGTTTCCATCTGTTTGGGCCACTTAAAGATACACTCCGAGTGGTAAGATTTGAAGATGACGAAGGAGTGATTCATGCAGCGAAGAAATGGCTACATAATCAAGAGAAAATCTGGTACGGGCTAGGAATACATGCACTTGTTTCGCGCTGGTGTAAAGCTGTACAAGTTGATGGGGATTATGTTGAATAATACCGATGTTTACATGACATATCCATGTATGTTGTGTATAAATTTCATGCTTTTTGAATAAACAGCTTCTGAGAAAAACGATGTGATGCATTACTTTCTGAACGCCCTTGTATATATATATATATATGTATATAGTGAAAAGCGCTGGTCAGTGGAGAAAAGTTTGAGAACCAGGTAATCGCTGGAGAACTGAAGGGAAGAAGGAGAGGAGAGCAGAGAGAAAAATGTTTCAACAAACCAGGCAAGTGACACGGCCAGAGAACATAATATGAATTGACCGTAAATGTCAAAGACTGCACAAGATGAAGAAACGTGATCGTTAAATCAGTCAGTACTAGACAGCATCCATCTTTGTTCTTCGTCATATTCTACATATGAGAGTCACCAGTTTTTGTATATTGATTGATACGTATGTGTGTGTCGTGTGTGTATGTTACAGCTTCTGTAATCTTGTGCACACGTGTGTGACAAATTATTTGTGATCATGTGTATTTTATATCTTGAAATATGGATATAGGGAAGAATAGGGGGTATCCCATGGACAGGAAAGAAAACAAGCAACAGAGATGTGGTTTTGGGAGAGATCCAACAAATAGCCTCCACAGACAGAAAAACAAATGGAGAGACCCTCAGAGAAGTTTCAGAGCAACGAAAGTTAATTTAAAATGATAAGAAAAAGACAATCAAAATTTCTTGATTGAGAAGACAGAAGTATCTGAGGACAGATCCACGTTGGAGGATATAAGTACTCAAATGACAGATCCACGTGGAGGATATAAGTACCTGAGTGACAGATCCACATGGAGGATATAAGTACCTGAGTGACAGATCCACATGGAGGATATAATTACCTGAGTGACAGATCCACATGGAGGATATAATTACCTGAGTGACAGATCCACATGGAGGATATGAATTTCTAACATAGAAAGCTTTCCATATTTTATTGTATCCCTGGCGGCCACGTGTTCCTACATCCAAGAATCAGCTCCTTGTGTGAACCAACAGTCTTACCTCCACGGTATGAAAATCCGAGTAACTTGTTACCATTATTCATTCGTTACATGTCATGCCGGGTAGCTTTGGCTTGTCCATCTTGTCCCATCCTTAAGTGTTTCCTATCACTTCAGGTGTTGTAGTTTTATTCATGTTATTTGCTCAACCTGCGGAGATATTTTTTCTTTGTCACCATCTTTTCCCTTTAGTTTTCCAGTCATTACCAAGTTCTCTAACTTTTGTCTTCTCTTGGGGTGTCCAAGAAATGTTCACACTGCTCTAGAAATATAACTCAACTTAACAGCGAGGAATGTTGATCTGTCTGAAGGTTAAGGACTTGGTTGATGGCGCTGGACACAGAAGGCACGTTTTGTTTGTATGGGGGAGTTTGAAACATGTTCTGAGCTGCGAGCCGAAGACGAAAGATGGGGGCGTGGTTCCGTGTTACCTGTGCTAGATTGAAAGTGCCGACGTATGTGTCTCAGAACTACGCCATTAGTGCCTGCCTGCTAGATGATGGTTGGAGAGCAGCTCAGGAACCAGGTGAAGCGTGCGGTGCTTTATGATCATCGCGCTAGTAACTGTGATTATGTCGGAGATCACAAGAATCTTCTCCTTTTACCTGGCAGTTCCCGACAGCAGGAAGAAGAAGGGAACATTTGCCATAAATGTTGGAGCAGCAGACTGTTTTTTTTTTTTTGGTGCTGTTATGAGTAAATTGTTGACATGGAAATCCATCACCAACTTTATTTAAAAAGAAAAGTTTTGAAGATGTAAATTGTAAAACTAATTTTCCAGAACAGTTCAAGTTTTTTTCCCACAAAAGTTCAAGAAAAAAAAAAAAGGTTGGTGAGAGAAAACACGCATTTCGTATTTCAAAATATACGGTCAGAGTCGAGATCGAAGGGAGGGTGATTTTTTTGTTTTCTTTGACCTTGTTTCACCTGGCAGGATCATGAAGGTGTGCCTCTGAACCTGGCTGTAGCACACCTGGGTGTCCTTGTCTTCCAGACGTTGACCAAGATCAACACGTTCTCCTGGGCCAAAGTCCGTAAGCTGAGCTTTAAGCGCAAGAAGTTCCTCATCAAACTGCACCCGGACACTTACGTAAGTAGATGAAGCGTGGGCGTGCCCTGCAAGCTTCTACAACATTGTTTAGTAGCATCAGCTCCAGACAAATATGCACTTTATCTGTTATTGGGTTTGGGTTGTTTCCCTTATTATTGGCTGTGGAGGTAGTGTAAGAATGCGGAGACTTTAGCTCACACATTTCACTGCTTAACTCAAATACTTCACAGTCACAGACGAACTGTCAGAAATTAGTAGTAACTCTTGTGCTAGCAGGCCTCGACTATAGGTAGCACTGAACAAATCTGCGTGCTACATCTCACTGTTACACTAGAAGATAAAACTGCTTCCAAGGCACCCTACAGTATAGAACTGTTTATATTCTAAAGCTAAACAACTACAGAAGACAGGCAAGTTTTCTGGTAAGTCATCAACTGACCAGAGCGGGAAGTTTTCCGTTATGTCATTAGTTGACCAGAGCGGGAAGTTTTCCGTTATGTCATCAGCTGCCCAGAGCGACAAGTTTTCCGTTATGTCATCAGCTGCCCAGAGCGACAAGTTTTCCGTTATGTCATTAGTTGACCAGAGCGACAAGTTTTCCGTTATGTCATTAGTTGACCAGAGCGACAAGTTTTCCTTTATGTCATCAGCTGCCTAGAGCGACAAGTTTTCCGTTATGTCATCAGCTGCCCAGAGCGACAAGTTTTCCGTTATGTCATCAGCTGCCCAGAGCGACAAGTTTTACGTTATGTCATCAGCTGCCAAGAGCGACAAGTTTTCCGTTATGTCATCAGCTGCCCAGAGCGACAAGTTTTCCGTTATGTCATTAGTTGACCAGAGCGACAAGTTTTACTTTATGCCATTAGTTGACCAGAGCGACAAGTTTTCCTTTATGTCATCAGCTGCCAAGAGCGACAAGTTTTCCGTTATGTCATCAGCTGCCTAGAGCGACAAGTTTTCCGTTATGTCATCAGCTGCCCAGAGCGACAAGTTTTACGTTATGTCATCAGCTGCCTAGAGCCTCTAGCTGCTAGTGACAGGAAGATCCACCCCACCCCACCGCTCCACTTTCTCTCCCCTTGGGCTAGTTCTAGCGAGAGAGGGTTTTATATCATATTTTCCCAGCATGGGGATGTCACTTGCGCATCGCCCTACCAGCAGTCTCCAACCAGTAAAGTGTAAGCTGGCCGTTTCTACTCGGTCAGATAAACATCATCTTTTACAGTTTACTGTGGCTTTGGTTACGGCCCTCTGAAACCTGAATTATAGAATTGTGGGGGGGGGGGGGGGGGTTGTTTCATGTCTGTAGGCGCTGAAACCTGAATTGCAAACATACGGACTTGGGGGGGGGGGGTTGTTTCATGTCTGTAAGAGCTGTCATAGTTGTCCTTCTGTAACGTTGCCTAGGTGGAGCCTCTCATATAGCGCATGTCAGTCAGCGTTGAGTGTCCACCATTCATAGCCTGTTGTGTGTAGGTCATAAAACCTCGGCTGTGTGAGATTCTGGCGCTGTCCTCATGACGGTACTTGGTAGGTGCAATCACGTCGACACACCAGCTGGGGAGGGGTTCGGCTGATACAGCCATAAAATCTGTGTAAGTTTGCTCAGTTCACACAGGATTGTCTTTTATGCCAAGATGTAGGCTTTATTTTCCACTATCTACTCAGATAAGATACTTGTTTATGTTTGTGTTTTTCCCCCTGAGAACATGTTTTGTGACTCCGGAGTATTGAGTGTGAAAGCTACATTGGTTATGTTTTCAGCAGTTATTGTTAGAGGAAAGTTCTTTCTTTCTTTCTTTTTTTCTCCTCATCCTCCTCTTCGCCGAAATGATAAACTTGTACTTTCTTAGACCACGCTATGACTGCCGTGAGCACGTGTCTGTAAGATAGTGGATTTCCGTGACTTTATTCTAGTTCAGGAATGGAGCCAAAAAGCAAGTACCACAAGCACAGGACAGCAGTGAGCTCTTTTAGCGTAGGGGAAAGAAGCTCCGCTCATGTAGCTGTTATGACGGACTGCAAAAGCTTGTTTGCTAGAAGCATCACTAAGATATGGGTAATCATATGAATGGCTGTTTTTCTTCAGCTCAACTCTCTGCTTCAACTTGCTATATATTTATATATACCAGGAACGTTCAGAAAGTAATGCACCACATCGTTTTTTTTTCAGCTAATAATGAAGATGTAAACATGAAATTTTGTCACACTTTAAATATGGCATGTGCCGATTGTGTGAACCAAATTACACCGCAACCGGCCAAAGAATAAAGCTGCCCTAACCGTTGAAATGGAGCGTGTTAGCAACTTGCGATATAAGCAGCGAATTGTGATAGAATTTCTCGTTGCAGAGAAGGAAACTGTTGTGAACATTCACAAGTGTCTATGTGATGTGTATGGAAGTTTTGCAGTCGACAGGAGTACAGTCAGTCGCTGGGTTCAGAGAATCAAAGAATCAGTAAGTGGAGATAAGGAGTTTCATGATCGGCCGCGCTGTGGACGTCCTGCCACAACCACTAAGGCAGAAATATTGAGATGCGCTGAGGGCATTATTCTTACTAATAGGCGTATCACTACTAAACAACTGGCCTTAAAGCTGTCAGTCAGCAATGGTAGTGCAAATGCAGTTATAAAAGCTCTTGGATTTTCTAAGGTTTGTTCAAGATGGATTCCTCGAAATCTCACAAATGACTATCGACTGCAAAGGAAAGCAATTTCTTCTGAATTGTTGGAGCGTTTCAATGCTGATGGAGAGAACTTTTTGGCTAAGATCGTAACAGGTGACGAAACCTGGGCACATCATTTTGAACCTGAGACAAAAAGACAGTCAATGGAGTGGCATCATCCACAGTCACCACGAAGAAAGAAATTCAAGACAACTCCTTCAGCTGGAAAGGTCATGATCACTGTCTTATAGGACACCTGAAGGTGTGATTCTTGTTGATGTTATGCCAAGAGGAGAAACAATCAGTTCGCAAGCTTACATTAAGACACTGAAAAAACTCAATCAACGTTTTCGCAGAGTTCAGTCGCACAAGAATCCAGCAGACCTGCTTCTCCTTCACGACAATGCGCGCCCTCACACAAATCTGGCAACACGAGAAGCAATCACCAAATTGGGTTGGACTGTATTACCCCGTCCACTCTATAGCCCCGATTTGACACCCTCTGGTTTCCATCTGTTTGGGCCACTTAAAGATGCACTCCGAGGGGTAAGATTTGAAGATGACGAAGGAGTGATTCATGCAGCGAAGAAATGGCTACATAATCAAGAGAAAATCTGGTACGGGCTAGGAATACATGCACTTGTTTCGCGCTGGCGTAAAGCTGTACAAGTTGATGGGGATTATGTTGAATAATACCGATGTTTACATGACATATCCATCTATATTGTGTATAAATTTCATGCTTTTTGAATAAACAGCTTCTGAGAAAAACGATGTAATGCATTACTTTCTGAACATATATATATATATATGTATATAGTGAAAAGCGCTGGTCAGTGGAGAAAAGTTTGAGAACCAGGTAATCGCTGGAGAACTGAAGGGAAGAAGGAGAGGAGAACAGAGAGAAAAATGTTTCAACAAACCAGGCAAGTGACACGGCCAGAGAACATAATATGAATTGACCGTAAATGTCAAAGACCACACAAGATGAAGAAACGTGATCGTTAAATCAATCAGTACTAGACAGCATCCATCTTTGTTCTTCGTCATATTCTACATATGAGAGTCACCAGTTTTTTTATATTGATTGTAAGTATGTGTGTGTCGTGTGTGTATGTTACAGCTTCTGTAATCTTGTGCACACGTGTGTGACAAATTATTTGTGATCGTGTGTATTTTATATCTTGAAATATTGATATAGGGAAGAATAGGGGGTATCCCATGGACAGGAAAGTGCTAAACCAAATAGAAGTGGGAAGAGAAATATTGAAAACCATAACAGCAAGACAAGTAAAATACTTGGGGCATGTCAGGAGGCATAATACTGTATTGAAGACCCTTCTTGAAGGTAAGATTGAAGGGCAAAGAACAAGAGGACGATGGCGATATAGATGGTGGACAGCATCAAGAGATATGTGCAGAGACTAGCTTGGAAGATAAGAAATAGAGCAGAGTGGAGATTCATTGCAGCCAACCTTCCATGGGGAGACGGCACGAAATGATAATGATGATGATGTATATGAGAGTTTTTGTGACCGGCGTTGTATGTGACCAATTTTTTTACCTTTACGTATATGTGTCACATATATTTTGTAACAACTGTGTGTATATGTCACACATATTTTGTGACAGCTATGTGTGTGTGTGAGAGAGAGAGAGAGACATATAGTTGCAGTACACAATGCCATGTCAGCCAGACTAAACATGTTACTACTAGGGGGTAGCAGTGGAGAGGTGGACAGGATCTTGGCTGGCCAGCTCTGCCTCTATCATGTCAGCTAAACTTACAGAGTCTTGTCTGGCCAGCTCTGCTGCTATCATGTCAGCTAAACTAGTCTGGCCAGCTCTGCTATCATGTCAGCTAAACTTGTCTGGCCAGCTCTGCTATCATGTCAGCTAAACTAGTCTGGCCAGCTCTGCTATCATGTCAGCTAAACTTGTCTGGCCAGCTCTGCTATCATGTCAGCTAAACTTACAGGGTCTTGTCTGGCCAGCTGTGCCTCTAGCTGTCAGCTAAACTTACAGGGTCTTGTCTGGCCAGCTCTGCCTCTAGCTTGTCAGCTAAACTTGTCTGGCCAGCTCTGCCTCTAGCTGTCAGCTAAACTTACAGATCTTGTCTGGCCAGCTGCCTCTATCATGTCAGCTAAACTAGTCTGGCCAGCTCTGCTCTATCATGTCAGCTAAACTTGTCTGGCCAGCTCTGCTATCATGTCAGCTAAACTAGTCTGGCCAGCTCTGTGCTATCATGTCAGCTAAACTTGTCTGGCCAGCTCTGTGCCTCTATCATGTCAGCTAACTTACAGAGTCTGTCTGGCCAGCTCTGTGCTATCATGTCAGCTAAACTTGTCTGGCCAGCTCTGTGCTATCATGTCAGCTAACTTACAGAGTCTTGTCTGGCCAGCTCTGTGCTATCATGTCAGCTAAACTTACAGGGTCTTGTCTGGCCAGCTCTGTGCTATCATGTCAGCTAAACTTACAAGTCTTGTCTGGCCAGCTCTGCTATCATGTCAGCTAAACTAGTCTGGCCAGCTCTGCTATCATGTCAGCTAAACTTACAGGGTCTTGTCTGGCCAGCTCTGCCTCTAGCTTGTCAGCTAAACTTACAGGGTCTTGTCTGGCCAGCTCTGCCTCTAGCTTGTCAGCTAAACTTGTCTGGCCAGCTCTGCCTCTATCTTGTCAGCTAAACTTACAGGGTCTTGTCTGGCCAGCTCTGCCTCTAGCTTGTCAGCTAAACTAGTCTGGCCAGCTCTGCCTCTATCATGTCAGCTAAACTTGTCTGGCCAGCTCTGCCTCTAGCTTGTCAGCTAAACTTACAGGGTCTTGTCTGGCCAGCTCTGCCTCTATCATGTCAGCTAAACTTACAGGGTCTTGTCTGGCCAGCTCTGCCTCTATCATGTCAGCTAAACTAGTCTGGCCAGCTCTGCTATCATGTCAGCTAAACTTAGAGTCTTGTCTGGCCAGCTCTGTGCTATCATGTCAGCTAAACTTGTCTGGCCAGCTCTGCCTCTATCTGTCAGCTAAACTTACAGTCTTGTCTGGCCAGCTCTGTGCTATCATGTCAGCTAAACTTACAGATCTTGTCTGGCCAGCTCTGTGCTATCATGTCAGCTAAACTTACAGAGTCTGTCTGGCCAGCTCTGCCTCTAGCTTGTCAGCTAAACTAGTCTGGCCAGCTCTGCTATCATGTCAGCTAAACTAGTCTGGCCAGCTCTGCTATCATGTCAGCTAAACTAGTCTGGCCAGCTCTGCCTCTATCATGTCAGCTAAACTTACAGGGTCTTGTCTGGCCAGCTCTGCCTCTATCATGTCAGCTAAACTTACAGAGTCTTGTCTGGCCAGACAAGACTCTGTAAGTTTAGCTGACATGATAGAGGCACAGCTGGCCAGACAAGACTCTGTAAGTTTAGCTGACATGATAGAGGCAGAGCTGGCCAGACAAGACTCTGTAAGTTTAGCTGACATGATAGAGGCAGAGCTGGCCAGACAAGACTCTGTAAGTTTAGCTGACATGATAGAGGCAGAGCTGGCCAGACAAGACTCTGTAAGTTTAGCTGACATGATAGAGGCACAGCTGGCCAGACAAGACTCTGTAAGTTTAGCTGACATGATAGAGGCACAGAGCTGGCCAGACAAGACCTTGTAAGTTTAGCTGACATGATAGCAGCAGAGCTGGCCAGACAAGACCTTGTAAGTTTAGCTGACATGATAGAGGCAGAGCTGGCCAGACAAGACTCTGTAAGTTTAGCTGACATGATAGCAGCAGAGCTGGCCAGACAAGACCCTGTAAGTTTAGCTGACATGATAGAGGCAGAGCTGGCCAGACAAGACCCTGTAAGTTTAGCTGACATGATAGAGGCAGAGCTGGCCAGACAAGACTCTGTAAGTTTAGCTGACATGATAGAGGCAGAGCTGGCCAGACAAGACTCTGTAAGTTTAGCTGACATGATAGAGGCAGAGCTGGCCAGACAAGACCTTGTAAGTTTAGCTGACATGATAGAGGCAGAGCTGGCCAGACAAGACTCTGTAAGTTTAGCTGACATGATAGAGGCACAGCTGGCCAGACAAGACCTTGTAAGTTTAGCTGACATGATAGAGGCAGAGCTGGCCAGACAAGACCTTGTAAGTTTAGCTGACATGATAGAGGCAGAGCTGGCCAGACAAGACTCTGTAAGTTTAGCTGACATGATAGAGGCACAGCTGGCCAGACAAGACCTTGTAAGTTTAGCTGACATGATAGAGGCAGAGCTGGCCAGACAAGACCTTGTAAGTTTAGCTGACATGATAGAGGCAGAGCTGGCCAGACAAGACTCTGTAAGTTTAGCTGACATGATAGAGGCAGAGCTGGCCAGACAAGACTCTGTAAGTTTAGCTGACATGATAGAGGCAGAGCTGGCCAGACAAGACCTTGTAAGTTTAGCTGACATGATAGAGGCAGAGCTGGCCAGACAAGACTCTGTAAGTTTAGCTGACATGATAGAGGCAGAGCTGGCCAGACAAGACCTTGTAAGTTTAGCTGACATGATAGAGGCAGAGCTGGCCAGACAAGACTCTGTAAGTTTAGCTGACATGATAGAGGCACAGCTGGCCAGACAAGACTCTGTAAGTTTAGCTGACATGATAGCAGCAGAGCTGGCCAGACAAGACTCTGTAAGTTTAGCTGACATGATAGAGGCAGAGCTGGCCAGACAAGACTCTGTAAGTTTAGCTGACATGATAGAGGCAGAGCTGGCCAGACAAGACTCTGTAAGTTTAGCTGACATGATAGAGGCAGAGCTGGCCAGACAAGACCTTGTAAGTTTAGCTGACATGATAGAGGCACAGCTGGCCAGACAAGACCTTGTAAGTTTAGCTGACATGATAGAGGCAGAGCTGGCCAGACAAGACTCTGTAAGTTTAGCTGACATGATAGAGGCAGAGCTGGCCAGACAAGACTCTGTAAGTTTAGCTGACATGATAGAGGCAGAGCTGGCCAGACAAGATCCTGTAAGTTTAGCTGACATGATAGAGGCAGCTGGCCAGACAAGACCTGTAAGTTTAGCTGACATGATAGAGCAGAGCTGGCCAGACAAGACCTGTAAGTTTAGCTGACATGATAGAGGCAGAGCTGGCCAGACAAGACCTTGTAAGTTTAGCTGACATGATAGAGGCAGAGCTGGCCAGACAAGACTCTGTAAGTTTAGCTGACATGATAGAGGCAGAGCTGGCCAGACAAGACCTTGTAAGTTTAGCTGACATGATAGAGGCACAGCTGGCCAGACAAGACCTTGTAAGTTTAGCTGACATGATAGAGGCACAGCTGGCCAGACAAGACTCTGTAAGTTTAGCTGACATGATAGAGGCAGAGCTGGCCAGACAAGACTCTGTAAGTTTAGCTGACATGATAGAGCAGAGCTGGCCAGACAAGACCTGTAAGTTTAGCTGACATGATAGAGGCACAGCTGGCCAGACAAGACCTTGTAAGTTTAGCTGACATGATAGAGGCAGAGCTGGCCAGACAAGACCTTGTAAGTTTAGCTGACATGATAGAGGCAGAGCTGGCCAGACAAGACTCTGTAAGTTTAGCTGACATGATAGAGGCAGAGCTGGCCAGACAAGACCTTGTAAGTTTAGCTGACATGATAGAGGCAGAGCTGGCCAGACAAGACTCTGTAAGTTTAGCTGACATGATAGAGGCAGAGCTGGCCAGACAAGACTCTGTAAGTTTAGCTGACATGATAGCAGCAGAGCTGGCCAGACAAGACTCTGTAAGTTTAGCTGACATGATAGCAGCAGAGCTGGCCAGACAAGACTCTGTAAGTTTAGCTGACATGATAGCAGGCAGAGCTGGCCAGACAAGACCCTGTAAGTTTAGCTGACATGATAGCAGCAGAGCTGGCCAGACAAGACTCTGTAAGTTTAGCTGACATGATAGAGGCAGAGCTGGCCAGACAAGACCCTGTAAGTTTAGCTGACATGATAGAGGCAGAGCTGGCCAGACAAGACCCTGTAAGTTTAGCTGACATGATAGCAGGCAGAGCTGGCCAGACAAGACTCTGTAAGTTTAGCTGACATGATAGCAGCAGAGCTGGCCAGACAAGACCCTGTAAGTTTAGCTGACATGATAGAGGCAGAGCTGGCCAGACAAGACCCTGTAAGTTTAGCTGACAAGCTAGAGGCAGAGCTGGCCAGACAAGATCCCTGTAAGTTTAGCTGACATGATAGAGGCACAGAGCTGGCCAGACAAGACTCTGTAAGTTTAGCTGACATGATAGCAGGCAGAGCTGGCCAGACAAGACCTTGTAAGTTTAGCTGACATGATAGCAGCAGAGCTGGCCAGACAAGACCCTGTAAGTTTAGCTGACAAGCTAGAGGCAGAGCTGGCCAGACAAGACCCTGTAAGTTTAGCTGACAAGCTAGAGGCAGAGCTGGCCAGACAAGACCCTGTAAGTTTAGCTGACAAGCTAGAGGCAGAGCTGGCCAGACAAGACTCTGTAAGTTTAGCTGACATGATAGAGGCACAGCTGGCCAGACAAGACTCTGTAAGTTTAGCTGACATGATAGCAGCAGAGCTGGCCAGACAAGACCTTGTAAGTTTAGCTGACATGATAGAGGCAGAGCTGGCCAGACAAGACTCTGTAAGTTTAGCTGACATGATAGAGGCAGCTGGCCAGACAAGTAGTTAATCTGTCACAGATAAAAGTCAGGTTGTTTGAAATCTTAAACATTGCGTCATTTAGGGAATTCATGGAACTATCACGTACAAAGGTGCAGGTCATCTTCCGCTAGCCCAGGCCACAAATCCATGGAAGCTAGCTAAAACAACTAGATAAGATCAATAGTTTTTGGGTATAAGTGTTTATATAGCACTAAATATACGCATTCTCAGGTACAGCTTCTTGCACGTCATAGTTAAGTACTCCTCTTTTTTTCTTCCTTTTTTTCCCATTCTTGTTGGTTGTATATCATTGATGTGAAGTTATATTTTATCTTCTTTCCCTGTTTCTTTGTCCCGTATGTTTTCCTACGAGTTTCAGGTGTGTGCTGGCTAGCTAACACACAGTTCCTACTTGTTAGTTCTAACAAAGTTGGAGGGACAGATGGTAGACCAGGACTGTAAAAATCCTATTAGACGTTGTATGACGTGGACATTTTCTTTCTGTATTCTTGATGCTGGTGCTGTCAGGAGCAGAAATAAAAAAAAGTCTTAAACCTTTTATGGTTGGATGAATTCATTGCTTGAATATAGTCTTGTGAAATGAGCAAGGTTTCCATGTTGTGAGGTGCAGTGAGCCGTGACGTAAGGGGGTTATTGTCTCCCTCCAATGTTACATTCTTTTATATTTTGTCGGTGCTGTAAAATTGAGGTGATATTATCTTTCTCTTTCTGTCTCCCCTCCTCTTTCTCTGTATCTCCTCACTCTTCTCTTCTCTCTCTCCATCTCCTCTCCTCACTCTGTCCTCTCTCGCTCTTCTCTCTGTCCTCTCATGCTCTCCTCACTGTCTGTCCTCTCGCTCTCCTTTCACTGTCCTCCCCTCTCTCATCTCTCTGTTCTCTTTCTGTCCTGTCTTCACTCTACCTCTCTTCTGTCACTTTCACTCTCTCTCCTCTCTCTCACGCTGTCATATACCTCTCTCTCACTCTCTCATATACTCTTCCTGCCTGTTTGCAACTCTCTAAACACAAGTTTATCATCACACTTGTATTCCAGTTTACATATTCCACTGCAACTCTCTAAACACAAGTTTATCATCACACTTGTATTCCAGTTTACATATTCCACTGCAACTCTCTAAACACAAGTTTATCATCACACTTGTATTCCAGTTTACATATTCCACTGCAACTCTCTAAACACAAGTTTATCATCACACTTGTATTCCAGTTTACATATTCCACTGCAACTCTCTAAACACAAGTTTATCATCACACTTGTATTCCAGTTTACATATTCCACTGCAACTCTCTAAACACAAGTTTATCATCACACTTGTATCCCAGTTTACATATTCCACTAAAACAAAACAGTTTTGTACACTACAGATATTTTTGTTCGACGTGTTCATGATCTGCAAGATTTAAAGAAAATCTGGTCCCCCAAACAATAAAGCTAATAGACTCTCCCAACTGTCAAACACTGACACCCCTCTGATCTTGCTTGCTGTCCTCAGGATCGACGCCTTGAGGGGATGGCACAAACACCAACAAAACCTGGAAGGGTATTGTGTTTTCTAGCCCATAGAATGTTGTATTTTATTGATTCCAGCTTTTTTTTCTTAGAATTGCATTGTTTCTAGCTTTATATGTTGTTGTATGTTTATGATCATAAAGATGAACCAGGCTTATGGCAGTTGAAACTTACACTAGGAACAGTGTATATGTTGGCATGTAGTTGCAGCAGTAGTTTGATCACGTGTATGTTATTTGTCTTGCCAGCACCCATATGTGCTCCTGCCAGCGCCTGTATGTTATTTGTCTTACCGGCACCCATATGTGGTCTTACCAGTACCTGTATGTTATTTGTCTTACCAGCAGTTATATTTTATGTGTCTTACCAGTACTTGTTATTTATCTTTGCCAACACTTGTATGTTGTCTTACCAGTACCTCTGTGTTGTCTTACAAGCACTTGTATGTTGTATTTCCAGCACTTGTGTAACTGTTATTTGTTTTACTAGCATTTGTATGCTATTTATCATGCCAGCACTTGTATTTTATTTGTCTAGCCAGCACTTGTATGTTGTCTTACCAGCACTTGTATGTTGTCTTACCAGCACTTGTATGTTGTCTTACCAGCACTTGTATGTTATATGCTTTATCAGCACTTGTGTATAACATTAAATTCTGCTTATCATGCACCAGTTTTATGCTAATTACACCAGTCAGTCAGTCAATCAATCAATCAATCATATATTGTTGCTCAGCTCTAGTTTGTGTACCTTTGATATTGTGCCAGGTCTTCATATTGTCTTCACTGAAGATGGTTCCTAAATTGTTTATTAGAATTTGTCTGTTTTTGTCCTTATATGAATAACAAACATTTATTATCATTACATCTCAGATACTGACGTTTTCTGTCATTTGTGACAGTGTCTTGTGTAGTTTGTACATAGTTAGTGTTTTAGTTTGTGTGGACTATCAAGCTGATTGTATTGATGTGTTGTATTTCTAGTAGGGAAGGTAGGCCAGCTGATTATATTGTAGTGTTGTGTTTCTAGTAGGGAAGGTAGGCCAGCTGATTATATTGTAGTGTTGTGTTTCTAGTAGGGAAGGTAGGCCAGCTGATTATATTGTAATGTTGTGTTTCTAGTAGGGAAGGTAGGCCAGCTGATCATATTGTAGTGTTGTGTTTCTAATAGGGAAGGTAGGCCAGCTGATCATATTGTAGTGTTGTGTTTCTAATAGGGAAGGTAGGCCAGCTGATTATATTGTAGTGTTGTGTTTCTAATAGGGAAGGTAGGCCAGCTGATTATATTGTAGTGTTGTGTTTCTAATAGGGAAGGTAGGCCAGCTGATCATATTGTAGTGTTGTGTTTCTAATAGGGAAGGTAGGCCAGCTGATCATATTGTAGTGTTGTGTTTCTAATAGGGAAGGTAGGCCAGCTGATCATATTGTAGTGTTGTGTTTCTAATAGGGAAAGTAGGCCAGCTGATTATATTGTAATGTTGTGTTTCTAGTAGAGTAGCTAGGCCAGCTGATCGTATTGTAGTGTTGTGTTTCTAGTAGGGAGTACTGGTGCTTCTGATGAACGTTTCTCATATTTTGTCACACTACATTACTGCTGCTTCTGATGAACATTTCTCATATTTTGTCACACTACATTACTGCTTCTTCTGATGAACATTTCTCATATTTTGTCACATTACTTTACTGCTTCTGCTGATGAACATTTCTCATATTTTGTCACGTTACTTTACTGCTGCTTCTGTTGAACATTTCTCATATTTAGTCACACTACATTACTGCTTCTTCTGATGAATGTTTCTCATATTTTGTCACACTACATTACTGCTGCTTCTGCTGAACATTTCTCATATCTTGTCACATTACTGCTGCTTCTGATGAACATTTCTCATATTTAGTCACACCACATTACTGCTGCTTCTGATGAACATTTCTCATATTTAGTCACACTACATTACTGCTGCTTCTGATGAACATTTCTCATATTTAGTCACACCACATTACTGCTGCTTCTGCTGAACATTTCTCATATCTTGTCACATTACTGCTGCTTCTGATGAACATTTCTCATATTTAGTCACACACATTACTGCTGCTTCTGATGAACATTTCTCATATTTTGTCACATTACTTTACTGCTTCTACTGATGAACATTTCTCATATTTTGTCACATTACTTTACTGCTTCTTCTGATGAATGTTTCTCATATTTTGTCACATTACTTTACTGCTGCTTCTGATGAACATTTCTCATATTTAGTCACACTACATTACTGCTTCTTCTGATGAATGTTTCTCATATCTTGTCACACTACTTTACTGCTGCTTCTGCTGAACATTTTTCATATTTTGTCATATTACTGCTGCTTCTGCTGAACATTTCTCATATTTAGTCACACTACATTACTGCTGCTTCTGATGAACATTTCTCATATTTAGTCACACCACATTACTGCTGCTTCTGCTGAACATTTCTCATATCTTGTCACACTACTTTACTGCTGCTTCTGCTGAACATTTTTCATATTTTGTTACATTACTGCTGCTTCTGATGAACATTTCTCATATTTAGTCACACCACATTACTGCTGCTTCTGCTGAATGTTTCTCATATTGTGTCACATTACATTACTGCTACATCTGCTGAATGTTTCTCATATTTTGTCACATTACATTACTGCTGCTTGTGATGAATGTTTCTCATATTTTGTCAAACTACATTACTTGCTGCTTGTGATGAATGTTTCTCATATTTTGTCACACTACATTACTTGCTGTTTGTGATGAATGTTTCTCATATTTTGTCACATTACATTACTGCTGCTTGTGATGAATGTTTCTCATATTTTGTCACACTACATTACTTGCTGCTTGTGATGAATGTTTCTCAGTGGCTGATGACAGCACTCCCAGGACCCATGATATCCAAAAGGTTGGAGTCATCACAACATCAATGTCAAAACATAATGATTGTGGTCACTTTGTGGGGGACATCATCCCTAGCCTTGTATGAAGAGGCAAAGGGAGTTGCTTGTATACTTGTCTTGTGCTATCTTTTGTTGTACACCTGCCTGAGCAGAAGCATGGTGTGGGGTTGAGTCTAATCAGGATTTTGTTCTGCTTGCATGCAAAGCTTTACAGCTACAGCCAGAATACTTTTGTATATAAATCTCAGTCTAGTGTGTACATTTGTGAAGTTAGGAAATTTGAGTGTAATCTTAGTGAAGTTAAGTTCATGAACTTGAGAGTAGCAGTCCTAATAAAGTCAGTATGAGACAGAAAGAGAGTGAAGTGAAAAAAAGAAGATATAAAAGCTGCAGTATAGTTTAAATTGTTTATTGTCACAACCAGAATTTGTGTTGTGTTTCTAAATAATTTTTGTTTCCAGAATAGTTTGTAATTTATTGCAGGTACTCTCCTGCATTGTGACTAGACCACTAGCCTGATTAAGTACATGTAATGTAATAGCTCTTACATTTTTTTTTGATAGTGTTCAGTAAAAAGACAAGCATGGGTGAGTAGCAGGTCAGAAAGACATGTTTTTATGTGTACAAATGGGCTGATGTAGAAGAACTATAAATTATGTAGAGCACATGGACAAGGATCTGAAATAATGAATGAATAACAGAGTAACATTGATGGTGAATTACTACTGGGACCATATGATATTAGTGCACACATCAAGGATGCATCATTAGCAAAGTGCATGAGAGGGTATATTATTTCTTACTTTGTGTTTTGTTTAGTCAGGGGATAGTATCAATATGATATTCAACTGTTTTCTTTCATGAAGATATAATTCCCAGAAGATAGTTTAACATTTTCTCTATCCTGTGGGGGAGTCTTGGGAGGGTTTGTTTATTCTGCCTTCTGATGCCCTTTCTTCCCTTCATTATCAAGTAAGAGGAGGAGGAGGAGGAGAAGACAAAGAGATGATTGTGGTGTAGGTGGTTCAAGTGAAAGGAGGAGGAGGAGAAGACAAAGAGATGATTGTGGTGTAGGTGGTTCAAGTGAAAGAAAGAGGAGGAGAAGACAAAGAGATGATTGTGGTGTAGATGGTCAGATAACATCAAGAAGTAGACAGCAGTAAGTTTCATGAAAGCAAAAGAGAACAATCTTGATAAACACTGCAGCCAGAAGTGATGATGATGATGATGATGATGATAACGATGATGATAACGATGATGATATGTGACTACCAAATGCTCCAAGAATCTCATCTAATATACTGGCCAGGAACTGGTCTAGTTAAAATCAGCACATACAAGAAAATCAGAGCACTGATATGAAGCAGCCATCATGACCAGTGTCAGATAACATCAACAACAACAACAGCATCCATTCTCTTGAAGGAAACAACTCTACATTCATAGCAGCCCACTTTGTTCTTGTTATTAGTCACAGCTTCACATTTTTGCTAAAGCATAGCTGCGATGTTGGCATAGCAAGATCCAGTCCTGCCATAACCCACAATGATGGTTTCCTCTGCAGGGCTATTACAAGGACACAGTAGAGTTTTTCTTTGACAACAGAGACAGGTGTAAGTTATTCTGGAAGCAGTGTATTGAGCACCACGCGTTCTTTCGATGCCAGGTCGTGGCCAAGCTTCCACGTAACAAGGCCAGGGTGGTCAGTCGAGGGTCCTCTTTCAGGTTGGTCGTTTGTAAAATAAGAAACTTGGCCTTATACTACTAGAGGTGACTAAAGGGCTGTGTCTGTGATAGGAAACTGACTTACAGATTGTTACATCTAGTTTGTAATGTTGTTTAGTAATAAAACAAGTGACAGAATGACTGGAAGCTGTGCGAGGCAAATTAACTGAATGTAAGCGGTAAACTTAAACATCAGATGCCTGTTTCACCTGGTGACCGATTACTGCAAACTACAAAGTTGTATCGGCAGACTGAGATCTGCCACATGCATAAGCACCTTCAGCAGGTATAACTGGACTAGTGTAAAATACTCTGTAAGGTCCAGTATGTGTAGATCAGACCTGTCTAGAAGAGGTCAGGTATGAGACAGAAATCACAGAAGTGTCACCAGAATCATGAGAAAACTCTGGGATGGGCTGTCTCCTAGTACTTGACTGAAGAAGAGGAAAGGAAAGTGAAGGCTTATGCCCAGTACAGTGGTTAGAGGAAGATAAAGCCCTTAGACATGAAATAAAGAGAAGTCTTGTGGGGATGATAGAGTAGAATGACACATTTCCGTAGGTTGAGCGACTGCTCAGTTGCTGGAGGATGGTACTTCATCTCCCCTGCCATCACCTCATGACTCCCCTGCCATCACTGTGAGGTTTGTCAAGAGAAAATCTCACAGAGGTAGTTTTGATCTCACTCTAGCTCAGAAACAGCCAGTATAAACAAACGGAGAAGACGATACCAAACTGCAGGCAATGTCAAGAAATCAATCATTCGTTCTCTTTACCTACCCAAGATTAGATCTTGACATTACATGATTATTTTAAGCAGAATATTGACATCTGATTGTCCTTGACCTAATCTGGTTATTTTACGTTCAGATCCAGCAGAGTTCTGAAATGTAACTGTCATTGATTAGATTTGACATTAATATCATGTGGAACGATGACATTTAACTGTTTTTTTATTAGGTCTGACATTAATATTATGTGGAACATTTTGATTTAGCTGTTTGTTATTATGTCTGACATTAATATTATGTGGAACATTTTGATGTAGCTGTTTGTTATTATGTCTGACATTAATTTTATGTGGAACATTTTGATTTAACTGTTTGTTATTATGTCTGACATTAATTTTATGTGGAACATTTTGATTTAACTGTTTGTTATTATGTCTGACATTAATTTTATGTGGAACATTTTGATTTAGCTGTTTATTATTATGTCTGACATTAATTTTATGTGGAACATTTTGATTTAACTGTTTGTTATTATGTCTGACATTAAGGTTGATTCAAGCACAGTATTAAAATGAAACTTCTGCCGTTATGTCTGGCACTAAGATCATGTAGAAAACTGAGATTTGACTGTTCATCATTAGATGTGACATTAATGTCTTACAGAACTCTGAACTTTAATTATCAGTAACATTGAAGTGTAGAGGAACATAAAAATATATTCAGCAAGGGCTGTACATGAACAGTTTAAAAAAAAAAAACAAATAAAACCATTTGTGTAATCTTTTCTTTTTTTGTTGGTTAAAACAGGTACAGTGGTCGTACACAGAAGCAGCTTGTCGAGTATGTTAGGGAGAACATTGGCAAACGACCTCATTTTGATAGGTTAGTCTATGTCATTTTATGTTTTCCTTTTATTCATGAGAAACTTTCTTCTAAACTCTTTTATGTTGACTGTTATATGAGAGTAAGTTTTCGCTATCAGTTTTCTACTATACACAGTTATTAATATGAAACAGATAAGTCAGATATTGTTATTGTAGTTGGTGATGCTGAATATTACAGCGAGTTGGGTTATAATTCCCCTGGTATGATTGTTTCCATAGATCGGCCAGCGGTCGTATCTCCAGTCAGAGTGCCAGCGTCACGCCCAAGTTTTCCTCAAAGCCAGGCATGCATTCTTCCTCTGCGGACCTCCACGCCAACTCGGGCTCACGCTCCAGCAGTTCTCACATTCTAGACAGCAACCATACCCCCGGCTCTGGTGTCAACCGAGACGCAGGCACGCCTCGTGGCTCTTCAAAGTTGGAGTCTGTGGATGTTCACAGTGACAGCTCCATGTCGGGCTCTAGATCTCTCAACTCTCCCAGGCTGGAACATGGACTGAGCATTGATCAGGACGTCATAGACGCCGTCAATGCCAGAACTGGTGGTGCTATGACAGATGATGATGATGAAGACATCAGCAAAAGTGACAACGAGAACCAGATTAAAGAAGGGATTTCACACGTGGCCTCCGAGACAAAAGGTGCTCACTCTCTTCCTTCATCAGATCATGGTTCACCTGTTCGTTATATTGGTATCTATTTAGAAGCTGACTCATCTCAAAATCAGAACTTTCAATCTGCTTCCTTGGAAGCAGGCATTGTTTGTACAGATGGCTTAGCTAGGGAAGGAGTTATGAATCGTGCAGAGATTGACAGCAGTGTTTGTCAGCAGCTACCTCCAGCCGATGATGCGGGTCCAGCATCTGCTACGGCGGGTGGTCATAGTGATAAAATAACAAACTCTGCTGATGCTTCTCCATGTTATAACACTAATCACATCAGCCATGTTACCAAACCTAACCTGGACCTTAAGCTTACTAATCTGTCATCATCCTCAGCCATTGATTCGTCATCACTAACCAGCTCACTAGATCATCCAGTTGATCCATCCTTCATCTCTCCCAAACCTCCACACTTGCTAGAGATTTCCATCACACACACACAACACCACATAGCTCAAACCATCACTACAACTGTGTCAGCCAGTCAAAATGCATATGACCTTGTTAGAAGAGAAGGCGTGTCAGGTAATGATGTTTCTAATGGTAGCACACCTACAGCAGCTTCTCATTTCCAGCAAGGTATTGAGTGTTCAGAAAGTGCCCAAGAGTCGGGGAAGGTAAGTCCACAGGGTTCAAGGGCACAATGTCTGGAGACTGCGGGGAAGGAGCTGGACTTATCACCACCTTTCCCGTCGCCACCGCCGCCGTCATTGTTGATGCAGAGCATAGAAGATGATGTGAGTGGAGATCTTGGTTTCATCTCAAGTTCTTGTGTATCAGACAATACCCAGGCACAGCAGGAGCAACAGGTGAGCTCTTCATGTAAACTTGTTTCTGTAGGCCCGTGCATAAATAATTCAGTTTCTCATGTCCTGGATCATTATTCTGTTAGCTTGCCACAAGGTGATCAGGGCACAGGTGGTGGACAGCATGAAGCAGAAAGTGGCAGCAAGGTACAAGAAGCTGAGCATCAAGTGCCGTGTCCTAGTGAGACAAAATTTTCTGAGAAGGACCGGCTGTCAGCTGTGCAGACAATGTCCCGAAAGTTATCTGCAGGAACTGATCTGATTGAGGACATCCCATACATCTTACGCAGAAGAGTAGATGGACAGAAAGAGGAAACTGCAGTTTATAAAGTCTCAGAAGCTGATAAACTGAAAAAGGAAAGGAGCACAAGCCCATCACTGAAAGTGGCTACGGATAAAAGTAAGCCACCTACACTTATGGAGATGAGTATAGAGACAAAGCATGAAGATTTGGCTACTAGCAGTGCTAGTATTGAAAGTGTCAAAGATTTGGCTACCAGCAGTGCTGGTGTTGAAGGTGTCAAGGATTTGGCTACCAGCAGTGCTGGTGTTGAAAGTGTCAAAGATTTGGCTACCAGCAGTGCTGGTGTTGAAAGTGTCAAAGATTTGGCTACCAGCAGTGCTGGTGTTGAAGGTGTCAAAGATTTGGCTACCAGCAGTGCTAGTGTTGAAGGTGTCAGATTTAGACCTTCATTGGAGAAATCACCGTCACTGGGAAAACGCTATGAGCTAGTCAATGTCCACAAGCTGCCACCAAGAACTAGTTACTCTTCTGTAGATGACACCACAAGTCCATCAGGAGACCAGGGCATACTCAGACAACTTGAACAAGAATCATTTGCTAAGTTAGCATCATTGAAAGATACTGACACAAGGACGCAGCAGGAAGACAAGGAGACACTTGCTTCTGTAGTTGACAAGACATTAGAAAAAGCTGAAGTCGAGAAGACATCTACTTCTATAGTTGACACATCACCAGTAGAAGTTGAAGTCGAGAAGACATCTGCTTCTGTAGTTGACACATCATCAGTAGAAGTTGAAGACAAGATTGCAGGACCAGTTTTAGAATCTGCTGTGCCTGTTGTTTCTCTCAAAGAAGGAGCTAATAATGTAACAACTGACAGACTAGATCAAGAGAAACACCAGGATGAAGTGACAAAGATGCCATCCCCAGATCAGAAAGAAGATATTAGTGTTGATTTTAAACATGCAGATAAATGTCAGCTGGCAGAGAAACATTTGGCTGAGGAAGCCAGAGTCAAAGAGATAAAGCATATTGTCATTGATGCGGGTGATATGAGGGTCTCAGTCTCACAGCCTTCTCACCAAGGAGGCGAGGCACCTGTTGTTACTGGTCCATCAGCAGAAGTTGGAGAAGACATATCTAGAAAAGTGACCGGTGCAGCTAAATCAAATATTCAGCCGCAGTCACAAGGAGTGGACGGACACTTTTCACAGGGCGACAGTAAAGTGAAAGAGTCTTTTGATGCTAAAAGAGAGGAGCTGCCAGCAAATCATAAGCGGGCTCCTTGTCTGTCTGTTGCTGGCAGGACTTCAGCTTCTAGTACATCATCCAGTTCAGAAACCAATTTTATTATAGGCCTTCCTTCTGCCGCTGCGGCTCTGATCTACACTGATAATGATAGTCCACCCATAGGGCATACAGAAGCTGGAGCCACAGGGACTACCATACTGTCATTTTCTACCTTCAGACCTGATCCCGCAGGGGAGAATTTAAGAACTGAGGAACCATCTGCAGACAAAATGAAAAACAATAGATGGTCTCTGCAGAGTGTAGAGGAGAGCGAGGAATCCACAGACTTTACTGTCATCATGGCTGAAGGAAGTGTGGAGAAGAGTGCCCTCAAGAAGAGGACTTGTGATGAGGTGGACAAGCCCAGAGAACCCAAGAGAGTAAGCTGGCATGAGGACAGTGATGTTCATCATAGACACCACACTGATCTCAGCATGACTGGGAGTCATGCAGATAAGTCATTTGGTGAAGACGGTACTCCAGTTGACCCTGGCAATATCTTGGAAACTCTGGACAGTGTCCAGCAACAGCACTCAGAAAGTGCCCTGGCTGTATCAGGAAGTTCTGACAGCCTGTCCACGGCCAGTGACGCAGAAACTGGTGGTAACAGCAAACAGGTTTACTTCCAGTATGTTTCTTCTCAAGGTCTCACCTCCAACAAAGATGGCACCTTAGATCCAGGTGTTGGAGGGGTGATTGGAGGTGGTAGGAGCCACGAGTTCGGTCCCCCAGAGTCCCTGGATCAGCTGGGATCATTGGAAGATGTGGGTCGTGTCTGTAGCAGGAGGAAGGTGAGGGATGGATCTTCCAAACTACACCAGGATGGTTCACCTTTGGATCCATTAGAGAAATTGAGTGCATTACGTGTTGATAATTTTGATGACGAGGGAGAAGCAGATGATGAAGATGATGAGCCAAATTTCCCTCCCCCGCCACCTATTTTAGATATGCCGGAGGAGATGTTGTTGTCTTATGAGAGTGACCTACCCCTGCCAGATTTGAATTATCCTAGCTCTGGTTCTGTGTTGTATCAAAAGGAAGATTATTCAGGTAGTACAGCCTCTTATGTCTGGAGCAGGAGTACCAAGTCAGAGAGCACAGGAAGCACAACTAAGAAAGGAACCCCTGACCCACTGATGAGTCTGAGATTGGGAGATCTTCTAGCAGACAAGCACTGTACTACTAGTGAGAGTGAGAGTGACTTTGATGTTGAGGAAGCTAATCTTCAGCTCAGGAGAATGTCTGCAAGCAACATCATCCAGAAATCTGTGTCCAGGACAGGATCACAACAAAGTTCAGGCTGTGAAGTCAAAGAGGAGTCTTCTAGAGACAGCCCTGCACCGGCTGGAACAAGCAGAACACCAGAAAAGCCCAAGGTTCTTCCAAAATCAGAACATGCTATACAGAGAGGTCTTCAGTCCAGTCTTGTGGTTCAGAGGTCACAGACCTTACCATCCAGGCCTGCTCCTCCACCACCACCTGTCCTCCCCAAGCCTCAGCCTCCACCAGTCCAGCCACGGCCAGTACCTCACAGGCAACCTCAGATGGGCAAAGGGAAACATTTTGAAAGAGCAAAAGCGAAGTTGCCATCGCCAGCAGAGGGACAGCCTCATCAACCTCACAGCTGACATTCAGTGCTCTATTAATACCTCCATTTACACTCACTCAAATCTCTCCACAGCAAGAATTATATTGTTTATGGAATAAACTCACTCAAATCTCTCCACAGCAAGAATTATATTGTTTATGGAATAAACTCACTCAAATCTCTCCACAGCAAGAATTATATTGTTTATGGAATACATTAAACTATTTTCTGCATACTCTGTTCCTCTATAAGGCTGTAAAGCTTTGAAGCAAAAAGTCAGTGTGTTATTTTTATATAATATTAAACGTGTGTGAAGTGTAGATCATCACCAGGTGACATTAGCTTGTGACTTACATTTCAAGCTGGAATTTTCCTAGAAATTTTTTTTTTATATCTATACAAGGAAGTGAACCTTGGGCAAAATAAGACAATATCTATAGAAAAGTTTTAGTTAATGAGCTTCTCATATATGATGTTGAGAATACTAGGCTTCATTCTGTGGGTTTCAAGAAGTGATCTTGGCACTTGGCACAGAAATACTCTGAGTAGAGAGCAAACACTTGAGTATATTGTGTGTGTCTGGGCTGTGTTGTGTGAAGATTGAAGTATGGAGGCTATTTCATGTTGAGAAAAAGAGTAACTGAAGATGGCAGTTATATTAGTGGAGTAAAGACCAAGTCAAAAGAGTAAGATGATGACAAAATTACAGATCATCATCATCATCAGGTGCCATGCTGACTGGCATTGGCTATTATGCTTCGCCAGAGTACATGATCCTTCATGCAGGCCATCAGCTCAGTTGGTGATCTCCTCTCACACCATCCTGTCAGACTGTCCAGTATCTTTTCTCTTGGTCTTCCTCTTGATCTTCTTCCTTCTATTTTTCCTGTTGTTATAATATTTTCAATGCCTCCTCTTTTCTTTGCATGTCCTATGAAAGTACATTGTCTCTCTCTTATCTTTTTGACAAGGTTTTTTTGTCTCTCCAGCTCTTCTCCTACATTCTTCATTAGTTATTTTTGCTGTCCAGGGAATTCACAACATTCTTCTAATAAACCACATTTCTGCTGCTTCCAATGATTTTTGTGCGGACCTGCCTGTTGTCCATGATTCACTTCCATATAACAAGATAGGTTCAATATAACATTTTAGGACTCATTTTCTAACATTCATTGATAAGGATGTCCTTATCAAAATTACAGATGGATGGTCAAAATCAAGAGGTGGGCAGGCTGCTGGTGTATCACATTGGCAAGAGATATAAAGCAGGATGGAAAGCCAGTGTAATACATTTCTCTACCATGGAAATGGCACATGATGATGATGATGATGGTGATGATGATGATGATGATGATGATATGAATGTCCACAGCTTTTTTATCCCCTGTCTTTTCACAACATAAAACCTGCTGTACCACTTAATGAATGTTGTTACTGGCATATAGAAGTTTTCTTTCTTCATTACAGTCTAGTGTGGATGATAAGTCCCTTTCTGAAGTTTTTAGTGGCCAGCTATATGATTTGCCATTCTTATGTCCATTCTTTGCTGGATTCTAGTCAAGTTACTCTAGTCAAGATGTATGTTAGTGTTTAGTATTGTTCTTTAGCTCAGATATGTCTTTGTTACTTTAGTGAAAATTGTATCAGCTCAGATGTGGCTCATTAATGTTTCTTACTGAAGTGAATCTCATGTTGATTCAAGTATGTCTCATTATTTTTACTTACTGATGTGAATCTCACATCAGTTCAAATGTCTCAGTATTTTTACCTACAAAGTCTTCTTCTTCTTCGTACGCATTGTCTGTCTATATCTGCAGTCCTGTCTCTTGGATAAATTTCAGTTTTTTGTAGCTCATGTATGGAACCGTAGAGCTTATCTTCTTTGGTGGTTTCACTTGGCCAGTAATTATTTCTCAGTGTCTCGTAGTTGGTGCAGTTCTGGAGGAAATGTTCCACAGTTTGGGGCACCTGGGCACATGTACATAGATTAGTAGTACCATCCTTAAACTTTGTATACATATAACTTTGGAGTTGGCTGTGTCCTGTTCGGAGGCGGAAAATGGTGACTTGTTCCTTTCTGTTTAGCATCATGTAATAGTCATCGTGTGGTGGTGTTTGTGGCTTCCTGTAGGTTTTTATCATGCTTTTCTTCTGATTATAGGTGATTGATATGTCTGGTTGCTCCATTTCAGTGCCCTCTTTGGCCAGCTGGTCAGCTTTCTCATTGCCTGGTATCCCACAGTGGGAGGGAATCCACTGCAAGGTGACTCCATGTTGTAAGCCAATTTTTGACAAGGCATCCTTAAGATCTGGTAGTTTGTTGCACTGAAGAGCTTCCAGTACTGATCTTGCATCTGTGAGAATTACTACAGGACATGTATCAATTCTGGAGTCTGATAGTTTTCAACTGCAGCAATAATTGCTCTTAATTTCTGCATCAGTGGGTATGGAAATCTTGTCAGTGGTGTTGTTTGGATATTCAATATGTGCTCCTGCCCCTCCATTCTTTATGGCATTATGTGCAGATCCATCTATATACACACATATCCAGGTGTCACATGGATATTTGTCATCTAGCACATTAAATGTGGCTGTTGATCTTACAAGAAAGACTGCTCTGCATCTCACTATTCTGCACACCTTTCACTTCAGTCTGAATAGTTATTTGTGTATAATCTGCTTCTTTCCATGGTGTATGCTCTGGTACAGATGATAATGGAGTGACTACAGTCGGAAGGTCAGGTATCAGCTTATGCATACGCTTGGCTTGATGAATGAAGCTGCTTCTTTTAAGCCATCTTAGTGCCAAGTTATTGAATCTCTCCTTCAGGGGATGGCTTACAGAGCTGAGGAATTTCTCTTCCATGTGTCATGACCTTTGTGTCTCTATTTTCCTTTAGTGCTTGAACATCAACTATTTTCTGCATTTCTATCACTGGTGTGGACCTCATGGCACCTATGATAATCTGTAGTGACTGATTTTGTACCTTGTCTAGATTATGCAGTGTAGTGTTTGATGCTGTGCACCAAGCTGTTGAGCCATATTCTAAATGTGGTAGAATACTTTACTGATATACATTCTTGAGGATTCTTTCACTAGCTCCCCATGTGGTTCCAATCAATTTTCTTAATACAGCTAGTTTTCTTCTGGCTTTTGCTTCTGCACTGCTGATATGTTGCTTCCAGGTCAGTTTTGAGTCAAGAGTCACTCCTAAGTAAATGGGTTGGTTGTCCATCCTTAAGGATATTTCATTAACAAAGATCTTACCTGCTTTCTGTTTAGATGAGAGAGTGATTTCTTTGTGTTGATACGTATGCACCATTTGTTTGTCCATGATGTCAAAATGTCTGCTGCTCTTTGGAGTCTATATATAGCAACTGTCACGTATTCATCTGTACACCACATGACCAGATCATATGCATACAGTGCTGCTTTGGTTCCATAGGGAAGTTCCTTTACCAGGTCATTAATGATTACCAGGAATAGTGTAGGTGAAAGGACTCCTCCTTGTGGTACACCATGTCGCAGAAGTACTTTCTGGCTTTTGTGTCCATCCATTACTACTCTAGCTCTTCTATTGTGTAAATAGGACTTTATCCAGTTGTACAGTCTTCCATTCACATTGCAGTTTCTTAGTTTCCACAGCAGACCTTTTTTCCATACTTTATCGAAGGCTTTCTTCAGGTCTATCCACACTGCTAGTACAAGGTTTTTGTCTTGGAATGCATCCTCAATCTCTTGAGAGAGATAGGTCACTTGATCTTCTGTACTGTAGTACTGCCTAAATCCTGCTTGTTGTGAAACAAGGTTTTCACTTTCTAGGTACCATTTTAGCCTCAGGTCAATGATGCATTCCATCGTTTTTCAGAGGCAGATGGTGAGACTGATTGACCTGTAGCTGGAGGTCATATCAATGTTTTTCCCTGCTTTAGCAGTGGTACCATGCTTGCTTCCTTCCAGATTTGAGGTAACTTACTTGTGCTCCAGCACATATTGAAAATATTCAACAGCTTTCCCATTGCTGCCATTCCCAGGTTCTTGATCATTTCATTGGACACTCCATCTGGTCCTGGTGATTTCCTTGGTTTCAGCTTACTGACAGCTAGGTTTAACTCGCTGTGTGTGATTGGTGCATCCATGACCTCCAGTTTTCTGCCTTGTTCCTCTTCTTTCTGTGGGTCATTGCACACTGTACGCTCTTTCTCTGGATAGATATAAATGTTGCAGTCTTGTGCAAACATGTGAGCAAAGTGATCTGCTACTTGCTTACCTGTAAGAGTTTTCCCATTCTCTATTAGTGTAATCTTTATACTTCTTCCAGTACTCTCATCGTTTAACTGTTTGATTAGTTTCCACAGTTTTCTTCCATCCTTTCAAAGTTTAGGGACTCTGTTTTCTCTCCAACTTTCCCGTCTGGCTTGTAGCATAGCTCTTTGAAATTTGGCCTTAGCATGTTGGTAATTATTGTGGTGTTCTTGGCATGGTCTATTTTCTGCTTGCATTTGAGCTGTTTCCACGTCATCATGGAGTTTTCCCAGCTCACTAGACCAGTATGGTTTATAGTCCCTACGAGCTCCTCTGGGAATGGTTTCACGGGCGGCCTGAAGGATACAAGCATTAATTTCTTCACTTTGCTATTAATATCCTTACCTTCTATGGACAGCTGTCCCACCAGGATACCTGTACGATGTCTGTACATTGTCCAGTTTGCTTTTTTATAGTTCCATCTGGGGAGAGGGCTACTGGTGTTAAGGAGTTCATTTTCTTTTGTCAAGAATACTGGTCGATGGTCGCTACCTCCAAGTTGTTTTCCAGCTTTGCGTGTAATGTTCTACTTCAGGTTTGGAGAGTGGAATGTCAGATCTGGTGTTGAGGTTGTATGCCAAGCCCTTGAGTAAAATTTTGGAGGATCCACTGGCTGGTTGATCAGGAGAAGTCCATTATCATCCTGCCAGCTCTCAGCTTCCTCTCCTCTCTTGTCTATGTGGTCATAGCCCCAGCTCTGGGAATGGCTGTTAAAATCTCCACAGACCATCAGTCTCTCTTTGTGTGGGATTGTTTCTAGAGCAAGAGGATGGTCATTAGGACAGTAATAGTTAAGGAGGTGGAAATCTGTATTACTGGTTTTTAGAAGGATCATCTGGTATTCAGCTCCTTCCATGTACACTCCCACCTGACATGCGCTGATGTTATTCTTAACAAGTGTGAGTACTCCTCCTTTTCTTCTGTCCTGTCGGTCTGATCTAAAACACTGGTAGCCTCTGATTTTAAAGGCAGCATCTTTGGTTAGGTGTGTCTCCTGTATGCAGCATATACTTACCTGCTCTACAAAGTGTATGTTCTCTAGTTCCACCTTTTTGCTAAAGCCATCTCTAACACTGCTGACACCCTCAGCATTCCACTGCATTATTTTAAGTTCTTGCTTTTTGGGAGTTTTCTCCTGTTGTATTTTTTGGCCAGTAGCTCTACTCTCATGCCTCCTGGCTCCACAAGATGAACTGAGAGGACCTCCAGTAGCATTAGGTGGACCCTTTCGAGGCAGGGGGCCCGGCTGGTTAGTCTTCACAGGGCGAGCACCATGTTTGAATACTGCAGATAGAGACATTTCATTAGCGATAATGCGTGGTACCCTGATTTTTGCCAGGTACCTTTTGGCTGGGTACCTCAGACTTCACCACCTTTCCTTGCTAGGGCAGACTGTGGTCTTGCTCGGACTGCCATGAAGACAGTGGTGTAGGCTGGCCTGGCCAAAATTTTTTTTTTCCAGCCTCTGGTGGCTGTACTTAAGTCCCTTCTCCATGTCAGATGGTTTTGACAGTTCCACAGAGACACTCCAACTTTGGGATGAGGAATCCGATGAGTGCTTCAGTGATATCCATTCCCCGTCACCTATAGTCTGCTGGCTGTTTTGTTTACATCATTCTGATAGCAATTGTTGTAAAGACCCATAGGTTTGTCACATCCTGGATTCATTGGTTTCACACTAGATTTTCCTCATCCCCTCCGCTGATCTCCATGTCCCCATCTGTCCACCAAACTGACATTACATTTTACAAAAATAGCAGTTACAGTCAGTGTTGATTGGTACAAGTTTCTGGGCTACAGATGTAGGTCAGAGTTTTTAAGCAAACATATCTATGTTCCCTGTCTCACAAAGACTATGTTAAGATAAGTGTGTTCTTAACACAGTTGTTTCTGGGGGACCTACTAAGTGAATCTCATGTTGGCTCAAATGCATTTAATTATTTTTACATACTAAATTGAATCTCAAGTCAGTTTTAAAGCGTCTCATCAATTGTACTTACTGAAGTGAATCTCATTGAACATTTAAGGGGAGTGAATGATGAGAGATGAAGGGCAGAATGTCAGATAGACCTGTATGTTCAATTCTTCACCCATTTAAAATAAAGTTTGTTCATTCTCAATTACTACAAACTGGTGTTGGAAAGTTCCTGGACTGTACTTGTTGTGACTGTACCATTCAAGAATTACACACAGGTCACTGAAGGTCATTACTCCCAAGTCTGCTTAGTCATTCTGCCTGTCACATGGCATTGTGCTGCCTGTCACATGGCATTGTGCTGCCTGCCTTATGGCATTGTGCTGTCTGTATGTATTCAGTTTGTACATGCAGTTTTGTGGCCTTGTTTCAGGACCGCTCTGCGATTGTTACAATGGCTGAAAAATTTGAGCAATATACCTGCATCAAATTTTGCTTGAAGCTCAGTAAATATGCTACCAAGACTCTTGAAGTGCTTCTTTAACCCTTTTACCAAACATTATTTAAGTCCAAAACAGGTTTCTGAGGGATACATACATTCCAAGGCCATTTTAGTGTCTCTTCAAGACAACTAGTCACCTGTAAAACACCAGAAAGTTTCTGAGGACCATCAGCTCTCTCACCTGCTTGGAATCAGATATGAAGTCTGCCAGGAGATCCTGACTTGCTTGGAATCAGATATGAAGTCTGCCAGGAGATCCTAACTTGCTTGGAATATGAAGTCTGCCAGGAGATCCTAACTTGCTTGGAATATGAAGTCTGCCAGGAGATCCTAACTTGCTTGGAATCAGATATGAAGTCTGCCAGGAGATCCCGACTTGCTTGGAATATGAAGTCTGCCAGGAGATCCTAACTTGCTTGGAATCAGATATGAAGTCTGCCAGGAGATCCCGACTTGCTTGGAATATGAAGTCTGCCAGGAAATCCTAACTTGCTTGGAATCAGATATGAAGTCTGCCAGGAGATCCCGACTTGCTTGGAATCAGATATGAAGTCTGCCAGGAGATCCTAACTTGCTTGGAATCAGATATGAAGTCTGCCAAGAGATCCTAACTTGCTTGGAATCAGATATGAAGTCTGCCAGGAGATCCTAACTTGCTTGGAATCAGATATGAAGTCTGCCAAGAGATCCTAACTTGCTTGGAATCAGATATGAAGTCTGCCAAGAGATCCTAATTTGCTTGGAATCAGATATGAAGTCTGCCAAGAGATCCTAACTTGCTTGGAATCAGATATGAAGTCTGCCAAGATATCCTAACTTGCTTGGAATCAGATATGAAGTCTGCCAAGAGATCCTAACTTGCTTGGAATCAGATATGAAGTCTGCCAGGAGATCTTAACTTGCTTGGAATCAGATATAAAGTCTGCCAAGAGATCCTAACTTGCTTGGAATCAGATATGAAGTCTGCCAAGAGATCCTAACTTGCTTGGAATCAGATATGAAGTCTTCCAGGAGATCCAAACTTGCTTGGAATCAGATATGAAGTCTGCCAGGAGATCCTAACTTGCTTGGAATCAGATATGAAGTCTACCAGGAGATCCTCATGAAAAGTCTGAAGATGCATCACATTGCTTTAAAGTTTGTCCCTGGTCCTTGACACTTAATCATAAGCAGTGGCATCTCGATGTATGCCTGGATAATTTCACGAGATGGCTAATAATGACCCTCAACTGTCATCACATTTATCATAGCATGTGATGAAATTTGGATTAACAGCTACAATTTGGAGACAAAAGGACAATTGTAACAATTTCAGAGCTCACAATCAAGACTAAAGAAAGCATGGAAGGTCAAAATTAAAGAAAGCATGCCAAGCCAAGACTAAAGATAGCATGGCAGGTCAAGACTAAAGATAGCATGGCAGGTCAAGACTAAAGATAGCATGGCAGGTCAAGACTAAAGACAGCATAGCAGGTCAGGACTAAAGATAACATGGCAGGTCAAGACAATAGAAAACATGGCAAGTCAGGAGTTCAACAAAAAGCATGCTCGTCATTTATTTTGACATCAAGTTGACCAAGAATTTGTTCCCCATGGCAGTTTGGTGAATTGTGACTTTGACTGCAGTGTTCTGAAGTGCATGTGAGAAGATGAGTGACAGAAAAGACCAGAAATGTAGTGCAAGCACAAGTGACTGTTACATCAGAACGCTACACTTGCTCATGCTTCTCTCAAGATGGCACAGTTTCTGAAAGTGGTCTTCCAGCACCCTCCATACTCACCTGACATAGCCCCTTGTGACTTCACTTTGTATCCCAAAAGAAGTTGAAGCTAAAGAGGCACCACTTCGGCGCTGTAGATGAAATCGCGGGCGGCGTTGACAGCTTTCAGGAGAAGACCTGTGTTTTTGAGGCATGGAAGAAGCGCTGGGATTGCCACGTATGTTTCCAGGGGATGGCAGCCAGCTTTAAATAAAGTAAGCCTGTAGCTTTTTTTTTTTTAACACCAGACCAGGAACTTTCCGATACTACCGATTATGTGTGTGCTGTCCTTTATTGACGTCACAGAGATAGTAAGAGTAGCCAGTTCACATCTTTGTTCTCCTGGCTCAGAATCTGGAGCCATGTCTCCAAGATGGAGTTTCCAGTTTTCTTCAGGTTCTCTTAACAGTTCCACAGCTTTAGCCCCGCTCAGAGATTCGCCACTCTTGAACAACATATTCTGAAGCAGGTTTTCTCAGCCCTCTTTTATTTTAACCAGGCACTATTTGTAACAAATAATGTTCATGTCTCAGGGAATGCCAGTACAGGTGATGATAACAACTCACAAGGTGTTGGTGCGACTGTTAATTTGTAGATGTCGTTACACACTAATCGTTTTCAGTGATCTTTTGAGTGAGAAAATATGTGGGTCATTTTGTAACCAGTGACAATCTGTTGTGGAGCCCAGCTTCACCAATCTTGTCTTCTAGAGTAGTCTCTTACAAAGGCTTTCATTTGTGTGGGATACCTTAAGGTGACTCAGTAGCCTGTACTGACCAGTCCTTAAAGGTCTGCATCCCAAAGATAGCTGTGTACGTATGCTGGCATTTTGTTCTTCTGACCTAGCTATCGCAGCACCGCTAGCGTTCTGCTCATGTGTGAAGCTTCCCCGATGTGTGTATGTGTTCGATTTCATTATATCTGGATATTATGACCACATTAGTAAACGTTCAAAGATCTTTCATCAGGTGCAATGTGTATTTCATGCTGATTGAAAAAAATGAACCTGATGATACATATGAACAGTATTAACTTCTGAAACGAATGAAATGAGATGAAATATTTATAGTTATGTGTATGTCATTGTATTTGGTTTTTATGTGTGTGTGTATCTGTTATTGTGTATCAGAGTATTTGTTTTTATATATTTGCATAGTGTGTTTTTTTTATATTTTGGATGTTTTTGTATACTTTTGTATCTGTTTTTGAATGGTTATGATATACATCTTATGATATGTGTGCAGATATTTTTTGTATGTTCTTGTAAATGTTTTTGAATGTTTTTTTATACAAAAATAATGCCCCCGTAGAAACAGCTGCAATTATGCCAATGCCCAGAAGTCCATTTTTGTGTTTATAAGATTATCTAATAAGTTATATTGTCTAATAAAGATAAGTTATATATGTTGTTTCATCCACCATATTTATATGTCATAAATTTTATCTGTCTTCATATTCAGCTTTAAATATTTTATCTTCTAGAAGAGAAGTCAAAAAACATCAGCACTCTATCAAAGATAACTTGATATTATTGGTAGCACTGCTGACATTTGGCCCAGACATTGCTAACTACAGGTTATGGTTTGAAGTACTGGCCAGGTGGTCATGTGACTATGGTGGCCACTTGCAGCATATTCAGAAACTGGGAGGTGCAGTGAAAAGTCTGTGTGCTGGACATGTATTATGGTTTATAACAAGTTTTCTGTGAGCAGTCTGACATGTCTTGACATGTAGTGGCCATGTTGTCAATACAGAACTGATGTTAAAAATGGACATGCAAAAATTATAAATCATGAAAAGTAAGTGCCATTTAATGCCAGACCTGAGAGCATTGTCATTCAGAACAATGGATAATTAACATTAGATGAAGTTATTTGTAAAACAGATCGGTCATGAGTCTGGTGTAATGTTATACGTGACAGTATGTTGTCATATGTCCGTAATGTCAGTTACTATGTTCTGAGCACAGAATGAGAAACAGATTGAATGTTATTTATCATAAACCCATATAAAACAAGGAATTTTTATAATACTCAAGGAAATTGTCATGTGTTGACAACAAGTTTTTTTTTGTGTGTGCGTTTACAGCAGTTTTTTTTTTTTCATAGTTTCAAAAATGCGATAATCATGAATATTATTTTCTTGTACATCCTTGTAACAAAAAACTCCCCACAGCTGTGGTCCAGAGTTGAAGAAATTTTTCAGATTTCTATATTTGTACTATTGTTCTGTCAAGTTTGTTGATCTGTTTCATTAGACAAGAAGATTTATATTGATGCTCTTTTATGCAGAGTCTGACTTTATTATGCAAGGGTCATGCCGAAAGTCATGAGCAAAATTTTTTTAAAGATCAGAATTTATAGATAGAGAAAATATAAATGTGTCACCTTAATCTGCATCCTTTGCACTTCATGTAGAGGTCACATGACGTCACCATCATATGCCACGTGACCATGCGGAGCATAAACAAAATGGCGGGTGCTGAAGTTTCGCTTTGTCAACGTGCTGTTATTGAGTTCCTCGTTAAAGAGGAAATCCCCGCTGCTGAAATTCACCAAAGACTTGCTTATGGAGATGTGTGTATGGGTGCTAGCAGTGTTAGGAGGTGGGTGAAACATTTCAAAGATGGAAACATGAACATCCAAGATATACCTTGCAGTGGTCGCCCTCAAACTGCCTCCACTGAACACGTGTGGAAAGGGTTGATGGCATCATTAAAGAAGACAGACGTGTCACAGTTTCTGAAATCGCTGTAAATCTTGGAATAGGGCACAAGGCAGTACAAGAAATGATTGAAACCCTAGGCTATAGAAAAGTTTGTGCTCGCTGGGTCCCACGGGAGAGAATGTCCAGAAAACTGTGCGTCTGTGCCATTGGTCAGCTGAAACGTAGTTCTACCGGAAGGGTATTTTCAAACTTGTAGAATGATGGGAAAAATGTGTGCAGAGAAATGGAGATTATGTTGAAAAGTGAAGAAAAGGATGCAGATAAGGTGATACATTTATATTTTCTCTATCTATAAATTCTGGTTTTAAAAAGATTTTTGCTTTCAGCATGACCCTCGTAGATAGGATACTCTGCCACAAAAGGGTAAAGCAGTCATACAGTTAATGTCAGCTCAGATGCATACCACAGCCCTTGTTTTACTGCCCTGTAAGGTTCTGACACTGTAAAGTGTAGCAGAGCCACTGGCTAATGATGGTTTTTACCAGGCGTTCTCATCAGTTTTGCTTTTTACTAGACACAGTTTGTGACCATTCCTGAGAATTGTTGGTTTTCACTGGTTAGGATTCTAACCATTCCTGGTTTTTTTTATGGTACTCTGAACATCGCAGGTTATCACTGATTAGGATTCTACGTAATCGTTCCTGGTTTTTTTTTTTTTTTTGGTACTCTGAATATTGCTGGTTGTCACTGGTTAAGATTCAAACAATTCCTGGTTTTCTACTGGTACTCTAAGCATCACTGGTTTCCGCTGGTTAAGTTTCAAACCCTTCCTAGTTTTTACTAGTACCCTGAGACTGAATAAATGATTTGAATGTGCATGTAAACTCCTTCCTTCTGTCCTCTGTGATACTGGATGAGGTCCATACCTCCCTTTTATCCCATTGTTATAGCAAAACCTTGCTTACCCCATAGTTACAGATCAGTTAAAAAAAAAAAATGAAGTGATAAGATACTTTGCTCATTAATAATGAATATTATCTTGATGGCTAGTAATTTTCTTTAAAGATGTAACAAATTTGTAAAGAAAAAAACTTGTATTTTGGACAAAAACTGAAGAAATATATACTTAATGTTTTTTATATGTATTTGCACAAAATATATAGAACAACAGATACTTTATGTGTCATATAAACTCCAAGATCTTGAGATGAAATAAAGGATTACTCTATTATTGGACAGTCTTACTGTACTTTTGTAACACCTTTGTAACTGTGTAATAGTACTTAAACATACTACTTGCTTGTAACTCTAGGAATTGTCTATATATAAAAGGTGCTAGTTTTGAAAGATTGTGATGTACAACATGCAGGTGACCTGATGGAATAGATGTGTTTTTTTCATTCTGACACTCTCTTCACTATTACAGATATATTCTTCAGCTTGTTGATTCACAGGTTGCAAGATACTTGGTAATGCTTCATTTATAAATCTACCTAGGAGAAGGAGTATTGCAGTCATTAACATACTGTATTTTCATGATTTCAGTGTAGGTTCTTGGCAGTGTTCTCTCTGTGCAATAGTAGAAAAGTATGGTAGCACTACATGAGTTTGTTTTTTTTTTTCTTTTTCAAATTTCTTTGGCTTTTAGTATTTTTTTCTATGAGAACTTTATATTATATTTTATACTTTGATGCTACAACACACATTTGCACATCTATATTTTTTTGAGAAAATAATTGCACATGGACTGAAAGTTTTGCACACAAGCCATATCATCTTAGAAAGCACATAGGTTTAGGGTATGTTGTATCACTGGCCTACAGTTGACTCAGCTGTAAATGATGAATACCAAACACTTTGTTATGGAAAACTGAGAAATGGAGAATGTCTATTGGAAATGTGAGGCATACCAGATAAAGAACGTGTAAGCTGTCAGCTCATGAAAGGAAAATAAAGTGTCATCTGAAACTCCATCGTGAATGTGGGGCCATACTGAACAGAGTTTAGTGAATTCAAAAACTTGGCACAGCTCTAGAAAACAATCATTCCAGTTAATGCTAGTTGATCAGAAGTATGTAGAGTACCACATGATCATGCCGATATACATTATACAAAAGAGGGAGGGAGGGTTGATGTTGGAAGAATGGAAAATGTGTCCCCTGGCATGAGGTCAGACCTAATAAGGAATGTATGGAAGCCCTTGGGGATTACATTTTTTTAAAAAAATGTTATTTGGTAACAGAGGACATCATTAGCCACAGTCTGATTTTTCTGTGAATATGAGGAGGGGAGAGTACTTTCTCTCCTTAAGGGAGATCTTTTTGTTGAAGGCAGATTTTCATAAGCTGAGGTACTACAGTGAGTAAAATGATGGAGATTTTTTAAGCAAGAGTCCAGGATTAACACAGAAAGCTATTATGTGCTGTGTTTTGTCTTCATGGTTATGTTTTCATGGAACTTCTGAACCAGTCATCAGAAGACATTGTTGGAGCAAGCACATATCATTAAGTTTGAGCTTAGCTTGGCATTGTGGATACATTACCTCATCCCCAAGGGCAGAATGTTTCTTCAGTACTGTCGCACTAGAAAAGATATGTTTGTGTGCTCACACCGCACAGTTTTTCATGATTCTGGAAAAAAAAAGACCAGGAAAGTAATTGGTCATCAACTCCAAAATGGTTCTTGAACAGCCATGTTTTGGTTGAGAAGGGAGGCCCACCAGGGACATTGTGTGTTGAGTACCTGATGGCATGCGTCAAGCAGACCCAGGGACATTGTGCGTTGAGTACCTGATGGCATGCATCAAGCAGAGCGGAAGTCAGATTTTTGGGGGGTATTTTGTACTGAGGCAGTCGGCATTCATATTTCTGGTAATATTTATTGTGATGTGTTGATTTTTTGCTTTTTTTGTTTGTTTGTGTTATTTGGTGCATGTTGTCCTAGTGTAAGTGCTTTTGACAAACAGTGGGCCCATGACTGCATTCATGTACACCTGTACTAGCAGTAGTGTCACAGTCTTAAGCCAGCAATGCTTGATGTGCCAGTTAGAGTAACACTGTTACACAGACATCTGTAAGTGCTTTGTTACACTGGCTTACAGAGTCCTAGTATCTGGCATTGTTTGTTATATTGATATTTCGATCGTGTGGGTGAATACAATTTAATGTTCAGATGATAACGTTTAAGACTAACTAACAGTGTACTTTTCAAAATATTGTGACTTGTAAATTTTGTTCTCACATGTATCATAATGGTGGAATCTAATTTTTTTTAGATAAATTTTCTCTGATTATTTATATCGTGTCTCCATAGAAATGTTGGTATTTTTGTTCTTTCTCTGTGCAGCCTATTTTTTTCTTACATGAATTATGTGATGATTATATGTAACTTTTCTCAAGATGTCATGTATATATGTGTGCTTATATTGCGGTGTGTAATTTTAGTTCATCCTGTATGCTATTATTGCGTTTGATTTATTTTAATTTTAAGTGCCATGAACAAGTCTTTTACTCTCTCTCTCTCTCTCTCTCTCTGTGCGTGCGCGTGTGCGAAAAAGAGAGAGGGAGACACACATCTTACATCCTTCCCATGCCGTTATACATCACATAGGGCTTGCATGGTAGTTTGCAAAGTTTATATATAATGTTGGCTATATAAATGTGTTCAGTTGTTTTCCTATGCATTTATTGTAGAATCCTTTGTTTGCAGCTATTTTTTTGTCTGTGCTGAGCTGGTTGATTTAGTTTTGTATATTGATGTTGAGATTACCTTGACTTGTTGTAAAGGTCATACTCTTCATTTTTGTTTAGGTCTGCGTAAACAAGTATGGTTCAGATTATATGGGTCAAGTGCTGAAATGTGTTAAATTCATTTTGATTGGCTGACATATTACAGAATATTCTCATTTTGATTGGCTAACAAATAAGTCTACAGAATATCTACATTTGTATTGGCTAGCAAACTCCCAGAATATCATCTACATTTGTATTGGCTAGCAAACTGTCATCTACATTTGTATTGGCAAGCAAACTCCCAGGATATTCACATTTCACAGCACATTGTTTTATCACACTTGAACTAAAACTGCATGAACATACTTGACTACCAGTGCTGTTTTAGATGTTGTGACCGCACAGTGTATGTTGAACATATAAGGTAAGCTAGATGTATGCTTTCATTGCTTCACACAGATGTCATGCCTGCACACACTTGCTCAGCTTACGTGTATGAGTTGTCATTCTTTGCTGTCACAATCCCTGTAATTGTGCTACTCTGTGCGAGCTTCAATGTGGCTTTCCCTTGTTGCCCTACACTACAAAAATAGCTTTAAGCCACATTTTTTAAACTGTGGATATTGTAGAAAACCTTTCATTCTTATATTTTAAGATGTCTTCCTTGCTCTCTTACCTTCAGATATTATGTTTTCTTGTTAATGAATAACATATTATAAACATGAAAGTGTAATATCTGAAAGATTAATTGAACAATCCATGTGATTAAAGGCTTATTTTGTAGTGTCATTTCACATTTATCATTATACAGGAGTAGACTGTTCTCATGTTTAGATTTGGTGGTCATCTGACCACAAGACCAGACCAGTCAGGTTAAATATGGTTACAGAAATCACTGTCCGTTCCTCCATAAAGCATACTGCTATATTGAGAAAATGTAAGCCAGCTGAGGAATGGGCTTAATGTATCGAAATGAAATCCCCACTACAGAATAGGCAACAGAGCCAGACCACTCTGCTGTTCACATTTCTTAAGAAACGTTCATTAGAAAGTGGGGAGATCATCTTTCCCATTATGTGTCCATTAAAGATTTCCTTTCATACTTCCATTAAAACTTGCTGCTGCTCCAGCCAAGCTTAGAGCAAGTACAGAAAGGATGAGCAGGCAAAAAGTAAGTGTTAATTGCCACCAGGAAAAGGAATGCTGCTTCTAGGGGAAGTAATCTATATGAATAGGGGAAATAATCTGTTTTAGGAAAATCTTTATTTTAGAAGCAGCTTTTAGAGGGTTAGTGTAAAGAAGAGGTGGTGCTGACTGTAATAAAATCTTGTAGAAGAAGATCTCTGTCTTGTGAAAGTATAGAATATCAGATGTGGGGAAAGGGGGTTCAGATAACAGTAGCAGAGCAGGCTGGTAGCCAGAGAAGGGGTTCAGATAACAGTAGCAGAGCGGGCTGGTAGCCAGAGAAGGGGTTCAGATAACAGTAGCAGAGCAGGCAGGTAGCCAGAGAAGGGGTTCAGATAGCAGTAGCAGAGCAGGCTGGTAGCCAGAGAAGGGGTTCAGATAACAGTAGCAGAGCAGGCAGGTAGCCAGAGAAGGGGTTCAGATAACAGTAGCAGAGCAGGCTGGTAGCCAGAGAAGGGGTTCAGATAGCAGTAGCAGAGCAGGCTGGTAGCCAGAGAAGGGGTTCAGATAGCAGTAGCTGAGCAGGCTGGTAGCCAGAGAAGGAACAGTAGAACATGTAGAACATGACCCTTGTTCAAGGGTCACCTCATGTGTACTGTGTATATTATGCTTTTCTAGTGTGTTCTTATTATATGTTCACTTTCCAGTATGTTCTTTTTATATGTTTACTTTTCAGAATGTTCTTATTGTATGTTTACCTTCCAGTATGTTTTTTGTATGTTTTCTTGTTAATGAATAACATATTATAAACATGAAAGTGTAATATCTGAAAGATTAATTGAACAATCCATGTGATTAAAGGCTTATTTTGTAGTGTCATTTCACATTTATCATTATACAGGAGTAGACTTCTCATGTTTAGATTTGGTGGTCATCTGACCACAAGACCAGACCAGTCAGGTTAAATATGGTTACAGAAATCACTGTCCGTTCCTCCATAAAGCATACTGCTATATTGAGAAAATGTAAGCCAGCTGAGGAATGGGCTTAATGTATCGAAATGAAATCCCCACTACAGAATAGGCAACAGAGCCAGACCACTCTGCTGTTCACATTTCTTAAGAAACGTTCATTAGAAAGTGGGGAGATCATCTTTCCCATTATGTGTCCATTAAAGATTTCCTTTCATACTTCCATTAAAACTTGCTGCTGCTCCAGCCAAGCTTAGAGCAAGTACAGAAAGGATGAGCAGGCAAAAAGTAAGTGTTAATTGCCACCAGGAAAAGGAATGCTGCTTCTAGGGGAAGTAATCTATATGAATAGGGGAAATAATCTGTTTTAGGAAAATCTTTATTTTAGAAGCAGCTTTTAGAGGGTTAGTGTAAAGAAGAGGTGGTGCTGACTGTAATAAAATCTTGTAGAAGAAGATCTCTGTCTTGTGAAAGTATAGAATATCAGATGTGGGGAAAGGGGGTTCAGATAACAGTAGCAGAGCAGGCTGGTAGCCAGAGAAGGGGTTCAGATAACAGTAGCAGAGCGGGCTGGTAGCCAGAGAAGGGGTTCAGATAACAGTAGCAGAGCAGGCAGGTAGCCAGAGAAGGGGTTCAGATAGCAGTAGCAGAGCAGGCTGGTAGCCAGAGAAGGGGTTCAGATAACAGTAGCAGAGCAGGCAGGTAGCCAGAGAAGGGGTTCAGATAGCAGTAGCAGAGCAGGCAGGTAGCCAGAGAAGGGGTTCAGATAACAGTAGCAGAGCAGGCAGGTAGCCAGAGAAGGGGTTCAGATAGCAGTAGCAGAGCAGGCTGGTAGCCAGAGAAGGGGTTCAGATAACAGTAGCAGAGCAGGCAGGTAGCCAGAGAAGGGGTTCAGATAACAGTAGCAGAGCAGGCTGGTAGCCAGAGAAGGGGTTCAGATAGCAGTAGCAGAGCAGGCTGGTAGCCAGAGAAGGGGTTCAGATAGCAGTAGCAGAGCAGGCAGGTAGCCAGAGAAGGGGTTCAGATATCAGTAGCAGAGCAGGCTGGTAGCCAGAGAAGGGGTTCAGATAACAGTAGCAGAGCAGGCAGGTAGCCAGAGAAGGGGTTCAGATAACAGTAGCAGAGCAGGCTGGTAGCCAGAGAAGGGGTTCAGATAGCAGTAGCAGAGCAGGCTGGTAGCCAGAGAAGGGGTTCAGATAGCAGTAGCTGAGCAGGCTGGTAGCCAGAGAAGGAACAGTAGAACATGTAGAACATGACCCTTGTTCAAGGGTCACCTCATGTGTACTGTGTATATTATGCTTTTCTAGTGTGTTCTTATTATATGTTCACTTTCCAGTATGTTCTTTTTATATGTTTACTTTTCAGAATGTTCTTATTGTATGTTTACCTTCCAGTATGTTTTTTGTATGTTTACTTTTGTATAGTGGTATTTAGTTAGTAATGGGCAGAGATGCAGATGATCTTGGAAGTCAGAAAAACAGATGGTTCTGGTGTAGATTCAGTTCCTGTCTTAAAACTTTAGCTGGTATCTTTGTAAAGTTTTCATCCATTTTTGTTTTTCTTGAGTGTACTCTTTCATTCTTCATGATATAGTGGTTTGGCAGGACCCTGTCCCACCTCTCTGTTGCTAGTCTGGCTAACAGGGCAGGGATCACCATATCTGACCAAGACCCTGTCCCACCTCTCTATTGCTACCCCTAGTCTGGCTAACAGGGCAGGGATCACCATATCTGACCAAGACCCTGTCCCACCTCTCTGTTGCTACCCCTAGTCTGGCTAACAGGGCAGGGATCACCATTGTCCCCAGGGCTTAGTAGGTCTACTCAGGGACAGAAAAACTGCCATCAGCTGGTCCCAGTCTCATACAGTGTTGTGCCTCAACAGCTTCACTGTTGGCTGCAGTTCCAGGTGCAAGCAGGTATTCTGTAGCAGGTATTCTGTAGCAGGTATTCTGTAGCAGGTATTCTGTAGGAGAAGAATACAAGCAGGTATTCTGTAGCAGGTATTCTGTAGCAGGTATTCTGTAGCAGGTATTCTGTAGCAGGTATTCTGTAGGAGAAGAATACAAGCAGGTATTCTGTAGCAGGTATTCTGTAGCAGGTATTCTGTAGCAGGTATTCTGTAGCAGGTATTCTGTAGGAGAAGAATACAAGCAGGTATTCTGTAGGAGGTATTCTGTAGGAGAAGAATACAAGCAGGTATTCTGTAGCAGGTATTCTGTAGGAGAAGAATACAAGCAGGTATTCTGTAGGAGGTATTCTGTAGGAGAAGAATACAAGCAGGTATTCTGTAGGAGGTATTCTATAGGAGAAGAATACAAGCAGGTATTCTGTAGGAGAAGAATACAAGCAGGTATTCTGTAGAAGAACAATACAAGCAGGTATTCTGTAGAAGAACAATACAAGCAGGTATTCTGTAGAAGAAGAATACAAGCAGGTATTCTGTAGGAGAAGAATACAAGCAGGTATTCTGTAGGAGAAGAATGCAAGCAGGTATTCTGTAGGAGAAGAATGCAAGCAGGTATTCAGTAGGAGAAGAATGCGAGCAGGTATTCAGTAGGAGGAGAATGCGAGCAGGTATTCAGTAGGAGGAGAATGCGAGCAGGTATTCAGTAGGAGGAGAATGCGAGCGGGTATTCAGTAGGAGGAGAATGCGAGCGGGTATTCAGTAGGAGGAGAATGCGAGCGGGTATTCAGTAGGAGGAGAATGCGAGCGGGTATTCAGTAGGAGGAGAATGCGAGCGGGTATTCAGTAGGAGAAGAATGCGAGAGGGTATTCAGTAGGAGAAGAATGCAAGCGGGTATTCAGTAGAAGAAGAATGCAAGCGGGTATTCAGTAGGAGAAAATGCAAGCGGGTATTCAGTAGAAGAAGAATGCAAGCAGGTATTCAGTAGGAGAAAATGGAAGCAGGTATTCAGTAGAAGAAGAATGCAAGCAGGTATTCAGTAGAAGAAGAATGCAAGCAGGTATTCAGTAGAAGAAGAATGCAAGCAGGTATTCAGTAGGAGAGGAATGCAAGCAGGTATTAAGTATAAGAGGAATGCAAGCAGTTATTCAGTCTTCTTATTTTACTCAAATCAGTTTAGAAAAAAAAAAGTCAACAGAATATTAAGGAAGCAAATGCAGACAGAGATCCAGAATAGGAAACTGAACCTTGACAATATCTTGGAGGTAAAGACTTCAAATTGTAATTGTTATTCATAGCTTAAATAACAGCAACAAACTTGCATGTTGACAAAAACTTGGGGGGGGGGGGGGGCACGACTTCTGAATACAATGAAATAACAACCAAGCTTTGCATTGAAATCTAAATTTAGAATTTAAAAAAAAAAGGAAAAGATATTAACACAAAACGTTTCAGAATGTAAGCCATGAGCCTGAATAGAAGATCAGAGCAGACATACATAGTAAAAGCATACATGGGAAACTGTGCAGGTTTTTATTGTAACATTTTCTGATAGTTATATTAGCTAATATGTTAGTGAACTTACTGTTGTAAATGCTTTGATATGTTGTCAAACCTGTATGTGATATGCTTCAGCATACAGCTTGTGGTGACCATCCCTGTCATATAGGCTCATATTATGTACATTCTAAACAAGATCATGTCTCAAGCTTTCTGTTAACCAACAGTTGCTTCTAGAAAATCTCTTGTTACAGCCCATGTGCCTTAAGTTCTAAGTAGACCTAGGGAACTTTGTAATAATTTATCCCAAACTTATACAAGGGCCTGATAGACCTAGGGAACTTTGTAATCATTTATCCCAAACTTGTACAAGGGCCTGATAGACCTAGATAACTTTGTAGTAGTTTATCCCAAAATTGTACAAGGGCCTGGTAGACCTAGATAACTTTGTAGTGGTTTATCCCAAAATTGTACAAGACTTGATAGACCTAGGGAACTTTATACTGATTTATCCTAAACTTGTACAAGGGCCTGGTAGACCTAGAGAACTCTGTAATAATTTATCCCAGTCTTGTGGGCCTGATAAACCTATGGAATTTAATGCAAATTTATCCCAAACTTGTACTGGGCCATGCCTGATAAACCTAGAGAACTTAATACTAATTTATCCCAGTCTTGTATAAGGGCCTGATAAACCTAGGGAATTTTATACTATTTATCCCAAACTTGTTCAAGGGCCTGGTAGACCTAAGGAATTTTATACAGATTACTCTGAAAACTGTCCAAGAACCAGACAGGGGATAATGTATATAATTAATGTTTAGTATAGACTCATGTGAATATTGTAGACCTTCTGTTTTCTTGGTCTGCCACTTCCAGTCTTCATCTTCTTACCTTTATTTTATCTTCTTACCTTCATTTCATCTTATTACCTTTATTTTATCTTCCGCTCTTTTGCAGCATACCATTCTTGATTAGGCAGAATAAAAATAGTTCAAATAATTGTGTGGAACTGAAATGCTTTCAACATGTTCTTGCTTATAATGAGTTCTCTTGATATTTTCAATGTCTTCTCTTGATATTTTCAGTGTGTTCTCTTGATATTTTATTGTGTTCTCTTGATATTTTCAGTGTCTTCTCAATATTTTCAGTGTCTTCTCTTGATATTTCATTGTCTTCTCTCGATATTTCAGTGTCTTCTCTCAATATTTTCAGTGTCTTCTCTTGATATTTCAGTGTCTTCTCTCAATATTTTCAGTGTCTTCTCTTGATATTTCAGTGTCTTCTCTCAATATTTTCAGTGTCTTCTCTGGTTCCTCCTGGCCTGTCAGTGAAGGATCGTAAACTTTCTGCTCCTACAATTGGTGCCCATAACAAAGGTGTAGGAGAGGAGGAAGATCAGCAGCTGTCACGGACACCAGAGATAGAGAACATTCCAGAGGTTGTGGAGGAGGATAGCACTGTCAGAAAGGCTCCTCGACGCAGGTATAGATTTTTTTTCTTTTTCGTGATGAGCCTAGTTTTTGTAGTTGAGGAACTTGGTTTTGTAATTGGAAAGTCTAGTTTTGTAGTTGAGGAACTTGGTTTTGTAATTGGAAAGTCTAGTTTTGTAGTTGAGGAACTTGGTTTTGTAATTGGAAAGTCTAGTTTTGTAGTTGAGGAACTTGGTTTTGTAATTGGAAAGTCTAGTTTTGTAGTTGAGGAACTTGGTTTTGTAATTGGAAAGTCTAGTTTTGTAGTTGAGGAACTTGGTTTTGTAATTGGAAAGTCTAGTTTTGTAGTTGAGGAACTTGGTTTTGTAATTGGAAAGTCTAGTTTTGTAGTTGAGGAACTTGGTTTTGTAATTGGAAAGTCTAGTTTTGTAGTTGAGGAACTTGGTTTTGTAATTGGAAAGTCTAGTTTTGTAGTTGAGGAACTTGGTTTTGTAATTGGAAAGTCTAGTTTTGTAGTTGAGGAACTTGGTTTTGTAATTGGAAAGTCTAGTTTTGTAGTTGAGGAACTTGGTTTTGTAATTGGAAAGTCTAGTTTTGTAGTTGAGGAACTTGGTTTTGTAATTGGAAAGTCTAGTTTTGTAGTTGAGGAACTTGGTTTTGTAATTGGAAAGTCTAGTTTTGTAGTTGAGGAACTTGGTTTTGTAATTGGAAAGTCTAGTTTTGTAGTCAGTGAGCCTAATTTTGCTGTTTATGAGAGCAGGTGAGCATTGTTTTGTAGTTTATTAGTCCTTTTTTTTTTGGTAATAACTTTTGTCAGAGTTTATATGTAGAGAAGAAACTAGTAAAGAATTTTCTGAGGTACTTTGAGCTGAACATAGTAATATCTCACAAACATCTCTGAGAAGTCTGTAGGAGTGAGCTGAGCATAGTAATATCTCACAAACATCTCTGAGAAGGCTGTAGGAGTGAGCTGAGCATAGTAGTGTTTCACAAACATCTCTGAGAAAGCTGTTGGAGTAAGCTGAATGTAGTAATGTCTCACAAACATCTCTTAGAAGGCTGTTGGAGTGAGCTGAATGTAGTAAAGTCTAACAAACGTCTCTGAGAAGGCTTTAGGAGTGAGCTGAGCGTAGTAATGTCTCACAAACATCTCTGAGAAGGCTGTAGGAGTGAAGGTTGTGGATGACTGTCAGATGAAATGTTGGCCTAGACTTCACCTTCCTGCACAGACTCTTGGACTAGAGTTATATGTGATTTTATGACAGCTGGTACACTATTTTGATCTTTTATTGTGGCATTGGGTGCTAGTAGACTACAGTGAGACTAAGTTCTGACAAGTTTAAATTGTTAAGAATGTAACTTATTGTGTGGCGGTGAGACTAAGTTCTGACAAGTTTAAATTGTTAAGAATGTAACTTATTGTGTGGCGGTGAGACTAAGTTCTGACAAGTTTAAATTGTTAAGAATGTAACTTATTGTGTGGCGGTGAGACTAAGTTCTGACAACTTTAAATTGTTAAGAATGTAACTTATTGTGTGGTGGTGAGACTAAGTTCTGACAACTTTAAATTGTTAAGAATGTAACTTATTGTGTGGCTTTGAGACTAAGTTCTGACAACTTTAAATTGTTAAGAATGTAACTTATTGTGTGGCGGTGAGACTAAGTTCTGACAACTTTAAATTGTTAAGAATGTAACTTATTGTGTGGTGGTGAGACTAAGTTCTGACAAGTTTAAATTGTTAAGAATGTAACTTATTGTGTGGCGGTGAGACTAAGTTCTGACAAGTTTAAATTGTTAAGAATGTAACTTATTGTGTGGCGGTGAGACTAAGTTCTGACAAGTTTAAATTGTTAAGAATGTAACTTATTGTGTGGTGGTGAGACTAAGTTCTGACAAGTTTAAATTGTTAAGAATGTAACTTATTGTGTGGCGGTGAGACTAAGTTCTGACAAGTTTAAATTGTTAAGAATGTAACTTATTGTGTGGCGGTGAGACTAAGTTCTGACAAGTTTAAATTGTTAAGAATGTAACTTATTGTGTGGCGGTGAGACTAAGTTCTGACAACTTTAAATTGTTAAGAATGTAACTTATTGTGTGGTGGTGAGACTAAGTTCTGACAACTTTAAATTGTTAAGAATGTAACTTATTGTGTGGCTTTGAGACTAAGTTCTGACAACTTTAAATTGTTAAGAATGTAACTTATTGTGTGGCGGTGAGACTAAGTTCTGACAACTTTAAATTGTTAAGAATGTAACTTATTGTGTGGTGGTGAGACTAAGTTCTGACAAGTTTAAATTGTTAAGAATGTAACTTATTGTGTGGCGGTGAGACTAAGTTCTGACAAGTTTAAATTGTTAAGAATGTAACTTATTGTGTGGCGGTGAGACTAAGTTCTGACAAGTTTAAATTGTTAAGAATGTAACTTATTGTGTGGTGGTGAGACTAAGTTCTGACAAGTTTAAATTGTTAAGAATGTAACTTATTGTGTGGTGGTGAGACTAAGTTCTGACAAGTTTAAATTGTTAAGAATGTAACTTATTGTGTGGTGGTGAGACTAAGTTCTGACAACTTTAAATTGTTAAGAATGTAACTTATTGTGTGGCGGTGAGACTAAGTTCTGACAACTTTAAATTGTTAAGAATGTAACTTATTGTGTGGTGGTGAGACTAAGTTCTGACAACTTTAAATTGTTAAGAATGTAACTTATTGTGTGGCGGTGAGACTAAGTTCTGACAAGTTTAAATTGTTAAGAATGTAACTTATTGTGTGGCGGTGAGACTAAGTTCTGACAAGTTTAAATTGTTAAGAATGTAACTTATTGTGTGGCGGTGAGACTAAGTTCTGACAAGTTTAAATTGTTAAGAATGTAACTTATTGTGTGGCGGTGAGACTAAGTTCTGACAAGTTTAAATTGTTAAGAATGTAACTTATTGTGTGGCGGTGATACTAAGTTCTGACAAGTTTAAATTGTTAAGAATGTAACTTATTGTGTGGCGGTGAGACTAAGTTCTGACAAGTTTAAATTGTTAAGAATGTAACTTATTGTGTGGCGGTGAGACTAAGTTCTGACAACTTTAAATTGTTAAGAATGTAACATATTGTGTGGCGGTGATACTAAGGTCATTGAAGGCATATTCAGGGTTTCTCTAATTTCCTGCCCCCACTTTGTGTGTGGACAGCATCATCTTCTCACTCGTACATTTCATAGTGTGAATGTTTTCTGTGATACACTGTCTGGTGGTAGTCTTGTAACATTGCCAAACCATTTGACTTGTTTCTGGGTGTAGTGTGATAAGGTGTCACTCCTATCCTTGCCACGGTGGTTTTATGTCTCTTCTTGTTTACATTTAGTCTTCTCTTCAAGTATCTTATTTCTGTTGTGATGATTTCCTTGTTGTCTTCTCTAAGCTGTTAATGTCCATGTTTGACATTGATAGCTCAGAGCTGGGAGCAGAACAACTTGTGAAGTGCTATTTGTGTTTCAGTTGTGATGTGTTTGTTTTTCAGTAAAGATGTAGTGATACAATTTCCTATTTTGCACCAGTTCTCAATTTCTGCATCAATTTTCCTGGTGGATGATGTTGTACTCGATGTATACTTGAAATGCTTCGCTTGTTTCAGTGGCTGATTGTCCTCAAAGATCTTTATTTAAATTTCTTCTCTGGTAATGGTCATGGCTTCTGTTTTTTTCAGCACTGATTTTAATGTTGTGGTTTTTACATACCCTTGATAAGTTATCTACTTTCTTCTGTGGATATTTTTTCTGAATTGGGTATAAGTTTCTTGGTCAACAACAAAAAGGAGTCCATTTATGTTCCATCTGTTGGGTATGTTTTCTGAGGGGTGTTGTGAGCGCGTCGCATGCAGACACCCAAGAGAATATGGGTCGCCTCCACTACTACTCAAAACAACTTGGCCTACAAATTAATAAAGAAAAAACAAAAATTATTTATCTCACAAATAGATCTGACGAGATCTTGCTAAACGGTTTTGCTTTTGAAAAAGTCCACAATTTCACCTATTTCGAAAGCAAAATTTCAACCTCAGGTGATACAATACCAGAAATCAAGTCCCGCATTGCAATGGCTTCCAATACTTTCAATAAACTGTCTACTATCTAGAAGTCAAATATGCTGAGTAAAACCATGAAACTTAAAATTTTCAACTCCTGTGTGATCCCAGTGTTAACATACGGTTGTGAGACTTGGAAATAATCAGTCTACTCAATCAAAGACTTGATGCATTTAAGAACAAATGTCTCCGTAGACTGTTGAACATTAGATGGTCCTACTTTAAATCGAATGAGTCAGTAAGACAGGAATTGAACCAAGTCAATCAAAATACATCAAAAGGCGTCGATGGGTTTATCTCGGCCACGTTCTCAGATTGGATGAATCCAGACTTCCTCGCTAAGCCCTCACATGATCAGTGAAGGGCAAAAGAATGCAAGGCAGGCCAAGGGAGACTCTACGTAGAACCATCACTAGAGAGAGAGTACAACTTTGGGATTCAAGTCCATCCAAGACCTACAGCGGGCGGCGGTGAGTCGTCAGACATGGAAAGATATGATTTCCGCCCTATGAGCCAAAAGGAATGTCAATCAATCAATCAATTGTGAGTTTAATGACATTATATCCGGAGCTGGGCTATCAGGCAGTACTGTGGTGGAGTTCTTACTATGTATGTTAGCTTCTTTGCAGATGTTGTCAGTGTATATTATGAATAGTAAGGGAGACAGTACACAGCCTTGCCTCACTCCAGATTTTATGATGAATGGTTCAGTGTTCCACATTTGTTCTGGCTGTACATTGACTGTTATGGGTTTTTGCACTAGTTGATTAGAAGTGCACTAACTTGATAATGTTGTAAGGTAACAGTTTGCATCTAATCAAATGCTTTTTCTTGATCTGCATAACAGTGTGCCGTATTTGATTATGTTCAACTGATTTTTTTCTGTTATTTATCTTAAAGAGAAAATGGCATCCGTACCTCTTCTGTTTTTCCTAAGTCCCATCTGAGTTTCATTTAATTGTTGTTGGCTGCAGTCTTTTCTCTAGGTTCTTGCAGAATATTTTTCTGACATGGCTTATTAGTGAAATGTCTGTACATTAAATATTTTAGTTTTCCTTTCTTATATCTGTCATTATTTCTCTTGTCAGTTTCACTTGATATTATGTCCATGAAATATTTTAGTTTTCCTTTCTTGTGTCTGTCATTATTTTTTCTTTTCAGTTTCACTTAATATTATGATGTACCATGAAATATTGACATATTTGACTAATGTCTGCTGTATTGTGTCAACAGCCCTCCCAAACGCAGCACAAGTAAAGGTGTGTCACGGCAGACTTCCAGACATTCAGATGACTTAGATGATCTTCCACCTCCTCCGCCGTCCCCACCTCCTCTTTCTTCCTCAATCCTTCCTCCGCCACCACCACCATTTGAAGATGATGAACCCCTGCCGTCAGTGCCTGGAAACTTTTATGAAGACAACCAAAACAATGATGATGGTGATGACCAGACTAATGGTCTACATATGAATGTCAGACTTTTGGAGAACGTGATTAATAACAAACATGATGATGGCGGCAGTAGACAGCATACAGCAGCAGCAGCAGACAGTACCAGCATAGCTGTCACATCACAGAACAAGTTTTCCTATGACACCGACAGCAAACCAGTCAGAGAACTCAACTCTGCAAGTTTATCCTTTCAGACAAATGATAATGAAGATGTGGCAGCGCCAAGAAGCGTGAATGCGTCCAGCCGAGATGAGAATGGTTTGAAGACTGTCGGCAGTATTGTGGCTGTGGAAGAGAAGGAAGACGAACAGAGGCAAAGAATGAGGGTCAGTGGGTTCAGTTCACATTTCACGGCTAATTAGTTAGTTATTTTCATTTTTCTCGCTTTTTTTTTTTTGTAATGTGGCAAACCACATGGAAGTTTTCTATTTGTACAACAGCAGCTTACTTTTTTATAAGTTTAATGAATGTGAGCTTTGTGTCTGAATCAATTCTTGGTCATCTCTTTGTAGTTGTCAAGTTTGTTGAAGCAACACTCCAGCCAGTCTCTTCTCTAGCAGACTGTTAGTTGTGTACATGATCTTTCTGTCTCTTATAGTCTTCTCTCTCTCTACTCTCTGCTCCATATCTCCATGTAGCTGTATCAGATTCTGAATAAATATATCTGTAGATCTTTTTGTTGTTGTGTGTGTGTTGAAGAGCAGCCTGTATATGATGCCAGAGAATGAGAGCAGATGACAAGGTTGCTACAGCCTGATCTGATATATGCTTTTGTTTTCTTATAATGCTTTTGTTTTCTTATAATGCTTTTGTTTTCTTATAATGCTTTTGTTTTCTTATAATGCTTTTGTTTTCTTATAATGCTTTTGTTTTCTTATAATGCTTTTGTTTTCTTATAATGCTTTTGTTTTCTTATAATGCTTTTGTTTTCTTATAATGCTTTTGTTTTCTTATAAAAAATGCTTTTGTTTTCTTATAATGCTTTTGTTTTCTTATAATGCTTTTGTTTTCTTATAATGCTTTTGTTTTCTTATAATGCTTTTGTTTTCTTATAATGCTTTTGTTTTCTTATAATGCTTTTGTTTTCTTATAATGCTTTTGTTTTCTTATAATGCTTTTGTTTTCTTATAATGCTTTTGTTTTCTTATATAACTGGCAGACATTGGTAACATTTCCTTGCTGACTCATATTTTTTAACTTAGTGTCTTAACTTTATTTTACAAGCTACCCAGATTGTATCTTACCTTTATTTCAACATATCTTTATTTGTTCATTTATGTTGATCAGTTAACCAGTGGTTATTTTCATGTTTTGTTGTATAAACATTGAATGTAACAAAGAGTGCATAAACTGGGACATAATTCTGTGTTATAAATTATTATTTTCTACAATCTTGTCACCTGGGCAAGAGCAGAAAAAAAAGGACAGGTGTTTGTGGGAAACCCTGTGGAAGCCCCATGTGCCTTGGGTGCTTAGGTTCAGAGAGAAATAACTATGTTTTGTCCTGATGGTTTTTGCATGATAAATTACCATTTATTGTAATCTTGTCTTGTCCAGATAGTTGCTGCATGATAAATTATCATGTATTATAATCTTGTCTTATTAGTTTCTGTATAATAAATTATCATTTTGTTATGATCTTACTTGTCCTAATAGTGTCTGTGTTATAAATTGTTATTTATTATAATCATGTCCTGTCCTACTAGTTTCTATATAGTAAATTACCATTTATTATAGTCTAACTTTATCCTGGATTAACAATTAAAATATTCTTGGCTATTAGATCAAGCATACACTAGCAGTTCTCCAGCATACAACAGTGAAATAGTATCAGCAACTCTTGGCTTGTTAACTTATAAGATGACTGTAAGTTTTCATTGACAAGTGTATTCAGTATGTTTTACTGATAGATGAATACTTTGTCTTAGCTGTATCATATATTCAGATAATTACTGACATAAATGTCTACAAGAAAATCGCCTTACATTTTCAGGTTCGTCCAACAGACACTGCCTATTATATAGCAAAAGAGCTGTTGATGACAGAGAGAACTTACAAGAGGGATCTGGAAGTTGTGTGTGTGGTGAGTCTAAATTGTCTGTGTAGTGAGTCACATCTGTCTGTGTGGCAAGTTTCATTTGTCTGTGGTGAGTCTCAGTTGTGTAGTGAATCTGATTTGTCTATGGTGAGTAAATTATGTAGTGAGTCTGATTTGTCTGTTGTGAGTCTAAATTGTGTAGTGATCTGATTTGTCTGTTATGAGTCTAAATTGTCTGTGTAGCAAGTCTGATTTGTCTGTGGTGAGTCTACATTGTCTGTGTAGTGAGTCTGATTTGTCTGTTGTGAGTCTAAATTGTGTAGTGAGTCTGTTTTGTCTGTGATGAGTCTAAATTGTCTGTGTAGCAAGTCTGATTTGTCTGTGGTGAGTCTACATTGTCTGTGTAGTGAGTTTGATTTGTCTGTTGTGAGTCTAAATTGTGTAGTGAGTCTGTTTTGTCTGTGGTGAGTCTAAATTGCCTGTCTAATGAGTCTGTACTATCACCAACATTATTTATCTTGGCAGTAGACTGGTTAATGAAGGAGGCAACATCAGACAAACGCAGAGGATTACAATGGACCCTTGACACAGTGCTGGAGGACCTTGACTTTGTGGACGATATTTGTCTACTATCAAGCAGCCACAAAGATATGCAAGATAAAATAAACAAGCTAACTCAGAATGCAAACAACATAGGACTAAAGATCAGTGTAGGAAAGACAAAGTTAATGAAGCAAAATGTGAACAACAGAAATGTACTCAGAGTAGACAGCAAATTAGTGGAGGAGGTCATCAAATTTGTATACCTTGGCAGTAGAGTAGTAGAAAATGGAGACAACACAGAGGACATCAACAGCAGACTTACTAGAGCAAACCAGGCTTTTGCAGTGCTGCAGATTATATGGAAATCTAAAAAACTAAGCATGAATACGAAAATTAGGATATTTAAGAGTAATATTCTGGGTGTACTACTCTATGGAAGTGAATGCTGGAAAATCACCAAAACCATAGAAAACAAGTTGAATTCTTTCCAGACTAAATGTTTACGTAGAATTAGAAAAATATTTTGGCCAAACACTATAAGAAATAACATCTTATTGGCAGAAATTCAGATGAAGCCACTGACAACAATTATTGAGGAAAGACGCTGGCGATGGTTGGGACATGTGCTCCGAATGACTGACAACTCACTACCAAAAATAGCACTGAGATGGACACCACAGGGGAACAGAAGTAAGGGTAGACCAAAAGAGACATGGAGAAGAACAACAGAGAGAATGTTGAGCAATAGAAGGCTCACCTGGGCAAGAGCAGAAAAAAAGGCAAAGGACAGGCATTTGTGGAAAACCCTTGCGGAAGCCCCATGTGCCCTGGGAACTTTAGGTTCAGACAGAGAGAGTCTACATTGTCTGTTTAGTGAGTCTGATTTGTCTGTGGTGAGTCTACATTGTCTGTTTAGTGAGTCTGATTTGTCTGTGGTGAGTCTACATTGCCTGTGTAGTGAGTCTGATTTGTCTGTGGTGAGTCTACATTGCCTGTTTAGTGAGTCTGATTTGTCTGTGGTGAGTCTACATTGTCTGTATAGTGAGTCTGATTTGTCTGTGGTGAGTCTAAATTGCCTGTGTAGTGAGTCTGATTTTGTCTGTGGTGAGTCTAAATTGCCTGTGTAGTGAATCTGATTTGTCGGTGGTGAGTGTAAATTGTCTGCGTAGTGAATCGGATTTGTCTGTATAGTTACTGCAGTGTAGATCCATCCTGTGGTATTTTTCTTGTGTTTGAAGGTTTACTTATGTTATGAGGATACTTGTTCATGAGAAGTTTATTTATCATAACTGAATGTTTATACAACAGTCATATGAACCAGTGTTCATACAATAATCATATCATCCATTGTTTATACAACAATCATATCAGCCAATTTTTATACAATAATCATATCATGCAGTGCTTATACAGTAGTCATATATGAGTAGCAGATGAGAAAGACTTTAATTTTCTTTTATTTCATAGCACTGAACACAGCTTATAACACACAGCTTATAATAACACAGCTTATAACACACAAAAATGTACTGCAAGTAAAGCCATGTCTTCAACTTTTCATTCTGTTATATTATACTGACCTGGTGGATTTAGGACAAGTTTTCACATAAACAGTAATGATGCAACAATTCATTTAGCTAATACACCTTATATCTGTGCTTGTAATTCAATTATATCTCAGGTTTTGAAAGTTGTAGAGACAAATATATGCAGCCATTTTATAGGGTTGGAGAAACAAATATATGCAGCCATTGTATAGGGTTGAAGAGACAAATATATGCAGCCATTGTATAGGGTTGGAGAGACAAATACATGCAGCCAATGGCAGATAGAAATGTTCTTCTTATTCTTTTATCCTAAAAATGATGGTGCTTATCTTCTGTCACTGCTATATCCGTGCTTTTTGGTCCAACACAGTCTTTCTTCTCTAGATAAAATGAAGTAATCAGCCCAACCTTGCCTACAAGGCATAATTTGCTGATCACTGACTAACAGTGAATTACAGTTGTGTTTGTTCTGTAAACAGGGATAAATATATTGTTTAGTTATAAATGAGTGTTTTGTATTGAGCTTCTGCCTATTACATGTTTGACAATCCAGTTTTATCTGATTGTTGTAACAGTGGTTCCGTATTTTGACTGTTGTATGTTTGACAATCCAGTTTTATCTTCTTCTTCTTCTTCTTCGTTCGCATTGTCTGTCTATACCTGCAGTCCTGTCTCTTGGATAAATTTCACTGTTTTTTGTAATTCATGTATGGAACCGTAGAGCTTATCTTCTTCAGTGGTTTCATTGGGCCAGTAATTATTTCTCAGTGTTTCATAGTTGGTGCAGTTCTGGAGGATATGTTCCACAGTTTGGGGCACCTGGGCACATGTACATAGATTAGTAGTACCAACCTTAAACTTTGTATACATATGACTTCGGAGTCGGCTGTGTCCTGTTTGGAGACGGAAGATGGTGACTTGTTCCTTTCTGTTTAGCATGTGATAGTCATCATGTGGTGGTGTTTGTGGCTTCCTGTAGGTTTTTATTATGCTTTTCTTCTGATTATAGGTGATTGGTATGTCTGGTTGCTCCATTTCAGTGCCCTCTTTGGCCAGATGGTCAGCTTTCTCATTGCCTGGTATCCCACAGTGGTAGGGAATCCATTGCAAAGTGACTCCATGTTGTAAGCCAATTTTTGACAAGGCATCCTTAAGGTCTGGTAGTTTGTTGCACTGAAGAGCTTCCAGTACTGATCTTGCATCTGTGAGAATTACTATGGGACATGTATCAGTTCTGGAGTCTGATAGTTTTTCAACTGCAGCAATAATTGCCCTAACTTCTGCATCAAAGTTGTTGCAGTATTTTCCAGTGGGTATGGAAATCTTGTCAGTGGTGTTGTTTGGATATTCAGTATGTGCTCCTGCCCCTCTATTCTTTATGGCATTATGTGCAGATCCATCTGTATACACACGTATCCAGGTGTCACATGGATATTTGTCATCTAGCACACTAAGTGTGGCTGTTGATCTTACAAGGCTGCTTTGCATCTCACCATTCTGCACACCTTTCACTTCAGTCTGAATAGTTATTTGTGTATAATCTGCTTCTTTCCATAGTGTATGCTCTGGTACAGATGATAATGGAGTGACTACAGTTGGAAGGTCAGGTATCAGCTTACGCATACACTTGGCCTGGTGAATGAAGCTGCTTCTTTTAAGCCGACTTAATGCAAGGTTATTGAATCTCTCCTTCAGGGGATGGCTTACAGAGCTAAGGAATTTCTCTCCCACAGTTTTATCTGATTGTTGTAACAGTGGTTCCGTATTCTGCCTGTTATATGTTTAACAGTCCAGTTTTATCTTATTGTTGTATGTTTGACAATCCAGTTTTATCTTATTGTTATAACAGTGATTCCTTATTCTGACTGTTGTATGTTTGGAAGTCCAGTTTCATCTTATTGTTATATGTTTGACAATCCAGTTTTATCTTATTATAACAGTGGTTCTGTATTCTGACTGTTGTATGTTTGACAATCCAGTTTTATCTTATTTTTATAACATGATTCCTTATTCTGACTGTTGTATGTTTGGCAGTCCAGTTTTATCTTATTGTTATAACAGTGGTTCCTTATTCTGACTGTTATATGTTTGAAAATCCAGTGTTATCCTATTGTTATAACAGTGGTTCTGTATTCTGACTGTTATATGTTTGACAGTCCAGTTTTATCTTATTGTTATAACAGAGGTTCCTTATTCTGACTGTTATATGTTTGACAGTCCAGTTTTATCCTATTGTTATATGTTTGACAATCCAGTTTTCTCTTATTGTTACATGTTTGACAATCCAGTTTTCTCTTATTGTTATATGTTTGACAATCCAGTTTTCTCTTATTGTTACATGTTTGACAATCCAGTTTTCTCTTATTGTTATATGTTTGACAATCCAGTTTTCTCTTATAACAGTGGTTCCATATTCTGACTGTTATGTGTTTGACAATCCAGTTTTCTCTTATTATATGTTTGACAATCCAGTTTTCTGTTATAACAGTGGTTCCGTAATGCTGTGAGCTGCGATCCAGCCATCTTGAACCTGATGTCAGAGACACTGTTCCAGCACTTTGACCCGATCTACAACTACCACTTCACTTTCCTCAGGGAGGTGGAGCAGAGGCTTGCAGCTTGGTCAGTCATGGTCCCTGTGATAAATCTTGACAGTGTCTGTTATGTCATGGATGTTGCTAGTTCTGCCCACGGTATAATCTTAGCAATTTCTACACTCTGAATAGATTGCATGTTCCATGTAGCAGATATGGAATTTTTTTTTTAACTGTTTGAGAAAGTAAAAAAATCATTTTTGTAATTTCATGATTTCAGATAACAATCATGGTCTGTAGTTTTAATGATGTGCAAGCAAGTTGTTGAACATTGACTGGCTGTGAGCTTCAGGGATACCTTCGTTAGTTGGTCTGATTTTTGCATGATCTTGTTCTCATAACAGTGACATTCATGTCCAGCAAGTAGACTTTTTTTTAATCTTTAGATGTAATCTTCCAGAACAGAGTACCCCTTTCTACAAGCACATAGGTGGTCGCCGGGCCCCCTGGAGAGAAAAGAATAGAACCACTGCCACCTTCCACACATGTTGTAAAAGGCGACTAAGTAGGTTGGGGGATAGGCCAACGACCAGTTCTCTCTGTAGAAAAAACCCGGAGCATTACAGAAACACGGAGAGGAAAACCAGGAGGAAGAGAAATTCTGACAGTGCTCAGAGACAAGGGATGCACATGTGCACATGGAAGGAAGCAGAGAATAATTCCAAGAACAGGGATGACTGGAGACCCTTTATCCGTGGTCTGTGCTTTCAGGGGAGTGAAAGGTGATGATGATGATAGGCTGAAATATCCAGCAGTTAATCTAAAACCCACGGGCTTCACTTGAGGAAAGGATTCATTATTAACTGTGCTACACTGCATGATAAGAAGAAGAAAGTCCATTAAAGCTACTTACTTGCAGACAGTTTACAGAATGATGTAGGCAATGCTCTAGGCCTGGATTTATAACTGTTTGCTGAACTCTTATTGAGCAGGGAAGGAAAGGCCCAAGATCAGGGAGGTGGCGAATGTCAGAAAATAGGTGACCTTCTTTTAAAGGCCATCAACAGCTTTCAGAAAGTAAGTTGCAGAAATGTGGAGTTAGTTTTATGGGGTAATATTTGTTTGGGTTTGCCTGACCCTGTAGTATTTGTTTGGGCTTGTCTGACCCTGTAGTAGTATTTGCTTAGGCTTGTCTAACATTGTAGTAGTATTTATTTAGGCTTGTCTGACCTTGTAGTAGTATTTGTTTAGTCTTGTCTGACCATGTAGTATTTGTGTACTATTTGTTTAGGCTTGTCTGACCTTGTAGTAGTATTTATTTAGGCTCGTCTGACCTTGTAGTAGTATTTGTTTAGGCTTGTCTGACCATGTAGTATTTGTGTAGTATTTATTTAGGCTTGTCTGACCTTGTAGTAGTATTTGTTTAGTCTTTTCTGACCCTGTAGTATTTATGTAGTATTTGTTTAGGCTTGTCTGACCCTGTAGTAGTATTTGTTTAGGCTTGTCTGACCCTGTAGTAGTATTTGTTTAGGCTTGTCTGACCCTGTAGTAGTATTTGTTTAGGCTTGTCTGACCCTGTAGTAGTATTTGTTTAGTCTTATCTGACCCTGTAGTATTTGTGTAGGCTTCTCTGACCCTGTAGTAGTATTTGTTTAGGCTTGTCTGACCTTGTAGTAGTATTTGTTTAGGCTTGTCTGACCCCTGTAGTATTATTTTGGGATTGTCTGACCCTGTAGTAGTATTTGTTTAGGCTTGTCTGACCCTGTAGTAGTATTTGTTTAGGCTTGTCTGACCTTGTAGTAGTATTTGTTTAGGCTTGTCTGACCTTGTAGTAGTATTTGTTTAGGCTTGTCTGACCTTGTAGTAGTATTTGTTTAGGCTTGTCTGACACTTTCTTTTACTGTCTTCTAGTTGTATGAGAGCTACTTTAACCACTTGGAAGAGATCCTCACAGAAATCAACGCCAGAGTGAAGAAACAAGGACATTTTGAGGAAATTTGTAGAGGGTTTGAGTCCCAGAAAGTTTGTTATCTCCCCCTGACAACATTCTTGCTGCGGCCAGGCCAGCGACTGCTGCACCTCAAACTCATCCTTGAACGTGAGTGCTAAATATAAGCAACATCAGGAAGCTGGTATCTACTGTCAGAAGATGTATTATGGTTGTAAGCTTGATTCTACAGATGATTTTTTTTATAAAAGAGAGGATAGCGAACAAATTGGGGTCACTGGTGTGGTCCTCCATCTTGTGCGGTCCTGGGTGTTTCCAATCATTTCAGATGCTTTTCTTTTTCCAAGCCATTTGATCAATCCACTCAGATCATTTTCTCTTGGCCTTCCTGTCTTTTCTTTTCTCCACTGAATTTTCCAGTCGTTCCTAGTTTTTCTAACTCTGGTCTTCTCATGACATGTCCCAAGAAATTTTGATGCGTCTTTTTTCTTATAATTTTAGCTAGTTTTCATTGTCTTTCAGTCTTCCTCAGTAATTTATTTTCTGTTTCATTATTTTTAGTTCATGGTTATTATGTTGAAGTTGAAAGTTTATGCTACCTTTGATAATATGTAATTAATTGCCCTTATTATGTGTGGTACAACATACAGGATTATATAACCCTCACATATTTTTCTTCACACAAATAGACAAATGTGTGATCCAGCTTTATGAAAAGATGGAAAGTTGGCAGGATCAACAGGAGATCATAAGTTTATGAATATTTTCATTTTGATGTTAATGTTCATTAATATGAGTATGTTAATTTGCTCAATTCATTATTTAGGTTTTTTTTTTACTCTCAGCCCAGCTTTGAGGGCGGTCATAAGGTTTACAGTAGCTGCGTGTTCATTGTTCAGGTGAGCTAAGTAATATGATTTGCTGTTTGTGGAAGCCAGAGCTTATCCTGAGATTTGTACGCTGTAATGTTCGTGATGTATGTGAATTAATGTCTGGTCTGTTTTTTCAGGTCTGGTCAAGCATCATTCATTCACACACTGTGATGCAGAAGATTGTAAAGGTAGGCCATCTTTAGTTGTGGGGGTTTTTTAGCTAGAAGAGGATGCGATAGTAAGCGCTGAAAAAGATTGTGAAAGTTCTGAATGTTATGTCAGTGGATTTATGATGGTGAAACAGATTTCTGTCTTTAATAAGTAAACACATGAAAGGGAAATATTTTTTCTTTCTTTAATACATGGAAGCGCATGATAGTGGAAGATTTTTCTTTCATCAATAGATGTCAGTACATGACAGTAGAGATTACTAAGCAGGGAGTAGAAATATGGCAGTAAAAGATTTCCTTTCCTTGACAGAATGTAGACACATGATAGTGTAGACATTTGACAGCAGTAGCTATTCTTCCTTCACAGGATGTAGACAATATATGAAGTAAATTTTACCATTTTCTTTGTTTTTCTGTGTAGCAAAAATAAATGTAAGATTTCTGTAATGTGATTGGTTGTGAAAGAAACAAAACCATGAATATTAACATTTCTGCAGCTATATGTACATGTCTCATGAAAGTGAAACAGCAGAGACAGTGGGCAGGCAACTCTGTTGTAGACGGCAGAATTGAAGTAGACATTGAGCTGTGGTACATTTTCTTCAGCTGATCTCCTGAGTCTTCACCTCAACTGTCCTTTTGCTTCTATACAAATGTCAGGTGTCCATCTTTAGCTGGGCTAAGTCAGATGTCATGTTTTCATTTTTTCTGGGCTAGGTCTAAATGTCAGCTGGGCTAAGTCAGTGTCAGATGTCCATCTTCTGCTGGGCTGTGAATTATTGGATGTTCACTTTCTGGTGGACCAACTCAACTATTTGGTGTCCATCTTCTTCTGGGGTGTGAGATGTTGGATGTCCATATTCTGCTGGGCAAAGTCTTTGTCAAATGTATATCTTCTGCTGGCTAAGGCTATGTCAAATGTCCATTTTCTGCTGAGCTGTCTGTGTCAGATGTCCATCTTCTGCTGGGCTGCCTATGTCATATGTCCATCTTCTGCTGGGCTAAGTCTGTGTCAAATGTCCATCTTTTTCTGGGCTAAATCTATGATGAATGTCCATCTTCTGCTGGGCTAAGTCTATGTCAAATGTCCATTTTCTGCTGGGCTAAGTCTGTGATGAGTGTCCATCTTCTGCTGGGCTGTCTGTGTCAGTTGTCCATCTTCTCCTGGGCTAAGGCTATGTCAAATGTCCATCTTCTGCTGGACTGTCAAATGGACTTGTGACCTTGATGTGAGAAACCATTGACCACTATACTACTCACACACTAAATAGAACATATCAGCTGTACACTTACTCGTATAGAACAGTATGTTTGAAGAAACCTCATATAATGAAGGTTACAGAGCATGATCTGATTCTTCCACAGAAGCCTTGTGTCAGATCACAGAGATCACCAGCAAGTTCAGGGATTGCTTCAACAAAATGGTTAGTACCACATCATTGTTAAGAGTTGATTCATGTATATCATGTTCATTCAGTCAGGTCTAGATGTCTGCATTCAATCAGGTGAATAGATAGTGTCTAGATGTCTGCATTCAGTCAGGTGAATAGGTAGTGTCTAGATGTCTGCATTCACTCAGGTGAATAGGTAGTGTCTAGATGTCTGTAGTAAGTGAGACAAATGAAACATACCTGTAGTCAGTGAGGCATATAATGCAAAGATGTCTGTAGTAAGGGAGACAAATGAAACATATCTGTAGTCAGTGAGGCATATAATGCAAAGATATCTGTAGTAAGTGAGACAAATGGAACATACCTGTAGTCAATGAGGCATATAATGCAAAGATGTCTGTAGTAAGTGAGACAAATGAAACATACCTGTAGTCAGTGAGGCATATAATGCAAAGATGTCTGTAGTAAGTGAGACAAATGAAACATACCTGTAGTCAGTGAGGCATATAATGCAAAGATGTCTGTAGTAAGGGAGACAAATGAAACATATCTGTAGTCAGTGAGGCATATAATGCAAAGATATCTGTAGTAAGTGAGACAAATGGAACATACCTGTAGTCAATGAGGCATATAATGCAAAGATGTCTGTAGTAAGTGAGACAAATGAAACATACCTGTAGTCAGTGAGGCATATAATGCAAAGATGTCTGTAGTAAGTGAGACAAATGGAACATAGTCAGTGAGGCATATAATGCAAAGATGTCTGAGTAAGTGAGACAAATGAAGCATACCTGTAGTCAGTGAGGCATTTGGAAAGATGTCTGTAGTCATTGAGACAAATGAAGTAAACATAAACATGTCTGTAGTCATTGAGACAAATGAAGTAAGTTTGTTTGTAATCATTGAGACAAATGAAGTGAAGGTGTTTGTAGTCATTGAGACAAATGAAATGAAGATGTCTGTATTCAGGTGAACAGATTAAAGATGTTTGTAGTCAGTCAAGATAACAGATAATGTGAAGATGTGTGCATTCAGTCAGATGAATAGATGGAGCAGTGTTATATTATTATGTGTCTGATAAAACAAGTTCATTCTGTCATCAGATTTCATGCTGATAAGCATTGAAATGCATGTATCTCCAGAGATAAGAATTGACATGCGTGTATCTCCAGAGATAAGAATTGACATGCGTGTATCTCCAGAGATAAGAATTGACATTCATGCATCTCTAGCAATAAGAATTTATATTCATGTATCTCTATAGAGATAAGAATTGACATTTATGTATCTCAAGAGATAATAATTGACATTCGTGTATTACCACTAACATCATCATTATCAGGTTACAGTCATCTTATATGTCATATTTACATGACAGTCCTTTGTCTTATCACCTTTCAGCAAGGACATAACCTAAAACATAATGCACATATATAATAAAGCTTTCTTTCTCACTCGCTCACAACCGCACAGAATTAACATGCACTAGCCAACCATTAATGGTTGCAGCAGACTATATAGGTTGTATGTGGCTTGTTTCCTTGAACATAAAATCATTCTCAGCATGACAGCTGTGTTATTGATTATGTGGATGATATTATGATTGATTGTATGAGGGTTATGTGGCTGTTGAAGTAGACATTTCAGTACATAATTCCTCAGTGTTTCTTGGCAGGAAAATCTGGAAAAATTGATGGAGCTACAGAGAGACTTGATAGGGCTGGACAGCTTGGTTCATATTGATAGAGTGAGTTCATTATTGTTGTCATCATCATCACTGTCATCATCATCATAGTCATCACCACCAATATCAATATCACCACCATCATCATTATCATCAATATCAATATCACCACCATCATCACTATCGTCACCATCATCATCACCACCACCAGCACCATCATCACCGTCACAGTGAGTTGTGCGATAATTGAATAAGTTGTCATTTCCTTTAGATGGTCGCACCTAAGTTGTTACTTCTTTTAGATGTGGCACTTAAGTTGTCAGTGCTGTATGTGAAGTTGTAGAAAAGTTCTCATGTGTTTGCTGTGACACTTAATGACTAACTTGTGAAGTTCTCAGTGCTGTCATAAACAATTTGGTATCAGATGTGTGACTTTATCACCTGTCACAAGATTTATCCTAAATTCTAACAGGATTTTATCAGGGAAGGATGCTTGCAAAAATTCTCCAGGAAAGGCTATCAACAGCGGATGTTCTTTTTGGTAAGTTTGTGAGGGAAATGTGGAGAACATTTGTTGCGTGAGCTTCTTTGGTGTGTAATCCTGTTTGTTGGATGTTAAGTTGTGTTGGGATTGTAATGCAGGCTGCAGCAATGTAATCACATCAGTTTTGAGCAAGTTATTGAGATGTCGTCTTGGAGAGGTTTTTAGACTCTCGGCATGAGCCGGAATTTCTGACAGCGAGGGTGACGGTAGCTCTTTGATGTCAGGGAGGCATCAAGGGGATATGGTCTTAGTGTCCTTATTTTCCTTGACCTGTCGGCCACAGACATAAAAAAAAGAACAAATATATCTATACTACAAGAGCTTAATATTGAAGAAGGCTGGCTATTAAAGAGGATTAAAGAGAGAAAACTTAAATATTTTGAACACATTAAACGTCATGATAATTTAGAGAAGACCGTATTGGAAGGATACATAATGGGAAAAAGAAAAAGAGGAAGACCAAAACGAAGATAGCTGCAAGAAATTGTTGACGATCTGCAAATGGACGCAGCAGCAGCAGGCCATCTTGCTCACAACCGAGAGACCTACAGGAGTGCTGTTAGGGAGGCAAAGTTCCGCAAGGGACATGCAAATGAATGAATGAATGTCAGCCACTCTAGAGGGTGATGTGGTCACCTTTCCTTCCCCAACTCCAGAAGTCGGGTCCACTCTAGAGGGTGATGTGGTCACCTTTCCTTCCCCAACTCCAGAAGTCATGTACCCATCTCTAGCAATAAGAATTTATATTCATGTATCTCTATAGAGATAAGAATTGACATTTATGTATCTCAAGAGATAATAATTGACATTCGTGTATTACCACTAACATCATCATTATCAGGTTACAGTCATCTTATATGTCATATTTACATGACAGTCCTTTGTCTTATCACCTTTCAGCAAGGACATAACCTAAAACATAATGCACATATATAATAAAGCTTTCTTTCTCACTCGCTCACAACCGCACAGAATTAACATGCACTAGCCAACCATTAATGGTTGCAGCAGACTATATAGGTTGTATGTGGCTTGTTTCCTTGAACATAAAATCATTCTCAGCATGACAGCTGTGTTATTGATTATGTGGATGATATTATGATTGATTGTATGAGGGTTATGTGGCTGTTGAAGTAGACATTTCAGTACATAATTCCTCAGTGTTTCTTGGCAGGAAAATCTGGAAAAATTGATGGAGCTACAGAGAGACTTGATAGGGCTGGACAGCTTGGTTCATATTGATAGAGTGAGTTCATTATTGTTGTCATCATCATCACTATCATCACTGTCATCATCATCATAGTCATCACCACCAATATCAATATCACCACCATCATCATTATCATCAATATCAATATCACCACCATCATCACTATCGTCACCATCATCATCACCACCACCAGCACCATCATCACCGTCACAGTGAGTTGTGCGATAATTGAATAAGTTGTCATTTCCTTTAGATGGTCGCACCTAAGTTGTTACTTCTTTTAGATGTGGCACTTAAGTTGTCAGTGCTGTATGTGAAGTTGTAGAAAAGTTCTCATGTGTTTGCTGTGACACTTAATGACTAACTTGTGAAGTTCTCAGTGCTGTCATAAACAATTTGGTATCAGATGTGTGACTTTATCACCTGTCACAAGATTTATCCTAAATTCTAACAGGATTTTATCAGGGAAGGATGCTTGCAAAAATTCTCCAGGAAAGGCTATCAACAGCGGATGTTCTTTTTGGTAAGTTTGTGAGGGAAATGTGGAGAACATTTGTTGCGTGAGCTTCTTTGGTGTGTAATCCTGTTTGTTGGATGTTAAGTTGTGTTGGGATTGTAATGCAGGCTGCAGCAATGTAATCACATCAGTTTTGAGCAAGTTATTGAGATGTCGTCTTGGAGAGGTTTTTAGACTCTCGGCATGAGCCGGAATTTCTGACAGCGAGGGTGACGGTAGCTCTTTGATGTCAGGGAGGCATCAAGGGGATATGGTCTTAGTGTCCTTATTTTCCTTGACCTGTCGGCCACAGACATAAAAAAAGAACAAATATATCTATACTACAAGAGCTTAATATTGAAGAAGGCTGGCTATTAAAGAGGATTAAAGAGAGAAAACTTAAATATTTTGAACACATTAAACGTCATGATAATTTAGAGAAGACCGTATTGGAAGGATACATAATGGGAAAAAGAAAAAGAGGAAGACCAAAACGAAGATAGCTGCAAGAAATTGTTGACGATCTGCAAATGGACGCAGCAGCAGCAGGCCATCTTGCTCACAACCGAGAGACCTACAGGAGTGCTGTTAGGGAGGCAAAGTTCCGCAAGGGACATGCAAATGAATGAATGAATGTCAGCCACTCTAGAGGATGATGTAGTCACTCTTCCTTCCCCAACTCCAGAAGTCGGGTCCACTCTAGAGGGTGATGTGGTCACCTTTCCTTCCCCAACTCCAGAAGTCATGTACCCATTTCTACATGTAGGTGACTGGGGTGCCTGTGGCCTTGATTCATATCACTAAACCATGAGAGACTAGTTCTGTGAGTACTTCTGAAGAATCAGAAAGCTAATGGAGAAGGAGGGCCCACTTCAGTTCCTGTTCTGAAGTGTTTTAGATCGTGTAGAAATTTTTTTAAAGATAGCATTTCTTAGCATAATGAGTGACTGTTAGCTTGGTATAATGACTGCTAGCTGGGTATAATGAGTGACTGTTAGCTTGGTATAATGAATGACTGTTAGCTGGGTATAATGAGTGACTGTTAGCTGGGTATAATGAGTGACTGTTAGCTGGGTATAATGAGTGACTGTTAGCTGGGTATAATGAGTGACTGTTAGCTTGGTATAATGAGTGACTGTTAGCTTGGTATAATGAGTGACTGTTAGCTTGGTATAATGAGTGACTGTTAGCTGGGTATAATGAGTGACTGTTAGCTGGGTATAATGAGTGACTGTTAGCTGGGTATAATGAGTGACTGCTGTTGAAGGCAAATTTTTGTTCCTAGAATTGACTTTTGAATTGTTTTGCTTCATGCTTATGTTTTCTTTCAGTTTTCTGATATGTTAGTTTATTCAAGTCGGACCTCAGCATCTGTTCTTCAATTCAGAGTTCATGGCCAGTTACCTCTCAGGGGAATGACAGTAAGTGCTGACATTATGTCTGTATAAAGTGACAGTCAGTAATATGATAACAGGGGTGGTACATAATGTGACAGTAAGTGCTGACATTATGTCTGTATAAAGTGACAGTCAGTAATATGATAACAGGGGTGGTACATAATGTGACAGTAAGTGCTGACATTATGTCTGTATAAAGTGACAGTCAGTAATATGATAACAGGGGTGGTACATAATGTGACAGTAAGTGCTGACATTATGTCTGTATAAAGTGACAGTCAGTAATATGATAACAGGGGTGGTACATAATGTGACAGTAAGTGCTGACATTATGTCTGTATAAAGTGACAGTCAATAATATGATAACAGGGATGGTACATAATGTGACAGTAAGTGCTGACATTATGTCTGTATAAAGTGACAGTCAATAATATGATAACAGGGATGGTACATAATGTGACAGTAAGTGCTGACATTATGTCTGTATAAAGTGACAGTCAGTAATATGGTAACATTGCCCGGACATAATGTCTGTATAAGGTGACAGTAATATGGTAACAGTTGTGGGACATAATGTGATTTTAAGTTTTAATATATCCATACTACAAGAACTTAATATTGAAGAAGGCTGGCTAGTAAAGAGGATTAAAGAGAGAGAACTTAAATATTTTGGACACATTAAACGTCATGATAATCTAGAGAAGACCGTCTTGGAAGGGTACATAATGGGAAAAAGAAAGATGGCTGTAAGACATCGTTGATGATCTGCAAATGGATGCAAAGTGGTGGATAATTTGATGATTACAAGGAGAACAGAAATTGAGGTTAACAGAAAATTTGATGTCTTGAAGAAACATAGACACTGAGTTTAGCTGACATTAGTTGTGTGCTAGGAGAGGGGCTTGACTGAGCTAAATGTGCTAGGAGAGGGGCTTGACTGAGCTAAATGTGCTAGGAGAAGGGCTTGACTGAGCTAAAGCGAGTGATAGGATCATGAAACAGAAATCAATAAATCTGATCATTTGGTATCAGCTTAACAGAAACCTCTTGCAATTTGATGATTAAGACAAAGAGAAAAGCTGGAGTTTTCCTAACACCAGAGCAACATTTATAGAGTAAAAATGTCTTTAGAAAGTTACAACAAAATGTTTGCACACTGTTGTATATCTTGTTGTAAGTGATCAGATACATAGATTCAGCTAAGCTCTGCTGACCGTGAACATTTCTTGACATGTGACCGCGGCAGTTACAAATGATGAGACTTTGGTTTTCTTTCTTCTGTTGTGTGGCACATGCAGGTAGAGGAGGCTGACCAAAGTAAGACGGCCGTGCTCAACAGTTTTGCTATCTACGCAGGAAACAAGTACATCCTTGTAGCAGCAAGGTTGGTAGTTGGGCTTGTTGTTACAAGAGCTGTTACTGTTTGTTGTTTGTTGTTTATGGTAGTGTTTGTTTAATTTTGTTGCTGTTGTTTATTGTTTTTTTATGGTTTATCTTTTATGTTCTTGATCCGTGCCACCATGTTAGAGAAATAGTTGGGGGGGGGGCCAGTATACCCCCAGCTCAGTGACTCTCCCAACATGCTGCTGCCCTGGAGTCAGAATGGCAGACTCTGACTCTGCCAGTGTTGTACATTTCAAAGGTCTTGAGCAGTGCAGCCTGAACCTCATCTCTTATAACTGACAGTTCCAGCTGCTCTAGGTGCATGCTTCAAAAGTTTTGGGTGCGGACCAAACAAAAAAAAGAGACTTAGCAAGATCTATAAGTTCTTCCAAAAATTCTTACCAAATGATCAACACAAAACCAGAAAAAAACCCCAGAAAGAAAATATGAACACAAGAAGTGCCACCAGAAGATGAGCCACAAACAGCTCACTCCTCATTCTTGAGGAACAGTTGTTGAGTGATGCAGACTTGAGTCCACGACACTAGTGGAATCTACAGGAGGACAAATGCCCACTTCTGGCAGAGTTACTTAGCAAATATTTAGGATACCTAGCCATTACATTCCATTGTCAACATTTCTTTTTTTGTATCTGGATTTTGTAATACAGATAATAACATGAAAAATGAAATAAAAAGAAAAGTTGACTGAATAAATCATGTAATATTCAGAGAATCAGTTAATAGTCAGAGAATCAGTTATCTTTCATCTGCACTGCATGTTAAAAGCAGCATTATTGACAGAATCAGTCAGTTCTTGGTTAATTTCTATTGCAGTGAGACTAAAAATAAAAAAAAAATATCTACTTTGTGCTGATTACATTTCACTGTTTGTTCTGTTATTTTGTATTACATAAAATTGTTATTCATTTAACTGAAATAATTTATTATGTGCAGCAAGTGGTTGTTACAGCAGTTTTATATTAGAAATTATCACGCATCTGTTTCTGCTGTATACAACAATATCATTTTTAAAAATTTTCATTGCGCAATTAATTTTTAAAATTAATCTGTTTCTGCTGTATACAACAATATCATTTTTAAAAATTTTCATTGTGCAATTAATTTTTAAAATTAATCTGTTTCTGCTGTATACAACAATATCATTTTTAAAAATTTTCATTGCGCAATTAATTTTTAAAATTAATCTGTTTCTGCTGTATACAACAATATCATTTTTAAAAATTTTCATTGCGCAATTAATTTTTAAAATTAATCAGCAGCCCAGCTGGTCATAAGCTCTAGTCTCTTTCATCTCAGCATTCCTGAAATCCTGATTCATGCCACTTCAGGCTTCCTCAGATTCTAGTGTGAATTCTGTTAACATTTGTGTTCTTACTAGCCTTGTCAAATTCTAATGTGAATTCTATTAACATCTGTGTTCTTACAAGCCTTGTCAAATTCTAATGTGAATTCTGTTAACATCTATGTTCATGTAAGCCTTGTCAGATTCTAATGTGAATTCTGTTAACATCTATGTTCATGTAAACCTTGTCAAATTCTAATGTGAATTCTGTTAACATCTATGTTCATGTGAGCCTTGTCAAATTCTAATGTTAATTCTGTTAACATCTCTCTTCATGTAAGCCTTGTCAAATTCTAATATGAATTCTGTTAACATCTATGTTCATGTAAACCTTGTCAAATTCTAATGTGAATTCTGTTAACATCTATGTTCATGTAAACCTTGTCAAATTCTAATGTGAATTCTGTTAACATCTATGTTCATGTAAGCCTTGTCAAATTCTAATGTTAATTCTGTTAACATCTATGTTCATGTGAGCCTTGTCAAATTCTAATGTTAATTCTGTTAACATCTCTCTTCATGTAAGCCTTGTCAAATTCTAATGTGAATTTTGCTCCTAATGTCCCTAGTTGTTGTCTTTGTTTTATCTGTTGAGAGCTATGTTGTTGTTTCCCTATTAAATAATTCATCATCTCCTCAAGACAGAAGGTTGAAGTTCAATCTATTGTTCACAGTTTTATGTTAGTAACAAAGTACATGACTGACACATTTCAGCTTTCATCACATTCATACAAAACATCTTACATCTTGCATCCTTCTGGTGCTGTTAAACATCACATAGGCCTCGCATTGTAGTTCGCTGTGTTGTTCTGTTTTAGGCAGGTTTTTTTTAACCTCATCATGAGATTTTGTGCCCATTAATTTGGCCTCTTTCAACAGTGTCCTCTTTAGAACTTCACGTGGCTGACCTCTCTTCTTTTTTTTTTGTGTCCTGTTGTGTCCCATTTGATAGCTTGTTTTTGGGTTGTTTCTTCCCATCACATGATGATATACATCATATAGTAAAGAAATAAAAACCCAAGATCTAACACAGTACTTCATATCCTGTGAGATTATATTGCAGAAAACTCCAGATTCTGAAAGTCGTAAATGAAAGATTCCACAGCTTTGTGTATATCGTGGTATATGTAGTTTAAGAAGTAAAGATATATGATTTGTTATGGTTTGTTAAAAATCTTGCTACAAAGATCTGTTGCAGTGAATGGAAATAATAGGCAGGAACTTTTAGAATTCTTCCTGTATGTGTGCTCTAATGTTTGTTTCAGCACACAGGAGGAGAAGGACAAATGGATAGAGGACATAAATGAGGCTGTGGCTAGGGTGAAAAGTGCTGGAGGAGACAAGCTGCAGTATCCAAGTCTCAAATCAAGTGCCAGTAAGTTTAGTTTTTCTATCTTGTCCACAGTCAAATGCCAGTAATTTTAGTTTCTGCGCCTTGTCTGCAGTCAGGTACCAGTAATTTTAGTTTCTGCGCCTTGTCTACAGTCAAATGCCAGTAATTTTAGTTTCTGTGCCTTGTCTACAGTCAAGTGCCAGTAAGTTTAGTTTCTGTGCCTTGTCTACAGTCAAGTGCCAGTAAGTTTAGTTTCTGTGCCTTGTCTACAGTCAAGTGCCAGTAAGTTTAGTTTCTGCGCCTTGTCTACAGTCAAGTGCCAGTAAGTTTAGTTTCTGTGCCTTGTCTACAGTCAAGTGCCAGTAAGTTTAGTTTCTGTGCCTTGTCTACAGTCAAGTGCCAGTAAGTTTAGTTTCTGTGCCTTGTCTACAGTCAAGTGCCAACAAATTTAATTACATATCCTATCCTGAAGTCAGTTGCTTGCAAGTTTTATGTGAGTACTGTTGTAGCTGGTGGCACTAGCATGGCAGGGAGTTTCAGACATCAGCCTAGAGCAAGGTGAGAAGCCTGGCTCCCTGTCATTTCCTCACTCTGCCTTTGACCCCATCTGTCCACCTCGGTCATCCTCGTGCCCTATATTCAGATGTTTTAGTCTTGTATGTGCTTGCTGCTGGCTGTTCTGCATGAACCACTTAATTCTCTGACTTTCCATGTAGTCCTTGACACCAGTCTCAGGTTTGTTCCCAGCATTTCTTAGATTGTTTCATTTGATGCTTGATCCCTTCTTCTCTTATTTTTTCTTAAGCATTTCATCTCACATGTTGTTATCTTTCTCTCATGCTATTTGGTGAGTGTCCATGTGTGGCATTGATAGTACAGAATCAGGGTGAATATTGTTTGGAAGAGTTGCTTTTGTGTGTGTGTTGAGATATTTGGATGTTTTAGGAGCGGTGCAAGTTGATAGGTAACGTTGTTTGCTTTATGAATTCTGCGTTCATTTTCTCTGACTATTTTTCCATCCAGTGTAAATATGCTTCCAAGATATTTGAATTCAGTAACCTGCTTGAGTTTGCTGTTATTTATATAAATGTTACATTCTCTTGGGGGTCTTCCTATCATCATTATTTCTGTTTTCTTGATATTTATTTTCATACTGTGTTTTTTGCAGCTGCTTTTGAGGCTACTGAAGTGATTTTGTAGTTCTTCATCATTTTGGCATGTTAAGCTTTAGTCATCTGCAAACATCAGTTCATTTAATTTTGTTTGCTTATTTGGTGGTTTGGTCCACTTATAACAAGTAGGGAAGAGAGCACATATCCTTGTCAAACTGCTGATGTCACCTTAGATTAGTTTGTCAAACTGCTGATGTCACCTTAGATTAGTTTGTCAGACTCCTGATGTCACCTTAGATTAGTTTGTCAAACTGCTGATGTCACCTTAGATTAGTTTGACAAACTGCTGATGTCACCTTAGATTAGTTTGTCAAACTCCTGATGTCACCTTAGATTAGTTTGTCAAACTCCTGATGTCACCTTAGATTAGTTTGTCAAACTCCTGATGTCACCTTAGATTAGTTTGTCAAACTCCTGATGTCACCTTAGATTAGTCTGCTGATGTCACCTTAGATTAGTTTGTCAAACTCCTGATGTCACCTTAGATTAGTTTGTCAAACTCCTGATGTCACCTTAGATTAGTTTGTCAAACTGCTGATGTCACCTTAGATTAGTTTGTCAGACTCCTGATGTCACCTTAGATTAGTTTGTCAAACTCCTGATGTCACCTTAGATTAGTTTGTCAGACTCCTGAAGTCACCTTAGATTAGTTTGTCAGACTCCTGATGTCACCTTAGATTAGTTTGTCAAACTCCTGATGTCACCTTAGATTAGTTTGTCAGACTCCTGATGTCACCTTAGATTGTCAAACTCCTGATGTCACCTTAGATTAGTTTGTCAGACCAGTGGCTGTTCTGACTACAGTCACATAGTTAATGTTAGCATTATTGTGTGATAGCGGCAGCACAGTTAATATTAACTTTACTCAGGAAAACATCATTGAAAGTAGGAATGCCAGTTTGATAACTGAGCTGACAGTCAGTACTTTGTTATTGTTGATAACTGAACCTGACAGTCGATACTTTGTTACTGTTGATAACTGATCTGACAATCAATACTTTGTTACTGTTGATAACTGATCTGACAATCAATACTTTGTTACTGTTGATAACTGATCTGATAATCAATACTTTGTTACTGTTGATAACTGATCTGATAATCAGTACTTTGTTATTCAGGCTCGTCAGAGAATATAGGTAGTGGTGAGAGTGTTGATGGTGACCAGCCTTCATCCTTGGAGAAGGCAGCAATCCAGCACAGAGCAAACACCACTACACATGTGTGCTGGCATCGGAACACCAGCGTCAGCATGAGGGACCATGATAAGGCTCTGAAGGTACCTTGATCTTGTCAAGTAGAAGAGCTTTTTGGTGCTGTGAAATAGTGGGCTTCTTTGATCTTGTCAAGTAGAAGAGCTTTTTGGTGCTGTGAAATAGTGGGCTTCTTTGATCTTGTCAAGTAGAAGAGCTTTTTGATGCTGTGAAATAGTGGGCTTCTTCGAGCTTGTCAAGTAGAAGAGCTTTTTTGGTGCTGTGAAATAATGGGCTTCTCTGATCTTGTGAAATTGTAAGCTTGTTTGATCTTGTGAAATTGTAAGCTTCTTTGATCTATTGAAATTGTAAGCTTCTTTGATTTTGTGAAATAGTAGGATTCTTTGATCTTGTGAAATAGTAGGGTTCTTTGATCTTGTTTTCACAAGATGGTTGCAGCAACAAAAGCACACAAGGAGAATACTGTCAGAATAAATAAAAGGAAGAACGAGAGAAAGCTTCAACAGAAAAGAAAACCAAGACACGAAGAACAAGAAGAACATGATGAAATACGTTCTGTTCACATGAAGATATCTCACATGATCACAAACTCTACACTTTCCCGTGATCAAAGAAGTCTTATTTCACAAGATCAGAGAACCCTACTATTTCACAAGATCAAAGAATCCTACTATTTCACAAAATCAAAGAAGCTTACAATTTCAATAGATCAAAGAAGCTTACAATTTCACAAGATCAGAGAAGCCCATTATTTCACAGCACCAAAAAAGCTCTTCTATTTGACAAGATCAAAGAAGCCTACTATTTCACAGCACCAAAAAAGCTCAGTTAGTAGGGTTCTTTGATCTTATGAAATAGTAGGGTTCTTTGATCTTGTGAAATAGTAGGGTTCTTTGATCTTGGGAAATAAGACTTCTTTGATCACGGGAAAGTGTAAAGTTTGTGATCATGTGAGATATCTTCATGTGAACAGAATGTATTTCATCATGTTCTTCTTGTTCTTCGTGTCTTGGTTTTCTTTTCTGTTGAAGCTTTCTCTCATTCTTCCTTTTATTTATTCTGACAGTATTCTCCTTGTGTGCTTTTGTTGCTGCAACCATCTTGTCAGTTCTAGGCTTCCTCTATGAGCCCATGTTCTTGAAGAAGCTATCAGAAATCAATATCTTCAATGCTTTTTTTTCTTGTTTAAATATGAAATATAAACAGTGACATTGTGGTCAGTTCTTACAAGACTTGCTCAGCTTGACTAGAATGGATGTTCATACTTGAGAAGAGAGATCTACAGCTCCAGCAGTGTTACTGCTTCTTCTTCTTCTTCTTCTTCTGTGTTCAGGCCTCACAAGGATATTAGTCACATTGTGTCACAGTTACGTGCCTTTTGGCATAATACGTCCAACTTGGGCTCAGTACATTATTATTACCAGGTTAGTCTGCCTGCTGCATTCCCTGTTTACTTGGTCAGGCTGCTGTCTGTTTTCCATGGGCATCACTGGGGGGGGGGGGAGACTAGGGTCTTGATCTGCTAGGGTTAGCCAACACTAACCCAGGCAGGCAGCTATATCATTCAGCTTGACTAGTATATCTTGACTCCCTGCATTGTTGCCAAACTCAGAGTGTCAGCTGTGTTGTCCCACTGATGTCCCACCCCAAGAAGTCAGCTGCATGGAAAAGTGGGATTTGTTTTCACAATGTCCTTGCCCAAGCCATAACCTGGAGGGGAAACAGGTTTTGTTTCTGCAGCACATAAATTAGTAGCCAGAATGATTGTAGGAGGTCACTTCTTCTCATGCTTCAAGATTCATCATAACTGTATTTCATACATCAAGTTTTATCATGACTGCATATCATACATCAAGATTTATCATGACTGCATATCATACATCAAGATTTATCATGACTGCAATCAGTTTATTACTACTGCTTTCTCATACATAAAGCTTTATCATGACTGCATTTCATACATCAAGATTTATCACTGGTGCTTCTCATACTTGAAGATTTATCTCTGTGCTTCTTGTACATCAAGATTTATCATTACTGCTTCTCATACTTGAAGATTTATCTCTGTGCTTCTTGTACATCAAGATTTATCATTACTGCTTCTCATACTTGAAGATTTATCTCTGTGCTTCTTGTACATCAAGATTTATCATTACTGCTTCTCATACTTGAAGATTTATCTCTGTGCTTCTTGTACATCAAGATTTATCATTACTGCTTCTCATACTTGAAGATTTATCTCTGTGCTTCTTGTACATCAAGATTTATCATTACTGCTTCTCATACTTGAAGATTTATCTCTGTGCTTCTTGTACATCAAGATTTATCATTACTGCTTCTCATACTTGAAGATTTATCTCTGTGCTTCTTGTACATCAAGATTTATCATTACTGCTTCTCATACTTGAAGATTTATCTCTGTGCTTCTTGTACATCAAGATTTATCATTACTGCTTCTCATACTTGAAGATTTATCTCTGTGCTTCGTGTACATCAAGATTTATCAGTGCTGCTTCTCATACTTGAAGATTTATCTCTGTGCTTCTTGTACATCAAGATTTATCAGTGCTGCTTCTCATATTTGAAGATTTATCTCCATGCTTCTTGTACATCAAGATTTATCATTACTGCTTCTCATACTTGAAGATTTATCTCCATGCTTCTTGTACATCAAGATTTATCATTACTGCTTCTCATACTTGAAGATTTATCTCCATGCTTCTTGTACATCAAGATTTATCATTACTGCTTCTCATACTTGAAGATTTATCTCTGTGCTTCATGTACATCAAGATTTATCAGTGCTGCTTCTCATACTTGAAGATTTATCTCTGTGCTTCTTGTACATCAAGATTTATCATTACTGCTTCTTGTACATTAAGATTTATCACTGCTGCTTCTCATACTTGAAGATTTATCTCTGTGCTTCTTGTACATCAAGATTTATCATTACTGCTTCTCATACTTGAGGATTTATCTCTGTGCTTCTTGTACATTAAGATAAGACTGTTCATAGTCTTCATGTTGTGTTTTTGTTACACATGAGCATGTAAGTGGCTTTTTAACAGGTAAGAATATAAGTGATGAGTGATTGTGGACTTTTCTTCTTCCAGAATCAGCTGAGTGGATATTTGCTGCGCAAGTTTAAAACCAGCAGTGGCTGGCAGAAACTGTGGGTTGTCTTCACCAACTTCTGCTTGTTCTTCTACAAAACTTACCAGGTAAAACATGCATCACAGAGCTGATGGAGTGCTTGTTCCTGTGTGTTCAGGTAGAGGTGAGTGGATTGTCATGGCTGATGTACCAGGATCTACAATAATTGCCAGCTACACCTTCTTGGCAGATGATGCCTTGAAAAAAAAAAAAGTTCTGTTATATAATCTCATGAGTGATCTGCTCTGGATCTCTTGTAAACTCTAATGAGTGATTCATTCTGGGTCTCCTGTAAAATCTTATGAGTGATTCACTCTGGGTCTCCTATAAAATATTATGAGTGATTCACTCTGGATCTCCTATAAAATATTATGAGTGATTCACTCTGGATCTCCTATAAAATCTTATGAGTGATCCACTCCGGGTCTCCTATAAAATCTTATGAGTGATCCACTCCGGGTGTCCTGTAAAATCTTGTGAGTGATCTACTCTGAGTCTCCTTACTTCTCATCAGTTTCTTAATGGTTTCACCATCAAATATCAGCCTAGCACTTATCTTAGTGGCTTCACCATCAAATATCAGTCTTGCACTTATCTTAGTGGCTTCACCATCAAATATCAGTCTAGCACTTATCTTAGTGGCTTCACCATCAGATATCAGCCCAGCAGTTGTCTTAGAGGCTTCACCATCAGATATCAGCCCAGCAGTTATCTTAGTAGCTACATCACCAGTTAAGTACATCACCCTAGCGGTTATCTTAGTGGCTTCACTATCAGATAAGTACATCAGCCTAGCATTATCTTAGTGGCTTCACCACCAGATAAGTACATCAGCCTAGCAGTATCTTAGTGGCTTCACCACCAGATAAGTGCATCAGCCTAGCAGTATCTTAGTAACTTCACCACCAGATAAGTACATCAGCCTAGCAGTATCTTAATGGCTTCACCACCAGATAAGTACATCAGCCTAGCAGTATCTTAGTGGCTTCACCACCAGATAAGTACATCAGCCTAGCAGTATCTTAGTGACTTCACCACCAGATAAGTACATCAGCCTAGCAGTATCTTAGTGACTTCACCACCAGATAAGTACATCAACCTAACAATATCTTAGTGGCTTCACCATCAGATAAGTACATCAACCTAACAATATCTTAGTGGCTTCACCACCAGATAAGTACATCAACCTAACAATATCTTAGTGACTTCACCACCAGATAAGTACATCAGCCTAGCAGTATCTTAGTAACTTCACCACCAGATAAGTACATCAGCCAAGCAGTATCTTAGTGGCTTCACCAGCAGATAAGTACATCAGCCTAATAGTATCTTAGTGACTTCAACATCAGATAAATTCATCAGCCTAGCAGTATCTTAGTGGCTTCACCATCAGAAAAGTACATCAGACTAACAGTTATCTTAATGACTGGTACAAATAGTAACAGGCCACTGCATGAAAACCAAGCAAAGAAACCAAAATGTGAACTAATTTTTGTTTCAAGATGAGCTTAGAAATGTTCTTTTTTATAATCTGCCGAAGCGTCTTTCCAAGAACTCATTCATGCAGAGGTTTGGCAGAGGGACATCACTTTATATCCCAAACATCATTAGATCCATGTATTGTTAGTCTCACAGTTTACTCCATTTTACCAATCAAATCATGTGTCTCTTCTCTCTACAGGATGATTTCCCCTTGGCTAGCTTACCATTGCTGGGATATGCAGTAAACATACCAGAAGAAGAAGATGGCATCAGCAAGGAGCATGTATTCAAACTGCAGTTTAAAAACCATGTGTACTTCTTCAGAGCTGAGAGCATGTACACTTTCTCAAGGTGGGTGTATCCTTTGCCTTCTGTATCATGGGGAATAGATACAGGGAGAAAGTCTGGAAGATAAAGTATAGATTTTCAGATTGATTTATAGATTGATTATCAGAAAGGTTAATAAGAGACTGTCTTATTCTGAATGAGCAGTCTTTCTGCCCAGTTGTTCTGCGTGTATGTGTCACACTCTGATAAAATCCCTGATCAGAACTTGACAAGATGTCACATTTTTCCTTCATCCATTTACTGGCTGTGTGACACCCTACAGGCAAACATTCTGTATCTTTGAAGACTTTTCTATAAAACTAGTATATGCCATGTACCCATTTCTAGAGCCCAGTGACTGGAGGACACCTGGTTATTATAGGCTAGAATCTACAGGTGAGAAGTCGGCCGCTGATAATGGTTGTAGCAAGCAGAGAACAAAAGTGATGAAACACTGTACAGTTTATTGTACGAGATATAAAATGTAGGCACCATAAAAAACTATTGTGTGTCTGCTGTCATAGGTATCTTAATCTGCGTACAGGGCTTTTCAAACTGTCAGTCAGAGAGCATTCGACACAGACAAAATGTTGATATAATGAAGTGTAACCATCAGCTTCTGAACTGGCTCCACCATAATAGAGGTCTTGTTGATAAGCTGTTTGAGGATGCAAGAAAATATCATGACTGATGATAATTTTGTCAACAAATGCACCCATAATTATTAACTCTTTGGGTATTTGGACACGCGTCCTGCGTGGTTGTATCCCTGTTACGAAATACTTATAGACGCGAGGCGCGATGATGGTTTGTAGCTCTCTAATTTTGAAAATAATCAAAGTATCTTAAAACCAGCAGTTGACTTCCTTCCGGAATTCAGTTGTCCACATTAAGCGCGTGGTTTGAGCAGAAAGCAGAGCGATTCTTTGTTCATTTAAAGCCAGTTTTTCAAAGTGTATCGTCGCTAGGCCTTTGTTTATCAACAAATATGGCTTCCAGTGCTAGTTTCTTTCATCCAGAGCAGCATATTTCTGCATTACAAGCTCAGAATTTAATTTAAAATTGTCTAGACTGTGGTGTAGAGAATGTAGTAGTAGAAATTGTGAATTTTCGGCACACGTGGCACTGATTGAAAGGATCTTTTGTGTTTTTTTTGGTCCAGCAGCAAAATGTGTTAGAAAGGTAGCTGGTGATACTACTTCTCAGCTTTTTGCTAGTACTAGCTGTAATATCACAATAAGTAATGCTGGAGATTGTGTAATTAAAAAAATTAAATGTTGTAGAATGCTTCAAATTAAAAAAAAAAACAAAAACAAAAACACAATGGCCTGTTTTCTGGTAAATATTAGTCAACAACCGCCCACTTGTTTTCATGTAAATATTACCCACCCACTTGGTGTTTTTAGTTTGCTGTGAATGCATAACTAGTGCATATTTTCATGTAAATTTTGGAAGATATGTTAAAGAACATGTGTTTGTGTACATTTTTATTCATTATGGAATTATATAAACAACTACAGTGGATTAACTTGATGGGTAAGTGACAAAAAATTTATTTTATTACTTCATTTTCCATTCTTTCTTCTCAGTTCTTAGCTCTTTTTTTTTGTTGTATACTAACAAAATGTTAAAAATTTTATTTGAAAAACAAAATACATTTTTTCTTCTTCAAAATAAGGTAGAATACTTCATACTACAGATCAGATTATGCCTTTTTCATTATTTTAAATGTGACAACCATCCCATTTCACATTGTGAAATTTACCCCCCTTGGTCTTTTGAGGGAAACACCCCCAGTATACAAAGAGTTAAAGTCCTGTACCATAATCCACCTTTTAAAATAAAAAGTAAACTTCTCAAATGATTAGCGGAAGAAGATAAAGTGGATTAATGCGGTACCTTAATTTATCATAGTCTCTGCACTGACTTTGCTATAGATATCAGCAGATCAACATAGACACTGTAGTCTGTTTGATGACATAGATCAGAACCACATGGTACTTTTTAGATACTCATTACAGAATCAAGTGGGATAGGTACTCATTACAGAACCAGGTGGGATAGGTACTCATTACAGAACCAGGTGGGATAGATACTCATTACAGAACCAGGTGGGATAGGTACTCATTACAGAATCAAGTGGGATAGATACTCATTACAGAACCAGGTGGGATAGGTACTCATTACAGAACCAAGTGGGATAGATACTCATTACAGAATCAAGTGGGATAGGTACTCATTACAGAACCAAGTGGGATAGGTACTCATTACAGAACCAGGTGGGATAGATACTCATTACAGAACCAGGTGGAATAGGTACTCATTACAGAATCAAGTGGGATAGATACTCATTACAGAACCAAGTGGGATAGGTACTCATTACAGAACCAAGTGGGATAGGTACTCATTACAGAACCAGGTGGGATAGATACTCATTACAGAACCAGGTGGGATAGATACTCATTACAGAACCAGGTGGGATAGATACTCATTACAGAATCAAGTGGGATAGATACTCATTACAGAATCAAGTGGGATAGATACTCATTACAGAATCAAGTGGGATAGATACTCATTACAGAACCAGGTGGGATAGATACTCATTACAGAATCAAGTGGGATAGATACTCATTACAGAATCAAGTGGGATAGGTACTCATTACAGAACCAGGTGGGATAGATACTCATTACAGAACCAGGTGGGATAGATACTCATTACAGAATCAAGTGGGATAGATACTCATTACAGAACCAAGTGGGATAGATACTCATTACAGAATCAAGTGGGATAGGTACTCATTACAGAATCAGGTGGGATAGATACTCATTACAGAATCAAGTGGGATAGGTACTCATTACAGAACCAAGTGGGATAGATACTCATTACAGAACCAAGTGGGATAGATACTCATTACAGAATCAAGTGGGATAGATACTCATTACAGAACTAAGTGGGATAGATACTCATTACAGAATCAAGTGGGATAGATACTCATTACAGAACCAAGTGGGATAGATACTCATTACAGAACCAAGTGGGATAGATACTCATTACAGAACCAAGTGGGATAGGTACTCATTACAGAACCAGGTGGGATAGATACTCATTACAGAACCAAGTGGGATAGGTACTCATTACAGAACCAGGTGGGATAGATACTCATTACAGAACAAAGTGGGATGTGGAAAGAAACACAAGCACACTGATTGCACATGCTAGTGACCATACAGAATGTAGGCTTTATGTCACTAACATCTCTCAGCATGGTACATAATGAGTGATGGTGGCTGTAGGCTTTATGTCACTAACATCTCTCAGCATGGTACATAATGAGTGAAAGTGGCTGTAGGCTTTATGTCACTAGCATCTCTCAGCATGGTACATAATGAGTGATGGTGGCTGTAGGCTTTATGTCACTAGCATCTCTCAGAATGGTACATAATGAGTGATGGTGGCTGTAGGCTTTATGTCACTAGCATCTCTCAGAATGGTACATAATGAGTGATGGTGGCTGTAGGCTTTATGTCACTAGCATCTCTCAGCATGGTACATAATGAGTGATGGTGGCTGTAGGCTTCAGTAGCTGTTAGCCCAACATATGAAATTGTTGAACTTCTAACTGTTTGTGGTCAGCATTAGTATGTGTACTCATTTATTTCTTTCAGGTGGATGGAGGTTATCAACTCGGCCACTCATAATGCCAGACGTGTTCGTCTCTTCAGTCGTTTAGATAGTCGCCTGGAGGCAAGCTAGCAGGACCTGGAGAAATATCTTGTTCATGCCAGTTCTTCTCTTTGACCCCCTTCCATGGAACTTTACTGCACATGTCAAGACCAGTTTTCTTAATTTTATATCTTGACATTGTCAGAGATTGAGTGATGGGAGATTACCATAGGTTAAGGATTGTATGAGGACTTCAGATTGTCATAGATTAAGGGTTATATGAAATATAGTAACTACTTTCTGAATGTTTTTCAGAAGTAGATACAGATGATAAAGAGGAATGTACTGCAACTTGCACTAGCAACAAGCAGTAACAAAATAGCACACAACAAAATTTAATCACTAGCAGCAAGTAGTAACAACAGCACACAGCAAAATTTAATCACTAGTAGCAAGTAGTAACACCAGCACACAGCAAAATTTAATCACTAGTAGCAAGTAGTAACACCAGCACACAGCAAAATTTAATCACTAGTAGCAAGTAGTAATGAAACAGCACACAGCAAAATTTAATCACTAGCAGCAAGTAGTAACAAAACAGCACACAGCAAAATTTAATCACTAGTAGCAAGTAGTAACAAAACAGCACACAGCAAAAAGTTAACAAGTACCTGGCTGAGCTTGATCACCAACAGCAAACAGCATATAGTAAAGTTAACACTGAACTGATTGCACATGCTAGTGACCATACAGAATGTAGGCTTTATGTCACTAACATCTCTCAGCATGGTACATAATGAGTGATGGTGGCTGTAGGCTTTATGTCACTAACATCTCTCAGCATGGTACATAATGAGTGAAAGTGGCTGTAGGCTTTATGTCACTAGCATCTCTCAGCATGGTACATAATGAGTGAAAGTGGCTGTAGGCTTTATGTCACTAACATCTCTCAGCATGGTACATAATGAGTGAAAGTGGCTGTAGGCTTTATGTCACTAACATCTCTCAGCATGGTACATAATGAGTGATGGTGGCTGTAGGCTTTATGTCACTAACATCTCTCAGCATGGTACATAATGAGTGATGGTGGCTGTAGGCTTTATGTCACTAGCATCTCTCAGAATGGTACATAATGAGTGAAAGTGGCTGTAGGCTTTATGTCACTAGCATCTCTCAGCATGGTACATAATGAGTGATGGTGGCTGTAGGCTTTATGTCACTAGCATCTCAGAATGGTACATAATGAGTGATGGTGGCTGTAGGCTTTATGTCACTAGCATCTCTCAGAATGGTACATAATGAGTGATGGTGGCTGTAGGCTTTATGTCACTAGCATCTCTCAGCATGGTACATAATGAGTGATGGTGGCTGTAGGCTTCAGTAGCTGTTAGCCCAACATATGAAATTGTTGAACTTCTAACTGTTTGTGGTCAGCATTAGTATGTGTACTCATTTATTTCTTTCAGGTGGATGGAGGTTATCAACTCGGCCACTCATAATGCCAGACGTGTTCGTCTCTTCAGTCGTTTAGATAGTCGCCTGGAGGCAAGCTAGCAGGACCTGGAGAAATATCTTGTTCATGCCAGTTCTTCTCTTTGACCCCCTTCCATGGAACTTTACTGCACATGTCAAGACCAGTTTTCTTAATTTTATATCTTGACATTGTCAGAGATTGAGTGATGGGAGATTACCATAGGTTAAGGATTGTATGAGGACTTCAGATTGTCATAGATTAAGGGTTATATGAAATATAGTAACTACTTTCTGAATGTTTTTCAGAAGTAGATACAGATGATAAAGAGGAATGTACTGCAACTTGCACTAGCAACAAGCAGTAACAAAATAGCACACAACAAAATTTAATCACTAGCAGCAAGTAGTAACAAAACAGCACACAGCAAAATTTAATCACTAGTAGCAAGTAGTAACACCAGCACACAGCAAAATTTAATCACTAGTAGCAAGTAGTAACAAAACAGCACACAGCAAAATTTAATCACTAGTAGCAAGTAGTAACACCAGCACACAGCAAAATTTAATCACTAGTAGCAAGTAGTAACACCAGCACACAGCAAAATTTAATCACTAGTAGCAAGTAGTAACACCAGCACACAGCAAAATTTAATCACTAGCAGCAAGTAGTAACACCAGCACACAGCAAAATTTAATCACTAGCAGCAAGTAGTAACACCAGCACACAGCAAAATTTAATCACTAGCAGCAAGTAGTAACACCAGCACACAGCAAAATTTAATCACTAGCAGCAAGTAGTAACACCAGCACACAGCAAAATTTAATCACTAGTAGCAAGTAGTAACAAAACAGCACACAGCAAAATTTAATCACTAGTAGCAAGTAGTAACACCAGCACACAGCAAAATTTAATCACTAGTAGCAAGTAGTAACACCAGCACACAGCAAAATTTAATCACTAGTAGCAAGTAGTAATGAAACAGCACACAGCAAAATTTAATCACTAGTAGCAAGTAGTAACACCAGCACACAGCAAAATTTAATCACTAGTAGCAAGTAGTAACACCAGCACACAGCAAAATTTAATCACTAGTAGCAAGTAGTAACAAAACAGCACACAGCAAAATTTAATCACTAGTAGCAAGTAGTAACACCAGCACACAGCAAAATTTAATCACTAGTAGCAAGTAGTAATGAAACAGCACACAGTAAAATCTGATCACTAAACAGAAAGTTTTAACAAAACAGCACACAACAAAATTTGGTCATTAATGGCAAGTAGTAACAAAACAGCACACAGCAAAAAGTTAACAAGTACCTGGCTGAGCTTGATCACCAACAGCAAACAGCATATAGTAAAGTTAACACTGAACTGATGGACTGTCATAGAGAAGAATGTTTGTTGTACAGATTAAATCTGTGTCATGCATACCTGATGTCTGCTGTCAATGGTTTTCAAAATGTAAACACTGTCAATCAGATAGACGTGTGTCCAAGCATTGTACTTGTTCATTGTACGTTAGATTTTTATACAAAATCTGGATAAGCCAGTATAGGTGGTTATATGAAACATGTCATTTGAGAAGTAAAAAAATGATCCTTGTGTTTTCATTTCTTTCCAAAAGGGGGTTTGTTCAAATCATAAAAGCATTAGGTATAGTTTGTGCTGTAATGTTAATGAAACTTACACTGAGATTTTCAGAGTTTTTTGTTATTGTTATAAGTAGAGAAAAAAGTCTGCAACACAGAACAGTCAACAGATGGAAGAGTTGTGTGTGCTGAGAGGAAGTTCCAGGATCAAACAGTATTGGCTGGTTCATGTATGTCACAGAATTTGTTTATGGGAAAGATTTGTACAGATGGTAAAACAAGGAGCAGTGGATGAATAACGTTAGCTTAATGAACGCAAGGTCTTGTAACGGACTTATAAATGTGGCTGATGAACTAATTAGTTTTGTGAGTACAAGGTCTTGGAAATGAATTACAAATGTGGCTAGTGGAGAGACGTTCAAGTTAATGAACTGTTTTATCTCAAAAAAGTTTTGTTTGCAGGTTGTGAGGTTAATGAGTCCAATCATTAATTGTATTGAGTACACTGTAATAAACAAGGATATTACTGGATGTATTGAACATTCCCATTGTTATGTCCAGTCTGGGGCAGTAGTTTTATCTTGATGCCTTTAAGTTTGAATAATTTTGATATTTTTGATCTGAAAGTTAGATGATGGCTGTCCAGATAATTCATTTACAGCTGTATTTATGTTGAGGTTATCGAGATTATATATGAGATCAGGAAAAAAATATTGTATACTCTTTGTGTTACACATAGCTTATATATTTGTTATGTATGTCAAACAGTGGTTTAAATGTGTGTGTAATGATTATTCTGTATACTTGAACAAGAAAGTATTAATGTTTTTTTTTTCAATTTATTTCTTTTGATCTTTGTAGTTCTTCTGTCAGTTTTTAGTTAACAATCAGTTGATTGATTACACAAGACAAATAGATACTTGATAGAAATATGATACCCAACTACACATGTGAATGTGTGCTTTGTAAAGTGAGTTGGCCCAACTACACATGTGAATGTGTGTTTAGTAATGTGTGTTGGTTTTAATTAGAACTTGATTTCATCATTGATCACAGGATTTTTCATTATGTGCTGCTGAAATAATTGAGGCCATGCTTCATCATTAAATATGCATCTTTCGTGGTCATTTTCAGCAATTTTGACATTTGACAGATTCATGATAGCTGGTTCTTTCTTTAACAATCTACATTTTGTAGGCATGGAGGTGAAAGATAGTTATGAAAAACCTCAGAACAGTTGTTTGTGTTGTACCAAACTGCAGAGAGGTTTGTCTCATTGATTTCCTTAAGCTTAGATAAAATGCTTATCCTGCAAAGTGCTTGTCTTCCCACTTGGTACACCACCAGTCTTTTCAGACTGCATTACCAGTGTCAGACAACAGTATCTCAAGCTGGAGCATTACCAGTGTCAGACAGCAGTATCTCAAGCTGGAGCATTACCAGTGTCAGATAGCAATATCTCAAGCTGGAGCATTACCAGTGTCAGATAGCAATATCTCAAGCTGAGCATTACCAGTGTCAGATAGCAATATCTCAAGCTGGAGCATTACCAGTGTCAGATAGCAATATCTCAAGCTGAGCATTACCAGTGTCAGATAGCAATATCTCAAGCTGGAGCATTACCAGTGTCAGATAGCAATATCTCAAGCTGAGCATTACCAGTGTCAGACAGCAGTATCTCAAGCTGGAGCACTACCAATGTCAGACAGCAGTATCTCAAGCTGGAGCACTACCAATGTCAGACAGCAATATCTCAAGCTGGAGCACTACCAATGTCAGACAGCAATATCTCAAGCTGGATCTTTTCCATATTGAGACCTTTAACGATGTGTTCTGATAATGGACTTTGTTTCCAGAAACTAAAGAATGCACACTGCTTTCTCTTGAACAGTGGCTATTGTGAGGTATGAAGTCATATTTTCTCTCAGACATTGCTGCCATGAGTACAGCAATTCCAGACATAACTTTTTAAGTTTCATTTTCTTGAGACCAGTTTGAAACCTGAACAGTAATTTTAAGTCACCCTGTATATAGATTTTCAGTCATGCACCCCATAACATCCATTCAGACGACGTCCAAAGACATAATATCTGCAGTCCCATGGAGTTCAGAAGTCCCCGTCTGAAGACAGGACATGACAGACAGTAGGCAGACATAACAAACTCAACAACTTCCTACATGCAGTGTGTATCATGTCAGAGTTAATACAGCAATATGAAGCTTTAGTTAAGTATGTAATAAGTCATTTGTCATTTGCCCAATGTCCAAATCACATAAGGTTCTACTTTGCATGGACGTTTAAGTGATGCATGAATATATACATGCAAGTACACATTATCCTATCTCCAGGATAGGGGCCATTTTCATGTCAGTATGTCTCTTTTTTAATGTAAGTGGCATGTGTGTCATGTTGGGCAGGTGTAATTAGATTCATCATTTGTGTTTTGTAGTTATTAGAAAACCAGACTGGTTGTGTTGTAGTTGACAGAAAACCAGACTGGTTGTGTTGTAGTTGACAGAAAACCAGAGTGGCTGTGTTGTAGTTGACAGAAAACCAGAGTGGCTGTGTTGTAGTTGACAGAAAACCAGACTGGTTGTGTTGTAGTTGACAGAAAACCAGACTGGTTGTGTTGTAGTTGACAGAAAACCAGAGTGGCTGTGTTGTAGTTGACAGAAAAACAGAGTGGCTGTGTTGTAGTTGACAGAAAACCAGAGTGGCTGTGTTGTAGTCGACAGAAAACCAGACTGGTTGTGTTGTAGTTGACAGAAAACCAGACTGGTTGTGTTGTAGTTGACAGAAAACCAGACTGGTTGTGTTGTAGTTGACAGAAAACCAGACTGGCTGTATGTTTGTTGCCAAATACTTGGGATTTTTTTTCTTGTTTTTTTTTTGTGATAAAATACTTGACTGTGAAGCTTTTGTAGTAAGAATTTTAAGAAATTTGTAATTGTGAAATGGTGATGAAGCATATGGTTATGAGGTTGTGATAAAATATTTGATTGTAAGGTTGTTGGAAAATATTTGATTGTAAGGTTGTTGGAAAATATTTGTTTATAAGGTTGTTGGGAAATATTTGATTGTAAAGTTGTGGTAAAATATTTGATTGTGAGGTTGTAATAAAATACTTGATTGTGAGGTTGTAATGAATTAAGATTGTTCAATTGTAATAAAATACTTGATTGTGAGAATGTAATGAAATATTTTATGATGAGACAAGTAAATGTTTTATTATAAAGTTTATATAAAACACTTCATTATATGATTGTAATAAAATACTTGACTACAAGATTGTAACTTAATAATTGATTCTGAATATAACTTTGTTGTACAACATTTCATCATCATCAGGTGCCGTGCCAACTGGCGTTGACTATTATGCTTCTCCAGATACACAATCCTTCATGCAGGCCATCAGCTCAGTTGGTGATCTCCTCTCACACCGTCTCGTCAGACTATCCTGTATCATTTCTCTTGGTCTTCCCCTGGCTCTTCATCTCTTTATTTTTTCTGTTGTTACAGTATTTTCAGTGCCCCCTCTTCTCATTGCATGTCCTGTGAAAGTTTCATTGTCTCTCTTATTTTTTGACAAGATTTTTTTGTCTCTCCAGCTCTTCTCATACATTCTTCATTCTTTATCTTCGCTGTCCAGAGAAATCGCAACATTCTAATAAATCACATTTCTACTGCTTCCAATGATTTTTGTTCAGACCTGCCTATTGTCCATGATTCACTTCCATGTAATAGATGGGTTCAGTATAGCATTTTCTAACATTCATTGATAAAGATGTGTTGGATAATATGTTTCTCATTCTCTGAAATGCAGTCTTTGCTTGGCCTATTCTGTTCCTAATTTCTGTTCTGCATTTCCTATCTGAAGTTATTACTGCTTCAAGGTATTTAAATTTATACACCCAGTTTAGAATAGTTCCATTTAATTTTATACTGTACTTTGGTGGATTCTGTTTCTTAGATATAACCATAGTCTCTGTCTTTTATGTTCAAAGTAAGGCCTTTCTGTTCACTTTCTTTAGCAACTTTATCCAAGAGATTTTGCAGGTGTTGGTTCTGAGTTATCAGTTTCACATTTGTGAATTTATGCTAATTTCTTACATTTTCTTATTTTCTTTGAATTCACGCTCATTCTGTGTGTTTGTTTGTTTGTTTGTTTGTTTGTGTATGCATGCATGCAGGTTAAAATCTAACCGTTTAAAAACTAAATTATGGGACACCACCACTGAAAAAAAATATATATATAAAGACTTATGGACTCGCAATCAAATCTTAATATGTAGCTATGTATTGCTGCTGTGATCACAGAAGACAAAAGTGTAGTTATGTATTGCTGCTGTGATCACAGAAGACAAAAGTGTAGTTATGTATTGTTGCTGTGATCACAGAAGACAAAAGTGTAGCTATGTATTGTTGCTGTGATCACAGAAGACAAAAGTGTAGCTATGTATTGTTGCTGTGATCACAGAAGACAAAAGTGTAGCTATGTATTGTTGCTGTGATCACAGAAGACAAAAGTGTAGTTATGTATTGTTGCTGTGATCACAGAAGACAAAAGTGTAGCTATGTATTGTTGCTGTGATCACAGAAGACAAAAGTATAGCTATGTATTGTTGCTGTGATCACAGAAGACAAAAGTGTAGCTATGTATTGTTGCTGTGATCACAGAAGACAAAAGTATAGCTATGTATTGTTGCTGTGATCACAGAAGACAAAAGTATAGCTATGTATTGTTGCTGTGATCACAGAAGACAAAAGTGTAGCTATGTATTGTTGCTGTGATCACAGAAGACAAAAGTGTAGTTATGTATTGTTGCTGTGATCACAGAAGACAAAAGTATAGCTATGTATTGTTGCTGTGATCACAGAAGACAAAAGTATAGCTATGTATTGTTGCTGTGATCACAGAAGACAAAAGTGTAGCTATGTATTGTTGCTGTGATCACAGAAGACAAAAGTGTAGTTATGTATTGCCGCTGTGATCAGTCATACCAATGGATACTGGTTGAATCAGTCATGGGAGAGAAACTGTTCAGCAAAATTTCCACAAACAGCTGACATTCATTAACTTCATGTAACATGAAAACACCCATACTGTTGTTACATATAACAGTTTTTAAAAAGAATATATACCAACATATTTAAAGCAAAAGAATTACAAAATTCCACAGGCAAGACCAAATTTGACCAGTATTCTGAAATACTAATTAAGAAATTTAATGATTTTTAAAGTTGTTTGGATATCTTAAAAACAATGAATTCTTGATAAGAAATAAATAAACTGTCAGTCTGTTACAAGGCTACTGTTTATTATAGCCTTAAGGTGTGGCCCTTCTGTGGTCACTGTCAGTCATCTTTGCCCTCCTGGTAAACTTGTGATTGACAGTATCACATCTTCAGGTCTTGGTTAAATGACAGACAAGAGAGGAGCTGACAGGTACTGTCTGGTCAGACAAGAGAGAAATTAGCAGGTGCTGTCTAGTCAGACAAGAGAGAAATTAGCAGGTGCTGTCTGGTCAGACAAGAGAGAAGTTAGCAGGTGCTGTCTGGTCAGACAAGAGAAGTTAACAGGTGCTGTCTGGTCAGACAAGAAAAGTGCTGGTAGATCCTGTCTGGCCAGATGAGTTGTCTCTCAAATGTTTCTGTCCGGTAGATGCCCTTACTTAGCCTTGAGAGGTCCCGTATCATGAAGGGTTTCCTTTTCAAGAATGGTTTCCAGAGTCTCTGGTTGGAGCTCAGTTTCTCTGTTAGAAGAGGGCTACATGAGTGTTCTTGGTTTCTTATAACAAATAGCTTGAAGTCACTTCTATGATCCTGTCATAAGTGTCATGTGCTCACAGTTTACCAGTCATGGGACACAGTCAGAATGCTGTAATGACATCTCTGACTTTCAGATACGTATTGGACTAGTGAACGTTGACTGCTGTATTGTTACTGTACATTTGTCTTTGTTGATCAGTCCAGTTCTGTGAACAAACAGCTTTGTTTGTGAATATTTTGTTTTTATCTGTTTGTGGATTTATGGTTTTCTCATTGACTGTGGGACTATTTGTAAAAAGTGACTTTGTGAATCTACTACTGATTTTTTTCTGTTAGTGTTCAAACAGGTTTATCATAAGTCACTGACTGCTGTTGTTTGTGAACATAGCTGATTAAATTGAGAGTCACTGGTTGCTGTTATGTTAGTGAACATATAGGTTAGTCTGAGAGTCACTGGTTGCTGTTATGTTAGTGAACATATAGGCTAGTCTGAGAGTCATTGGCTGCTGTTATGTTAGTGAACATATAGGCTAGTCTGAGAGTCATTGGTTGCTGTTATGTTAGTGAACATATAGGCTAGTCTGAGAGTCACTGGTTGCTGTTATGTTAGTGAACATATAGGCTAGTCTGAGAGTCACTGGTTGCTGTTATGTTAGTGAACATATAGGTTAGTCTGAGAGTCATTGGCTGCTGTTATGTTAGTGAACATATAGGCTAGTCTGAGAGTCGCTGGCTGCTGTTATGTTAGTGAACATATAGGCTAGTCTGAGAGTCATTGGCTGCTGCTAAGTTAGTGAATATATAGGTTAGTCTGAGAGTCATTGATGGCTGTTATGTCAGTGAATGTATAAATGTCTAGGAGTCATTGATGGCTGTTATGTCAGTGAATGTATAAATGTCTAGGAGTCATTGATGGCTGTTATGCCAGTGAATGTATAAATGTCTAGGAGTCATTGATGGCTGTTATGTCAGTGAATGTATACTGTCTAGGAGTCACTGATGGCTGTTATGTCAGTGAATGTATACTGTCTAGGAGTCATTGATGGCTGTTATGCCAGTGAATGTATACTGTCTAGGAGTCACTGATGGCTGTTATGTCAGTGAATGTATACTGTCTAGGAGTCACTGATGGCTGTTATGCCAGTGAATGTATAGCCTTTTCTGTGAGTAACTTACCCTTCTCCTAACTTCATGAACTCTTCAATGTCCTCTTGAGTGATACTGGAGCGGCCAAGGTGAAAGTGAGGACACAGATAGAGGAAAGCTAAGACTCTGGCTGTTGGGCTTGCATAAACTATCACTCTTAGAACCAGCATCACATCCACTATGTCCATCTGATTGTCAAGTATCATGAGCATATCAAATGCAGTGCTAAATATGAACTGAAAACTGTTATATATAACCTCTTGTATGTCAGACAGAGAGAGAATGATAGCCTATATTTTTCTGTGCTACTTAGTCGCGTAGTTCTGAAAACTTTTTTGGTTTCCCTCTTACTTTTTCCCTTGAGTTTTTCAGTGACTGCCACATTCTCTAATTTTTGTCTTCTCATGACATGTCCAAGTTCTCTAACTTTTGTCTTCTCATGTCATGTCCAAGTTCTCTAACTTCTGTCTTCTCATGACATGTCCATGTTCTCTAACTTTTGTCTTCTCATGTCATGTCCAAGTTCTCTAACTTTTGTCTTCTCATGTCATGTCCAAGTTCTCTAACTTTTGTCTCCTCATGTCATGTCCAAGTTCTCTAACTTTTGTCTCCTCATGTCATGTCCAAGTTCTCTAACTTTTGTCTCCTCATGTCATGTCCAAGTTCTCTAACTTTTGTCTCCTCATAACATGTCAAAATTCTCTAACTTCAGTCTTCTCATGACATGTCCAAGAAGTTGTGTTTCTCTATTTTTGTTATCTTTTTTTTTATTATATCACCAAGTATTTGTTGATGTTTTTAGCAGTGCCTGTCTCTGAGCATAGGTTAGCATGGAAAGTCATTTGTTGAAACACTGAAATGTTTGTTCACTGCGAAGATCAGATCACTGCGTGTGAGGAGAGAAGCAAGAAATAACTCATTTCTCATGTCCTTAACTCTGGGTTTGACTCTTAACCCAACCATAAAATTGGCTACCTGGCTCCTCATGTAGTTTGTGAAGGAAGGATAGCCAAGTAAGATATTGACAGTGTCATGTTCCAGTGAGATGAGATAGGTCAGATAAATTATAGCCAATTTCCTTATATTCTTGAGTGACAGAGAAATGCCAGAATAAACAATGTATCTCCCCATATAAGCTTCAGCAACATGGAACTTTTCTTTTTGTCTTGTCACTAATATCATATCCCCGCATAAGCTTCAGCAACATGGAACTTTTCTTGTCTTGTCACTAATGTCATATCCCCACATAAGCTTCAGCAACATGGAACTTTTTGTCTTGTCACTAATATCATATCCCCACATAAGTTGCAGTTAACAAATAATTGTTCTCACTTTAATTGCACCCATCCCTGTATTCACTAATGTGTCCTTTTTTTTTTTTAATAGCATCCTAAAAATAAAAAAATACACACAAAGAAACTTCCAAAAGAAATCAAAGAGAAAAGAGTGAGCAGTGACTCCCAGGTCTGCACAAGAACTCACCCCAACAGCCATGGGAAGTGTGAGCAAGGCGATGAGGGCAGACACAACTGTGAACAAGATGACCTTGTTAATCTCTGTCAGGGCCTGCTGACTGACTTTAGCTTCCTGAGACATTCTTTTCTTGGACTGCAGATATACATTATATAGTTGTAGTTTTGCTAAGTGTCTTTGTGATGTTTGTTTCTTGTGTGGATATCTGACTTAGGTACTTGCTCCTGTGTGTGATACTATTTCCACTGTGAGATACTTGTGTGTGTGTGATGTTGTTTCTATTGTGAGGTTCTTGCTTCTGTGTGTTTCATATTCAGCTTTGTGTGTGATATCTGACTGGCTGGGCAGTGGTCAGTGCGTGTGGGTGGGTGGCGTCTTTAACCCCTGACCCTAGATGCCCACGTCAACCCAGGTAAAGAAACACTGTCTCCAGTGAGAAACAGCCATGTCACTATTTAAGGCAAGAGCTCAAGGAGAATATGTCTTCATACCCAAACTTCTTACAGCCTCCTTACTTTCATTGTTTGTGTCATCTTGCTTTCTAAGCTTCATATTTGCTGAACAGGCAGCAAACATTAGCTTACCGCCAGAGAGAATCTTGTAATAAATGTATGAGTCCACATTCATGAGTGAAAGATTCCCTTAGTTTACATTGTTCCATAATGTTTTGTAGTTCCAGTCTTCTAGGACATTCAATCTTTGATCACTTTCTTTTGTTGCTATGTCCAAAGTAACTTGATCATTTTTTCACCTTTCTTTTCCATTCATAAGTTAGGATCAGAACTAACTACATTACTGACTGACTGAAAGACTGGAGGGAGAATTGACTTGACTAGTGAGGAGAATTGACTGACTTGTAAAAAGAATTGACTGACTGCAAACTGCCCAGGGTCTGGACTTTATTCTAAACTACAGAACGCTGTCAGCACAGGTCGTAAGCTTCATGTCTGCTGCTACATATTCACAGACAGCTACCCCCAGCTTTTGATATGTTTGATTAGTGAACTTATCAAAGTGGAGAGTTCAGTCTTGTGGTTCTCTACTTGCAAATGAAGTAACAGTACAGTTATGATCTCAATCATTTGCATGTCCCTTGCAGAACTTTGCCTCCCTAACAACTCTCCTGTAGGCCTCTCAATTGTAAGCAAGATGCCCTGCTGCCAATGCATCCATTTGCAAACCATCAACAATGTCTTACAGCCATCTTTGCCTTGGTCTTCCTCTCTTTCTTTTTCCCATTATGTCACCTTCCAAGACAGTCTTCTCTAGATTATCATGACATTTAATGTGTCTAAAATATTTAAGTTTTCTCTCAGTAATTCTCCTTACTAGCCAGCCTTCTTCAATATTAAGCTCTTGTAGTATAGATATATTTGTTCTTTTTTGTGTCCATGATATTTGAAGAACTCTTCTGTAGCATTTACATTCAAAGGCATTTATGTGTTTCTCAGCTGTTTTGTTAAGTGTCCAGGTCTCACAGGCATATGTTGTGATGGAAAAGATCAGTGCTAGTTGGGTGGCTTTTTTTGTGTTTATTACATAAAATAGTCATGCAGTGCTGGTCAGTTTCTGTGTGACTGTTAGTTTACCTGAATTAGTTGTAGAGTGCTGGTCAGTTTTTGTGTGACTGTTAGTTTACCTGAATTAGTTGCAAAGTGCTGGTCAGTTTCTGTGTGACTGTTAGTTTACCTGAATTAGTTGCAAAGTGCTGGTCAGTTCCAGTGGTACAATTATTCCAAACATGGCTATAACCATGAAGATACTGCCAAACTGGTACCGGACATTGAACCAGGGCCTGTATGAAGTTAACATGCAATGAAACAAATCAGATGTGGTTATATAAGACTTCCACATTAAGTAAGATTACTAGTCAGCTCCCCAGGTCAAGGACAACATGGCCACTAACACCTCCAAGGTAGGACAGGGTTACCTGTACCTTTACCTGTAGCTCTTTTCTTAAGCCAGGTATTCAGTAAATATGTCAAGAGTCTGTATGTTTATACTAAAAAAGTAACTTAAGGAGACTTTGGTACTGCGAGTGGAACAGAATGTGCTAAAGCTTGTTAATGTTTACATAAACATAAATAGCTCAAAATAATCTACATGAGATAGTTCATTTTGTGTATTTCATTGACATTTGTTGTTTACTCTTTGTTGTGTTATTTATATTTGACACCTGTAAAGTTATTCTTGTTGTCTCTCTCTGTTTTTGTATCTCTCTGCTGTTGGTGTATCTCTATGTTGTTGTATCTCTTTGATGTTGTAGCTTTTGGTTATTGTTGTACCTGTCTGTTGTTGTATCTCTGTTTTTGTAGTTCTCTATGGATATTTTATCTCTGTTGTAGCTCACTGTTGATGTCGTAGCTCACTATAGCTGTTGTATCTCTCTGCCATTGTAGCTAAGTTAAAGTCTGGTGTTATATCTCTCTGTCGCTTGTTTACAATGCTCACTATATCCTGTTTACCAGAAGCACATAGTGGTCGAAGAACTGAGTTTTATCAACTTCTGTTTGTTGACTGGTTACACACCATCTCTCCAGCTATTGTCTTTGTTGTTAATATTTACACGGAATTTATCATGCCACGTGCAGTTTAGCCTCAGCATGTATCTCTTCATTTACAACAGTCAGTAAAGAATGAGCTCTTGCTCATGTAAACTGTATGGATCTTTCATGTCACATCGAATTTACCATACTCAGGTGTACCTAAGTGGACATTTAGCGTAATTTTTGTTTGAAAGGGAGAAACTAAGTAAAGAGTGGTCGGGAAAAGCCTATCCTCTGGTTGTCGCTGGACTGAAAAAAAAAAGACACCGTGCGGCACTTGAACAGACGACAAAAGGACTAGGATGAAAGAAGATGAAAGAAAAATGATGGTCAGGACTTAGCCTCGGGTCGCTATATCGACCCTTCCGGTTTTCCGATTTATACGTAGGGTCGATATAGCGACGCTTGGTTTGTTTTATTAAAACAACCGGTGTAACATTTAGATTGTACATAGTTCGTCCGCGTTTCCGGTGACATTTTTCAAAATGGTGAAAGAGTGCTTAGCTACGAGCGATGCCGAACGAGAAAAGGGAAGAGAAACATGGAAACTGTTCAATTTTTGATGAGGTAGAAAGGGGTATGGCTTGTGACCACCCCATTGCTCTTGAATGTACCCCAGGTAGATCTAGACATATTAGACGACTGGAGAAGTAGTTAGGAGGTTATTTCAGACATTAATTTAGCGAGAATGCAACATAGAATTACAATACAAGATCGACAAGTATATCTAGACATCTCAGATGGTAAGTAGTGTATATCTAGACCTAGCCGATGGTGAGCTGGGCACAATCAGTGTCTAAAAACATCACATTACTTCTTTTTTCCTAAAAAAAAGCTCTGCTTTTATGAAATTTTCATGCATTTATTTATCTTTTGAAACATAATAAGTACACGGAAGTACATGTAAATACTGTTTTCCATTCCATTTTACAACTATACCCCCTAAACATATCAAGACCCGCGGTTTTATTCTGCCGTGTCCTTCTAACCACACTCTGCCATGTCCTACTAACGACACCTAGTAATGCCCTACTTACTGTGGTCGTATATGGGTTAACAAGTGTGTGTCGTGGCTGTTCTTCCTACACCTTTAAGCAGTGACGACGTGAACGATGGTCATGTGACTGAGTTATTAGTGAACTTGGTCACGTGAGGGGTTTTGGCGGGCTTTTAGAGAGAGATAAGAGAGGTGTGGAATTTACATGATGCAAGTAAGTGTGCAAGGTCTTTGTCTACGTGTAGGCCGAGAAAGTACTACCCCTAACTTTTCAGATCGTATGAGCGATTACTAAGTGTATATGTCAGATCTTGAAGTTGGACTTATACTTGGACCTGTTCTTCGATGTAGATGTGGTTTTGAGTCACAGTCGCAGTCAGCGTCAGGTGTTCGTGTGCTTGGATGTTGAACTGTCTGCTGACACCATGAGTTATCATACATACATACAACACTAGATCACACATACATACAACACTAGATCACACATACATACAACACTAGATCATACATACATACAACACTAGATCACACATACATACAGCACTAGATCACACATACATACAGCACTAGATCACACATACATACAACACTAGATCACACATACATACAACACTAGATCATACATACATACAACACTAGATCACACATACATACAACACTAGATCACACATACATACAACACTAGATCATACATACATACAACACTAGATCACACATACATACAACACTAGATCACACATACATACAACACTAGATCAAGCCGTACACGCATGAGAGGCAAATGTCTATATTATGACCCTCAGTCATATTCTATTCACGACACTCAGTCATATTTTACTCCCGACACTCAGTCATATTCTACTCCCGACACTCAGTCATGTTCTACTCACGACAGCCATCTTCTAAAATAATCATATCCTTCCCTCTCAGTGGCTGGTAGAGAACAGAAACAAATTGTGAGACAAAGAGTACACAGCACCAGGCTCGACATGTTCTTGGTGTCGTTGGCGCTTTCAAACCTGTTGGATGAACCAGGACATGTCCAATGTTAAAGCTGAAATGTTTACAGCGTTTTTGGGTTGTAATAAACAGTTTCACACAAACAGAACGTCCTTCCAATCTTGCGCTCTGCACACCTCGTTTTTAACTAAAAGGCACGGGTAATACATCTCAACACACAACCTGCGCATGAAAGTACAGGCGACTATCGATTGTACTGCCATTACTCTCTTATGTAAGGGATCAACATAGTTCTTTAGGTTCAACAACATACAGTAACAAACAGTAACATACACCATATAGACTTCAGCAATTGTTGCTGCACAACTTGGTGACACCACACAGATTTCCAGCAGTTGCTGCACAACTTGGTGACACCACACAGATTGCCAGCAGTTGCTGCACAACTTGGTGACACCACACAGATTATCAGCAGTTGCTACACAACTTGGTGACACCACACAGATTGCCAGCAGTTGCTGCACAACTTGGTGACACCACACAGATTACCAGCAGTTGCTGCACAACTTGGTGACACCACACAGATTGCCAGCAGTTGCTGCACAACTTGGTGACACCAGACAGACTACCAGCAGTTGCTGCACAACTTGGTGACACCACACAGATTGCCGGCAGTTGCTGCACAAAGTGATGGCACAGACGTATAGACAAAATGTGTATTTAATGGATGAACTTTTTACAACAATTGCTGTGCTTTGTGAGAAGCTTGTTTTGTTTCGCATGATAAATTTAATGAAAGAAAAAAATGTTTTTACACAGCACCGAGATCTGAACAATGATTAAATGATAAGACTACAGAGGTTCCCAAACTTGGTGATCCAGCTCCCAGACACGAAGATTTAGAGGCTGATGAGAAAAAAGCAGGAGTGGCATAGAACATAAGAATAAACTGTGCCAAGAAAGTTTGGGAGACCACTAGGGACGTGACATAAAACATGAGAATCAACTGTGCCAAGAAAGTTCAGGAGACCATTAGGGACGTGGCATAGAACATGAGAATCAACTGTGCCAAGAAAGTTCAGGAGACCACTAGGGATGTGGCATAGAACATGAGAATCAACTGTGCCAAGAAAGTTCAGGAGACCATTAGGGACGTGGCATAGAACATGAGAATCAACTGTGCCAAAAAAGTTCAGGAGACCACTAGGGACGTGGCATAGAACATGAGAATCAACTGTACCAAGAAAGTTTGGGAGACCATTAGGGATGTGGCATAGAACATGAGAATCAACTGTGCCAAGAAAGTTTGAGAGACCACTAGGGGTGTAGCATAAAACATGAGAATCAACTGTGCCAAGAAAGTTTGAGAGACCACTAGGGGTGTAGCATAAAACATGAGAATCAACTGTGCCAAGAAAGTTCAGGAGACCACTATGGATGTGGCCGTCAGGCAAAGGTAGCGGTAGCCAGAAAAGTTTGAAAACCATTGAAGTACAAGATATTAACTTGAAACTTGATTCTTACAATAACAATATATTGAATGTGTGACTTTTACAATAACAGTATATTGAATCTGTGACTCTTGCAGTAACAATATATCGAAACTGTAACTCTTACAGTAACAATATACTGAAACTGTAACTCTTACAATAACAATATATTGAATCTGTAACTCTTAAAATAACAGTATATTGAATCTGTGACTTTTACAATAACAATATATTGAATCTATTGCGCTTACAACAACAATAACAATATATAACATGGTGTCGATCTCTATACATGATGAGAAATTTATCTGAGACAAGTTTCTTTGGTTCCAAGTTTTAGATTTTGTCATAAAAGATTTTCCTGCGATAAATGCCAACCTTTTTTTTTCTTTAAATCATTGTAGATATTTCAGTCACAGATTCAATACATTGTTATTGTAAGAGTCACAGATTCAAGTTTAAGTATGCACTGTCTTTGATGTGCTGTAATCTTAAACATTAAAAACTGTAGCATGACGCTAGAAACACACGCTTGGACTAGCAGTAGCATGACTATAGAGACACACCCCTGGACTAGCTGTAGTGTGACTCTAGAGACACATGCCTGAATTAGATGTAGATTACTCTAGAAACACACCCCTGGACTGGCTGTGGAATGATGCTAGAGACACACGCATGAACTAGCTGTAGCATGACTCTAGAGACACACCCTTGGACTAGCCGTAGCATGACGCTGGAGACACATGCTTGGACTAGCTATAGTGTGACTCTAGAGACACATGCCTGGACTAGATGTAGATTACTCTAGAGACACACCCCTGGACTAGATGTAGATTACTCTAGAGACACACCCCTGGACTAGCTGTGGAATAATGCTAGAGACACACGCGTGGACTAGCTGTAGCATGACTCTAGAGACACACGCTTGGACTAGCGATCGAGTTATGTAACATTATAGTTAATGAAAGTAGTGTTGCTACAATGACAACTGAGTCAGGTTAGTTTTTCGTGCTGTTGCTAATCTGATGGTTTTTTTCCCCCCTCTTGATAAGGAATACGAGAGTACATAATTCCGCACATGTCACTGCTGTAAGTCTGGAAAATTCGTGCGGTACAAACTGTCCTTGGTGTTCTATAATCTTAAACATTAAAAAGTGTTAGGAACTTGTCGTGTTTTACGGCTGTGTTATATGCTGTTATTTGATTTTGGTGAGAAAATATGAATAAACAAAATCAAGTCATTTTCTTGGTAACAGTGTCAAAGGTTGGGGGGGGGGGCGCTTGGACTGTCTGTTGTGGGTCAGGATTGTAATAGCTGACTTAAGTGTAGCTGCTTCTTATAGACAGTAACATAAGACATCAGTGACTAAAGTGCAACTGCTTCTTATAGACAGTAACATAAGACATCAGTGACTAAAGTGCAACTGCTTCTTATAGACAGTAACATAAGACATCAGTGACTAAAGTGCAACTGCTTCTTATAGACAGTAACATAAGACATCAGTGACTAAAGTATAGCTCCTTCTTATATACTGTAACATAAGACACCATTGACTTACGTGTAGCCGCTTCTTATATACAGTAACATAAGACACCACTGACTAAAGTGTAGCTGCTTCTTCTAGACAGTAACATAAGACACCTCTGACTAAAGTATAGCTGGTTCTTATATACAGTAACATAAGACACCACTGACTTACGTGTAGGCCCCTCTTGTAGACAGTAACATAAGACACCACTGACTTACGTGAAGGCCCCTCTTGTAGACAGTAACATAAGACACCACTGACTTACGTGAAGGCCCCTCTTGTAGACAGTAACATAAGACACCACTGACTTACGTGAAGGCCCCTCTTGTAGACAGTAACATAAGACACCACTGACTTACGTGCAAATGTCTCTCATGGACAGAGCGATAATGTAACAGATGAAGGCCACAGCCAAGTTGGCGTGAAACACACATCCTGCGTGCAGGAATCCAAGCCATCTGCTGATTAGTTTGCTGTAGCTCCACTCCCCATTCATTGTCTCTAAAATTTTTGCAATGGAAAAAACATATTCTAAAGTATATCCATTACGTAACAATTTAATATGTACACCCACTCATTCCACATTCATTACTAAATAACATTCTTTGTTTTTTTTTTTTCGTAAAAGTCAAGTATTAAATGTAAGAAATGTTGCCATTCTAGGTCCAAAAGTAAAGCTTCTAGTGTCTTCAGACAGAAAGACAGGCAGACAGACAGACAGGCAGAAAGACGGACAGGCAGAAAGACAGACAGAGAGGCAGATAGAGGGCAGACAGACAGACAGAAAGACAGGCAGTCGGACGAACTGATAGGCAAGCAGGCAGACAGACACACTGGCAGACAGACAGAAACAGATAGCAAACATCTGACATAAAACAGGTAGCAGGCATCTGATATAAAACAGATAGCAAACATCTGACATAAAACAGGTAGCAGCCATCAGACATAAAACAGATAGCAAACATCTGACATAAAACAGGTAGCAGGCATCTGATATAAAACAGATAGCAAACATCTGACATAAAACAGGTAGCAGGCATCTGATATAAAACAGATAGCAAACATCTGACATAAAACAGGTAGCAGCCATCTATATAAAACAAAAAGCAAACATCTGACATAAAAAGTACCTATTCCAAAAATTCGAGCGACGACAATTTCTAAGACTAAATCCGGAAGCAGGACGTTGTAGAGGATCAACTTCTCACAGATCTGTGGTCAGATGAGGAGAGAAAAACAAGAGGTGGATTTTATTAACAAGATCAACAAGGACTATATGGGAGGGATGAGAAAATCAGCGTCTACTCAGAGCAGCTGATCATCTCCCTATCCTACTTCATCATTATGATCTTTCTTCTTCTTCCTTTTGGAACTACGAGTGGGTGTTCTCTGCTGCCGACGCAGTGAGGATGTTGAGGCCAGCATCGTGTCGGATTGGGAGCAGGTTCTGGCGGCCATCTTGTCAGTGGAGCTAACAAACAGGGAGTTTACGTTTCTTAGCAGGCTCCACCACCACGGGCATTATAGCGATCCCTGCCCCGCTAGCCAGGCTAGATCTGTTATAGGGGGTGGAAGTGGAAAGACAAAACAGGGTCTTGGTCAGATATGGTTCGTCAACCCTGGTGTCATGTCAGCCATGGGTCGTGCCGTTGTGGTCAGAAAATGTTAGCGTACACACACGCCTAGACTAGCTGTAGCCTGACTCTAGGCACACACGCCTGGACTACCTGTAGCCTGACTCTAGGCACACACGCCTGGACTAGCTGTAGCCTGACTCTAGACACACACGCCTAGACTAGCTGTAGCCTGACACTAGACACACACGCCTAGACTAGCTGTAGCATGACGCTAGACACACGCCTGGACAAGTTGTAGCATGACGCTAAAGACACACGCCTGGACAAGTTGTAACTTGACGCTAGAGACACACGCCTGGACTAGTTGTAACATGACGCTAGACACACACCCCTGGACAAGCTGTAGTATGACGCTAGACACACACCCCTGGACAAGCTGTAGTATGACGCTAGACACACACCCCTGGACAAGCTGTAGCATGACGCTAGACACACGCCTGGACAAGTTGTAGCATGACGCTAAAGACACACGCCTGGACAAGTTGTAGCATGACGCTAGAGACACACGCCTGGACAAGCTGTAGCATGACGCTAGACACACGCCTGGACAAGTTGTAGCATGACGCTAAAGACACACGCCTGGACAAGTTGTAACTTGACGCTAGAGACACACGCCTGGACTAGTTGTAACATGACGCTAGACACACACCCCTGGACAAGCTGTAGCATGACGCTAGACACACACCCCTGGACAAGCTGTAGTATGACGCTAGACACACACCCCTGGACAAGCTGTAGCATGACGCTAGACACACACCCCTGGACAAGCTGTAGTATGACGCTAGACACACACCCCTGGACAAGCTGTAGCATGACGCTAGACACACCCCTGGACAAGTTGTAACATGACGCTAGACACACACCCCTGGACAAGCTGTAGTATGACGCTAGACACACACCCCTGGACAAGCTGTAGTATGACGCTAGACACACACTCCTGGACAAGTTGTAACATGACGCTAGACACACACCCCTGGACAAGTTGTAACATGACGCTAGACACACACCCCTGGACAAGCTGTAGTATGACGCTAGACACACACCCCTGGACAAGTTGTAACATGACGCTAGACACACACCCCTGGACAAGCTGTAGTATGACGCTAGACACACACCCCTGGACAAGCTGTAGCATGACGCTAGACACACGCCTGGACAAGCTGTAGCATGACGCTAAAGACACACGCCTGGACAAGTTGTAGCATGACGCTAGACACACACCCCTGGACAAGCTGTAGCATGACGCTAGACACACACCCCTGGACAAGCTGTAGTATGACGCTAGACACACACCCCTGGACAAGCTGTAGCATGACGCTAGATACACGTCTGGACTAGCCGTAGTATGACGCTAGAGACACACGCCTGGACTAGCTGTAGCTTGACGCCTGGACTAGCTGTAGCTTGACGTCTGGACTAGCTGTAGCATGACGTCTGGACTAGCTAGAGTATATAGAAAGCCTTGTTTGGGGTCCACTTTGGGATCTACCCAAAAGTCACAGTAATTCGCTCCCCATCCGACACCTTGGACATGCAGTATCTTCAGTGTCAGCAACGTGTAACTGACAGTTTCAGGAAAATCGGAACCAGATATTTATGTCCTTTCAAATTATGTCAAGAACAGAAATATGGCTGAACCTGCTTAACTGGTGATTTTTTAAAAACTCTCTCAGCTCTTCTCCCCCATCTTGCTTCTTTGTCTCTTTTCTGTTGTCATTCTTTTATCTTTTATCATCGTCATTGGTCGTCGGTGGAGCTTCTGTCCGGTGCTCACGGCTAAACCGCCACGAGAGGGCGCCCACAGAAGCACAGCTGAGCCTGCAACAGGTACCTGCACCGCCCTGACGCCCCTAGCCACTGTCTTTTCACCTGCCAGTTCATGTCCATAAGCTGCCCTAAATAACCTTTGTGTCATTTCTCTCATTCTCTGGCTCCTCCAATAAATAAATAACAACTCAAAAGGCATACATTTGATCTAGGAAAACTGGAAGAGTTGGTTTATTGACAACACCAGATTCCACACACGTTTACACCAGATAACATATAAACACACACAACAGGTCTCTCCACAGCACTTAAAACAGCGTGGACAGGAAGTATGAGCATGACATGACACGTCAGCATGAAACAACCACAAGCATGCCATGACACGTCAGCATGAAACAACCACAAGCATGCCATGACACGTCAGCATGAAACAACCACAAGCATGCCATGACACGTCAGCATGAAACAACCACAAGCATGACATGACACGTCAGCATGAAACAACCACAAGGCACCGCTCCAAGTGCCGCCGCTACTTACTTAACTTTTCTTACAATCTCTGGTCCTTTCTTTAACACATATTAATGCATATTTAGTGCTAATCAACAGTTAGCCACACTCCCTTAACATAACATAGGAGCTGCTTGTCAGCTCACATATAACACATACACATACGCAGAGACTCTGCCTGCGCCCAACATTCAACACATACAGAGTGCAAAATATGAAATGGGTCGATGACACATAAATTAAACCATGATGACTCGATGATGATAATGAAAGATGAACGTAGCATATCGTTATACATCAAGTACACTAGACACTGAGCACCACAAACACTTTCACCATACATAAACATATAGAGATCACATTCCGGTGTCTATAAATCAAAAGTTAAACTTGTGCATCCATGAAGCATGATGATGAAAAGTTACAATGATGAACAATTATGCATTTCAACGTTTTAACTCACTAAACACATCATTAAACACTCAACACTGAACACTAAACACTTCCCATGGTACATACAATGCACAACTCTACATCCGACATACAAAAACTTACGTATATGTACGTCACCAGTATGAGCCGGCTTGGAACAGTGCCTGGGTTCATAGCTAGACAATCCTTGTATCCAACATCACGTATACATATATATGTTACCTGGATCAGACAACTCAAACATACCACGACACGACTCCTTCCAGATACGTGCTGCCGCCACAAGGCTCTAATCTCAACTTGACTAGCTCAACACATTACATCCTGACCAAAACATCATGTGATCAGTTAGCCCCCAGACAACTACGAAATAGGTCAACCCTTGACCCTCCGAAACGGCCGAATTTCGAAGACCCAAGTCTAGCCCATTCTACAGACAGACAGACAGATAGACATATAGACAGATGCAACAAATGCTGGAACGTAGACACTGTTTTGGTTTTTTTTTTTGTTTTGGTCCTACCTCTGTTACTGTAATTGGATGGATGGATGGATGGATGGATGGATGGATGGATGGATGGATGGATGGATGGATCTCACCTTCATGTTTTCCGCAGTTGTAAAATAAACGTACAGGAGCATGAGAATAATGATGGCACCATTTACGGCCCCGACACTTATCAGAATGTAACCAAAAATGGCCGCCTTCTCTGAGGTAATGTTCATGTCGACAGCATGCTCATCCAGGATTATCTCAGCGTTCATGCTTCCTTAACCTCGTCTACGTAGATGACTGGTCCTGAGCCAGATATTGGGTTCAAAATCACATAAAAGTTTTTTTTAAAACGAATATTGAGGAAACAATAGCAACAACGGATAAGAAAACAAGTCGACTAGTTTTATCAGCGAGCGCAGTTTTGTCTGTGCTAGTTGTAAACTATCAGTAATGACGAGAGAAAAAGTTTCCCCCCCTCTAAAAGTACATGTAACGTGGCATTAAAGCTGTGAGCTTTACAAAATAGTCTTTACTGTTGCTGATGAAAACAAAATTAGTTTTTCTAGAAAAAAAAGTCCAAAAAATGACAAATTTGTATGTAAATAGACATTGATTTTTTTTTTAATCTGAAAATGATTTTTTTTTCAGGATTTGACTCAGTCTACAAAAATAAAAATTTCGTCAGTAATGAATATGCTACTTCACGAAGACTGAATCATGAAATGGAATCAAAGTACCCGACATGGAAGTTCTCTGTAGCAGAATTTTGCAAGCAAAAAAGAACAGAGCAACCTCTTTTTTAGCCGTTCAGCTGTTCTTTTCAGCAAGAGCAAGTCTCATGTGTCCTCCAACATCGGCCAGAATTTAGACTGACGCGCATGCGCATTGAGAATTAATCTGTCATAATAATGAGAAGGCTTAAATCTTAACATTTGTATGGTCGTTGCGATTAAGAAACAAACAGAAGAAAATAATGATAAATCAACTCTCACAATATTCTACAACTTCCCCACAGCTTTACTATGGCGGCCTTTCCTGTGGATTTATTTGCTAGTAATCAGTCGCTCACAGCAGGCCGGTTGGCAACCCTGTGCTGACCCTGCCCCACTTCTCCGTTGGTACTCCCCTGGATAACGGGGCAGAGATGGCCATGACCTTCATGGTGGTGGAGTCTGCTAATCAAGGACCTGAAAAATGGCCACCGTAACTTGTTCCAAATCTGTCACGTGACTGTGCCTCCCATTTTAACTACATCGGCTACGAAGAACACCAGCTCCGGGGAGACTGAAGAAGAAGAACATCAACAACAACAATAATAATAACAACAATAATAACAACAACAATGACGCACTGGTTTATCACGACTTACCCCCCCCCCCCCCATCCACTTTTCTGCCTAAGTTACTGTAGTAACATTACTTGTTATTCTCAATATTTGAACGTGGAGGATACATCTGATATCTGCACGATGTACAAGAAAGTTTTATAAGTTGTTCTTCATTGTTTATTTGTCCACATTTTCAGTTCTTCCTTTTCTTTGAGCATCTGCTTCAGTTTTCCCCTTTGTTTTGATTGTTATCTGATAAAACCTTAAGTCGAAATATTTATTTCTTCTCTTCTTTCCATTTGTTTCTTGTTATTCTTACCTGAATGAAAGATTTCCCAACCATGCGTTAGTTATCAAGTTCAACTGTACAACTTTTCCCCCGCTATCTCAGGGCGTGTAGTCTGTCTGTCTGCTGGAAGTGTTCACGGATCCACCGAACTTTACTGGACGTTCACTTGCTCAGTTCCTGCCCTTGTCTTTGTCCGGTTTCTCTACAGGCAAAGATTGCGGGTTTTCCCTTTGGTAAACTTGTGCAAGACCGCCTTCATGGACGCGCTGAGAGGGACAACGTCTGGGAAAGACCCGTCACTGAAGAATCTCTATCAGTTAAGGTAAAGGCAACCCTGTCATGCCTTAGAGGCACATAGGGATATGGTGTTAGTGCCCATATTTTCCTTGATCTGTCAGCACACTAGAGGGCGATGTGGTCAGCATCATGCCTGGCCACTTTTCCTTCCACAACTCCAGAAGAAGTCAGGTACCAATTTCTACAGCTGGGTGACTGGGGGCCTGTCCGGCCGGATTCGAACCCCTGACCTTCGCCATGAGAGACCAATGCACCAACCACTTCGCTGTATCAAACTGGCACAAAAAATGTGACACAGTTACAGTCAAGAACTTAAAACTAGAAAAAAAAAATCTGTCGTAAATGCAGTCACAAAATAGAAAAAAGTTATGATGCATATAGACCTTCTTCTTCTTCTTCTTCTTGAGCCATCAAGGCCTGTTGCCGCAGACAAAGTTCGCCTCCATTCCTCTCTATCTCTAATCCTCTCTCTCTCTCTCTCTCTCTCTCTCTCTCTCTCTCCCGTTGGTGACAGCAATTTCTTTTATATCTTCTTCTATGTTGTCTTTCCATTTCTGTCTAGGTCTACCCCTTGGTCTTGTTTCCCACATCTTTTCAACACACATCATTTGAGTTTATTAAATAAATGTGTGTACACACACACACACACACATACACACATATCTTTTATCATTATTTTTCTGAATGCAGACATACTTTTTTTTTAAAATAATGATAATTATACACTTTTAGCTAGAGAAAGTTGACAGTAAATATAGAATTACAACTAGAACAACACGTTGGTCGTAGCTATGTCAGACTAGTGTTGCAACTACATATGTCAGATTAGTGTTGCAACTACATATGTCAGACTAGTGTTGCAACTACATATGTCAGACTAGTGTTGCAATTACATATGTCAAACTAGTGTTGTAACTACATATGTCAGACTAGTGTTGCAACTACATATGTCACACTAGTGTTGCAACTACATATGTCACACTAGTGTTGCAACTACATATGTCAAACTAGTGTTGTAACTACATATGTCACACTAGTGTTGCAATTACATATGTCAAACTAGTGTTGTAACTACATATGTCAGACTAGTGTTGCAACTACATATGTCACACTAGTGTTGCAACTACATATGTCACACTAGTGTTGCAACTACATATGTCACACTAGTGTTGCAACTACATATGTCACACTAGTGTAATAACCACATGTGTAAGACTAATGTGAAAACTACATACGTCAGACTAATGTAGAGTCTATATATGTTAGACTAGTGCAGTAACTACATACGTCAGACTAGTGCAGTAACTACACATATTAGACTACTGTAGTAACTACATATGTCAGACTAGACTACATATATTAGACTACTGTAATAACTACATATGTCAGACTAGACTACATATATTAGACTACTGTAGTAACTACATATGTCAGACTAGTGCACTAACTAAAGTACGTCAGACGAATGCAGTAACTACATATATAAGACTACTATAGTAACTACATATGTCAGACGAATCCAGTAACTACATATATTAGACTAGTGTATTAACTACATATATTAAACTACTGTAGTAACTACATATATTAGACTACTGTAGTAACTACATATGTCAGACGAATGCAGTAACTACATATATTAGACTACTGTAGTAACTACATATGTCACACTAGTGTAGTAACTACATATATTAGTCTAGTGCAGTAACTACATATATTAGACTAGTGCAGTAACTATATACATTAGACTAGTGCAGAAACTACATATATTAGACTACTGTATTAACTACATATATTAGACTAATGCAGTAACTACATATATTAGACTAGTGCAGTAACTACATATATTAGACTACTGTAGTAACTACATATGCCAGACGAAAGCAGTAACTACATATATTAGACTACTCTAGTAACTACATATATTAGACTAGTGCAGTAGCTACATATATTAGACTACTGTAGTAACTACATATATTAGACTAGTGCAGTAACTACATATGTCAGATTTGTGCAGTAAATACATATGTCAGACTAGTGCAGTAACTACATATATTAGACTAGTACAGTACCTACATATATTAGACTAGTGCAGTAACTACATATATTAGACTAGTGCAGTATCTACATATATTAGACTACTGAAATAACTATATATGTCAGACGAATGCAGTAACAACGTATGTTAGACTACTATAGTAACTACATATATTAGACAACTGAAGTAACTACATATATTAGACTGGTGCAGTAGCTACATATATTAGACTAGTGCGGTAACTACATATGTCAGATTAGTGCGGCAACTACATATGTCAGACTAGTGCAGTAACTACATATGTCAGACTAATGCAGTAACTACATATTAGAGTAGTGTAGTAACTACATATATTAGACTAGTGCAGTAACTACATATGTCAGACTAGTGCAGTAGCTACATATGTTAGACTAGTGCAGTAACTACATATGTCAGACTAGTGCAGTAACTACATATATTAGACTAGTGCAGTAACTACATATATTAGACTAGTGCAGTAACTACATATGTCAGACTAGTGCAGTAACTACATATGTCAAAATAGTGCGGTAACTACATATGTCAGACTAGTGCGGTAACTACATATATTAGACTAGTGCAGTAACTACATATATTAGACTACTGTAGTAGCCACATATATTAGACTACTGTAGTAACTACATATATTAGACAACTGCAGTAACTACATATATTAGACTAGTGCAGTAACTACATATATTAGACTACTGTAGTAACTACATATATTAGACTAGTGCAGTAACTACATATATTAGACTAGTGCGGTAACTACATATGTCAGATTAGTGCGGTAACTACATATGTCAGACTAGTGCAGTAACTACATATTAGAGTAGTGCAGTAACTACATATATTAGACTAGTGCAGTAACTACATATGTCAGACTAGTACAGTAACTACATATGTCAAACTAGTGCGGTAACTACATATGTCAGACTAGTGCGGTAACTACATATATTAGACTACTGTAGTAACTACATATGTCAGACTAGTGCAGTAACTACATATATTAGACTAGTGCAGTAACTACATATATTAGACTAGTGCAGTAACTACATATGTCAGACTAGTGCAGTAACAACATGTGTCAAACTAGTGCGGTAACTACATATGTCAGACTAGTGCGGTAACTACATATATTAGACTAGTGCAGTAACTACATATGTCAGACTCGTGCGGTAACTACATATGTCAGACTTGTGCAGTAAATACATATGTCAGACTAGTGCAGTAAATACATATGTCAGACTAGTGCAGTAAATACATATGTCAGACTAGTGCAGTAACTACATATATTGGCACCAGAAAATGTAACCTCCCCCGCTGCGTTACCTGCCCGGTAGTCTGGGAAACGAAAACAATCACCTTTCCCAAAACTATCCTCACTCTTCATGAGGGATTCACATGCGAGTCCCATAATGTGATATATGTCATTGTTTGCAAAAGATGCAGGATAACGTATATTGGTGAGACTGGCCTCAGACTAGGGGACCGCATCCAAAAACATCTGTACGACATCGCCAAGCATGCTTCGAAACCAGTCCTAAATCATTTCAATGGCCCCAACCACAGAGGCAAATCTGATTTTCTGGTAACAGCCATTAAACAATGTCACGCAGATGACACAACCCGCCTGGCGCTTGAGAACCGCTGTATTAAAAAATTATGGTTCGCTGGAGCCACAGGGGTTAAACTCGCTGTTTAGTTACACTTAACACTCTCTTCTATCATTATAGTACCTTTCCACTAAGCTCTACCCCTTCTTACTTTTCAAACCTCCTCACAGCATCACTCTACAACCCCTCTTCCCCAATCATCTATTTCAACTTCTCCTGGCTAGGTCAGCATTATATCACTTTCTCTCCCCTCCCCGGTTCCCCATCCACCACCCCCAGTTACAACCCACCGACCATATATCACAGGTCTCCATTAAACAGTCTCCACGTTCTACTAAATCCATTCCTGACACACACCGCCGGACAAGTCACATCTTACAATTTACAGCTAAGTACTCTTTAAAAATTTTTTTTCTTTTTAATAGTATTCATGTGAATCTATACTTTATCTCCTCTCTCTATTTCTTCGTCCTGTATGTTTCTGTATGATTAAGGCTCACGCCGAAACGTCACAACTTTGTAATCGTTAAGTAATAAACCTGTTCCTAGTTTTTTCCTAGTTTATACATAACTACATAGACTAGTGCAGTAACTACATATGTCAGACCAGTGCAGTAACTACATATGTCAGACCAGTGCAGTAACTACATATGTTGCACTAGGGTATGTTAAATCTAAAAACTCAGCGAAACAAACAAACAAAAACGAAAAACTTGCTCTGATTATGTTCTCAGTAATTGTGAATCTAGACGAATGTGTAGACAGAAATCACATTATGACAAACGAGATGGTACACAGAAAACACATCCTGACTCGATCTTACGCAGAATATACATTTTGATAAGCGCAGCCGTACACAGAAATCACAGTCAGACATGTGTGATAATACACAGAAATTAAAGTAAACATACGTGATCCTACGAAAAGATTTTGTGTAAATTCATTTCACCTGTCACAGTGAAAAGTCAGCTTCGACTTGGTATAAATTTCATGCAACAAAATAACGCTGATTAGTTGTATTTAGCACCTTTTTTTCTGTCAGATTCAATTTTAGATTTGCTTTTTATCTAGCTTAAAATGTATGCGTGTCCTGATGTAGCATATCTATAAATAGCTCCAAAAAGAGGATATAACTCCTGTAACATTTTACCACTGGGTTGTAGACCTTAAGAATATTAATGTTTCCTAATTTTAAAAATTATTCATACCACTGTCAAAAAAGGGTAACCAGAAATTATGCACAAACTACAGAACTGTTGCCCTGATTGGTCATGCCAGTAAAATTCTGTTTAAAATCATAATGGGTAGACTTTGTAAGAAAATAGAAGAAGTCAATATGGTCCAAACTGGTTTCAGACAAGGAAGAGAATCTAAAAGATCATATATTCAATATAATAATAGAGAAATGCAGAGAGTTTAATGTGAATTATATTTACTTTTATAGACTACTCAAAGGCATTTGATTGTGTACAACACCAGAAACTTTGGGAAATAATGGAAAAAATGGGATTTCCAACACATTTGATACAATTAACATCACTGCTGTATCTAGACCAACAAGCAGCAGTAAGAATAAATGGTGAAACAACAACTTGGTTTGACATAAAACAAGGGGTCCGTCAGGGGTGCATATTGTCACCTTACTTATTTAACTTGTATACTGAAAATATAATGAGGATGTTAGAGAAGATGTAGACAAAGAATATTCATCATCATCATCATCAGGTGCCATGCCGACTGGCGTTGGCTATTATGCTTCTCCAGAGTACCCGATCCTTCATACAGGCCATCAGTTCAGTTGGTGATCTCCTCTCACACCATCCCGTCAGACTGTCCAGTATCATTTCTCTTGGTCTTCCTCTTGATCTTCTTCTTTCTATTTTTCCTGTTGTTATAATATTTTCAATGCCCCCTCTTCTCATTGCATGTCCTATGAAAGTACATTGTCTCTCTCTTATCTTTCTGACAAGGTTTTTAGTCTCTCCAGCTCTTCTCATACATTCTTCATTAGTTATTTTTGCTGTCCAGGGGATTCGCAACATTCTTCTAATAAACCACATTTCTGCTGCTTTTAATGATTTTTGTGCAGACTTGCCTATTGTCCATGATTCACTTCCATATAACAAGATAGGTTCAATACAGCATTTTAGGACTCGTTTTCTAACATTCATTGATAAAGATGTGTTAGCTAATATGTTTCTCATTCTCTGAAATGCAGTCTTTGCTTGACCTATTACACAGAATATTACAATGCCATAACAATTGGAGGTTATGAAATACCAGAGATTAGATATGCTGATGACACAGTATTACTGTCCACAACACAAAAAAGGAATGGAAAAACTAATTAAGTCAGTCCGTAAGAATAGTGAAGAGCAAAACCTCTATCTTAATGCGAAGAAGACTAAATTGATGACGACTGACAAAACAAACAAAGCAGTTGAAATATGTATCAATGAGGAAAAATTGGAAGAAGTGGAGAGTTTTTAATATCTTGGACCACTACTAACTAATAATAGAGATACAATGAGAGAAATTAAAAAGAAGACATCTGTCTCTCTTCAGAAAGTAAAACAACTAAAGAGTCTGTGGAGAGGAACAGACAGAACTACAAAAATAAGATTTTTAAGGGCATGCATCTTTCCCATCACAATATATGCCTGTGAGACCTGGACACTTAACAGAACAGCTGAGAAACACATAAATGCCTTTGAATGTAAATGCTACAGAAGAGTTCTTCAAATATCATGGACACAAAAAAGAACAAATATATCTATACTACAAGAACTTAATATTGAAGAAGGCTGGCAAGTAAAGAGGATTAAAAAGAGAAAATTTAAATATTTTGAACATATTAAACGTCATGATAATCTTCAGTCTTGGAAGGATACATAATGGGAAAAAGAAAGAGAGGAAGACCAAAGCGAAGATGGCTGCAAGACGTCGTTGATGATCTGCAAATGGATGCATCAGCAGCAGGCCATCTTGCTCACAACCGAGAGGCCTACAGGAGTGCTGTTAGGGAGGCAAAGTTCTGCAAGGGACATGCAAATGAATGAATGAATGAAATATTTTTTTAATCTTCAAAGTAAACAAGTTTTTGAAGAAAATAATTTGCTTTTTATGTAGAAAGTTCCTCGCCTCCATGTTGTTAGTTTTCTTCTAAATCTGAAGCCATCTCCAGCAACAAAATGGCATTTAATTCAGGACTAAACTGTAGGAAATAAATTATCAGTAAAGTGTTTCTTTTTCTTTCCTTTTCAGTATTAAATAAAGTGTGCAAAAAAGTATAAAAAATGCGGGTTCCAGTACATAAAAAAGTAACAGTTAACATGGATTTGCATAATCAAGCGAAATGGAGGTTTGTAATGTAATTCTGAATCTAAATTTAAAATGAATGTCAATGTAATTCATTACGCAGATTCATGTTAATAACTCTGATTTACTCCGTGAAATTCGTCACATTTTAAACAGTTGTTTTCTCATTAGTTTTGACAATATTTAAATGTAATAATGGAAAGCAAATAACATTTTTTTTAAAAAAATCCACTTTTCTGCTGATATTATTCTGTTCCTTTCTGTACTCTGTTGGCTGGGCGGTTTACTGACGCAGTAGTCCAGGGGTCATATCCCAGCAGGGTGATTTTTCTCTCTGGTACACAGGAAAAGTGTTCATTGACTGGACAACAGTCTCAGGAGTGTCCGAGGACAGGACAAGGAGGTGGACATATGTCGGTCACGTGATGAGCCCTATGTGATGTTCAGCATCACGGGAAGGATGTAAGGCACACCAAGTATGTCCCGGGGTCCGCCCAGCCTCTACAAATGGGTACCAGAGAAATCTGGGAGGTAAGACGGCCAGGCGTGATACTGACCACATCAGACTTTCATGTGCCCAAGGTCTTGGAAATACGGGACTAACACCGTATCCCCGATATGTCTTAATGGCGTGAAAACGAGGGCTTACTTTTTTTTTTCTTTTTACCTTTTACTTTCCCTACTCTGTTTTGCTGTGGCAAAGTTTACAAAACGTGCTCTTGTGAGCTGGTCAGAGTAACAAACATTGTTGTGTTTCCTGCATATAGTTTATTATAATATTTGCTTTTCAAAATGAACAGTGTAAAGGAGAACTTTGAGAGCAAGTTTGAAATGTCAAAATTAGAAATTAGGTAGTCTAAGAGAACATTGACGGTGATAGAAAATGGCGGCGTTTGGAGGTTGGCATCAAGGAACAACAGATTATCAGCAGAAAAAAGAAACTACATGTTGATTGGTTAAATTATCAGCAGAAAAAAACTGCATGTTGATTGGTTAAAAAAAATAAATAAAAGCAACGAATCAAATGTAAAATAAAATCAGCAAACAATTCAGTTATTCAAATATTGATTGCAGCCTGAACGGGTTGACAAGGGTTGGTCGTGGAGGATAAATGTCGAGATTTCTTCGAGTGTGCAGCTGTCTAAAGTGTGCAGCTGACCGTCTAAAGTGTCGAAAACTAAACAGATAACAAAAAACAAAACAAGAAATCGTTCGTGATGGCTTTCGTCTTTTTAGACAGTTTTATTGTTGTGGTTTTTTTTATACGCGGAACAAATGTGTTTCTCTTCTTTGTATTGTCATTTTGATCATCTTTTCATCTTATTTCATGGTTATCCTAAAACAATTTATAAGTTTCTGTTTCTTCATTTTACACTTTATTAATTTACTTATTTATTTACTTGTTTATTTATTTGTAAAAAAATAAGAGAGACAGAAAACTTTCACGAGGCATGGAATAAGAAGAGTGGGCATTGAAAATATTATAACAACAGGAAAAATAGAGGGATGAAGTGCCAGGGGAACACCAAGAGAAATGATACTGGACAGTCTGACGGGATGGTGTGAGAGAAGATCACCATCTGAGCTGATGGCTTGCATGAAGGATCGGGTAATCTGGAGAAGCATAATAGCCAACGCCGGTCTGCACGGCACCTGATGATGATGATTATTTGATTGATTGATTGATTTATTATAATTATCTTGTTGGAAACAATCTGCAGACTTCTTTATTTGTATCTTTATTTTAGATTTTTGATTGCTTGTTCACAAGATGGCTGGCTCATGATGTTTGTTCTCAGTTCTTGTATCTCATTTTACTTATTTGTTTAGTTATTTATTTCTTTTATTGTCTGTCGAATGCGTCATTGTCTGACGAAGACTTGAGGTAAACCATCACATTGCTGTTTTTGTCATTGTCTGACGAAGACTTGAGATAAACCATCACATTGCTGTTTTTTGTCATTGTCTGACCAAGACTTGAGGTAAACCATCAAATTGCTGTTTTTTGTCATTGTCTGACGAAGACTTGAGGTAAACCATCACATTAGATTGTTGTTTTGTGTCGTTGTCTGACATTTCTGTTTAGTTAATCACCGTAAATTCTTATCTTATATCTTATATCCTTCCCGTGCCGTTAAACGTCACATAGGGCTCGCAAAGTAGTTCGCCAATTTTTCCTGTCTTCGGCGAATCTTTCAGCCTCATCAAAGGATTTTATGCCTGTTAATTTGGCCTTTCTTAACAATGTCCTCTTCAGAATTTCACGTGGTCTGCCTCTTTTTCTTTGGCCTGTTGTGTTCCACTTGATAGCTTGTTTTTGGAATTCTCTGATCATTTCTTCTCATCAAGTGACCAACATATGTCCATCTCCTTTTCCTGATCACCCTTGAGACTGGTTGTTGTTCAGTCATCTGTCTTATCTCTGTATTGTTCTTGAAGTCGTTCCAGTTGATGCCGAGTATTTTCCTTATGCATTTGTTTTCAAAAGAGTCTAATTTTTCTTGTCTATTTCTTTAGTTGTTTTCCAGCTTTCGCATGCATAAATGAGGGTTTATATTACATTTGAACTGAATAGTCTTAACTTGGTTTTTGTGCTTATAACTTTTGAATTTCATATGTTCTCAAGATTCTTAAGATTGATGCTGCTTTTGCAATTCTGATCCTAACTTCCTTTCTAGTGTCACCATCCTGGTCTATGTAGCTGCCAAGGTATGCAAATTGATTGACTTCTTCAATATCTGTCTCTTCTATGTGTATTTTTCCATTTTGATTAAGGGGAAATTTTCATTATTTTTGTTTTGTCCTTGTTAATTTCAAGTCCTATTTTTCTAGCCAGTAAAGACAGCCTATCTGTTTTTTCTTGCATGGAATTTACATTGTTACTGATAAGAGTTATGTTATCAGCCAAATCAAGATCTTCTAGTTGGGTCCCATGTACCCAGTCAATACCTGCGTTGCCTGTGTAGCATTTTTTCATTATGAAGTCTGTTGTAATCCCAAAAAGTAAAGGAGACAGAATACATCCTTGTTTCACACATGTTTCAATCTGGAACCATTCACTCATCCCTTCGTCTGTCTTGACTGCACAAACATATCCATTGTAGAAGTCCTTAATGATGTTGACAATTTTAGATGGTATTCCATATAGACTTAAAATTCTCCATAATGAATCTCTGTGTATGCTATCAAATGCCTTTTTAAAGTCTATGAAGTTCAGTATTAATGGTTTCTGCTTTTCAATATGTTCTTCAAGTATTATTCTTAGAGTAAAGATCTGGTCGAGACAGCTTCTCCCTTTTCGAAATCCTGCTTGTTCTTCTCTCATTGCAGCATCCACTATATCTTTAAGTCTATTCAAAATGACCTTGCAAAATACTTTTGACACAACTGATATTAAGGTTACTCCTCTCCAATTGTTACAGTCACTAAGGTTGCCTTTTTTTTTTTTGGTATTTTCACAATGATTCCTTTTTTCCATTTAGAAGGGACCTTTTCTTCTTTCCAAATCTTGTTAAACATTCTCTGTAGTTGTCTCATGTTGTCACTGTTGATAGCGACCGTAAATTACCCGAACTATATTCAGTGAACGCCGGTGACCTCTTTTACAAATGCATACCCACATCAGCCAAGTTCTAGACTGACTTCTGGCTTGACTGGCATAGACCGCCTTCATCACCATAACTTGCATCTTCGTCTAAACTGGTTAGTATCTTCATCTAAATTGGTCAGTATCTTCATCTAAATTGGTCAGTATCTTCATCTAAATTGGTCAGTATCTTCATCTAAATTGGTCAGTATCTTCATCTAAAATGGTCAGTATCTTCATCTAAACTGGCCAGTATCGTCGTCTAAACTGGTCAGTATTAAACTGTTTCTTGTTTCAACCTAAAGTGAAGAGCCATAATCTGGAGTTAATACATCAGAAAATTTTCTATTTCAGATACTAAAACACCATCTTCAAATGTACTGTGCCTGTAAATAAAAAATATATTCTCAAACCCCGGGTGGACTCACCTCCTCAAGACCCAGTATTTTGTCGGCGAAGACGACATGAGTAGCCTCGCCTGAGTCAAGTTTATCTTCTTCTTCTTCGCCTGGCTTTTGTTTTTCAAATTTCTTCCATTTGTAGAATCATGGATTTGGACAGCTATTTTTTTTTCTGAAGACAAGTCCACAGACGGGGGGGGGGGGGGGGGGGGGGCAACCGTGAAACTTTGACAACGCGTTCAGCGGAGAAGCAAATAGATTGATTTTCGTGCTACACGGACTTGACAATGCGAGAAATATTTGACTAGTACTCTCGCCTTCCCTTGCTTCGGACTAGAGACCGACCGCCATCACAGGAGCTGAAATGCAACGATGATCATCTGAAGATCTTATGGTATATGTTTCAGAAATCCTCCTTCCTCAGCGGCCATGGTCTGTTTTTAAGGCTGCTCCAGGCTCTAAAGGTCACGGCCGGTTAAAAGAGGTCCGGATTATCCCGTTCTTTCGATGTAAAGTGAGCGGAGCTGAAGGCTTAATTTAAACTTTTAATGGACGGATTTTTGCCCATATCAAGGATCTCAAAGAACTGACAGACACATCCGATTGTCTCCCGCTGAATCCAGATTATGGCCCTTGTTACGGCACTTGACATGATAAACCCAGAACTGGGAACTTAACGGAGGAGACGAGCGGTCGTCAGATAATCAAACGAGAGCACATATCAGCCCTGGCACTGTCAACCTGGCCGTCTACCCGGCTTTTATTCAAGATTTTCTGTTCTCGTGACGCATTATGCAACAGCTTCCACTTGCAAGCAAAACACAGATTCTAACAAGAAATGTTTGACTTAGAAATTACTAAAGAAAACTGAACGAGCGATGAGCATTTCATGTCAATCTAGCGTTCATATCGTACGAATGGGGACAATAGATTGTCCTGGTGACAAAAAATGATCCGGTGACAATAGATGGTCCAAGTGACAATAGATGGTTCAAGTCACAATAGATGGTCCAAGTAGTAATAGATGGTCCAAGTGGTAATAGATGGTCCAAGTGACAGTAGATGATCAAGGTGGCAATAGATGGTCCAAGTGGCAATAGATGGTACAAGTGACAATAGATGGTCTACAATAGATGATTCAAATGGCAGTAGATGGTCCAAGTGACAATAGCCAAGTGACAATAAATGATCAAGGTGGCAATAGATGGTCCAAGTGGCAATAGATGGTCCAAGCGACAATAAATGATCAAGGTGGCAATAGATGGTCCAAGTGGCAATAGATGGTCCAAGTGACAATAGATGGTCTACAGTAGATGATTCAAGTGGCAGTAGATGGTCCAAGTGACAATAGATGGTCCAAGTGACAATAGATGGTCCAAGTGGCAATAGATGGTCCAAGAGAAAATAGATGGTCCAAGTGGCAATAGATGGTCCAAGTGACAATAGATGGTCAAGGTGACAATAGATGGTCTGCAATAGATGATTCAAGTGGCAGTAGATGGTCCAAGTGACAATAGATGGTCTAAGTGACAATAGATGGTCCAAGTGACAATAGATGGTCCAAGTGACAATAGATGGTCAAGGTGGCAATAAATGGTCTAAGTGGCAATAGATGGTCTAAGTGACAATAGTTGGTCTAAGTGACAATAGGTGGTCTAAATGACAATAGATGGTCAAGGTGACAATAGATGGTCTAAGTGACAATAGATGGTCTAAGTGACAATAGATGGTCAAGGTGACAATAGATGGTCTAAGTGGCAATAGATGGTCAAGGTGACAATAGATGGTCTAAGTGGCAGTAGACGGTCCAAGTGACAATAGACGGTCTAAGTGACAATAGATGGTCAAGGTGACAATAGATGGTCTAAGTGACAATAGATGGTCTAAGTGGCAGTAGATGATCTGAGTGACAATAGATGGTCTAAGTGGCAATAGATGGTCAAGGTGACAATAGATGGTCTAAGTGGCAATAGATGGTCTAAGTGACAACAGATGGTCTAAATGACAATAGATTGTCCAAGTGACAATAGATGGTCCAGGTGATAATAAATGGTCTAAGTGGCAAAATATGGTCCAAGTGGCAAAATATGGTCCAAGTGGCAAAATATATGGTCCAAGTGGCAAAATATGGTCCAAGTGGCAAAATATGGTCCAAGTGGCAAAATATGTTCCAAGTGGCAAAATATGTTCCAAGTGGCAAAATATGGTCCAAGTGGCAAAATATGTTCCAAGTGGCAAAATATGGTCCAAGTGGCAAAAGATAACCTACTCCATGTGCCTGGGGACAACATATGGTACATTATTTTGTGTCTAAGGACAATAAATGATCCGTTACGTTTCATAGTGACCTGAGACAAACGATGGTACATGTGGGGGTGGGGGGTGGAGGGAGGGGAGCTCTGGACGAGTCAGTACATTTAAGTGTTGATTGGGACAACAGCTTATCCAGTTTTTAATTTTCCGTGAAGACAATAGATGGGCCATTGGATTTAATTATGCATGAGATAGGCCATTATTTTTGGCCGTAGCCTTGTAGGCACAAGAGAAGGGCCATTATGTTTGACTTTAGCTTTGTGAAGACAAGAGATGGGCCATTATATTTAGCTGTAGCCATGTGAGGACAAGTGATGGGCCATTGTATTTGGCTGTAGCCCAGTGGGGACAAGAGATAGGCCACTGTATTTGGCTGTAGCCCAGTGGGGACAAGAGATAGGCCACTGTATTTGGCTGTAGCCTTGTGAGGACAAACATTCCTTCTTACTTTTTGCTCAGGATATGTTGCAGAGAAAACTCGCCATGTTTGATTCAGTTCTCCTTCTGTTGGCACTGTTTAGCATTGTTCTCCGACTCCATTAATATCTTCTCTAGGGTCTTTTATTCCAGAACTTGAATTCTTGTGGTTGCCAATTCTGCAAGAGCGCATGTACCAACACAACGAGAGTCTATGTCTATTTCAGTCTATAACAACAAAATCTGTAAATTGCATCGTACTAAATTTGTCTGTTCTTGCTCAATTCTGATTTCTGATCTGTGGTTGTTTGAGAAATCAAAGAGGATTTTTTAAAATGCAGTTAAACAGTGAAGAATAACGATACGTGCAGTACAACACTTAATACTTCTTGTGTATACATTGTATATGCCTGCCTGTCAGGCTGGATGGCTTGCTGCCTGCCTGGCTGCCTGCCTTTCTGCCTGCCTGGCTGCCTGCCTGCCTGTCTGCCTGGCTGGCTTGATGCCTGCCTGCCTGGCTTGCTGCCTGCCTGTCTACCTGCCTGCCTGGCTTGCTGCCTGCCTGTCTACCTGCCTGCCTGGCTTGCTGCCTGCCTGTCTACCTGCCTGCCTGGCTTGCTGCCTGCCTGTCTACCTGCCTGCCTGGCTTGCTGCCTGCCTGGCTTCCTGCCTGTCTGCCTCCCTGCCTTGCTGCCTGTCTGCCTGGCTTGCTGCCTGTCTGTCTGCCTGCCTGGCTGCCTGTCTGTCTGTCTGCCTGTCTGTCTGTCTGCCTGGCTTGCTGTCTGTCTGTCTGTCTGTATGTCTGTCTGTCTACCTGCCTGTCTACCTGGCGGAGAGAGAGCTGTAGGAACAGAAATGAGTAGTACGCTGCAGCACAACTGGGACACAATGCAAAAACTGGCCGCGGACCGTGAGAAGTGGAGAGGATATTTTGTTGACCTGCGAGAAGCCACAGCGTACTGGACGGTAATTGCCTATCCGATCACCAAGGACGTGGATGGATGTATCTATGCGCCGCAGAGTTTGTATGCCGTAGGGAGGTGTGAAGTGTTAATGCCGTCACATATCTAGGCCACTACAGCATGTGAGGTAGGGATGCCAGCACCTGGTCCTCAGTGCTTTTTACTTTTCCAAAGAAGCTCTAGGCACCCATCTTTCTCAGTGCCGGTCGGTCCTAAACCGGGTACCTTCTGATCGGCAAGCCAGTGCCCTGATCACTACACCACTGCGGCACGGATGAATGTATACGTTATATAATTGTGAAAATTCATAAAGTTACAAACGCGGCCAACTCTGTAACAAGCCAGGGATTCTGATGTGGACGGCGCGAGTGGTAATCTTTACCAGACAGAGAAAAATCCAGGAAGACCTTTTGAAGTGATGGACCAAAATATCATATTTAAAACTGCTGTCGTTCGCCGAGATGATCGATTATCAACCAATCAATGCTGGAGGAGCGAGTTAGTCCGTGGCGGGATATTGACTGCGTGCGCAGCCGCCTCGCGCATTATCTGGGATGAGAAGCTCTCTGACTTGATGACGTCATGTACCCGGTGTCGATTCCTCGAGTTAATGGCGGGGACAGACACAAGTTGTTGATACACCTGCCTTAAGAGAAGTGCCTCCAGGACTTTATAAAAAGCCCAGTCCCTTCCATTGTTTTGCAAAACCAGACAAACTTGGACGCAAAGATGTCATGTTGGGGCAGAATTTTTGAGACAATTCATGAAGTAACGAAGATAAAGCAAGAGATAAACACAACTAGAAAACTTCATTTATAGTTTTAGCAACAAAAAAAGAGATCAGATGATTCATATTCACGGCGATGGGTAAGTCGGAAAATATCTGCTATATTGCTCCTTTCTTGCAAATTATGAAATACTTCACTGAATAATGAATAATATCACTGACATAATAAAGTCGATATATGCCTGCCTCGCAGGAAAGATGGGAACTTCCAAAACTTAAAAAGAGCGAAACATTTTTTTGTAAAAAAAAAGTAAGTTGACAAATATTTCCACATATTTCTTTCAAAATATTTATGATATAAAAGTAAGAATTCATACTTGTTGTCAGTAATAATATCGCTTTTAAAAACTCATTTTACTGAACTAAATATCATTCACTCAACTTTTCACCCAAATTCTCTGGCCATCCTCTGAGTAAATCTTTAGGAAACATTTTGTTAAAAATTGACAATAAATATACTACTAACTTCTTTTTTTTCTTTTTTTTATTGCGCTAGATTGTTGCTGTGTCGTTTACTTAGAGAAAATTGGTCGTTTTATTTTATCGTTATTTTCATTGCTGTTGTCGCTGTTTTTGCTGTTGTCTAAGCAAACCTTACCGTAAGAATAGCAGGTTTATCACCGGACAGTTTTGTCACAATCTTCTTTTAGTTAATATTCAACTCAAGATATCATTTTTTATTTATTCATTTTTTTAAAAAATGTCAAGATAATTTAAACTCTACGTGGTTATCTATCTCTAACTGTTAACACTTTCCTGGTTAATTGTCATGAAATAGATATAAATCACAAAGATAAATTTGACAGTTATGGTACAGTTCAGAAAAAAAAAAATTTTTTTTTTTGCCCTTAATTTTTTTAATACATTTTTTGCGAAAAAAGACTTGCGAAGTCAGTTCTTTCTATCGTCATTTTTCTTTATTGTTTCTTTAGCTTATTTTCTGATAATCATCATCATAATTATCATCATCATCATCATCAGACTAATGTCACAGATTTGTAATGGAAGATATAATAATGAACTCGAATGTTTGTCTGTATAGAATTAATAATAAAATTATGTGTTAAAATTAACTTCAAGCTTAAAGAAACTCTTAAACAAACTCGAACGAGCGAGCGAGCGAGAGAGAGAGAGAGAGAGAGAGAGAGAGAGAGAGAGAGAGAGAGAGAGAGAGAGAGAGAGAATTTTTTAAATTAATTCTTGTAAAATGTAATATTTGAATGTTCAAAGCAAAATTAGATTTTTTTTAAATTATGAAAAAAAAAAACAGGATTATATTTTGTATATTCAGAAAAATACGTTTTGACCTTTTTTTTAAATACAGCTAAAGGATGGTGACACCAGAAAGGAAGTTAGGATCAGAATTGCAAAAGCAGCATCAATCTTCAAGAATCTTGAGAACATATGGAAGTCAAAAGTTATAAGCACAAAAACCAAGTTAAGACTATTCAATTCAAATGTAATATCCACCCTCATTTATGCATGCGAAAGCTGGAAAACAACTAAAGAAATAGACAAGAAATTAAACTCTTTTGAAAAGAAATGCCTAAGGAAAATACTCGGCATCAAGTGGAATGAATTCAAGAACAATGCAGAGATAAGACAGATGACTGAACAACAACCAGTCTCATGGGTTATCAGGAAAAGGAGATGGACATATGTTGGTCACTTGCTGAAGAAAAAGAGGCAGACCGCGTGAAACTCTGAAGAAGACATTATTAAGAGAGGCCAAATTAACAGGCATAAAATCCTTTGATGAGGTTGAAAGACTCGCCGAAGACAGGAAAAATTGGCGAACTACTTTGCGAGCCCTATGTGACGTTTAACGGCCCGGGAAGGATATGAGATATAAGAAAGGAACATCTCTCTAGAAAATTATTTGTTATCTTGACACATGTCCCTGTTTTCTCATCCCGTGGTACCGGGTTCAGTCCCAGCAGTTGGGTTTTTTCCTGGTACACACCAGAAAGGCCCCAGGGTCCACCCAGCCTCTAAAAATGGGTAGCAGAGAAATCTGGGAAGGTAAAGCAGCCAGGGCGTGATACCGGCCACATCAAACTTTCAGGTGCTGAAGGTCTTGAAAAATACGGGCCTAACACCGTACTCTCCAACATGCATTAGTGGCGTGGAAATGGGAATTTTAACTTTTTTAAACACATGTATGTCTTCGCTTACGGAAAAAAAAAACAGATATCATACACTCCTGGCAAGGCTCCACTACTTTTATGATGCGGTCATGACAGATCTCTGCCGATAAAATCAGCAAGGAATGGTCTCTGACTGTTTCGATCAGCTATCTGGCCAGCCGCGGTATAGGTTTTCAAATGATAAAATATAAAACATATAAGTTTTCAAATGATAAAACATAAAACATATAAGTTTTCAAATGACAAAACATAAAACATATACGTTTTCAAATGATAAAACATATAAGTTTTCAAATGATAAAACATAAAACATATAAGTTTTCAAATGACAAAACATAAAACATATAAGTTTTCAAATGATAAAACATAAAACATATAAGTTTTCAAATGATAAAACATAAAACATATAAGTTTTCAAATGATAAAACATAAAACATATAAGTTTTCAAATGATAAAACATAAAACATATAGGTTTTCAAATGATAAAACATAAAACATATAAGTTTTCAAATGATAAAACATAAAACATATAGGTTTTCAAATGATAAAACATAAAACATATAAGTTTTCAAATGACAAAACATAAAACATATAAGTTTTCAAATGATAAAACATAAAACATATAAGTTTTCAAATGATAAAACATAAAACATATAAGTTTTCAAATGATAAAACATAAAACATATAAGTTTTCAAATGATAAAACATAAAACATATAGGTTTTCAAATGATAAAACATAAAACATATAAGTTTTCAAATGATAAAACGTAAAACATATAGGTTTTCAAATGATAAAACATAAAACATATAAGTTTTCAAATGATAAAACATAAAACATATAAGTTTTCAAATGATAAAACATAAAACATATAAGTTTTCAAATGATAAAACATAAAACATATAAGTTTTCAAATGATAAAACATATAAGTTTTCAAATGATAAAACATAAAACATATAAGTTTTCAAATGATAAAACATAAAACATATAAGTTTTCAAATGATAAAACATAAAACATATACGTTTTCAAATGATTAAAACATAAAACATATAAGTTTTCAAATGAAAACATAAAACATATAAGTTTTCAAATGATAAAACATAAAACATATAAGTTTTCAAATGATAAAACATAAAACATATAAGTTTTCAAATGATAAAACATAAAACATATAAGTTTTCAAATGATAAAACATAAAACATATAAGTTTTCAAATGATAAAACATAAAACATATAAGTTTTCAAATGATAAAACATAAAACATATACGTTTTCAAATGATAAAACATATAAGTTTTCAAATGATAAAACATATAAGTTTTCAAATGATAAAACATATAAGTTTTCAAATGATAAAACATAAAACATATAAGTTTTCAAATGATAAAACATAAAACATATAAGTTTTCAAATGATAAAACATAAAACATATAAGTTTTCAAATGATAAAACATAAAACATATAAGTTTTCAAATGATAAAACATAAAACATATAAGTTTTCAAATGATAAAACATAAAACATATAAGTTTTCAAATGATAAAACATATAAGTTTTCAAATGATAAAACATAAAACATATAAGTTTTCAAATGATAAAACATAAAACATATAAGTTTTCAAATGATAAAACATAAAACATATAAGTTTTCAAATGATAAAACATAAAACATATAAGTTTTCAAATGATAAAACATAAAACATATAAGTTTTCTAATGATAAAACATAAAACATAGTCTTAATTGTCGTACTTTCCTAGCACTGACAAGAAACAAAAGCTGCTAGTCGTTGTTGTTGTTTTAACAATCAAATGAGACTTCTACTTAAAAATAAACTGTGAAGAAAGAAAGCAACAATGAAGAAAGTATTTCTTTTTAGGAATAATATTTTGTTTAGTTATACGAGATTTCACAAAGAGTGCCCAACTATTGTTTCTCATTCTCTCATGCAAGAACTTACAATTCTGCGAGCTGCCATTTTCAAACTTGTCAACAGGAAAGAAAGATTTGGTAGCGAGAAAAAGTTAGAGGTGACAAGAATTGTTAGAGTGATGATGGATTACAAATTACGGTAAACTAATTATGCCACTGTTGTCAGCGCAATCTCGGGTTGTTATAACTGGTTGATGTGCACGTCTCAAGTCGGATGGGGAGTGGGATAAGTCATGTAACATACAGTCAGCTCCTCTGGCAGCCCCAGAAGCAAGAAGAAAATATTCGTCACTGCCCCGTGAGCCACGTTGAGAGCATCAGTCACTGCCCCATGAGCCACGTTGAGAGCATCAGTCACTGCCCCGTGAGCCACGTTGAGAGCATCAGTCACTGCCCCGTGAGCCACGATGAGAACATCAGTCACTGCCCCGTGATCCAAGTTGAGAACATCAGTCACTGCCCCGTGAGCCACGTTAAGAACATCAGTCACTCTACCGTCAGCCACGCTAAGAACATCAGTCATTGCCCCGTGAGCCACGTTGAGAACATCAGTCACTCCCCCTTGAGCCAAACTGAGAACATCAGTCACTGCCCCGTGAGCCACGTTGAGAACATCAGTCACTCCCCGTGAGCCACGTTGAGAACATCAGTCACTCCCCCATGAGCGACGTTGAGAACATCAGTCACTGCCCCGTGAGCCACGTTGAGAGCATCAGTCACTGCCCCGTGAGCCACGTTGAGAGCATCAGTCACTCTCCTGTCAGCCACGCTGAGACATTCCAACCAGACTGTAACAGAGGACATCAAGAGGATGGAGTATTGCAGTTTCAGTAGGCGTAGTTCACTTTGGCTTGAATTTGTTGAGGTTCTAAGAACCATCATTTCTCTTGTTCTGGCTGACTTCGTTTCTTCACCTGAAAGTGAAATGTTTTCCTTCTTAAAAGTGACAACATTTCTGTGTGTAAAACAAGGGGGGGGGGCGAAGACCCTGTTGGATCTGGCAATCAGCGACCCACAGCTGACATGCTAGCGTCAAGGTTAGCTAAATATAGCAGACATGCTAGCGTCGGGGTGAGCTACATATAGCTGACATGTTAGCGTCAAGGTTAGCTACATATAGCTGACATGCTAGCGTCAGGGTGAGCTACATATAGCTGACATGCTAGCGTCAGGACTGGCTACATATAGCTGACATGCCAGCGTCATGGTTAGCTACATATAGCTGACATGCTAGCGTCATGGTTAGCTACATATAGCTGACATGCTAGCGTCATGGTTAGCTACATGTAGCTGACATGCTAGCGTCATGGTTAGCTACATGTAGCTGGCATGCTAGCGTCATGGTTAGCTACATATAGCTGACATGCTAGCGTCATGGTTAGCTACATATAGCTGACATGCTAGCGTCATGGTTAGCTACATGTAGCTGGCATACTAGCGTCATGGTTAGCTACATATAGCTGAATTGCTAGCGTCAGGGTTGGAAAACCGCAGCTGATCAAGACACTGTCCCATCTCTCTTTGATCTCCCCAGTAACACGCCCAGCTAGGCTAATGGGACTGGGATCGTCGTAGCCCCCACGGTGGTGGAGTCTGCGGAAGAAGTACTACACCCCCTCCCCACTTTTAGGTTCCTATCAGGGACTGATAAAACAGCTGCCACAACCCGCTCTCAACCCGACAACCTGCCATGCCTCAACATCTTCACTGCATCGGCTGCAGAGTCCGCCAACCCGCAGTTTCAGGGAGGCAGAAGAAGAAGAAAAACTCCAATCAGAACATATTTTTACAAATTGTTAACAAAATAAAAACAGAACATATCTTTACAAATTGTTAACAAAATAAAAACAGAACATATCTTTACAAACTGTTAACAAAATAAAAACAGAACATATCTTTACAAATTGTTAACAAAATAAAAACAGAACATATTTTTACAAATTGTTCACAAAATAAAAACAGAACATATTTTTACAAATTGTTAACAAAATAAAAACAGAACATATTTTTACAAATTGTTCACAAAATAAAAACAGAACCTACTTTTACAAATTGTTCACAAAATAAAAACAGAACATATTTTTACAAATTGTTAATAAAATAAAAACAGAACATATTTTTACAAATTGTTAACAAAACAAAAACAGAACCTACTTTTACAAATTGTTCACAAAATAAACATAGAAAATATTTTTACAAACTGTTCACCAAACAAAAACCGAACATATTTTACAAATTGTTCACACACAAAAAAAAAAAAACTGAACATATTCTAAAAATTGCTCACAAAATAAAAACAGAACAAAACTGTACAAATTGTTCACAAAATAAAAATAGAACATATTTTTTTACAAACTGTTCACAGAAATAACAACAGAACATTTTACACATTGTTCACAAAATAAAAACAGAACATATTTTTACAAACTGTCCACAAGATATAAATAGAGCATATTTTTTTACAAATTGTTCATAAAAGTAAAATAGAATTGCTGTTCATTTCTTTTTATAAAAAAAACATTCAGGAATTGAAGAAATTGTTTTTTTATATGTCTCTGTCAATTCAGATTTTCTTGAAAGTGAACATATTAACGTTGCTTAATCTGTTGTTGGTGAGGCAGGCCGCACGCTCCCGGTACCCGTGTCTTGTGAGGTTTGTGGGGACAAAAGCTACGGCAAACATTACGGCGTCTTCTGCTGTGATGGCTGCTCCTGTTTCTTCAAGCGTAGCATCAGAAAAAACATCACATACACCTGCATCGGTAAGTAACCTGCACTAGCCATTGGTCAGCCAGCATTTAGTAGACATTAAACTCACATCATTAAGTGACCTCCACTAGCCATTGGTCAGCCAGCATTCAGTAGACATTAAACTCACATCATTAAGTGACCTCCACTAGCCATTGGTCAGCCAGCATTCAGTAGACATTAAACTCACATCATTAAGTGACCTCCACTAGCCATTGGTCAGCCAGCATTCAGTAGACATTAAACTCACATCATTAAGTGACCTCCACTAGCCATTGGTCAGCCAGCATTTAGTAGACATTAAACTCACATCATTAAGTGACCTGCACTAGCCATTGGTAAAAATATTAAAATCTCACAGTAAAATCTCACAATAAAATATCACAGTAAAATCTCACAAAACTAAAATAAATTAGATCAAAGATTGAATTTTTTTTTAAATTCTAGAATAAAATATATTAAAACTACAAATAATATGCCAGAAGTAGAGAATATATTAAACCTAAAATTACATAGACCAAAATTATGATATATAAACATATATCGAAACCAGAATAAATTATATTAAAGAATATTATATTAAAGACTAATAAATAACAAAGTTAGAATAATGTACATGTGGATAATAATCTGTCAAACTGGAAAGTTTGTAGAAGAGTGGCAACTGATTCTCTTCTGCTATGAAGAATGGTCATCAACGGTTCGCCCGTATCGGCTATTAATATTTTTTATAGCAAAAAAAAAACTTCATTTCCATTTTGACAGTTATTTGTGGTTAACACGTGTCCATATTTTGACACATATTTGAGGTTAACACATGTCCATATTTTGACACATATTTGAGGTTAACACGTGTCCATATTTTGACACATATTTGAGGTTAACATATGTCCATATTTTGACACATATTTGAGGTTAACATATGTCCATATTTGGCAATTGTTTGTGGTTAACATATGTCCATACTTTGACAATTATTTGTGGCTAACATATGTCCATACTTTGACACTTATGTGTGGTTAGCATATGTCAATATTAAGACAATTATTTGTGGTTAAAACAGGCCATATTTTGACAATTATTTGTAGTTAAAACACGTTCATATTTTGATACAAAAATCTAGCAGAACCTCTTGCTAGTTTCTTGTTTTGAATGACATCATTTTGCCAGGAAACTTCTTGTAAGATACAAAGAGCCGTTGTTCTTGTAAGATATAAAGAGCCGTTGTTCTTGTAAGATACAAAGAGCCATTGTTCTTGTAAGATATAAAGAGTCGTTGTTCTTGTAAGATATAAAGAGCCGTTGTTCTTGTAAGATACAAAAAAGCCATTGTTCATAAAAGTAAAATAGAACTGCTGTTCATTTCTTTTTATAAAAAAAACATTCAGGAATTGAAGAAATTGTTTTTTTTATATGTCTCCGTCAATTCAGATTTTCTTGAAAGTGAACATATTAATATTGCTTAATCTGTTGTTGGTGAGGCAGGCCGCACGCTCCCGGTACCCGTGTCTTGTGAGGTTTGTGGGGACAAAAGCTACGGCAAACATTACGGCGTCTTCTGCTGTGATGGCTGCTCCTGTTTCTTCAAGCGTAGCATCAGAAAAAACATCACATACACCTGCATCGGTAAGTAACCTGCACTAGCCATTGGTCAGCCAGCATTTAGTAGACATTAAACTCACATCATTAAGTGACCTCCACTAGCCATGGTCAGCCAGCATTCAGTAGACATTAAACTCACATCATTAAGTGACCTCCACTAGCCATTGGTCAGCCAGCATTCAGTAGACATTAAACTCACATCATTAAGTGACCTCCACTAGCCATTGGTCAGCCAGCATTCAGTAGACATTAAACTCACATCATTAAGTGACCTCCACTAGCCATTGGTCAGCCAGCATTTAGTAGACATTAAACTCACATCATTAAGTGACCTGCACTAGCCATTGGTAAAAATATTAAAATCTCACAGTAAAATCTCACAAAACTAAAATAAATTAGATCAAAGATTGAATTTTTTTTTAAATTCTAGAATAAAATATATTAAAACTACAAATAATATGCCAGAAGTAGAGAATATATTAAACCTAAAATTACATAGACCAAAATTATGATATATAAACATATATCGAAACCAGAATAAATTATATTAAAGAATATTATATTAAAGACTAATAAATAACAAAGTTAGACTAATGTACATGTGGATAATAATCTGTCAAACTGGAAAGTTTGTAGAAGAGTGGCAACTGATTCTCTTCTGCTATGAAGAATGGTCATCAACGGTTCGCCCGAATCGGCTATTAATATTTTTTATAGCAAAAAAAAAACTTCATTTCCATTTTGACAATATATCTGTGGTTAACACATGTCCATATTTTGACACATATTTGAGGTTAACATATGTCCATATTTTGACACATATTTGAGGTTAACATATGTCCATATTTTGACACATATTTGAGGTTAACATATGTCCATATTTTGACACATATTTGTGGTTAACACATGTCCATATTTTGACACATATTTGAGGTTAACATATGTCCATATTTTGACACATATTTGAGGTTAACATATGTCCATATTTGGCAATTATTTGTGGCTAACATATGTCCATACTTTGACACTTATGTGTGGCTAACATATGTCAATATTAAGACAATTATTTGTGGTTAATACAGGCCATATTTTGACAATTATTTGTAGTTAAAACACGTTCATATTTTGATACAAAAATCTAGCAGAACCTCTTGCTAGTTTCTTGTTTTGAATGACATCATTTTGCCAGGAAACTTCTTGTAAGATACAAAGAGCCGTTGTTCTTATAAGGTATAAAGAGTGTTGTTCTTGTAAGATACAAAAAAGCCATTGTTCTTACAAGGTATAAAGAGTGTTGTTCTTGTAAGATACAAAAAAGCCATTGTTCTTATAAGGTATAAAGAGTGTTGTTCTTGTAAGATACAAAAAAGCCATTGTTCTTATAAGGTATAAAGAGTGTTGTTCTTGTAAGATACAAAGAGCCGTTGTTCTTGTAAGATACAAAAAAGCCATTGTTCTTATAAGGTATAAAGAGTGTTGTTCTTGTAAGATACAAAGAGCCGTTGTTCTTGTGAAAAAATATTTCCCAGAACTGGCAAGCTCTTTTAATAAATGGTCAACACGACCTGTCATTTGAGTAGTTTTGTTATAAACAGGATATGATATATTTGGAATATAATTGTCAGATCTCCTGTAAGTATCAGTTAATATCAACAAGAGACCAGGTGGAGGCGAGGCAGCAGCCACGACGTCATGTTTGACTAATCTTAGTCGACCAAGTGCTACAAATAAATAGTTACAACTACTTGATGAGAAGAGCGGGGTTGGCGTGGTGGAGCCCACCAAGAAACCGACACTGACGCTTCATAGGAGGTCATTTTCTTGCGTCATGTGGGAGAGAGAGAGAGAGGGAGAGAAACAGGGAGGGAGAGAGAGAGGGAGAGAAGGGAAGAGAAAGGGAGAGAGAGGGAGGGAGAGGGAGAGAAAGGGTGAGAGAGAGGGAGAGAGAGAGGAAGAGAAAGGGCAAGAGAGAGAGGGAGAGAGAGGAAGAGAGAGGGAGGAAGAGGGAGAGAGAGAGAGGAAGAGAAAGGGCAAGAGAGAGAGGGAGAGAGAGGAAGAGAGAGGGAGGAAGAGGGAGAGAGAGAGAGAAAGGTCGAGGGAGAGAGAGGAAGAGAGAGGGAGAGGGATGGAGAGGGAGCGAGAGAGAGAAAGGCGAGAGAGAGAGAGGGAGAGAGAGGACGAGAGAAAGAGAGGGAGGGAGATGGAGAGAGAGGGAGAAAGTCGAGAGAGGGAGAGAGGAAGAGAGAGGGAGAGAATCCGAGAGAGGGAGAAAGAGAAGGGGTGAGAGAGAGAGGGAGAGAGGGGGAGAGACGGAGAGAGAGAGAGGGAGTGGGAGAGAGAGAATGCGGGAGAGGGAGAAAGAGAAAGGTTGAGAGAGATGGAGAGAGAGGGAGAGAAAGGGCGAGAGAGAGAGGGAGAGAGAGGGAGAGGGAGTGGGAGAGAGAGAACGCGGGAGAGGGAGAAAGAGAAAGGGTGAGAGAGAGAGGGAGAGAAAGGGCAAGAGAGAGAAGGAGAAGGAGAGGGAGCGGGAGAGAGAGAACGCGAGAGGGAGAGAGAGAGGGAAAGAGAGCGGGAAAGAGAGAGAGAGAGAAAGGGCGAGAGAGAGAAAGAAAGAGGTAAAGAAGGAGAAAGAGAGAGGGCAAGAGAGAGAGGGAGAATGGGAGAGGGAGTGGAAGAGAGAGAACGCGAGAGGGAGAGAGAGAGTGAAAGAGAGAGAAAGCGAGAGAGAGAGAGAGGAAGAAAGAGGTAGAGAGAGAGAGAGAGCGATTATGACAGACATCAGTAATGCTGTCGCCAACATCATCTTTGGCCAGAAGGGGAAATAACTCAGTTCCAGAACATGAAGAAGAAGAAGAAGAAGATGATGATGATGATAAAAGAGAAATAAGCGCATTCGGTTTAAATTAAACCTATTTCACAATACTGCAGATGGAGATTGATTGATTGATTGATTGATTGATTGATTGATTGATTGATTGATTGAACTTTATTTTGTAAAGGGTGAATATATGTGACACACAGGCCTGTCTGACATTCTGCGCTTTGTCAAACAACTTTCTCTCTGTTCCAGACATTCTGCATCCACTTAGTACAAATATGCTCCACAGAGAGACAGAGACAGAGAGACACAGAGAGAGAGAGAGGGAGAGAGAGAGATACAATACTCTTATCCACAGTCTGAGCTCCTGTACCTCCACCTCCCTCTGTCTGACATAGTCCTCACACTGTGCCTCAATTAAACCTCATAATTCCTCACACTGTGCCTCAATTAAACCTCATAATTCCTCACACTGTGCCTCAATTAAACCTCCTCTTCTGTGTTTGTTTTTTGTTTTCCTTACCACATTCGTTTATTCTTTTTGTTTTTTGTTTCATCTTTCTTCTTTCTTGCTTCTTCTTTCTTGTTTGTTGTTTCTTCTTTCTTGTTTCTTCTTTCCTGTTTCTTGTTTCTTCTTTCTGGTTATTGCTTCTTATTTGTTCTTTCTTGTTTCTTCTTTCTACTTTCTTGTTTCTTATTTCTTCTTTCTTGACTTTTGTTTCTTGCTTCCTGTTTCTTGTTTCTTGCTTTTTCTTTCTTGTTTCTTCTTTCTGGTTCTTGTTTCCTGTTTCTTTTTATTGTTTCTTCTTTCTTCTTTCTGCTTTCTTGTTTCATATTTCTTGTGTCTTGTTTTTTTTCTTGTTTCTTGTTTATTCTTTATTTTTCTTGTTTCTTCGTTCTTGTTTTTTGCTTCTTGTTCTTTTTTTTCTTCTTTCACCTATCTTGTTTCTTGTTAGTTGTTTCCTGTTGTTTCTTCTTTCTTCTTTCTTTTTTCTTCTTCCCTGTTTCTTGTTGCTTTTTTTCTTCTTTCTCGTTTCTTGTTTCTTGTGTTTCTTGTTTCTTGTTTTTTTGTTCCTTGTTTCTTGTCTCTTGTTTCTTCTTTCTTCTCTCTTTTCTTGTTTCTTTTTATTGTTTCTTGTCTCTTGTTTCTTCTTTTGTTTCTTGTTTCTTGTTTCTTCTTTATTGTTTCTTGTTTTTTTTTGTTTCTTGTTTCCTCTTTCTTGTTTTTTTTTGTTTCTTCTTTCTTCTTTATTCTTTCGTCTTTCTTGTTCCTTCTTTCTGGTTTCTTCTTTCTTGTTTCTTTTTTTTCTTTATTTCTTGTTTCTTGTTTCTAGTGTCTTCTTTCTTCTTTCTTGTTTCTTCTTTCTGTTTTTTTCTTTTTCTTGTTTTTTTGTTTTGTTTTGAAGAGTGAAGCTGTGACCTAGAATTCTGCCTCCTCCCCTCTCCCCACCCCCTGTAGCATGGCCTTGTAAGTAACAGATATTATTATTGTTATTATTATTATTATTAATGAATATGATTATGAAAATATGCTGTAAAGAAAATAGTAACATGGAATAGCGACAGAGAAAAATGGAGAGGAAAGGAAGAGAAATTTATAAAACTTCCATGACACTAGAACAAGACGCAGACAAAAGTAAACTGTGGAAACAGTGAATAGAAAAAGACGAGACTCAGTGACGCTGAGATTTAGGTAATATAAAGGAAGGACGCCAGAAAGTAGGATGGTCCAGTGATAACAAAGCAGTGACTGGACGTTGACACGTGTAAACAAATAGAAAAGACGAACAGAAAAGGCAGACACAATGAAAAGTCAGAACACAATAAAACCTCCGACAGAAAAGACCAAGATAATGACTTAGGTAAACAACAATTGTATAGACGAAATTTTGACAGATTGACACGCCTTGTGATGCGATTGCACACGGTTTTTAAATAAAGAAGTGACCAACTCGGCCAACTGACCAAATAAATATTTAGAGGCGTGGCCTATTAGACAATTGACTTACGACATATAAGTCACTGGGCAGTTTGAATGACGGACAATCAGAACGCTCATGGGAACCAGTGGACATCTGAAAGGTGAAACCAAAATACTTATTGGTTAATGCATCAAGCTGCACTTGAAGATAAAAAGGTGAGAGGAGAGACAGGAAGGGGGAACGAGGAAGAAGAACAGACAGGGACGAAAGAGGAAGAAGAATAAACAGAGGAGGGAGCCCCGAAGACGGAGGAACAAGGACGGTCAGTGAACTGAGTCTGGTCCCGACAAGAGAAGAACAGACACACCAGAGAAGACACGAGAGAGAAAGAAGACGTAGGTAACGACAGTTGGAATAGATGGACAATCAGAGCAATAGATACTCAGGAAAAGCAGTCTTGCAGAAATAGTTATAGGACAGATTGAAGATGTGTTTCAAGTGATTCAAGGGATTACGAAGAATTGATACGTTTGAGCTTCGAGTACAGTGATTTAGTCGTGTAACTGATTGACCACGTGGTGCAGATCGAATATAGTGCTGAGTTAGGAAATGTTCTCTTATCAAAAGTGTAGAAGATTGTGAAATAGGAGAACATTGAGAAATGCTGCATGTAGAATATGATAGTTTGATACTGATGTGCTTCAACGACGAAACTAACGTAGATTATGTCATATTGCATCTTAGTACAAGTGATGTTGTGAATTCTAAGTCGAATATCTTATTTGTCAGAATTAAATGAATTCTGTAGAGAAGATTTCATCGGACTTCCTTTGAGTTAGTGAATTGTAATGTTTGTGAAACATCTATGTATTATGATCAGAGAACAAAAAAAAAACACTTCTACTATCATTCATTAAAAGAGAAATATATAGTTCACAATCATCAATATTATAATGCGACTTCATCAATAATATGATAGTGCACATCTTACTTCGTTATACCCCCTCCCCCTCCCCCCCCCTCCACATGAGCCAAGTCAGTCACACATTCTCTGTCATTTTAAACCAATTTTAACAGATTCTACAACTCTCGAATGCTTCGCTACATTTGTACGGTTAATTTATTACATGAAATAACAAAAGCAAAGATTTTTTTCTTTGTGTATAATTAATAAAGAACTTTGTATGTCTTTTTTATACATATTGTTAGATATTCTTGATCAAATTCTGTTACAATCAAGAAAATAAAGACGGTTTACTTACTTGTATAAGTCATGAGTTTAATAATAATAATAATAACAATAACAATTCATAATAAGACATTAACTCATAATAAACAATGAGTAGAGATCAAAGACACGTCAGAGACAACTGTTTCAAAATAAACAATTTTGTGTCACAATTTAAAAAAAAAAATTTTTATCATTTCTTTCGTCGTCGCCTGTTGTGATAAACAATTCTGTAGTGCCTGAAAGTTAGCCTTACAGTTTAGGACTTTCTCTCTCCAGGTAAAGGAAGTTGCCTGATAGACAAGGCTCGCAGAAATTGGTGCCCTCACTGTAGGTTACAGAAGTGCTTCGCTGTCCACATGAACAGGAATGGTAAGTAGGTCAGGTCTTAACTTAGCAACTCTCCCCCCCCCTCCCTTTTCCCTTATAAGAAACGACTTAAAGAGTTTAAACTGCATAATAAAGTAGTACATACACAATGTTTGTCTGCCTGAGTGTCTACCAGCCAGTTTGTCCGTTTTATTTGTCTGTCATTTTATTTGTCTGTTGTTTTATTTGCTAGTAAGTTAATCTCTCTGATGATGCTCTCTGCCTTGATCTTTCTGTCTATTTTTCTACGTGTCTAACCCGCTAGAGAAAAATATGGCGGGCTGAGAAGTAAGACAGACAGACAAAAAGACAGACACACTGACATACATAAAGATAGACAAGGAGACAAACAGAAAAAGGTTCAGACCACAATTGATCTAATCATTCCGCCATAGTCATTAAAATTACATTGTCTGTCTTGCTTAAACAAGGACTGAAAATTACATTTTTCTAAAACGCCAAGATCCTGACTGTGTGGACCAGGCTGAAACAGAATCCTCCAAATCAAGCATGCATGGGGAACAGGATTCCAAAACCTGTCAGTTTGTGAGTGACGAATGTTCAGTGTGGCATCATCAACAAATCAAACCATTCTAAAATCTAGCACTTCCTAGGCTGATCTCTGTCTCTCTCTCTCTCTCTCTCTCTCTCTCTCTCTCTCTCTCTCTCTCTCTGCATTATCTATTTATCTCACATGTTAAAATTCCGAAATCGCGCTTTGAGAAACTTGGGGCAATAATCAAATTTCTGGCGACAAACAATGCGTCATTTGACGTTGTGAAGGCAACAGATGGAGCATTATAGCACCCATAGAGAGTCAGCTTGTACAGTCCGCCCCGTTCTCAGATGGCACAATTTCTTGACGCAAGCATTTCAAAATGTGACAGGTTTCGCAATCCGCGAATTCTTTTATTTCATTTATCGCACAATCTCTGGGATATTTTTCTTCATTTTTTTCCTCCCTGATCTTTTTTTTGTAAAGGAGGATGTGTGCGTGTGGGTGTGTATACGTGTATGTGTGTACGTGTGTGTATACGTGTGTGTATACGTGTATGTGTGTGCGTGTGTGGGTGTGTGTGGGTTAAAATAAATCATTTCCATTAAAATAAATCATTTCCAGTGTTCTCAGGAATTCTGCAAACAACTCAGTAGGTATATATATAATATTCTACAAAGTTAGAAAACTGTTTTAAAGGTAGGTAGAGGTGTATGGTTCTAGTAATAAAGGTAGGTAGATGTGTATGGTTCTAGTAATAAAGGTAGGTAGATGTGTATGGTTCTAGTAATAAAGGTAGGTAGATGTGTATGGTTCTAGTAATAAAGGTAGATAGATGTGTATGGTTCTAGTAATAAAGGTAGGTAGATGTGTATGGTTCTAGTAATAAAGGTAGGTAGATGTGTATGGTTCTAGTAATAAAGGTAGATAGAGGTGTATGGTTCTAGTAATAAAGGTAGGTAGAGGTGTATGGTTCTAGTAATAAAGGTAGATAGAGGTGTATGGTTCTAGTAATAAAGGTAGGTGGAGGTGTATGGTTCTAGTAATAAAGGTAGGTAGATGTGTATGGTTCTAGTAATAAAGGTAGGTAGATGTGTATGGTTCTAGTAATAAAGGTAGGTAGAAGTGTACAGCGAGGATATTCTAAGAACGATCATCACAGAACCAGGCATAACAATTGGAGGATACAATATTAACAACTTTCGGTATGCTGACGACACAGTACTGATAGCTGAGAACCAAGAAGACCTGCAAAATCTCTTGGATAAATTCGCTAAAGGAAGTGAACAGAAAGGTCTTACTGTAAACATTAAAAAGACAGAGACTATGGTTATATCTAAGAAACAGAATCCACCAACACACAGTATAAAATTAAACGGAACTATTCTAAAGCAGATGAAGAAATTCAAATACCTTGGAGCAGTAATAACTTCAAATGGGAAATGCAGAACAGAAAAAAGGAACAGAATAGGCCAAGCGAAGACTGCATTTCGAATAATGAGAAATATATTAGCCAACACATCTTTATCAATGAATGTTAGAAAACCAGTCCTAAAATGTTATTTTTAACCAATCTTGTTATATGGAAGTGAATCATGGACAATAGGCAGATCTGCACAAAAATCATCGGAAGCAGCAGAAATGTGGTTTATTAGAAGAATGTTGCGAATCCCCTGGACAGCAAAAATAACTAATGAAGAATGTAGGAGAAGAGCTGGAGAGACAAAAACCTTGTCAAAAAGATAAGAGAGAGACAATGTACTTTCATAGGACATGCAATGAGAAGAGGGGGCATTGAAAATATTATAACAACAGGAAAAATAGAGGAAGAAGATCAAGAGGAAGACCAAGAGAAATGATACTGGACAGTCTGACGGGATGGTGTGAGAGGAGATCACCAATTGAGCTGATGGCCTGCATGAAGGATCGTGTATCTGAAGAAGCATAATAGCCAACGCCAGTCGACACGGCACATGATGATCTATTTATCTCACATGTTAAAATTCCGAAATCGCGCTTTGAGAAACTTGGGGCAATAATCAAATTTCTGGCGACAAACAATGCGTCATTTGACGTTGTGAAGGCAACAGATGGAGCATTATAGCACCCATAGAGAGTCAGCTTGTACAGTCCGCCCCGTTCTCAGATGGCACAATTTCTTGACGCAAGCATTTCAAAATGTGACAGGTTTCGCAATCCGCGAATTCTTTTATTTCATTTATCGCATAATCTCTGGGATATTTTTCTTCATTTTTTTTCCTCCCTGATCTTTTTTTTGTAAACGAGGATGTGTGCGTGTGGGGGTGTATATGTGTATGTGTGTACGTGTGTGTATACGTGTATGTGTGTACGTGTGTGGGTGTGTGTGGGTTAAAATAAATCATTTCCATTAAAATAAATCATTTCCAGTGTTCTCAGGAATTCTGCAAACAACTCAGTAGGTATATATATAATATTCTACAAAGTTAGAAAACTGTTTTAAAGGTAGGTAGATGTGTATGGTTCTAGTAATAAAGGTAGGTAGATGTGTATGGTTCTAGTAATAAAGGTAGGTAGATGTGTATGGTTCTAGTAATAAAGGTAGGTAGATGTGTATGGTTCTAGTAATAAAGGTAGGTAGATGTGTATGGTTCTAGTAATAAAGGTAGGTAGATGTGTATGGTTCTAGTAATAAAGGCAGGTAGAGGTGTATGGTTCTAGTAATAAAGGCAGGTAGAGGTGTATGGTTCTAGTAATAAAGGCAGGTAGAGGTGTATGGTTCTAGTAATAAAGGCAGGTAGAGGTGTATGGTTCTAGTAATAAAGGCAGGTAGAGGTGTATGGTTCTAGTAATAAAGGTAGGTAGAGGTGTATGGTTCTAGTAATAAAGGTAGGTGGATGTGTATGGTTCTAGTTATAAAGGTAGGTGGAGGTGTATGGTTCTAGTAATAAAGGTAGGTGGAGGTGTATGGTTCTAGTAATAAAGGTAGGTGGAGGTGTATGGTTCTAGTAATAAAGGTAGATAGAGATGTATGGTTCTAGTAATAAAGGTAGGTAGATATGTATGATTCTAGTAATAAAGGAAGTTAGAGATGTATGGTTCTAGTAATAAAGGTAGGTAGAGGTGTGTGGTTCTAGTAATAAAGGTAGGTGGAGGTGTATGGTTCTAGTAATAAAGGTAGGTGGAGGTGTATGGTTCTAGTAATAAAGGTAGGTGGAGGTGTATGGTTCTAGTAATAAAGGTAGGTGGAGGTGTATGGTTCTAGTAATAAAGGTAGGTAGAGGTGTGTGGTTCTAGTAATAAAGGTAGGTAGAGGTGTATGGTTCTAGTAATAAAGGTAGGTGGAGGTGTATGGTTCTAGTAATAAAGGTAGGTGGAGGTGTATGTTTCAGTTTTACAAGATGACAAAGAAACTGAAGAAACTGAGCAGAAAAAGAAATGGCAGAGAATAAGGAAATAAATTGATAACATATAAAAGAAGATTATAGACATCCAATATTTCGAGCTGAGCCTTTTTCAAGGATTGCATACATGGACAACACTTTTTTTAAAATCTGAAAAACTTAACTCATACAAGGACAACACTTTTTTTTAAATCTGAAAAACTTAACTCATACAAGGACAACACTTTTTTTTAAATCTGAAAAACTTAACTCATACAAGGACAACACTTTTTTTTTAATCTGAAAAACTTAATTCTCGTTTTTTTGAAAAACTCCGAAAACTATTTGTTTTAAATCTTTTACAATAAATTTTTCAAATATTTGTTCATAGTTTGTGAAAATATAGAATTTAGTAGGGCAGTTTTAGCAGGTAGCAGGTTTGGTTGATGGACAAGTTCACAACTTCAGCGTGTAAGTGTGCGTGGTGGTTTGTGTGAGTGTGTGTGATCATGAGTGTGTGCGTATTCGATGTGTGTCCATGTGTCTGTGCGTGTGGTATATGTGTATGGGCGTGTGGTATATGTGTATGGGCGTGTGGTATTTGTGTATGGGCGTGTGGTATATGTGTATGGGCGTGTGGTATATGTGTATGGGCGTGTGGTATATGTGTATGGGCGTGTGCTGTGTATGTCCATACGTGTGTGAGTGTGCTACAAGGTGTGATTGATAAGTTCTCGGCATAAAGTACAAATACTTGAAACACACAGTTGATATTAGGTGCATTTGTAGATCAGGTTAATGTAAGATTAAACACCAACGTTCAAGAAATTAACTGCAACCAATTTTTTTTATAGGCTACTGGAGTGGTAAGGGGTGGCAGAAATTTAGAAAATTGATAAAATTTCTCATCGAGCAGTCATTCGCTACCTCTGCATCAAGGGCTTATCATCGAAGGAGATCCATGAGGATATGGTAGAGACTCTAGGGGAGAGTGCCCCTTCTTACAGCACAGTGAAGAAATGGGCAGCTCAATTCAAACATGAAACAGAGAGTCTGGAAGATGATCCCCGTCCAGGAAGACCAGGAACGGTAACCACCGATGAAACCACCGGCAGAATCCATGACATGATAATGGAGGATCCACGACTAACTGAGCGGTACACTGCTACTGAGTTGGGCATCTCCCAGGAACATGTTCTTACCATTATTCACAATGATCTTCAAATGACAAACCTCTCTGCTCGATGGGTCCCGAAACTTCTTGGAGCTGATCACAAATGATAGCTTCTCAACATATCAAGAGACAATCTTGGCCATTTTTTTGCAAATCCTGAAAAGTTTCTTCATTTTCACCATAGACAATGCTCCAGTTCACAAGTCGGCGGCGGCAATGGCTGCCATTCATGAATGCGGCTTCCAGCTTCTTGAACATCCTCCTTATTCCCAAGATTTGGCCCCTTCGGACTATTATCTGTTTACCAAACTCAAAAAGGAGCTCGGTGTCGCAAATTTGCTTCAGATAATGACGTCATTCATGCTGTAGACCACTTTCTACTGGCACAAGATGCTGACTTTTACAAACAAAGGGATCCGTATGCGCCAGGATCGCTGGACTAAGTGCATAAACTTGCAAGGGGACTATGTTGAGAAATAACCCAAACAAGTTGTCCACAAATAATCCGCTGTACCTTATGCCACGAACTTATCAATCACCCCTCGTATGTGTGTCCATGTGTCTGTGCGTGTGGTATATGTGTATGGGCGTGTGGTATATGTGTATGGGCGTGTGGTATTTGTGTATGGGCGTGTGGTATATGTGTATGGGCGTGTGGTATATGTGTATGGGCGTGTGGTATTTGTGTATGGGCGTGTGCTGTGTATGTCCATACGTGTGTGAGTGTGCTACAAGGTGTGATTGATAAGTTCTCGGCATAAAGTACAAATACTTGAAACACACAGTTGATATTAGGTGCATTTGTAGATCAGGTTAATGTAAGATTAAACACCAACGTTCAAGAAATTAACTGCAACCAATTTTTTTTATAGGCTACTGGAGTGGTAAGGGGTGGCAGAAATTTAGAAAATTGATAAAATTTCTCATCGAGCAGTCATTCGCTACCTCTGCATCAAGGGCTTATCATCGAAGGAGATCCATGAGGATATGGTAGAGACTCTAGGGGAGAGTGCCCCTTCTTACAGCACAGTGAAGAAATGGGCAGCTCAATTCAAACATGAAACAGAGAGTCTGGAAGATGATCCCCGTCCAGGAAGACCAGGAACGGTAACCACCGATGAAACCACCGGCAGAATCCATGACATGATAATGGAGGATCCACGACTAACTGAGCGGTACACTGCTACTGAGTTGGGCATCTCCCAGGAACATGTTCTTACCATTATTCACAATGATCTTCAAATGACAAACCTCTCTGCTCGATGGGTCCCGAAACTTCTTGGAGCTGATCACAAATGATAGCTTCTCAACATATCAAGAGACAATCTTGGCCATTTTTTTGCAAATCCTGAAAAGTTTCTTCATTTTCACCATAGACAATGCTCCAGTTCACAAGTCGGCGGCGGCAATGGCTGCCATTCATGAATGCGGCTTCCAGCTTCTTGAACATCCTCCTTATTCCCAAGATTTGGCCCCTTCGGACTATTATCTGTTTACCAAACTCAAAAAGGAGCTCGGTGTCGCAAATTTGCTTCAGATAATGACGTCATTCATGCTGTAGACCACTTTCTACTGGCACAAGATGCTGACTTTTACAAACAAAAGGGATCCGTATGCGCCAGGATCGCTGGACTAAGTGCATAAACTTGCAAGGGGACTATGTTGAGAAATAACCCAAACAAGTTGTCCACAAATAATCCGCTGTACCTTATGCCACGAACTTATCAATCACCCCTCGTATGTGTGTGCATGTGTCTGTGCGCGTGGTATGTGTGTTTGGGTGTGTGCGTGTGTTGTGTGTGCAAACATCTGCTGTGTATGTGCATACGTGTGTGTGCGTGTGCTATGTGTGTGCATGCGTGTGCTGTGTGTGCAGGAGCGTGCTATGTGTGTGTGTTGTGTGTCTTATGTGTGTGTGTTGTGTGTATGTGTGCTGTGTATGTGTGCATGGGTATTTGTATAAATCATGGACAACATACGGGATAGTGGCGACTCTACAAAGTCAACTGAGCATGAAATACGCACATGATATATGATATATAAAGCATGATACAAAATATATCAGAGTATCCTTTACAACAATATAAACAAATAAAAATGGAGGTCTTCCTTGGCCATATGGCCAGCTTCGATACAGCAAATCAGATCCAAGTATGACCCAAGCTTCTCTAGTAATTTTCCTGTGTGGGTCAGTGTACATGGTTCTAAGTGTACATGGTTCTAAAGTTTGCCATTCTCAGTAATCTATAACTTCCTTTGTTCTCTATCTCAGTTTTTTCTTTCTCTCTTTTTCTTTCTCTTTCTCCATCACCCTCTCCCCCTCTCTCTCTTCTCTTCTCTCCCCCTCCCCTCTCTCCTCCCCCCCCCCTTCTATTTCTCCTCTCTTCTCTCTCTTCATGGAGCTCATTAAAGACTCATTACTGCAGATGCTATCTGCCACCAGTTACCTCTCTTTGTTTGTTTGTTTCTTTCTTTCTGTTTTTCTTTCTATCTTTGGTTTTCTTCCACGGGGTCTGTCCATCTTTGCTTCACTCTTATTCCTTCTATCTCCTGTACATCTTTCTTCTTCTTCTTCTTATTTTTCTTGGAACTGCCAGCTGATGTACTTTGCACAGGATGTAGTGACGATATTGAGCCACAGCTTGGTGTCGGTTTGGGAGTGGGTTAGAGCAGCTGTTTTTGTCAGTCCATGCGTGGAGCTAAATATAGGAGGAGGCATGCGTACAGTGCTTCTTTCATAGACTCCACCACTAAGTCCATACCCACCCCTTTATCCAGGCTGGAGCTGTTACTAGGGGTACCAACGTAGAGGTGGAAACGGGTCTTGGTCAGCTACGGTTCGCTAACCATAACGCTAGCAAGTCAGCTATGGTTCGCTGCTTGCGTCTTCATCGTCATTTCATACATATGGGCGAATTTGACTTGACAACAAATGTTTGACCTGACAACTGTTTGGCTTGACAACAATTTGACTTGACAACAACTGTTCTACTTGACAACAACAGTTTGACTTGACAGTTGTTTGACTTGATAACTGTCCCCATTCTTTCTACCTAGCTAAAGATGTCCTCATCTGTTCTGCTTTCATAATGGAGGTGATTAATGGTTCTTCGTATAAACCGTGAGTTTCTCCATTCTTATATTCTCTGTTGAGATTTCCGAAACGTTGTTCTTTGATTTTCATTACAAAATGGTGTATTTAATTTCTTTCTCCTTTTGTCATTCAACAAAAAAGTGACCTATCTTTTGATGTGTTTGTTTCAGTTTTCCTTATCTTCGACTTGTAATAGTTTTAAAAAAGTAAAAATTATCATATTTTAATGTCAGCGTTTTTCAGGGCCTACTTTGAAGAAGTAAGATAATCTTGATAAGATGAATGAAATGGATTTTTTCTTCTTGTAAGTTCTAAGTGCCGTGCCACGTGGCTTAGGCGATCATTTCTCTCCACAGTTACCTCTCTTTTGCTTTGATTATGAGATCCGCCGGTGAGTTTCTTCCTAGCCACACTGACAGCTCCATAAAGCAACTTCTCTCTCTGTCTTCCTCTGTCTCTTCTTCCCTCAATTTTTCCACTTGCCACAAATTGTGTTCCAGTGTTCCTCTTCTCAGGAAATTCCCTATAAATCTCGCTTGTCTGCCTTTGATTTTTGCTATAATTTGCTTTCTGTTTTGTAAATAAGAATGTTTCCTTCAGAAAGTAGTGTAAGAAATTGTTTCCCTTCAGAAAGTAGTGTAAGAAATTGTTTCCCTTCAGAAAGTAGTGTAAGAAATTGTTTCCCTTCAGAAAGTAGTGTAAGAAATTGTTTCCCTTCAGAAAGTAGTGTAAGAAATTGTTTCCCTTCAGAAAGTAGTGTAAGAAATTGTTTCCCTTCAGAAAGTAGTGTAAGAAATTGTTTCCCTTCAGAAAGTAGTGTAAGAAATTGTTTCCCGTCGGCAGCGGTGCAGGAAGAGAGAGGCCCTAGGAAGAACAAAGGAACCAAGAAAAATTCTGCAAGGCGGGCCGTCATCTTGGGTACACCTTCCGTAGCAGCAGCAGCAGCAACAATGACGTCACTTCCGTCCCTGGACCTGCGGCCATTTTTAGGTCAGCCTGTGACCTCTCCCTTGACCTGGGGGTCGTATCTTAGCGCCTTCAGGCCCGTACAGCCTAGATCTCATAGCTTATTACCATGGCAACCTACTGCAAGCTTCCCGCCAGTGCTGCTGGGGGAGTTGGCACCGGATCTTGTCAAATATCCTGTCACAGCTCCGGAAGTCACACGTGAGTGCTTGCCTTCTTCTTCTTCACTTCTTCTTCTTCTTCTTCCCTTCTATTTGTGCATTTATAGTATAAATCCACATAAATTGTACAGCTTCTGTATCTGGTCTCTGAAAGTTTATTATATTAAAAACTGTCGCATTTATTCTAACGCGTGTTCGGGGATTAGTTATTTATGACGACATTATCAAGTTTATTACATCCGTAGGTGTTCCTTACTTAGCTATAAACTGAGCTGTGCATAATTTCATTAATCCTGAGACTACTGATTGTATTCTGCGTTGTATTAGATATTATCTGTTTTAATGTGACAGATCATTATCTTGAAGATAACATTGAATGCATTTACTTATTGTTAATGATATCTACTATAAATTGATAATATTTACTGTTTGTGTTCATTTGATGGATTCGATATTATTTTAAACTGTCTTTTGGGTTAAATTTAAGCGCATAAAACAAATAAATAAAGTCACAGTCCATTGCTCTCATCCTTTTCTACGGAGGAGAGGGCAGTGATGATGATGATGATGATGATGATGATGATGATGATGATAATGATGAAATAAAATCTTTGATACTTCTCGAACACAACATCAGCAAAAAAAGACACAATATCCTCAATCGAAATCAGACACAGCAAGAAATCAAACAAGCAACGATCACCACGTGACTTCACTGGCCAACCAATCAGAAGTTTTTACAATCTCTAAAGTTGAAGGTAAAATCCCCGTTTCCATGGCATTAACGCATATTGAGGATACAGCGTTAGGTCCGCATTTTCAAGACCTTCCAAGATATTCGGGTACCCATTTCTACAGCGGGGTGACTGGGGTGTCTCCGGCCGGAAACGAACCCCCAACCTTCGCCATGAGAGACCAGTGCACTAACCACTTCGCCACTCAGACACTCTATATATATATATAGTAATTGCTTGACGGCATAATCGAGTGAAGACAACAATCATACAGATTTAATCATGAATATTCAGTGTTTAACTGTACGAGAACTGTATCTATCTTCCACCTGTTTTTAATGCATTTGAGTATTTGGCACATGGCTGTATACACTTGTACGTGTATGGAACTTGTTTTGCTAGAAGAAGAAGAAGAAGAAGAAGAAGAAGAAGAAAAAGAAGAATTTTTTTTCTGCAAAAAACTAAAACGAAAACGACACCGTTCGGACTGATAAATGAAGTGTTCTTGGGCGGTGCCTTGGTCTCTATATGATGCTGCTCTCAGCTGAGGACGAAGACCTGTTCGATGTGTCCTCATGAATGTTTTTATGGCCTACAGCCAGATATGTGTTTTTACAGAGGCTGTGTTACTGTATCGGTAGCTTAAGTTTACCGTAGAAAAACACATAGAAAAACATTCATACTAACACAGGGAGCAGTATCTGTGTTAGTTTTACTGCGTACTCAGAGAGATGCAGATAGCAGACCACTTTAGTAGGGTTTGACCCGGCTGAGGAGGAGCTTCTTCCTCTCTGTAGTAATAAGACTGTTCTAGCACAGCTGCTGCTCACACATCAACATGTCCTTTTATTTCATCGAAAATCAATTTGAATTTAAATAATTTCTTGGCATTTTTTTTTCTTTCAAAATTTAAATTAAGAAAGGTAAAGCCTAAAGGACCCTAATTTAAAAATAAAAGAAAAACAACATTTACAGGATATACGGGTAAATAAAATCACTGATAATAAAGTCCTTCTCCGATTAAGAAAAATGATTTCTTCAAAACTATGATAGCTAGAACGATGTGTTCTGTGTCAAGTCAGACATAATAACAGCCGCATAATGTGTAGAGTTTCAGGGCAAAACAAACAAAATTTCAAAATACAATTTCACGTACTGGACGCTGACCTATTCAGGTCTGGACCTTCTCTCCTCTGACAGCAACTGCCGGAAATCAAACAGCAACGCCAAAGGGGGCGCCAACCTAGCACGTGTCCGTAATTATGTATCCACTAGTTTTTTACCCGGCGTTGTCCGGGTATTTATTTATCCCAATCAACAAAGTTCTACTCATTTCAACTACAGAACTGGACGGTTCTACAACATTCTTTTCATTTCCACAGCCTTCTAGAAGGTTCTACGGAGTCCTGACGGTTTTACAGAGTTCTATTCCTTCTATTCGAGTAAACGTCGGCTTCATTGTCACCAATCGCTTAGTGACCACGAAAACTATGGATTCGACACTAATGTCGGTCAAAATAGACATTTTATTTTTCACCACTTCTCACCCTCTCCCCTACCCCCCCCCCCCCCATGCCGATGAAGGCTTAACTTGCGAGTGACACTATTCAACTGTGCGACCCTGGAAACTATGGATTCGACTCTAATATCGGTCGTTTTTGATTATTTGTACAAATCATCTCATCCCACCCCAACCACTAGCCCCCACACCCATGCCGGTGGGTACTGGGCGAGGACTTAAACGGTATCGGGAGTGTCACTATTCATCTCAGCCACCCCGAAAACTATAGATTCAACACCAATATCGTTTCTTCTCGATTATTTTACATGTCGCCCCGATCCCGAGATGTTTTAGGGGTATCCTATGGATGATTTGACCCATAAAGGTCCATTGTCCAGATTGTAAGGAATATGTGTGCCAAGTTTGGTTGAAATTGTTCCAGGCGTTCTAGTGTGATGCTCTAACATACACACACACACACGTTCGTTTATATATATATATATATATATATATATATATATATATATAAATTAACAGTAAGGTAAAGGTAATCCTGTCATGCTTTAGAGGCAAGTAGGGATATGGTGTTAGTGTCCATATTTTCCTTGACCTGTCAGCACACTAGAGGGTGATATGGTCAGTATCACGCCTGGCCGCCTTTCCTTCCCCAACTCCAGAAGAAGTCGGGTACCCATTTCTACAGCTGGGTGACTGGGTTGCCTCCGGCCAGAAACCAACCCACAACCTTCGGAGTGAGAGACCAGTGCACTAACCACTTCGCCACTCAGACACCCTATATATATATATATATATATATATATATATATAGTAATTGCTTGACGGCATAATCGTGTGAAGACAATAATCATACAGAATTAATCATGAATATTCAGTGTTTAACTGTACGAGAACTGTATCTATCTTCCACCTGTTTTTAATGCATTTGAGTACTTGGCACATGGCTGTATACACTTGTACGTGTATGGAACTTGTTTTGCTAGAAGAAGAAGAAGAAGAAGAAGAAGAAGAAAAAGAAGAATTTTTTTTTCTGCAAAAAAACTAAAACGGAAACGACACCGTTCGGACTGATAAATGAAGTGTTCTTTGGCGGTGGCTTGGTCTCTATATGATGCTGCTCTCAGCTGAGGACAAGTGTTCTTGGGTGGTGGCTTGGTCTCTATATGATGCTGCTCTCAGCTGAGGACGAAGACCTGTTCGATGTGTCCTCATGAATGTTTTTATGGCCTACAGCCAGATATGTGTTTTTACAGAGGCTGTGTTACTGTATCGGTAGCTTAAGTTTACCGTAGAAAAAACACATAGAAAAACATTCATACTAACACAGGGAGCAGTATCTGTGTTAGTTTTACTGCGTACTCAGAGAGATGCAGATAGCAGACCACTTTAGTAGGGTTTGACCCAGCTGAGGAGGAGCTTCTTCCTCTCTGTAGTAATAAGACTGTTCTAACACAGCTGCTGCTCACACATCAACATGTCCTTTTATTTCATCGAAAATCAGTTTGAATTTAAATAATTTCTTGGCATTTTTTTCTTTCAAAATTTAAATTAAGAAAGGTAAAGCCTAAAGGACCCTAATTTAAAAATAAAAGAAAAACAACATTTACAGGATATACGGGTAAATAAAATCACTGATAATAAAGTCCTTCTCCGATTAAGAAAAATGATTTCTTCAAAACTATGATAGCTAGAACGATGTGTTCTGTGTCAAGTCAGACATAATAACAGCCGCATAATGTGTAGAGATTCAGGGCAAAACAAACAAAATTTCAAAATACAATTTCACGTACTGGACGCTGACCTATTCAGGTCTGGACCTTCTCTCCTCTGACAGCAACTGCCAGAAATCAAACAGCAACGCCAGGGGGTGGGGGGGGGGGGCGGCCGCCAACCTAGGACGTGTCCGTAATTATGTATCCACTAGTTTTTTACCCGGCGTTGTCCGGGTATTTATTTATCCCAATCAACAAAGTTCTACTCATTTCAACTACAGAACTGGACGGTTCTACAACATTCTTTTCATTTCCACAGCCTTCTAGAAGGTTCTACGGAGTCCTGACGGTTCTACAGAGTTCTATTCCTTCTATTCGAGTAAACGTCGGCTTCATTGTCACCAATCGCTTAGTGACCACGAAAACTATGGATTCGACACTAATGTCGATCAAAATGGACATTTTATTTTTCACCACTTCTCACCCTCTCCCCTACCCCCCCCCCCCCCCCCCATGCCGATGAAGGCTTAACTTGCGAGTGACACTATTCAACTGTGCGACCCTGGAAACTATGGATTCGACTCTAATATCGGATGTTTTTTATGATTTGTACAAATCATCTCATCCCACCCCAACCACTAGCCCCTACACCCATGCCGGTGGGTACTGGGCGAGGACTTAAACGGTATCGGGAGTGTCACTATTCATCTCAGCCACCCCGAAAACTATAGATTCAACACCAATATCGTTTCTTCACGATTATTTTACATGTCGCCCCGATCCCGAGATGTTTTAGGGGTATCGTAGGGATGATTTGACCCATAAAGGTCCATTGTCCAGATTGTAAGGAATATGTGTGCCAAGTTTGGTTGAAGTTGTTCCAGGCGTTCTAGTGTGATGCTCTAACATACACACACACACGTTCGATTATATATATATATATAAATTAACAGTAAGGTAAAGGTAACCCTGTCATGCTTTAGAGGCAAGTAGGGATATGGTGTTAGTGTCCATATTTTCCTTGACCTGTCAGCACACTAGAGGGTGATATGGTCAGTATCACGCCTGGCCGCCTTTCCTTCCCCAACTCCAGAAGAAGTCGGGTACCCATTTCTACAGCTGGGTGACTGGGGTGCCTCCGGCCAGAAACCAACCCACAACCTTCGCCATGAGAGACCAGTGCACTAACCACTTCGCCACTCAGACACCCTATATATATATATAGTAATTGCTTGACGGCATAATCGTGTGAAGACAATAATCATACAGAATTAATCATGAATATTCAGTGTTTAACTGTACGAGAACTGTATCTATCTTCCACCTGTTTTTAATGCATTTGAGTACTTGGCATATGGCTGTATACACTTGTACGTGTATGGAACTTGTTTTGCTAGAAGAAGAAGAAGAAGCAGAAGAAGAAAAAGAAGAATTTTTTTTTCTGCAAAAAACTAAAACGGAAACGACACCGTTCGGGCTGATAAATGAAGTGTTCTTTGGCGGTGGCTTGGTCTCTATATGATGCTGCTCTCAGCTGAGGACGAAGACCTGTTCGATGTGTCCTCATGAATGTTTTTATGGCCTACAGCCAGATATGTGTTTTTACAGAGGCTGTGTTACTGCATCGGTAGCTTAAGTTTACCGTAGAAAAACACATAGAAAAACATTCATACTAACACAGGGAGCAGTATCTGTGTTAGTTTTACTGCGTACTCAGAGAGATGCAGATAGCAGACCACTTTAGTAGGGTTTGACCCAGCTGAGGAGGAGCTTCTTCCTCTCTGTAGTAATAAGACTGTTCTAGCACAGCTGCTGCTCACACATCAACATGTCCTTTTATTTCATCGAAAATAAATTTTAATTTAAATAATTTTTTGGCATTTTTTTTTTCTTTCAAAATTTAAATTAAGAAAGGTAAAGCCTAAAGGACCCTAATTTAAAAATAAAAGAAAAACAACATTTACAGGATATACGGGTAAATAAAATCACTGATAATAAAGTCCTTCTCCGATTAAGAAAAATGATTTCTTCAAAACTATGATAGCTAGAACGATGTGTTCTGTGTCAAGTCAGACATAATAACAGCCGCATAATGTGTAGAGTTTCAGGGGAACACAAACAAAATGTCAAAATACAATTTCACGTACTGGACACTGACCTATTCAGGTCTGGACCTTCTCTCCTCCGACAGCAACTGCCAGCAATCAAACAGCAACGCCGGGGGGGGGGGGGGGAGGGGGGCCGCCAACCTAGCACGTGTCCGTAATTATGTATCCACTAGTTGTTTACCCGGCGTTGTCCGGGTATTTATTTATCCCAATCAACAAAGTTCTACTCATTTCATCTACAGAACTGGACGGTTCTACAACATTCTTTTCATTTCCACAGCCTTCTAGAAGGTTCTACGGAGTCCTGACGGTTTTACAGAGTTCTATTCCTTCTATTCGAGTAAACGTCGGGTTCATTGTCACCAATCGCTTAGTGACCACGAAAACTATGGATTCGACACTAATGTCGGTCAAAATGGACATTTTATTTTTCACCACTTCTCACCCTCTCCCCTACCCCCCCCCTCCCCCCCATGCCGATGAAGGCTTAACTTGCGAGTGACACTATTCAACTCTGCGACCCTGGAAACTATGGATTCGACTCTAATATCGGTCGTTTTTGATTATTTGTACAAATCATCTCATTCCACCCCAACCACTAGCCCCCACACCCATGCCGGTGGGTACTATGCGAGGACTTAAACGGCATCGGGAGTGTCACTATTCATCTCAGCCACCCAGAAAACTATAGATTCAACACCAATATCGTTTCTTCTCGATTATTTTACATGTCGCCCCGATCCCGAGATGTTTTAGGGGTATCGTAGGGATGATTTGACCCATAAAGGTCCATTGTCCAGATTGTAAGGAATATGTGTGCCAAGTTTGGTTGAAGTTGTTCCAGGCGTTCTAGTGTGATGCTCTAACATACACACACACACGTTCGATTATATATATATATATAAATTAACAGTAAGGTAAAGGTAACCCTGTCATGCTTTAGAGGCAAGTAGGGATATGGTGTTAGTGTCCATATTTTCCTTGACCTGTCAGCACACTAGAGGGTGATATGGTCAGTATCACGCCTGGCCGCCTTTCCTTCCCCAACTCCAGAAGAAGTCGGGTACCCATTTCTACAGCTGGGTGACTGGGGTGCCTCCGGCCAGAAACCAACCCACAACCTTCGCCATGAGAGACCAGTGCACTAACCACTTCGCCACTCAGACACCCTATATATATATATAGTAATTGCTTGACGGCATAATCGTGTGAAGACAATAATCATACAGAATTAATCATGAATATTCAGTGTTTAACTGTACGAGAACTGTATCTATCTTCCACCTGTTTTTAATGCATTTGAGTACTTGGCATATGGCTGTATACACTTGTACGTGTATGGAACTTGTTTTGCTAGAAGAAGAAGAAGAAGCAGAAGAAGAAAAAGAAGAATTTTTTTTTCTGCAAAAAACTAAAACGGAAACGACACCGTTCGGGCTGATAAATGAAGTGTTCTTTGGCGGTGGCTTGGTCTCTATATGATGCTGCTCTCAGCTGAGGACGAAGACCTGTTCGATGTGTCCTCATGAATGTTTTTATGGCCTACAGCCAGATATGTGTTTTTACAGAGGCTGTGTTACTGCATCGGTAGCTTAAGTTTACCGTAGAAAAACACATAGAAAAACATTCATACTAACACAGGGAGCAGTATCTGTGTTAGTTTTACTGCGTACTCAGAGAGATGCAGATAGCAGACCACTTTAGTAGGGTTTGACCCAGCTGAGGAGGAGCTTCTTCCTCTCTGTAGTAATAAGACTGTTCTAGCACAGCTGCTGCTCACACATCAACATGTCCTTTTATTTCATCGAAAATCAATTTGAATTTAAATAATTTTTTGGCATTTTTTTTTCTTTCAAAATTTAAATTAAGAAAGGTAAAGCCTAAAGGACCCTAATTTAAAAATAAAAGAAAAACAACATTTACAGGATATACGGGTAAATAAAATCACTGATAATAAAGTCCTTCTCCGATTAAGAAAAATGATTTCTTCAAAACTATGATAGCTAGAACGATGTGTTCTGTGTCAAGTCAGACATAATAACAGCCGCATAATGTGTAGAGTTTCAGGGGAACACAAACAAAATGTCAAAATACAATTTCACGTACTGGACACTGACCTATTCAGGTCTGGACCTTCTCTCCTCCGACAGCAACTGCCAGCAATCAAACAGCAACGCCGGGGGGGGGGGGGGGGGGGGGGGCCGCCAACCTAGCACGTGTCCGTAATTATGTATCCACTAGTTGTTTACCCGGCGTTGTCCGGGTATTTATTTATCCCAATCAACAAAGTTCTACTCATTTCATCTACAGAACTGGACGGTTCTACAACATTCTTTTCATTTCCACAGCCTTCTAGAAGGTTCTACGGAGTCCTGACGGTTTTACAGAGTTCTATTCCTTCTATTCGAGTAAACGTCGGGTTCATTGTCACCAATCGCTTAGTGACCACGAAAACTATGGATTCGACACTAATGTCGGTCAAAATGGACATTTTATTTTTCACCACTTCTCACCCTCTCCCCTACCCCCCCCCTCCCCCCCATGCCGATGAAGGCTTAACTTGCGAGTGACACTATTCAACTCTGCGACCCTGGAAACTATGGATTCGACTCTAATATCGGTCGTTTTTGATTATTTGTACAAATCATCTCATTCCACCCCAACCACTAGCCCCCACACCCATGCCGGTGGGTACTATGCGAGGACTTAAACGGCATCGGGAGTGTCACTATTCATCTCAGCCACCCAGAAAACTATAGATTCAACACCAATATCGTTTCTTCTCGATTATTTTACATGTCGCCCCGATCCCGAGATGTTTTAGGGGTATCGTAGGGATGATTTGACCCATAAAGGTCCATTGTCCAGATTGTAAGGAATATGTGTGCCAAGTTTGGTTGAAGTTGTTCCAGGCGTTCTAGTGTGATGCTCTAACATACACACACACACGTTCGATTATATATATATATATAAATTAACAGTAAGGTAAAGGTAACCCTGTCATGCTTTAGAGGCAAGTAGGGATATGGTGTTAGTGTCCATATTTTCCTTGACCTGTCAGCACACTAGAGGGTGATATGGTCAGTATCACGCCTGGCCGCCTTTCCTTCCCCAACTCCAGAAGATATTCGGGTACCCATTTCTACAGCTGGGTGACTGGGGTGCCTCCGGCCAGAAACGAACCCACAACCTTCGCCATGAGAGACCAGTGCACTAACCACTTCGCCACTCAGACACCCTATATATATATATAGTAATTGCTTGACGGCATAATCGTGTGAAGACAATAATCATACAGAATTAATCATGAATATTCAGTGTTTAACTGTACGAGAACTGTATCTATCTTCCACCTGTTTTTAATGCATTTGAGTATTTGGCACATGGCTGTATACACTTGTACGTGTATGGAACTTGTTTTGCTAGAAGAAGAAGAAGAAGCAGAAGAAGAAAAAGAAGAATTTTTTTTTCTGCAAAAAACTAAAACGGAAACGACACCGTTCGGGCTGATAAATGAAGTGTTCTTTGGCGGTGGCTTGGTCTCTATATGATGCTGTTCTCAGCTGAGGACGAAGACCTGTTCGATGTGTCCTCATGAATGTTTTTATGGCCTACAGCCAGATATGTGTTTTTACAGAGGCTGTGTTACTGCATCGGTAGCTTAAGTTTACCGTAGAAAAACACATAGAAAAACATTCATACTAACACAGGGAGCAGTATCTGTGTTAGTTTTACTGCGTACTCAGAGAGATGCAGATAGCAGACCACTTTAGTAGGGTTTGACCCAGCTGAGGAGGAGCTTCTTCCTCTCTGTAGTAATAAGACTGTTCTAGCACAGCTGCTGCTCACACATCAACATGTCCTTTTATTTCATCGAAAATCAATTTGAATTTAAATAATTTTTTGGCATTTTTTTTTCTTTCAAAATTTAAATTAAGAAAGGTAAAGCCTAAAGGACCCTAATTTAAAAATAAAAGGAAAAAAACATTTACAGGATATACAGGTAAATAAAATCACTGATAATAAAGTCCTTCTCCGATTAAGAAAAATGATTTCTTCAAAACTATGATAGCTAGAACGATGTGTTCTGTGTCAAGTCAGACATAATAACAGCCGCATAATGTGTAGAGTTTCAGGGGAACACAAACAAAATGTCAAAATACAATTTCACGTACTGGACACTGACCTATTCAGGTCTGGACCTTCTCTCCTCCGACAGCAACTGCCAGCAATCAAACAGCAACGCCGGGGGGGGGGGGGGGGGGGCCGCCAACCTAGCACGTGTCCGTAATTATGTATCCACTAGTTGTTTACCCGGCGTTGTCCGGGTATTTATTTATCCCAATCAACAAAGTTCTACTCATTTCATCTACAGAACTGGACGGTTCTACAACATTCTTTTCATTTCCACAGCCTTCTAGAAGGTTCTACGGAGTCCTGACGGTTTTACAGAGTTCTATTCCTTCTATTCGAGTAAACGTCGGGTTCATTGTCACCAATCGCTTAGTGACCACGAAAACTATGGATTCGACACTAATGTCGGTCAAAATGGACATTTTATTTTTCACCACTTCTCACCCTCTCCCCTACCCCCCCCCCCTCCCCCCCATGCCGATGAAGGCTTAACTTGCGAGTGACACTATTCAACTCTGCGACCCTGGAAACTATGGATTCGACTCTAATATCGGTCGTTTTTGATTATTTGTACAAATCATCTCATTCCACCCCAACCACTAGCCCCCACACCCATGCCGGTGGGTACTGGGCGTGGACTTAAACGGCATCGGGAGTGTCACTATTCATCTCAGCCACCCAGAAAACTATAGATTCAACACCAATATCGTTTCTTCTCGATTATTTTACATGTCGCCCCGATCCCGAGATGTTTTAGGGGTATCCTATGGATGATTTGACCCATAAAGGTCCATTGTCCAGATTGTAAGGAATATGTGTGCCAAGTTTGGTTGAAATTGTTCCAGGCGTTCTAGTGTGATGCTCTAACATACACACACACACACGTTCGTTTATATATATATATATATATATATATATATAAATTAACAGTAAGGTAAAGGTAATCCTGTCATGCTTTAGAGGCAAGTAGGGATATGGTGTTAGTGTCCATATTTTCCTTGACCTGTCAGCACACTAGAGGGTGACATGATCAGTATCACGCCTGGCCGCCTTTCCTTCCCCAACTCCAGAAGAAGTCGGGTACCCATTTCTACAGCTGGGTGACTGGGGTGCCTCCGGCCAGAAACCAACCCACAACCTTCGCCATGAGAGACCAGTGCACTAACCACTTCGCCACTCAGACACCCTATATATATATATATATATATATATATATAGTAATTGCTTGACGGCATAATCGTGTGAAGACAATAATCATACAGAATTAATCATGAATATTCAGTGTTTAACTGTACGAGAACTGTATCTATCTTCCACCTGTTTTTAATGCATTTGAGTACTTGGCACATGGCTGTATACACTTGTACGTGTATGGAACTTGTTTTGCTAGAAGAAGAAGAAGAAGAAGAAGAAGAAAAAGAAGAATTTTTTTTTCTGCAAAAAACTAAAACGGAAACGACACCGTTCGGGCTGATAAATGAAGTGTTCTTTGGCGGTGGCTTGGTCTCTATATGATGCTGCTCTCAGCTGAGGACAAGTGTTCTTGGGCGGTGGCTTGGTCTCTATATGATGCTGCTCTCAGCTGAGGACGAAGACCTGTTCGATGTGTCCTCATGAATGTTTTTATGGCCTACAGCCAGATATGTGTTTTTACAGAGGCTGTGTTACTGCATCGGTAGTTTAAGTTTACCGTAGAAAAACACATAGAAAAACATTCATACTAACACAGGGAGCAGTATCTGTGTTAGTTTTACTGCGTACTCAGAGAGATGCAGATAGCAGACCACTTTAGTAGGGTTTGACCCAGCTGAGGAGGAGCTTCTTCCTCTCTGTAGTAATAAGACTGTTCTAGCACAGCTGCTGCTCACACATCAACATGTCCTTTTATTTCATCGAAAATAAATTTTAATTTAAATAATTTCTTGGCATTTTTTTTTCTTTCAAAATTTAAATTAAGAAAGGTAAAGCCTAAAGGACCCTAATTTAAAAATAAAAGAAAAACGACATTTACAGGATATACGGGTAAATAAAATCACTGATAATAAAGTCCTTCTCCGATTAAGAAAAATGATTTCTTCAAAACTATGATAGCTAGAACGATGTGTTCTGTGTCAAGTCAGACATAATAACAGCCGCATAATGTGTAGAGTTTCAGGGGAACACAAACAAAATTTCTAAATACAATTTCACGTACTGGACGCTGACCTATTCAGGTCTGGACTTTCTCTCCTCTGACAGCAACTGCCAGAAATCAAACAGCAACGCCAGGGGGTGGGGGGGGGGGGGGCGGCCGCCAACCTAGGACGTGTCCGTAATTATGTATCCACTAGTTTTTTACCCGGCGTTGTCCGGGTATTTATTTATCCCAATCAACAAAGTTCTACTCATTTCAACTACAGAACTGGACGGTTCTACAACATTCTTTTCATTTCCACAGCCTTCTAGAAGGTTCTACGGAGTCCTGACGGTTTTACAGAGTTCTATTCCTTCTATTCGAGTAAACGTCGGGTTCATTGTCACCAATCGCTTAGTGACCACGAAAACTATGGATTCGACACTAATGTCGGTCAAAATGGACATTTTATTTTTCACCACTTCTCACCCTCTCCCCTACCCCCCCCCCCCCTCCCCCCCCCCATGCCGATGAAGGCTTAACTTGCGAGTGACACTATTCAACTCTGCGACCCTGGAAACTATGGATTCGACTATAATATCGGTCGTTTTTGATTATTTGTACAAATCATCTCATTCCACCCCAACCACTAGCCCCCACACCCATGCCGGTGGGTACTATGCGAGGACTTAAACGGCATCGGGAGTGTCACTATTCATCTCAGCCACCCAGAAAACTATAGATTCAACACCAATATCGTTTCTTCTCGATTATTTTACATGTCGCCCCGATCCCGAGATGTTTTAGGGGTATCCTATGGATGATTTGACCCATAAAGGTCCATTGTCCAGATTGTAAGGAATATGTGTGCCAAGTTTGGTTGAAATTGTTCCAGGCGTTCTAGTGTGATGCTCTAACATACACACACACACACGTTCGTTTATATATATATATATATATATATAAATTAACAGTAAGGTAAAGGTAATCCTGTCATGCTTTAGAGGCAAGTAGGGATATGGTGTTAGTGTCCATATTTTCCTTGACCTGTCAGCACACTAGAGGGTGACATGATCAGTATCACGCCTGGCCGCCTTTCCTTCCCCAACTCCAGAAGAAGTCGGGTACCCATTTCTACAGCTGGGTGACTGGGTTGCCTCCGGCCAGAAACCAACCCACAACCTTCGCCATGAGAGACCAGTGCACTAACCACTTCGCCACTCAGACATATATATATATAGTAATTGCTTGACGGCATAATCGTGTGAAGACAATAATCATACAGAATTAATCATGAATATTCAGTGTTTAACTGTACGAGAACTGTATCTATCTTCCACCTGTTTTTAATGCATTTGAGTACTTGGCACATGGCTGTATACACTTGTACGTGTATGGAACTTGTTTTGCTAGAAGAAGAAGAAGAAGAAGAAAAAGAAGAATTTTTTTTCTGCAAAAAACTAAAACGGAAACGACACCGTTCGGGCTGATAAATGAAGTGTTCTTTGGCGGTGGCTTGGTCTCTATATGATGCTGCTCTCAGCTGAGGACAAGTGTTCTTGGGTGGTGGCTTGGTCTCTATATGATGCTGCTCTCAGCTGAGGATGAAGAGATGTTCGATGTGTCCTCATGAATGTTTTTATGGCCTACAGCCAGATATGTGTTTTTACAGAGGCTGTGTTACTGTATCGGTAGCTTAAGTTTACCGTAGAAAAACACATAGAAAAACATTCATACTAACACAGGGAGCAGTATCTGTGTTAGTTTTACTGCGTACTCAGAGAGATGCAGATAGCAGACCACTTTAGTAGGGTTTGACCCAGCTGAGGAGGAGCTTCTTCCTCTCTGTAGTAATAAGACTGTTCTAGCACAGCTGCTGCTCACACATCAACATGTCCTTTTATTTCATCGAAAATCAATTTGAATTTAAATAATTTCTTGGCATTTTTTTTCTTTCAAAATTTAGATTAAGAAAGGTAAAGCCTAAAGGACCCTAATTTAAAAATAAAAGAAAAACAACATTTACAGGATATACGGGTAAATAAAATCACTGATAATAAAGTCCTTCTCCGATTAAGAAAAATGATTTCTTCAAAACTATGACAGCTAGAACGATGTGTTCTGTGTCAAGTCAGACATAATAACAGCCGCATAATGTGTAGAGTTTCAGGGGAACACAAACAAAATTTCTAAATACAATTTCACGTACTGGACGCTGACCTATTCAGGTCTGGACTTTCTCTCCTCTAACAGCAACTACCAGCAATCAAACAGCAACGCCAAGGGGGGTGCCAACCTAGCACGTGTCCGTAATTATGTATCCACTAGTTGTTTACCCGGCGTTGTCCGGGTATTTATTTATCCCAATCAACAAAGTTTTACTCATTTCATCTACAGAACCGGACGGTTCTACAACATTCTTTTCATTTCCACAGCCTTCTAGAAGGTTCTACAGAGTACTGACGGTTCTACAGAGTTCTATTCCTTCTATTCGAGTAAACGTCGGCTTCATTGTCACCAATCGCTTAGTGACCACGAAAACTATGGATTCGACACTAATGTCGGTCAAAATGGACATTTTATTTTTCACCACTTCTCACCCTCTCTCCTACCCACCCCCCCCCCCCCCCCATGCTGATGAGAGCTGAACTTGCGAGTGACACTATTCAACTCTGCGACCCTGGAAACTATGGATTCGACTCTAATGTCGGTCGTTTTTGATTATTTGTACAAATCATCTCATTCCACCCCAACCACTAGCCCCCACACCCATGCCGGTGGGTACTATGCGAGGACTTAAACGGCATCGGGAGTGTCACTATTCATCTCAGCCACCCCGAAAACTACAGATTCAACACCAATATCGTTTCTTCTCGATTATTTTACATGTCGCCCCGATCCCGAGGTGTTTTAGGAGTATCCTAGGGATGATTTGACCCATAAGGTCCATTGTCCAGATTGTAAGGAATATGTGTGCCATGTTTGATTGAAATTGTTCCTGGCGTTCCAGTGTGATGCTGTAACACACACACACCCACACACACGTTCGTTTATATATATATATATATATATATATATATATATAAATTAACAATAGGGTAAAGGTAATCCTGTCATGTCTTAGAGGCAAGTAGGGATATGGTGTTAGTGTCCATATTTTCCTTGACCTGTCAGCACACTAGAGGGTGATATGGTTAGTATCACGCCTGTTCACATTTACCTCCCCAGATTTCTCTGGTACCCATTTTTAGAGGTCCGGTGGACCCCGGGGCCTATCTGGTGTGCGGGTACCAGAAAAAGAATCCCCGATACTGGGACTTGAACTCGGTACCACCAGATTAGTAGAGCCGTGTCAAATTTGCATTAACGATCCAGTCGACCAGTGACCTTTCAGAAATCACAGACGTCCCATTTTACGGCTCCAAATGTAGCTTAAAAGATGAGAGAGAGAAAAAAAAAGTATTGACATTTTGCTAAAGGTGGGTTCAGTTTTATTAGTTCACTAGCTCACAGTTGTAGCATGTCCGTCTGCACCTTAATCGTACAAAAACAGACGCGAGAAAGGAATAAGGGAAAATGTCTAAATTCACTTGAATGATATAAAACACATAAGAAGGGAAGAAATAAGGAGCATTTAGCTGCGAGTTGTAGAAAGCTATATTTCAGAATGTGCATCATGAAATTTTGTGAATGTTAAAACGAAGTCTTGTGGAGTGTACTCTCTGATTGGTTGGTCAGTGAAGTCACGTGTTAGCTCTAGCTTCTTTGCTTTTCTTGGTGTTGTGTCTGGTTTCTGTTGAGAATATTAACACTAGTGTTAAGTCACACTGTCTCTCCCTTCTAAGCTCTTATCTACCTTTTCCTCAACTGCGACTACTGTTCTAGGACCCTCACTGAACTATATTACCAACCCTCTGCCCAACAATACAACCCTCTACCCCAACAATACAACCTTCTACCCCAACAATACAAACCTCTACCCTAACAATATTAATTCTACCCACCATTTTCTCGGCTTGACAACCATTGTATTTCTTTCTCTCTTTCCCCTTTCCTATTTCCCAACCCCCTCTATACTGTCAAACAGTCAGACTGTAGTGTTTAACCCATTTGTTGTTTAACTTTTCCGACCTCTATATAATGTTTAACCCATTTGTTTAGCTTTTCCACATAGAAGTTGGAAATGAGTTAAACTTCACACTGTTTTTCTTCTCCACTTAATCATCTCTTTCGACCAGGAAGCTGTTGGTCTTCTACAGCCGAAGCTATGATGACGTTGTGTCACAAGCATCGTGTCGGATGGGGAGTGAGTCATACTGCCTTGGTTAGTGCACCATTCTTTGGTCTGCACTTTTACTACATATAAGATGGTGATCCGCAACTTTAATACAAGATGTGATCTGCCACTTGTTCGCCCGACAACTGCCTCATCTTTCTGATACAGCCATTATTGTCTTATACTTGGAAGTCTGTCTTCTGTTGTCCTCTCTTTTGAAGTATGTCTTCTGTTGACCTCTCTTTTGAAGTCTGTCTTATGTTGTCCTCTCTTCTGAAGTCGTTCTTATGTTGTCCTCTCTTTTGAAGTCTGTCTGTCTTATGTTGTCCTCTCTTCTGAAGTCTGTCTTATGTTGTCCTCTCTTCTGAAGTCTGTCTTATGTTGTCCTCTCTTCTGAAGTCTGTCTTATGTTGTCCCCTCTTCTGAAGTCTGTCTTATGTTGTCCTCTGTTTTGAAGTCTAACAAGTGCTTCCTGGTGAAGGACGTAGCTCCACAACTCCCTGTTTTATGTTGCCTCTGTCAGTTGTTCTGGCTCTACAACTCCCTGTTTTATGTTGCCTCTGTCAGTTGTTCTGGCTCTACAACTCCCTGTTTTATGTTGCCTCCGTCAGTTGTTCTGGCTCTACAACTCCCTGTTTTATGTTGCCTCTGTCAGTTCTGGCTCTACAACTCCCTGTTTTATGTTGCCTCTGTCAGTTGTTCTGGCTCTACAACTCCCTGTTTTATGTTGCCTCTGTCAGTTGTTCTGGCTCTACAACTCCCTGTTTTATGTTGCCTCTGTCAGTTGTTCTGGCTCTACAACTCCCTGTTTTGTGTTGCCTCTGTCAGTTGTTTAGCTCCACAACTCCCCGTTTTGTGTTGCCTCTGTCAGTTGCTTAGCTCCACAACTCCCCGTTTTGTGTTGCCTCTGTCAGTTGTTCTGGTGTCCTCATTTCAAGTCATCTTTCCAATCCATCCACGATTTTCTCTCCTGGTCTACATTGGCCTCTTTTCCCTCTGACTTTCCTGTTGTCACGATGTGTTCTAGTTTGCCTTTTCTCATGACACGTCCTATAGATTTAGACTGTTTTGTCCCGACTGTTGTAACTGTTTTTCTTCTCAGATTTATCTCTCTCAAAATGTCTTCTTTTGATTTTCTTACCGTCCAAGGTATCCTTCTTCTGAGAAACAACATCTCTGTGGCTTCCAGACGTTACTGTGTATCTCTGTCCGGGCTCCACACCCACAGACCAGAACTGTCTACATGAAGCAAAGGAGCATCCTTAGAGCCAGCGATTTGTTGCACAAATACTTTTCATCCTTTGAAGCGTTACCTTGGGGTATCATGCTCTTTATCTCTGTTAGACAACCTCCACCCGATGTCAGGGCTGTTCCTATATAATTAATCTTGTGTGCCTGCCTTCAGACTCTGCCATTTACTGTTATTTTGCTTTTAGGGATCTCTCTTTTCCTCGAGATGCCCGTAACTTCGTCTTCTTCTTATTCAAGCTGAGACTTTTCCTTTGGTTTTTACCACGATATCCAGAAGTTCTTTGTAGTTTTAAAGTCTGCTAAGTTGGTTTTAATGTTAAAACTTGACTGATTCCAATGATATTTTTGTTTAACTGTTCTCAGATGTTTGCGACCCCGGGGATACAGAACAGTTCTTCAAGTCCACCATACAACAGGTCCTCCTTGCTGCCCTGCGCAGAGCCCAGTGTAACCACCTGTTCCGAATGTTGCACCCGCACGACCAGCTAGTCCTGCTAGAGATGAGATGGGCGGAGATTTTTATTCTGGCTGCCTCCTATTGGCCGGTCGATGTGTCAAAGATGATTGACAAACAGCGGGAGAGAAGCGGTCCTAAGGTGAACTTATTGATTTCTTTTAAAGTTGAGAGGGGAGGGGGGCTGTTAAGGGAGTGTGTTTAATGAATTTAAGGCGGTATAATCCTGGCGTGAGAACAGAGGTCGCCAGAGAATGCCTGGGAACTGGAACACAGAAACTGCGTCACATCAAAGTGACGTGTTGGCTGACGCTGTTCTCTGATTAGGCGGTTGATTTTCGGGATGTGGTTGAGTTCGGCTCTTTGTCAATCTCTAACGATTTCCGTTATCTTCATAGCTTTACGTTATCTGGAGCTTTTTTCTTCATGAACATTTCATAAACCCCAGTTTATGTTTATTTCTTGCCATCACCACTGATGTGTGCATGTATGTGTGTGCATGTATGTGTGTGCATGTATATGTTAATACGGCCAGATGAAAGTAGTGTGTATACAAGTACCGGAAGACAAACCAATCAGAGCGAGAATACAAGTCACGAGAGAGAATCACGTGATGAGGAAAAAAAGCCCAATCATGGCAGAGTATCATGAAAGGGATAATAATCCAGTTTTGTGAGAGTATCATGTAATGGGATGAGCATCAACATATGTGGGAGTATCATGTACCTAGTCAAGCAACTGAGGCAGGGGGGAGGAGTCAGGGCAAAAGTGATAGCTGTAGAACTGGGAGCAAGAGGATTCGTAGCAACATCAGCATATGACCTATGTAAGCAACTGGGCATAAAGGGACAAGCAAGAGCAAGGGCGTTGAAAAGCCTTTCAGAAACAACAGAAAAGGCTTTATGCTGGCTGTGGAGTATACGAAACAAGCATTGAGAATATAAATGTCGTTTGTCGTGGCCAATACCAGTCCTCCGTAGCTAAATCGCTAAAGAGACACTTCAAAGTGCAGTGCCAACTCAATCTCGGGACGGAAAATGCAACAACTCACAAAACCTCTGGGAGTCATGACCCAGAAGGGCCCACCCCCACCCCCCTTAGAGTGTCAGGAGTTTAATAGGGCCCAAACACTTGTCTGGGGGGGGGGGGGTTACTTCCTCTGATGTTCTGAAGGAGTTGTGTTGTTGTCCCGCTCTCTACAGTAGAGAGTTTCCTGAATACTTAATGTAGCAGTCTCTTGCATATTAGGATATTATTATTATTGTTAATGTTATTATTATTGCTACTGTTATCACTTTATTATAGTTATTATTATTATTACTGATAAGTAAAAAGTAGGTCAGAAATGATGGAAAGTCTGAGATCAGGTGGGAGAGGAACACTCCCACAGCATTAGTAGTAATATCACGACAGGACTCTCAGAAGAGTAATCAGGCTAAGTAGATACCAAAAATACAAGACATAATTAAAAGCGTGGACACAGCAGAAGTAGAGAACGGACTAATCCCTGAAACCTACAACATGAAAGAGATAGTGGACGGGACAAACAAATAAACGGATTTGACGCAACAGACACGTGATGCATATTTGCTAATCTTAGGAGGCAGTTTGCATACGATTTTGAAAAATAAAAGCGAGTGGATTGACTAATACGGAAATCCAATCAGGTCCATTCAGTAGGTAGTTAACCAGCTGACCAAAAGAAAGATCTAGAGATGTGTCCTATTGGACAACTGACACGACGTATAAGCCAGGCTGGCAGTTTTGATGGAGGAGGGCAAAATAGATACGTAGAACAGGAGGAGGAAGGATAGGAAAAGAACACACACACACAAGGACGGACATAGAGAATAAGAGAGGGGAATAGCAGAACAGGAGATAGAGTTATTCGCGAGTTGTTGATCTAGGACAGTGTAAAATTAGACATTTTAAGTCACAGTTTGTGTAGAAGATAGCGCTAGACTTTGATTTTGTGAACAATGATTATGTACTTCAACGACGAAACCAACGAATTTTATGTCCTCTTGCGTCTAAATCCCAAGTGATGTTGTCAACAATACACCTACAACTTTATTTGTCAGAATTAAATGGACTTTTCATGGGACTTAGTCTAGTGAATGTTGTAACATTTGTGACAGGGACTTAGTCTAGTGAATGTTGTAATATTTGTGACACCTATTCTAGACCACAGAAATCTGGATTGTGTGTGAAGGTAATGTCCCATAACGGCTAACGAAGTTTGGAATGTAATACGATTGCTAGTAAGAAGTGAAATACTGTCGCAGCTACAACCATTCGCCTAATAAAAGATACTGAAGATCAGTGATAAGTGCAACATGGCTGAGTTCAAACACAAACAGTAACATCACAGTTTTATCCAATTCGAACCTCACAACTTTATAATGAACAGTATAAATCGAAGAACAGTTCATCTTCTTCAACAGTAATCAAGAGCAAAATCTAAATATTGTACAGAGACTATCCGGTCACGAGAAAGTATCCGGTCACGACAAAGTATCCAGTCACGAGAAAGTATCCGGTGAGGAGAACATCTAGTCATAGGAGAGTATCATGTAGTGAGGAGAACATCTAATCATAGGAGAGTATCATGTAGTGAGGAGAACATAGTCATAGGAGAGTATGATGTAGTGAGGAGAACATCTAGTCATAGGAGAGTATCATGTAGTGAGGAGAACATCTAGTCATAGGACAGTATCATGTAGTGAGGAGAACATCTAGTCATAGGAGAGTATCATGTAATGTGGAAAACATCTAGTGTTTTGCGGATTATATATATATATATATATATATATATATATGTATCTCTTTCGTAGCGGAATTATTGTTCACCAGCTGTTACATTTACATATAATTAAATTTATTGTTCTTTGTTCTTATTTATACATTGTTCATTAGTTCCTATTTATACGTTGACACTTCATCTTTCTATTTACTGTTTGTGTTGTTATCCTATACAGACCATACTCCTCTCGCCCCGACAAAGAGCATGAGATCAGCTTGTAAATCATAAAAGTTTATTTAAATTCGGCTAGACCAGGCTGTAAGTTGATCAGTTACTTAGCAAAAATAAAAGAATGTGAATCGAGGCACTTACACGCTGACTACAACTTTAAGAAATGATAAGAAACTGAAGATGTGGCTGAGAGAGGTTGTCATGTAGAAATTCTCACTTTTCGTGTCCGATGTTTGTTAATTATCTGCCGGTGTAAAACTGAACTTTTGACTGGTTGCCTTCTTCTTTTCAGTCTTCGAGGAGGGTTGGTCATGCTAAATTTGCAACCCTGTCGCCCTGACCAACCCCGCCGTCTTCCCCAGGGTTGAGTGACAACCCCAGCTTTTCTTTAAGTTCCTCTCCCTTGGGCCAGGTCTGTGCTGGAGGTTTGAGTGGGTTGGACAGGTTTGCAGGTTCTGATGTCTGGATCCCAGAGCCGCGGGGACACCCACTTGTGTGTGATATTTTGGGGCGACAGAGGTGGCTTAGAAGTCTGCAGTGTCCCATTATTGATCCCCATGGTGGTGGAGTCTGCTAAAGAAGCATTGCAAACCCCCTGCTTTTTAGCTGTACTCCTGGGCTGAAAAATTAGCTGCCATAACCCGATACAATGCTGGGCCTCAACATCTCTACAGTATCGGCTGCAAAGAACACCAGCTCGCAGTTACAGGGAGTTCCTACAAGTACAAATCGAAAGATTGGGTTTGCTGGTATCTCTGCAGTTTATGAATGAGGTCTTGTGTTGATATTATTGTTATTTTTGTTTTGCAGCTGGTGTTTAGTTTGTTGTAGATGATGGCGTTTGCTTCTTGATATGTTACTAGGTGGTTAATCTGCTCCATTTTGCCTTGGAGAGGGCATCTGCTTTCTCATTCCCATGGCAGGTTACGTGGCCCTGCTCTAAACGACTGGCCTGTCTAATACTTTTTACATTCTGATTTTAGATTCACTTTTAAATGCGGTACTGCCAGGTAGTTCAATCTTCTCTAACTAAAGATGTCAAGGTTTTATCTCAGGTCAAGGCACTCTGACCTTCTTGTTTAGTCCGAAAATTCAGTCCAGGGTGTCACGGCAACATCACAGACCCCCCCTCCCCCCCTTTCTTGTTGTGGTCAGAATGTTCTACAAACTGAGCCCATTTTTTAAAAAGTACATATCTCAGCTTAGCCAGGTCATCACGATTTTTAAAAAAATCATCAGTACATAAAGCTGATATAAACAACAAAAGCATCTTTCAGTCTAAAGTCAGTTGTTTTTTTTTAAACGAAACCCGGGCAAACAAAGCAAACAAAGCAAACAACAAACTAGAAATTCGCCAACACCAAAATTTCCAGGTTATATTTAACAGCATCAGCTGACATTCATTTTCTAGACAAGTGTCTAATATCAGCTGAAATAAAGAAAAAAAAAAGACAGGAAGACATAAAACACTATATAATTATCATATTAAAACTCATATTAAAGGCCCAGGACTACAATTCTCACATACAACATATGAGTATGTGCTATGTGCTTGTCAGAGCTGGCATTTATTAAATGTACAGTAAGTTCAAGAGAATCAAAATAATATTAAATTATGTAACGCCATGATATTCAATTTTTAAAAAATGTCCTACCAAAAAAAAATCAATATCCAACCAAAAAAATTAATGCCCTACCAAAAAAGCAATGTCCTATTAAAAAAAAACCAGTGCCCTGTCAAAAAAAATCAATCCTACGAAAAAAAAAAACCAATGTCCTTCCAAAAAAACAATGCCCTACCAAAAACCTAATGTCTTATTAAAGTAAAGTAAAGATAGTCCCATAGCAAAGTGCCGTAGGGGGTGAAGCGTTAGAGACCTCATTATGCTGGGTCATCAGCGTATGAGGTAGGGTGACCAGTTCCTTTCCTCGCTGCCTTTACTTCCCAGATTTTCTCTGGTACCCATTTTACGAGGCTGGGTCGACCTCGGGGCCGTATTGGTCGGAAAAAAAATCCCGCTCAGCTGGGGATTCGAACCCTCGACCATTTGGTTGCTAGACGAGTGCAATTGTCTTATTAGTAAAAAAAAAAAAACAAGTCCTAATTTCTTTTCCTACATGTAGTAAGAGGTGTATATCAAGAACTCCTAGGTCGTGTGTTACCGTTTTTAGAAATAACATAAGTGTGTCAGAAGACAGTCAAAATTGTTACTTGTTGTTTTGTTAGCAGGGGGAAGGTCACGTCCAGTCTCTGACCAGGGTGGGTGAAGATGTCCAGCGAGTGGTGGTAGAGTGTCAGGCTCTGCAGGTTGATCTGACAGAGTTACCGTTCCTGGAAACCATTTGCCTGTTGCGTTGTCGTAAGTTGACCTTTGTAATATGTCGTAAGTTGACCTTTGTGGCATGTCGTAAGTTGACCTTTGTGATGTGCAGTGTGTGGAGATATGTACATCTTAACCACATGTTACAGTACCGTGTGTGGGTAAATGTTTCTCTGTTAAGCGTGTTTATATATTCTGTAGCTGTTACTGTAGTGAGACATGTTTGATCTGTCTTCTTCTGTATTCCAGCATCATTCTGCTGGTCGTGGAGGCTGTCAGCATTATTTTGCTATCATGGAGGCTGTCCAGCACTATTTTGCTGTCATAGAGGCTGTCCAGCATCATTTTGCTGGTCGTGGAGGCTGTCCAGCATTATTTTGCTGTCACATAGACTGTCCTGCAAAATCTCTTGGATAAAGTCGCCAAAGAAAGTGAACAGAAAGGCCTTACTTTGAACATCAAAAAGACAGAGACTATGGTTATATCTAAGAAACAGAATCCACCAGCATGCAGTATTAAATTAAACGGAACTATTCTAAAGCAGGTGCAGAAATTCAAATACCTTGGAGCAGTAATAACTTCAGATGGGAAATGCACAAAAGAAATTAGGAACAGAATAGGCCAAGCAAAGACTGCATTTCAGAGAATGAGAAACATATTAACCAACACATCCTTATCAATGAATGTTAGAAAACGAGTCCTAAAATGCTATATTGAACCTATCTTGTTATATGGAAGTGAATCATGGACAATAGGCAAGTCTGCACAAAAATCATTGGAAGCAGCAGAAATATGGTTTATTAGAAGAATGTTGCGAATCCCCTGGACAGCAAAAATAACTAATGAAGAATGTATGAGAAGAGCTGGAGAGACAAAGAAACCTTGTCAAAAAGATAAGAGAGAGACAATGTACTTTCATAGGACATGCAATGAGAAGAGGGGGCATTGAAAATATTATAACAACAGGAAAAATAGAAGGAAGAAGATCAAGAGGAAGACCAAGAGAAATGATACTGGACAGTCTGACGGGATGGTGTGAGAGGAGATCACCAACTGAGCTGATGGCCTGCATGAAGGATCGGATACTCTGGAGAAGCATAATAGCCAACGCCAGTCGGCACGGCACATGATGATGATGACATAGACTGTCCAGCATCATTTTGCTGGTCGTGGAGGCTGTCAGCATTATTTTGCTGTCATGGAGGCTGTCAGCATTATTTTGCTGTCATAGAGGCTGTCCAGCATTATTTTGCTGTCATGGAATCTGTCTAGCATTATTCTGCTGGTCATATAGGCTGTCCAGCATCCCTTTGTTGGTCAACTTCCTCACAGTTGATTTTACAAAATATATCAATTAACAGTAAATTTCCATATACATGAATTTAAAATGAGGTATAATATACTTGTAATTCAACTCTTTTTTAAAATATATTTTAACAACATAAGTTCTGCAATTTAATCCGTTTTTATGGCTTTCTTCATAAGCTTTTTCTTTCTTTCCTAGTTTTTTAAAAACTTGTTTTCTAGGAGTGGTGATAAATTATTTTGCAATAAATAAATGAATAAATGTAAAAAAAAAACACCCAAATATTGTAATATAAGAACTTTTTTCCCGTATTTATAGTTTACAAAACGTGCTACTTTTTAGTTTCTAAGTAAACTTTGACACAGGAATGGAATGCCTAAATTTACCTTTGAAATCTTTAGCTATAGATTATAAATAGTTAAATGACCTGTTTGTAGCACACCAAAAACACATTTTTAGCTATAGATTATAAATAGTTAAATTACCTGTTTATAGCATACCAAAAGCACATCTTTAGTTATAGATTACAAATGTAAATTAGCTGTTTATAGCACATTAGAACAAAATGTTTCCTGATATTTCAATCTCTGCTTTCTAGAACAAAAAGATCGTCTTCTAGAACCAAGGAGAGTTGATCTATATCAGGACCAGGTCCAGCTAGCGCTGGTGCACTACTGCAGCTACAACCAGCAGCACCAGCAGCACCAGCACATGCTGCGACAGCACCAACAACACCGCAGCGTGGGCTGTACTAACAGCAGCATCGGTCTCACGCCAGGACAAGTTCAGCCTCTCTGTGGAAGCGGATGTGCTTGCTGCGGCTTGAACACGACCCGTTTCGGGAAGCTGCTTCTGTTTCTGCCACTTCTGTCCACTGTCAGCGAGCTGGATCTGGAGAGGGACTTCTTTCGTGACTTTAACGTGAAGCGCCTGATTCGGTCCATGTTTGCTTAAGGTGATAAGATGATCAAAGCCGACACAAAAATGATGTTTAGACTCCCCATAAACGGGATCCAGTATTTCGTCACGCCGGAAGACAGTCTTGTATCATTTAATTATAAAATAAGGCCACATTTGAGAGATGTGATTCTGTGGTGGAAAGAACCGGCGAAGGACAATGGTAAATGGAAAGCAAATTTGTATAGGAGAGAAGTGTAATCCAAGGAGGAGACGACTGGCAAGTCTAAAGACAGAGGACACGAGAACACAGAGATAGGACCTTGAAGACAGACATTGTCTGGTCCTCTTGAGGCCGATTATACCAAAAAATTGCTAGACCAAGCTCCAAGAGAAACACTTCGGCCAAAATGATGGTTGGTTGTTCCTACAAATAAACTAACAATTCTCTTCTTCTAAACATCTTCAGAAGTGAATTTCTCTCTTTCTTTCTCTCTAGTCTCTCTCTCTCTCTCTCTCTCTCTCTCTCTCTCTCTCTCTCTCTCTCTCACTTTTTCGCGCACTCACACATATATAAAACACATAAACTACTGTTCTACAATATTATATAGTTTGGCAGTAAGAAAGTAAGGGAAACAATCAAGAATTTAAAAATTCTATCTGCAAAGAATTATATCCCCTATTATACCCCTTCCCACATATACGTAACACATTGAAACTGAGCAAGGCTAATATTTTATGACACAGGCTGATGATAAATATCTTTCATATGAACTAAATATCCTAGTTTTTTTGTGGAAATAAAATCTGCTGTTTTCTGGCGACTTATCTACGCCCACTTATGTTAATATAAAAAAAGACGAACTTGTGAATATCAAAGCATGTTTCTATCACTATCACAAACTACTACTGAGAACAGCAAACAGTGGACGATTACTTGTACAAAACTTTCTTGATTCTACGAGGAAACAAAGTCTACATAGATGCCAGAATCTGCACACGAGCTCCTCAGAAATAGACAGGTGCTTTTTGTCTGAAAGACTCCAGACCTTTGTCAATGATCTCCGCGACCATCAGACCTTCTTGTTTGGTGACAAGAGGCTTCTCTTGGCCTGAAATAAAAGCAGAAAACTAAAACAAAATGTGAAATGATTTAAGATTTTGCAGACTTTCTTGAAAGATGAACTTCAAGACCGGAAGCGGATGACAGCAATTACTCAACCGACGTGCGTGTTCCTAATATTGAAAGGGGAGTGTACTCACTGGCTTTCCTTATTTTCCGGGACACGTCCAGTAAGGCTGTTTTCTCAGACTCTGCCATCGCGTGGAACTGCAGAGATGGCCTGCTTATAGGAAATAGAGAACCAGAGCCGGCCAAGACCCTATCCGTCCTATTACTGGTGCTCTCTGTAAAAGGTTCAAGTGTTTCTCCAGTCCGGCTTTGCAGACTTGACCTTGCAGTGGTTTCCAAGCTGACACATTCGGCGGACCTTTAGTAGGTCAGTTCCTGGTCTTAAAGCAAGCCATAGTAACCCACTCCTTATCCTACACTATGCCTGCTCTTCATAATCACCACATTGTAGGCCACTAAAACTAAGAGAACAGAACTCCAGGGAGATCAGAACATGAGCAGATTATCTCCCTTCTTCTACCATTTCTTGTCGTCTTCACCTCATCTTTTTTATCACATTTATCCTCCTTGGATAAATTAAAAAGTGAAAAAATATGATAATTAATTTATTAGTCACATTTAGAATGTGACATCCATCAAATCAGTCACATTTAGGACACATTCGTCTCTGGACATGAAACAGAGTCCGTCACTGACTGCACACAAAATCTTTCCATACAAACTAGAAACTGCACACACTGAATCAGTTTCTAAACACAGTGTCAATACTGAATTAGTGTCTAGAAAAAGTGTCAATACTGAATTAGTTTCTAAACACAGTGTCGATACTGAATCAGTTTCTAAACACAGTGTCAATACTTAATTAGTGTCTAGAAAAAGTGTCAATACTGAATCAGTTTCTAAACACAGTGTCAATACTGAATTAGTGTCTAGAAAAAGTGTCAATACTGAATCAGTGTCTAGAAAAAGTGCTCCCACTGAATCAGTCATTCTAGACAAAGTGTACATGTTGAATCAGTTCTAGACAAAGTGCACATGTTGAATCAGTTATAGACAAAGTGCACATGTTGAATCAGTTATAGACAAATTGCACATGTTGAATCAGTTATAGACAAATTGCACATGTTGAATCAGTTATAGACAAAGTGCACATGTTGAATCAGTTATAGACAAATTGCACATGTTGAATCAGTTATAGACAAATTGCACATGTTGAATCAGTTATAGACAAATTGCACATGTTGAATCAGTTCTAGATAAAGTGCACATGCTGAATAAGTTATAGACAAAGTGCACATGCTGAATCAGTTCTAGATAAAGTGCACATGTTGAATCAGTTCTAGATAAAGTGCACATGTTGAATTAGTTCTAGATAAAGTACACATGTTGAATCAGCTATAGACAAAGTGTTCTCACTGAATCAGTTATTATAGACACAGTGCACACACTCCACCTATTACTCCACCTGTTGTTCCACCTATTACTCCACTTATTTCTCCACCTATTGTTCCACCTATTGTTCCACCTAATGTTCCACCTATTACTCCACCTATTGTTCCATCTATTTCTCCACCTATTGCTCCACCTATTGTTCCACCTATTACTCAACCTATTGTTCCACCTGTTGTTCCACCTATTACTCCACCTATTGTTCCACCTATTGATCCACCTATTGTTCCACCTATTACTCCACCTACTGCTCCATCTATTGTTCCACCTATTACTCCACCTATTGTTCCAAATATTGTTCCATCTATTACTCCACCTATTGTTCCACTTATTGTTCCACCTATTACTCCACCTATTGTTCCACCTATTACTCCACCTATTGTTCCACCTATTGTTCCAAATATTGTTTCCACCTATTGTTCCACCTATTGTTCCACCTATTAATAAACCTATTGTTTGACCTATTGTTCCACCTATTACTCCACCTATTGTTCCACATATTGTTCCACCTACTGTTTCACCTATTGTTCCACCTATTACTCCACCTATTACTCCACCTATTGTTCCGTCTATTGTTCCGCCTATTACTCCACCTATTGTTCCAAATATTGTTCCATCTATTACTCCACCTATTGCTCCACTTATTGTTCCACCTATTACTCCACCTATTGTTCCACCCATTACTCCACCTATTGTTCCACCTATTGTTCCACCTATTTCTCCATCTATTTCCTTGTATATTGAAAGATCGCATTCTCATTCTAATTCCAGGCATCGAGTTAATGCACATATTATATTTCTAGAATCCAAGAAAGAACAAGTATGAGAGTAGCACGGTCTATAATAAACTAATTTTTCATGCGAAGTCTAACCCAGCTGTTCACGATTAGTTAATGTCACATTTCTTTCTGAAAGAATTGCTTTCAAAGGTAGAAAATCTACCTGCAAGGTTGGGTCAGGTGACAGTAAAAAAACAGGAACAAGTGTGATGAGGCAAGAGTTGGCCTCGGGAATATGAAAGTTCTAGAGAGTCCAAAAAAGGGTAAACAAAAATAAAATAGATCAGTAGTGCGTGCTGATGTCGTAGAGTTTACCTTCAAGACACTTGACAAAGTGATCTAACTCTGCTCGAAAGGCCACTTCAAATCTCTGGGGAAAGGATAAGTACAAACGGTTGACATGACCTCCGTCCACACTGTCTACGCATGCGCTGGTTTCTCTAGGGTTCTGGGCTAAGACCATACCACGTGACCCGAACACCTGTAAGGGTTTGGGCAGAGTGCTGGACATGTAATGGCTTTTTGTGTGAATAAAAATGTGAAATATTTGTACACAGGAAATAGTTCAGAGATGAAAAGAGATGTCTTTGCTGGGAGTTTTGTGGGAGACTAACAGTGACTGTGTTTGTGATGTAATAGTGATTGTGTTTGTGATGCAGTAGTGATTGTGTTTGCGATGTAGTAGTGACTGTGTTTGTGATGTAGTAGTGATTGTGTTTGTGATGCAGTAGTGATTGTGTTTGCGATGTAGTAGTGACTGTGTTTGTGATGTAGTAGTGATTGTGTTTGTGATGCAGTAGTGATTGTGTTTGTGATGTAGTAGTGATTGTGTTTGTGATGTAGTAGTGATTAATTTTGTGATGTTAAACAGAATGCGTGGTGATAATGGCTGGCTTAAGGTCTGGATGATGATGATGATGATGATGATGATGATGACACAGATTTCATAATTCAAATTATAGATAAAATGTTAGATACTTGAAAGTATTAAACTTTTAAAGTGAACTGACTCACAGTCTACTATCACACCTGTAAATAGACTACTCACCTCTAGTCTGATATCATACTTGTAGATATACTACTCACCTCTATTCTGATATCATACTTGTAGATATACTACTCACCTCTAGTCTGATATCATATTTGTAGATATACTACTCACCTCTAGTCTGATATCATACTTGTAGATAGACTACTCACCTCTTGTCCGGTATCATACCTGGACTACTCACCTCTAGTCGGGCACCATACCTGTAGACAGTCTACTCACCTTTAGTCCGGTATCATACCTGTAGACAGTCTACTCACCTCTAGTCCGGTATCATATCTGTAGACAGTCTACTCACCTCTAGTCCGGTATCATACCTGTAGACAGTCTACTCACCTCTAGTCCGGTATCATACCTGTAGACAGTCTACTCACCTCTAGTCCGGTATCATACCTGTAGACAGTCTACTCACCTCTAGTCTGATATCGTAGCCATAGACAGACTCTCTGAAACCATCGAAGCTGGCTATGGCTCCGCTCTTGTATTTGACTATCATTCCTATAGCATCAGCCACTCCATATTCCGCCATCACTGCATCATGCGCATGCGTGGTTACATAGACATGCTCGGGGCGCTCTGATTGGGTAAGCCAGACCAGCTGATCTACGTCGTGAACACACATGTCAGACAGGATATTACAGCCTGTGTTGTCTAAACGTTGAGAAGAGCATGTGTTAGTACTTCCAGACAGTTAGGTTTGGGAGTAATGTTAAGTATGTTAACAGGACAGTACAGGCAGGCGTGGGAGCACTATTAACTATGACAGACGTGGGAGCAATATAATAGATGTGGGAGCAATTGGGACCAGTATTAACTATAACAGAAGTGGGAGCAATATTAACTATAATAGACGTGGGAGCAATATAACAGATGTGGGAGCAATTGGGAGCAGTATTAACTATACCAGAAGTGGGAGCAATATTAACTATGACAGATGTGGGAGCAATATAATAGATGTGGGAGCAATTGGGAGCCGTATTAACTATAATATACGTGGGAGGAATATTAACTATAATAGATGTGGGAGCAATTGGGACCAGTATTAACTATAACAGAAGTGGGAGCAATATTAACTATAATAGACGTGGGAGCAATATAACAGATGTGGGAGCAATTGGGAGCAGTATTAACTATACCAGAAGTGGGAGCAATATTAACTATGACAGATGTGGGAGCAATATAATAGATGTGGGAGCAATTGGGAGCCGTATTAACTATAATATACGTGGGAGGAATATTAACTATAATAGATGTGGGAGGAATATTAACTATAATAGACGTGGGAGGAATATTAACTATAATAGACGTGGGAGGAATATTAACTATAATAAACGTGGGAGGAATATTAACTATAATAGACGTGGGAGGAATATTAACTATAATAGACGTGGGAGCAATATTAACTATAATAGATGTGGGAGGAATATTAACTATAATAGTCGTGGGAGGAATATAAACTATGCTAACAGGACAGTACAGACAGATTTGGAAGCAATATTAACAGGACAGTATAGACAGATTTGGAAGCAATATTAACTATGCTAACAGGACAGTACAGACAGATTTGGAAGCAATATTAACTATGCTAACAGGACAGTACAGACAGATTCGGAAGCAATATTAACTATGCTAACAGGACAGTACAGACAGACTTGGGAGCAATATTAACTACGTTAACAGGACAGTACAGACAGACATTGGAGCAATATTAACTACGCTAACAGGACAGTAGAGACAGACTTGGGAGCAATATAACTACGCTAGGGGGACAGTAGAGACAGGCTTGGGAGCATTATTAACTACGCTAGTAGGACAGTAGAGACAGACATTGGAGCAATATAACTACTCTAGGAGGACAGTAGAGACAGACTTGGGAGCAATATTAACTACTCTAGGAGGACAGTAGAGACAGACTTGGGAGCGATATAACTACGCTAGTAGGACAGTAGAGACAGACTTGGGAGCATTATTAACTACTCTAGTAGGACAGTAGAGACAGACTTGGGAGCATTATTAACTACTCTAGTAGGACAGTAGAGACAGACTTGGGAGCATTATTAACTACCCTAGTAGGACAGTAGAGACAGACTTGGGAGCAATATTAACTACGCTAGTAGAACAGTAGAGACAGACTTGGGACCAATATAACATTTCTAGTAGGACAGTAGAAACAGACTTGGGAGCAATATTAACTACGCTAGTAGAACAGTAGAGACAGAGTTGGGAGCAATATTAACTACGCTAGTAGGACAGTAGAGACAGACTTGGGAGCAATATAACATTTCTAGTAGGACAGTAGAAACAGACTTGGGAGCAATATAACATTTCTAGTAGGACAGTAGAGACAGACTTGGGAGCAATATTAACTACGCTAGTAGGACAGTAGAGACAGATTTGGGAGCAATATAACTTTTCTAGTAGGACAGTAGAGACAGACTTGGGAGCAATATTAACTACGCTAGTAGGACAGTAGAGACAGACTTGGGAGTAATATTAACTACGCTAGTAGGACAGTAGAGACAGACTTGGGAGCAATATTAACTACGCTAGTAGCAGAGTAGAGACAGACTTGTGAGTAATATTACTACGCTAGTAGGACAGTAGAGACAGACTTGGGAGCATTATTAACTACTTTAACAGGACAGTGTGTGGTAAAGACCGCAGAACTACAGCTGCTGAAGTTGCTGTTTTAACTCTTCGTGGTCTTGCAACACCAACATGTAGACAGGTCAAACACACTCCAGACATGCTCAACAAGCCAAAGACGTCTTCAGTATGTCGTCAGGTCAAGGACGCCTGCACCCTTGAACACCAAAGAGAGCTCATATTTTACCAACACATAGAAATACATCATCTGTGAACCATTTGGAGCTCAGACAGGCAAGACATAGAATACATCATCTGTGAACAGTTGGGAGCTCAGACAGACAAGACATAGAATACATCATCTGTGAACCATTGGGAGCTCAGACAGACAAGACATAGAATACATCATCTGTAAACCGTTGGGAGCTCAGACAGACAAGACATAGAATACACCATCTGTGAATCATTGGGAGCTCAGACAGACAAGACATAGAATACATCATCTGTGAACAGTTGGGAGCTCAGACAGACAAGACATAGAATACACCATCTGTGAATCATTGGGAGCTCAGACAGACAAGACATAGAATACATCATCTGTGAACTGTTGGGAGCTCAGACATACAAGACATAGAATAGACCACGTGGCAGGCGCGTGCACTCCGATGACCTACCGCAAGATTTCAAAAAGTCGTAAGATGGCTTCGGCGAGTCTCGGGATGTGAACCGTAAATACTGCAACTTCCCCACGGTCCCTGTCGTTACTTTCCGGTGAATTTCGGCCATTGTCGGATCAAATCGTCTGTTGAATGAATGAATGAACGAATGAATGAAGATACCTTCATCCTTCAGTGTTATGTTTATAATGGTGGCTGTAAATTACGAGCCTACGTTCATTAAAAAATAGTTTTGCAAATATTGTCAAAGATGAAAGACTGAATAATAAAACAGTGTGATTGTACGCGGACAAGAATAGAAGCTAAACATAGAATGTACAAAATAGGAAAAAGTAGGAGCAGCTTTATTACTTAACGATTACAAAGTTGTGACGTTTCGGCGTGTGCCTTAATCATACAAAAACATACAGGACGAAGAAATAGAGAGAGGAGATAAAGTATAGATTCACATGAATACTATTACAAAAAAAAATTTTTTTAAAGAGTACTTAGCTGTAAATTGTAAAATGTGACTTGTCCGGCGGTGTGTGTCGGGAATGGATTTAGTAGAACGTGGAGACTGTTTAGAGACCTGTGATATGTGGTCGGTGGGTTGTAACTGGGGGTGGTGGATGGGGAACCGGGGAGGGAAGAGAGAGTGATGCAATGTTGACCTAGCTGGGAGAAGTTGAAACAGATGATTGGGGAAGAGGGGTTGCAGAATGATGCTGTGAGGAGGTTTGAAAAGTAAGAATGGATGGACTTAGGGAGAGGTACTATAATGATTGAAGAGAATGTTACGTGTAGCTAAACAGCGAGTTTAACCCACGTGGCTCCAGCGTCCCATAATTTTGAATGCAGCGGTTCTCAAGCACCAGGTGGCTTGTGTCATCTAAAGAAGGTAAACATAGATCTTCATGGAAAAGTCCTTGAAACTTCAACACTCAAACATAAAGCAACAAGAACACTTGTACAACAGAAGAACTGTTGTCCATAAACAGACCCCGATGTGGAGGCTTGACCTGAGCCTGTACGTGGGGCCTGAAGTGTTGAGGAGGCCCGATGAGCCTAAATTTTAATGATGAAAGTGGCATATATTTGCAGCACAAAAGCTACAAAAGCCATTTTGTAGTCACCACAAAAAAGTGAAGAATAATCAAATTCATTTAACAAGAAACGTATTAGTATTACATAACACTTTCCTTGTTTTGGTATGGGAGCTCCAGAGAACGGCTCTCAATGGCTCTGTCCATAAGGGGAAGTAACCTATCATTCAGGGGCGCCTACCTGTTAAACCCTACGAGAAAGGGCACGTTATTACTTTCCGCAGCAAGAAAACACTTTTCGATATCCTTGATAGTCTCCCCTGCTGGTTTCTCCACAAAAACAGCCTTGCCTGTAGGAATTTATCAACAGATAAAAGTTAATCATATAAAAAAAAACTAACTACAAGTCCTACACCTACATAATCATACCCGGTGTAATTCTGATTATTTTAGTGTGAGATGATTAGAAGGAAATGGTAGCATGACTAGTTATGATTAAGACAAGGAGATATTTGTAAGGTAGTGGTTACAGTTGTGTGCTCAAACGATGGTTAAGAAAGGGAGATGACTGTGTGATAGTGGTTACAGTTGTATTCACATGATGTTTATAACGCAAGATACGAGGTAATTATGTGGTAGAAAGCTGAGATGGTGTGATATATAGAAGAAAGCTGAGATGGCGTGATATATAGTAGAAAGCTGAGATGGTGTGATATATAGTAGAAAGCTGAGATATGTGATATATTAAATGGTATAAAGCCGAGATGTATGACATAGGAGGTGGTATAAAGTTGAGATGTCATATGCGAGATGGCAGAAAGCTGAGATGTAATAAAATACAAGGTAGTAGAAAGGTGAGATGTGATATACGAGATGGCAGAAAGCTGAAATGTGATATACGAGATGGCAGAAAGCTGAGATGTGATATACGAGATACTAGAAGGCTGAGATGTGATATACGAGATAGCAGGAAGCTGAGATGCTATATATGAGATGGTAGAAGGCTGAGATGTGATATAAGAGATGGCAGAAAGCTGAGATGTGATATACGAGATAGCAGAAAGCTGAGATGTGATATATGAGTGCTAGAAGGGTGAGATGTGATATATGAGATGCTAGAAGGCTGAGATGTGAGTCAGGAAATATCAGCAGCAGACTGTCACTGACCTTGCTGAAGAGCCTGGCAGGATTGCTGTGTGTGGAGCGGGATGGGCGAGAATATGAAAACTGCGTCTAGGCTGTCAAAGCAGACATCAAACACAGTCAAGATAGCCAATCTTTCAGACATCAAACACCGTCAAGATAGCCAATCTTTCAAACACCGTCAAGATAGCCAATCTTTCAGACATCAAACACCGTCAAGATAGCCAATCTTTCAAACACCGTCAAGATAGCCAATCTTTCAAACACCGTCAAGATAGCCAATCTTTCAAACACCGTCAAGATAGCCAATCTTTCAAACACCGTCAAGATAGCCAATCTTTCAAACACCGTCAAGATAGCCAATCTTTCAAACACCGTCAAGATAGCCAATCTTTCAAACACCGTCAAGATAGCCAATCTTTCAAACACCGTCAAGATAGCCAATCTTTCAGACATCAAACACCGTCAAGATAGCCAATCTTTCAAACACCGTCAAGATAGCCAACAGTTTGTTTCATTTTGTCAGGTCTCAAGTTACAAGCTTAGTCATTTCCTTTTTCCACAATCTTTCCTATCTCTACAATATTTCTATCCCTGCACTCTTTGCTGTCTATGTAACCACTGCTATATCTATAATAATTGCTATTTCTTCGATCATTGCTATATTTTATGTGAATGTTATCTGCCCTCTTTCTGCTCGTACGATGTCCTGTAAATAGTTTGGTCTTTGTGTGAATATCCAGCTTAATATTAATACACTGACGAAAGTGTGTACTGCTTGCTCCTCTTTACACGCAGTAAGTAATTCTTCTTTTTCAAAAGTAGCTTCACTAAAGCACATGGCAGACTCTTTCTTCACCTGGTTGTCTGCAGTGCCACCGACACGGGCTACAACCCATTTCTTTGTTTTTTTTCGATTTGGTCATCAACTGCGCTACACATTTGCTCACTTTTTCCCCCCTGCCTCTCAATCCACTGGATCTAAAACATAACAAAACATAACATAACATAACATAATATAACATAACATAACATAACCTTTTCTCTGAGAGCAGTGACGGCAATTGGTCCGATATGTAAAAAGGCGTGTCCTGCAATTGAAATTTCTCTTTCACATCCGGCCACGCCTTCTCGTTGTCCTCAACAATCCAGTTTAAAGCCAACTTCCGGGTGCTTAAGATGTTTTCTATGTGCAGTTTTCCAATTCTTCCAGCACCTGAAATAAACATGCTAATTTATCGTTTCATAGTTTCATACTTTAGACTGAGGTTTATTATCTCTTTATCTCTCAGTTTATGACACAGCGACCGTCACTGGCCGAGAAATAAGTAAAATAGTTACTTTCTTCATTTATTTTGTAACATTTGAAATCTTCTGCCCTTAATGTTGCTGGTCTATGTCCATGGAGCTTCCAGAATGATGTTATCTGCAGTCTGATTGGCGGGCATGTTGATGCACAGCACCGTGTCGAATAGGGAGTGGGCCAGGCAGCAATTTTCTTTCGGTCCCAGGTGGAGCCAGAAAGCAGCGAGTGGGTAATTCTTCTTTAGCAGACTCAATCATGGGGCCGATAGTGTTCCTTGACTCCTTAGTCAGGCTGGGCCTGTTACTGGGGGTACCAACAGAGAGGTGGCACAGGGTCTTGGTCAGCTGTGGTTCGCCAGTCCTTACTCTGGTATATCAGCTGTGAGTCGCTGACCGGCAACAGGTCAATGTCTCCATCTGAAGTACAAGTATAGTTTAACATAAGATTCACCGTCTGAAGTACAAATGAAGTTTAACAAGAGATGTACCATGCTGATAGTTATTTTCTCGTGCACTTTGATTCATGAAGTGTCTAACTTTTTGGTTTAATGTTTCTTGTTCGTGTTTCATCAGCTTTCATTGTTCCCAGTTGACGTTGTCTTGTGTGATATGTTTTTTTATCTTGTGATTAAATGATACAATTTTATTGATTACCAAGTAGTCACGCGTTGTTGGTTATGCTATGTTAAAACTGTGCTGAATGTCAGGGTGTTAATTCTTCCTACGTTTAACATCCACGAGTAGTAAGCTACACATAAATAAAAGGGTCTGATCCTGGGTTGTTTTATTGAAGAGTTGCAGGGTTTGGATCCCTTTAGACAGTGTAACTGATAGGCCTGCACAAGTCAAGACCTCCTTTCAAAAGTTGAAATACATACTTTGGAAAAAGTCACCATCTGTGAGAGTCGGGAAGAGAGTGCTGCAGTGTTACCTTGAACCAGTCTTGTTCTATGGATGCGAAGCCCGAACTCTTAGTAAATGTACAAGAATTATTATTCTGTTGCGGAAGGGGGGGGGGGGTGTGACATCCGGCTGTTGAGTTAAAAAGGTCTTGACCACAGCTCAGCTGTTTAAGCGAGCACTGTGGAAGAGATATCTCCGTGTTCTGATTGGCTAGTTCTGTCACAGAGTCTGACCTTGCGGGATGTATGAAAGGGAGTTCTGTTCCAGATTTTGTAGAGACAAAAGTTTGTGCTGAGGCTCCTGGGCTTGTTGATTTGTAATATACGTTTTGATTGGTTGTCCTTGTCAGAACAGATGTGTGGTTAAGTTAGCATGTAGTTTTTGGTAACTGGATTTGTCCTTTTTAAACACTTGTCACGAGTCATTATGTAGAATTGTATGTTTGAATTGTCACATTTTCGTCTGTTACATGGTGTAACTCAATGTAACGTCTTGTTCTTGTGTAACGGTAACTGCTCTGTAAATAGTGATGTGAAGTATTCAGTCACATATTTGTACAGTTAGTGATGTGAAGTATTCAGTTAAATATTTGTACAGTTAGTGATGTGAAGTATTCAGTTAAATATTTGTACAGTTAGTGATGTGAAGTATTCAGTCAAATATTTGTACAGTTAGTGATGTGAAGTATTCAGTCAAATATTTGTACAGTTAGTGATGTGAAGTATTCAGTTAAATATTTGTACAGTTAGTGATGTGAAGTATTCAGTCGAATACTTGTTCAGCTGGTGTGTAACACATCTACAGCCACAGTATAGCTGAGAAGGCAACCCGGCAAATGGTTGCAACGCGATCATAGTTAGTGCCGTAATAGTCACATGGCCGACATCAGTACGTCTTTAGCTGGAGCAGTACTTCCTGTTTATAAAGAGATACAAAGAAAGCTGGGATCAGCTGAAATGTAGTTGTTAAGAAGATTGCTGAAGGTGCCATGATCAGTGAGAAAAGCTGGCGATGAAGTTCTGAAAGAGGCACAAGAAACAAGAAAAATGATAACAAAGACCAGAAAATGATAATCTAAACTTGGAGGGGTAGGTTGTGGAGGAGGGGCGGGCTAGAGGAGCTAATGGCAACAAAGAAGATCGAAAGTAAAAGAGGCAGAGGTACACAGAGGGAAAAGATGTTTGATGGTTTGGAAATCCTGGGGCGGGAAGCGCTCAGTGGCAGGCATGGTGCGATGCATAAGGGACCGAAGGTTGTGGAAGGACATGATATCCTACGCATGTTGGCAAAGACCTTGAGAGAAAATGTCTGTCATCTACCGATGATCTTCATACAGTTTGCCCCTCTTACAACTAAAAAAGTCTGTTTTTTTTTTTTTTGTTTAAATGAGAGAAGAAGGTACTGGCTCTGAGAAAAATTGAACATTTGGTAAACAAAGGGAATGAACTCACCAATAACTCCTACATTGAATCTCCCACGACGCTTGTCGTTGCTAAGCAACCTTTTCGATATTGCCAGCGACGAAGCGCGACTGAGAGCCTAGAAAATAATACGATAAAAAGGATTTAAATTAGCGGCAAAATTCTGGTTGAAAATATTCTCATCATTTCTCTTAAGTTATCTTAAGCTGCTCTTACAGACACCGAATACAATTAATTGTTTTCTGAATAGTCCCGAAAATTTTGTTTAGTAGATAGTCATTTATAATGTATGTAGTTACTTCTTTACTGAGTGAATGTTTAAGAGCGAAACGTAAATGTTATATTTTATTTTATGTCCCTCAGCTTCAATGTTAATTATGTTTGTTACATGAACAGCATATTTGTAGAATGTCTGGAATAGAGTGAAAGATGTATGATATAGGGCAGAATGTCAGACGGGCCTGTGTGCCCAATTCTTAACCCTTTTGAAATAAAGATCAGTCAATCAATCAATCAGTCGATCAATCAATCAGTCAATCAATCAATCAGTCAATCAATCTTCATGTTTAACACTGGCTGTCTGTGAAGTCTGTTCTTATTTTCTTTATTTCGGTTGTCTGCTTTATTGTTTGTGTCTGCCTCTTCAAGGTAATAAATTTGTTGGTTTGCGTGCACTTCAGTCATAAACATGATTTTTTTAAACTGAAAACATTATCTGAAAACCTTATCTGTTTGAGTGTTTCAAGTTTTATTTTGTCTTTACTTGTGACCCGTTTACTTGCTGAATTAATGAAGGAAAAAAAATGTTATCTTCCGTAGATAATAATTTTCTACAAAGTCGCCCAAGTACCTGAAATAAAGATAAAATTAGTTAAAGATTTTAAAAAAAAACAAGTTGGAATATAAGGAAACTATTGTCTGAACAGTCACTAGTAAGTAATGTAATCACTTTTGTTGAAATATTCCAAAACATTTAGAAAGTTGAAGATCATTCGGGAAACTGTTTTATCTGCTTTCCTAGTGAATTATCTGAGCGCTATTTGGCACTCAGCGAATCATAGCTGACATGCTGGCGTCTGGGTATGAGAACTATAGCTGACATGCTGGCGTCTGGGTATGAGAACTATAGCTGACATGCTGGCGTCTGGGTATGAGAACTATAGCTGACATGCTGGCGTCTGGGTATGAGAACTATAGTTGACATGCTGGCGTCTGGGTATGAGAACTATAGCTGACATGCTGGCGTCTAGGTATGAGAACTATAGCTGACATGCTGGCGTCTAGGTATGAGAACTATAGCTGACATGCTGGCGTCTAGGTATGAGAACTATAGCTGACATGCTGGCGTCTGGGTTGGAGAACTATAGCTGACATGCTGGCGTCAGGATTGGAGAACTATAGCTGACATGCTGGCGTCAGGGTTGGAGAACTATAGCTGGTGTGCTGGCGTCAGGATTGGAGAACTATAGCTGGCGTGCTGGCGTCAGGGTTGGAGAACTATAGCTGACATGCTGGCGTCAGGGTTGGAGAAATGTATCTAACATGCTGCCGTGAGGGTTGGCGAACCATATCTGACATGTTAGGTCAGGGTTGGAGAACTATAGCTGACATAGTAGAGTCAGGGTTGGCGAACCATAGCTGACCAAGACCCTGTCCCATCTCCCCTTTTGTACCCCTAGTAACAGATCTTGCCTGGCTAACGTGGCAGTCCCCATGGTGGTGGAGTCTGCTAAAGAAGTACTGCACGCCCCCTGCTTTCTACCTACACTAGGGAACTGAAAAAAAATAGCCGACATAGCACACTCCTAAGCCTACACGATGCTGTGCCTCAACACTTTCGCTGCATCAAATGCAAAAGAACACCAGCTCGTAGTTTCACGGAGATAGAATGTAAAACAAAACACTAAAACTAGTATTTAAAGCGCTTGTATCTAAATTCAAGATAGATTATCTAAAAGTATCTAAAAACAACTACATCCACAACATATTATTATTATTATTATGATCTAAAACAGTTGTGCTTAAAGGCAGCCTAAATTGGCGCTCTGTGTGTGAAACAAGGACAACGAAAGTTAACAACCGAAGACAGAAACTCTTGTAAACAACAAATCTACAAACATTCTCCGCAACAAAGATAAAAAATCTACAAACTTTTCTCTTAAAAAGGAACTAAAACAGTCAAGCAACTACCACGAAAAAAGGAGTTTGGTATGTTGTGGGCCACGTTTTGCAAAAAAAAAAAACCATTAAAACTGTTCTTAGAACAGAAATATCAAGGACACTAGGAAGAAGAGAGAGAGAGAGCGACCAAAGACAAAGTGGCAGAGAAATTCTCAAGCTGATAAATGCAGAAATCTTGGTTGTGTCATATAGAAGCTGGCTGTAGATCGTGAGACTGGAGAGAATTTGGTGCATCCAGTAAGACGGCACAGGATGTAATGGGCGACTAAACTTGGGAGAAGATGGTCTAAGGTTAGGATGAAAGTAGCCGTCAACGTGAGCAGTCTCAGGCTATGTGCAGGAAATAGGAGAAGTGTCTTTACCTTCATCCCGGAAGTTTCCTACACAGAACTTGTGTGCAGGAAGTAGGAGAAGTGTCTTTACCTTCATCCCGAAGTTTCCTACACAGAACTTGTGTGCAGGAAGTAGGAGAAGTGTCTTTACCTTCATCCCGAAGTTTCCAACACAGACAGACGCCATCATTTTGCCTGGCTGGAAGGTACAGATAAGCTTCTCCACTCTCACGTTGTAAGCAAAGATAAACTTTAATACCGTCTGTGTAACTTCATCTCTATGTAACTTTCTTAAATCCGTCCTTATCACCTGAAGTTTCAGGGGCGTCCCCAGCCAGCAGTGACTATAGTTTATCTATGCTCCGTAGAATTCATTAGTTTGGAATAGTTAATTTCTGAAAAACAAATATCCTTGGCCTTACCTGGAAGTCAGGAGCGTAGACAGTGCAGGCAAACATCAAGCTACATGTGCCTACTCACAGACAGGTATAAAATTACATGTACCCAATCTCAGGCAGGTATCAAGTTACATGTGCCCAATCTCAGGCAGGTATCAAGTTACATGTACCCAATCTCAGGGAGGTATCAAGCTACATGTGCCCAATCTCAGGCAGGTATCAAGCTACATGTGCCCAATCTCAGGCAGGTATCAAGTTACATGTACCCAATCTCAGGCAGGTATCAAGCTACATGTGCCCAATCTCAGGCAGGTATCAATTTACAAGTGCCCAATCCCATAAAGATAGTGTTTAATAGTATCTGTAACATAAAATACGTATTGATGAAAAGGGATAGATAGATAGATAGATAGATAGATAGATAGATAGATAGATAGATAGATAGATAGATAGATAGACAGACAGACAGAAAGACAGATAGATAGATAGATAGATAGATAGACAGACAGACAGACAGACAGACAGACAGACAGACAGACAGACAGATAGATAGATAGATAGATAGATATGAGTCTGTGTTATAAGCAAAGGGAAATAACTAGTAGCGATATAAACTCTCTCCGGGTATTCATGTTTTGTTGTGCACACCCGTGCGAGGCAGTTCACTTGTTGCCGGAAGTTTGTGTGTGTGGATGCTATCACGGTTTGTATAGTCTTCGACTTCTGAAAATCAAGAAGGCAATGCATCCCACACACAACCACATGTCCGGCTGTTTGTGACTTCTGGCCAGGGGGGGCTCACGACAGCTTCAGCTGTTTTGTACATTCACTGGCCTCGTCTACATAAAGGTTGGTGAGCTTTAACAAATCTTCAACTGTCGCCATTTTATGGAGCGCCGAAAGATTCGCCACAAATTTCCCCCGCTACTGGAGACTTGTCGTGGTGGCTTTCTGAGTGCTGCAAGTCAGAAAATGGTTTCTCAACTCTGTGTCCTCTCACGTCAGACTAGAGCAAGCAGAACAGTTTAGGTATGTCTCATCAAGTCCACTCTGTGTCCATGGCTGAGAGAGACATTTGTGATGAGGATATTTACCAAAGTCTTTGCAGACATTCGCGATCAGCCAGTCACGATCAGTTCGTGCTTACTAAAGTGCTAGGATTAACAAATATTTCTAAGAATGCCTTAGACTGTAACCAGGTCACGGGGTACGTGGCCTTCCCGGCCTCCTGTATGCTAGTTCTTCTGGACCCGAAAACTAATGAGCAGAAATTCATTGAAAGTTCCACGTCGAAACACATTTCTTGCGTCTGCTTCTCCGATGATGGTCGTCTGGTGGCGTTTGGTGAAGCGGGTCTCAAACCATACGTCTCTGTGTGGACGATGAGAGACCACAAGGAAAGTAGTAAGTTCCTGGTCGATCATTCCGTCGGTGTGAAGACCATTGCATTTCATCCGAAGGCATGTTACCTGGTTGTGATTGGAGTTCAAGACCTGAACATCGGAGTCTGGGACTACAATAAATGCCAGAAACTAGCTCTGACCAAATGGCAGACAATCCCTCTGTCGATGACCATACCAAAGTCTGGCTCAAACGTTATTTTATGTGGGCACAGGAAGATCACCTTGCTCAACCTGGACAACATCAACTCAAACAGTTATGAGACAAATGTTTTCGAGGACAAAAAGGCCGTGCTACTGGGACGACAGAGTGAGTACACCTTCGTGGACATCACGAGCGGCAGAGGTAAGTTTGACAAGAACGTCTACACAGTAACCACCTGCGGTTACCTGTGTGAGATCAGACTGGGTGATATTCTCATTGACAAAGCCATCAAGGTAGACACTCACGCTTTCTGCGTTCGCTATGCTTTGAATCACGTTTTTGTAGGCTGCCGTGAGGGAGTTGTCAAAATCTGTGACCCCGACACTTTAAACATTGCTGCAGCCATTTCCCTAGAACAACTCATCGGTTTTCAGGCCTTCCCACAGGCTACATCAAAGCTGTACTTGGATACGATGGCTATTGCAGTAAATGAGAAGGATTCTGTAGTGACGTGTATCTACGCAAACTGCAGCATTCATTCCTGGCATGTCACTGGCCTAAATGATGTCATTGAATGTTCTGTCTTAATGCCACCGCAGTCAGCGGAGGAGTTGAACGAGTTTGAACTGGACACTATCGCCAAGGAGAACGCGCGCAAGGGGAGCAGATTCAGGGCTTTTGTCGGGTGCTTGGACGTCTCTAAGGGCTCTAGACTTCTCGACACGGAGACTCTGGCAGCCAGAAACGGCATGCGCTGTCACCACAACCTCATCAACACCATTAAAGATGGCACCGCCAAGAACCAGCAGGTCACTGCTTTTCGCTTCAGTCCAGACGACCGGGACGTCATCTGTGGCAACGAGGCCGGCGAAATCAAAGTCTACAACGCATCGTCTGGAGCTTTACGGCGAGTGATAGAAGCTCACAGCTCTCAGGTCACGTGCATTGAGCTGATGTACGACGACGAGCATCAGCTGGTCTGCTCTGGAGGAAGGGACAGGGTCATATTTATTTTGAACGCGAAGACCAACTTTAGCCTTGTCCAGGTTCTCTGCGACCACTCTGCAGCAATTACATCCATCAGCCTCATGAAAAGCGGCGGTATTCTGACCCTGGTGTCAGCCGCGGCCGACAACCTCATCCTAGTCCGCAGGGCCGTCCCTGGTAAGACACTTAAATTCACGGTCACGGGCCAGATCGTGGAGTCCAGGTGTAACAGGACTCTGAATGTCTCGTGTGATTACATCATCACCGGGGACAAGAACGGAAACATCAAACTCTTCAAAGCGGATCCAGTATTTAATCCAAAGTCTTCCAAGACTCTGAAAAGTCTTCCGAGAACTGGGCAAGCTACATCTATACAACGACCCATGTGCATGGATCCCACCGGCAGTTTCATCGCAACTGCCCAAAACTCTGGGCAGATTGTCGTCTACCACATCCAGACAGGCCAGCCTATAGCCTCTTTGTCAGGTCAAATTGATGCAACAGCCATCAGGTTCACTAACAGCCTCAAGTACATGGTCAGCTCGACCTACAACGGCTGCACCATGATCTGGCGGCTTCCTTTACGTATGACCCAATTGTTGGAGTCCAAACGAAGCAAATCTTACCAGATCGAAGTTGCCAAGGAGATTTCATTCCAGGCAACTTTTGTGAAGATGTGTAAAAAGACGACTGTAACCGATTCAGATGCCCACCTGACCTACTCTAGCTCCGACTCCAATCATCACTACGATGCTCGTACAACCCCAAGTATTGAATCTCTGAGTTTTCTCCAGGTGAGGCACAAAAACGAGGGAGAGAGAGACCGTCGCAGTGCCTCCGGCTCTTTCAGCAACGTGAGCTGCAGTACGTGTACAGACACAGGTTTGGACACTGTCCACTGGTGTCCATCAAGTGGGTCCAGCCTTGATTCTAGCTCTGGCCTCAACCGATTACTTTTCAAGAACAACATCAACGTTTTCGGCAAAATCATAGATGACACCACTTGCAGAAGAGTCGGCGCGTTTGAGAAGAAAATGAATGGCGTCTACAGCAAATCAAAGGTAAAGTCAGGGGATTCTGTCGTCGATTTGACCAAGTCTGCTCGTGACAAAAATTTCCTTGAACATCAGAAGAAGAACACTGAACGTCTTACGACAACAGTTTCTCCACGACCTCAGTCAGACAATGTCAAGGACGTGGAAGAAGGAATGGAAGCCGTGCTCAGCGATTTTCTGGCAGAAGCTAAAAAAGATGAAACTAGTTGTTTGGGCGATAAGGGACTTCTACGGGCAATTAACGATATCATACGTAAGGACACCAATTTTGCTAAATCAGGGGAAGGGAGTTCGACTACCGCCACGGAAGGAAAGATGAAGAGTAAAATATCTGGTGGGCTAGATAAAGTGAAAAATGAGAAACAAGGGGAAAATAAAGCTCGAGATAGAGACAGAAATTTAGAAAAATCAGCCTTGCTTCAACTTTTTCACCTTCTGCCAACCACTACTGACCAGGCTCCACCAGTCAGGAGCACCAGTCCTGACTGTCAGCATGTATCTCCTGACGGATCCCACCAACAGTCAGAAGTATCAGCCGGCACCTCGCCCTGTCGTTGGAGCTTACCTTCTCAGATATCTACTTGGCTTACTGGCTCTCTCAGGAGCACGTCACCGCCGGATCAGAACAGCACAAGCCTGCGTCCTGGCACTGGTACATCTCCGGCGCCTTTCTCTGGGTCTTGTTGTGATGATACTGGAGCAAGGACTCTCTCCTCTAGTCGTAAAGATAGTGGCGACGGAGAAGACGACAAGCACCAAAGAAGCAGCGACCAGGTAGATAAAACTGGCAACGTGTCAGACTCTCAGAACTGTTGCGAGGGTCAGAACGTTTCCAACAGCCCCAAAGTTCCACCTGTCACAAACCTGGCCCCACCACTGTCTACCATCCTGCCAGAAATTCTTGCTAGGGAGTCCCTGCTTGACGATTCTCTCTTTAACGAAATCAGCCAGGTCTGTCGAAACGAGATGACGCGTCAGAGCGCGCATGAAACATGCAGGAAAGAATCACCAGAGAAACTGTCTTTCGAAGGAGAATTGTTGAGCAGCGATCGTAAAATGTCCGTTACGAAGGACTCGCAAGGATCTACTCCTGACGGCAGACTGCGTCGTACCAACACCGTAGAAAGCTTCACAGCCAGATCTGGGATTATGGTCTTCACAAAAACCAGAACAGAGGAGGCAGCCAGCACCAGCAGGGGCTCTTCAATGATAAATTCCACAGATACTCCGAACGACAAAGTCCAGGAGAAGTTACCTTTCTGTGACAAGACCAAACAATAAGGAACTCGAACACTGAGACTGTTCAGCTTGTGACTGTTCAGTTTGTGACTGCTCAGTTTGTGACTGCTCAGTTTGTAACTGTTCAAATTGTGCCACTGCCTGAGAGAAGCGTACGACAAATCTAGAAAATTGTCAGTTCCAAACAGTTAAGCTCTCTCATGCCAGGCCATGAATCCTTCAACAAAATGTCAGCCTTAGACTCGGTCATACATGAGGTGATAACTCAATTTATCTAAGTCAGGCATCTTTCCCATGTTTAGGGCCTAAATTTTAAAAAAAAAATGTTGGGAAATATTTAGTTATTATCGTTAAATTTATGTAACGGATGTTAAGCTTTTTTTTAACATCACAGTTAATTTATGATAGTCAAAACATTAGCATCTTCCAACAGAAAGAAAGAAAGGAGTAAACAAACAAACAAAAATACAGAGAGTTTAAATAAAAAAAACCAAAACGAAATATCTTTGAAAATATTAATGATCTTCCGCCATTGTTGCTAACAATTTTTTTTAAAAAAACCAGAATCCCATTAAACCCATGCAAATATAATCAATATTCCATCGTGGAGGCATAATCTATCTTCCACCCTGGAAGCACAGTCAATCGTCCATTCTTGGAGACACAATCAATCGTCCATTCTTGGAGACACAATCAATCGTCCATTCGCAGAGGCAGGATTTGGTTAAAGAGCTGATTATAAAGGGCACTGTCTGGATGCAAACAACTTATTATTTATTTTGAACGATCCGGAATTCTCGGAAAATGTTTTTGTATGAAGAAAGACCTGAACTTTTCAGAGAAAAACTGATAGAAACGTCAGGACACTGCATAACCTTGTAGCTTGAGCAATCACTTCAAGAGGTTGTCAGCTGCGTCTCATCTTCTATCTACATCTTCCACATGACGTCTCATCTTCTGTCTACATCTACCCCATAACGTCTCATCTTCTATCTACATCTTCCACATGACGTCTCATCTTCTATCTACATCTTCCACATGACGTCTCATCTTCTATCTACATCTTCCACATGACGTCTCATCTTCTATCTACATCTTCCACATGATGTCACATCTTCTGTCTACATCTTCCACATGGTGTCTCATCTTCCATCCACATCTTCCACATGACGTCTCATCTTCTATCTACATCTTCCACATGACGTCTCATCTTCTATCTACATCTTCCACATGATGTCACATCTTCTGTCTACATCTTCCACATGGTGTCTCATCTTCCATCCACATCTTCCACATGGCGTTACATCTTCTATCTGCATCTTCTACCTACATCTTCCATCTACATCTTCCACCTACATCTTCCATCCACATCTTCCACATGGCGTCACATCTTCTATCTACATCTTCTACCTACATCTTCCATCTACATCTTCCACATCACACCCTGTAAATGAAATATCAGCAGCTCAAGAAGTGCTATCAGCTACTCATCACAGCAGAGTCTAGCATGAGGACTGGTTCCAGTCTTCTTGAGAACATTCTCCTGAACAAAGGAAGAAACAAACGAGTAGTCACTATCTACTGCAGCTCCACATGCAGATTTCAGAATAATAATTTTAAAAAATAATAATAAACATCATAGACAATCATAAAATGTTATGAAATAAATGATGTATTTTTCCACTGCAAAAAATAACCGTTTTCTGACAATAAACTACTTCTTCTCTCGAAGATTTGAGCCCAAGAATTATTATTGCATTTAGTTCACTTTCACACATTTATAAGATGATTAAGGTGACATAGATTACAGTCACCTTTATGTCGCCGTGACACAGATTACAATCACCTTTGTAGCAACAACAGAAATTACAGTCACCTTTATAACAACATGACAGTATAATCACTTTTATAGCAACACAACGCTTATTTTTTAGCAACGTGAGGCAGATTATGGTCACCATTTGCTAAAGGTGAGATACCTAATGGCCATGCTTACCTGAAGGTGAAGAAAAATGTAACAATCTCTTGTCTTGTAAATGTAAGGGGCTGTTTATTACTATCACCTTGGTGACAGCCGAAGTACATCACCACTCACCTTTAATGAAAAGTGAATTATTACTCTTCACTATCCTGATATTTAGAAGCTGAATTAGTTAGAGGTACGCGTGTGTCAGTATAAGGCAATAATTATATCAACAAAACTTGATGTTCGTGTGTAGCTTGCTATGACTATTAACAAAACTATCCATCTCCACCAACAGACCGAGGTGGTGGTGTGGGATACAAATGTTGGTATATAAGAATGCATTTATTTTTGTGCTTCTATACTGAAATACATTGTATAGCCATATCTGCCGGCCGGCTCCAGGTCATTCATTTCTGATTGTTCTCACCAGATGTGTTTTTATTTCTTGATTATTTCCGTAAACATATACGCGTTTCCGATGTTTAGTTCGTGGTAAATGCATTTTCTTTTCTGTTTGTCTTTACTAGATGTTTATTTTCTGTTTGTCCTTAATTCATGTTTATTTATTATCTGTTTGTCTTTGATTGATGTTTCTTTATGATCTGTTTGTCTTTGACTGGTAGTTATTTATTTTCTTGTTTGGCCTTATTTGATGTTTATTTATTTTCTGTTTGTCCTTGATAGTGATATGATTGTCTCAAGCTGGTGTGTGTTTTTATTTGTTGTTTGGTGCTGTGCGATCTGGTTTGGTGTTGTGTCATCTGGTTCAGTGTTGTGTGATCTGGTTTGGTGTTGTGTGATCTGGTTTGGTGTTATGTGATCTGGTTTGGTGTTGTGTGATCTGCTTTGGTGTTGTGTGATCTGGTTTGGTGTTGTGTGATCTGGTTTGGTGTTGTGTGATCTGGTTTGATGTTATGTGATCTGGTTTAGTGTTGTGTGATCTGGTTTGGGGCCGACGAATGAGCTCTTCGAGTTGGCATTCCTGATGCTCGGTTGGTTTGCATACCTTGACAGCTACATAGACCAGGATGGTGACACTAGAAAGGAAGTTAGGATCAGAATTGCAAAAGCAGCATCAATCTTCAAGAATCTTGAGAACATATGGAATTCAAAAGTTATAAGCACAAAAACCAAGTTAAGACTATTCAATTCAAATGTAATATCCACCCTCATTTATGCACGCGAAAGCTGGAAAACAACTAAAGAAATAGACAAGAAATTAGACTCTTTTGAAAACAAATGCCTAAGGAAAATACTCGGCATCAAGTGGAATGAATTCAAGAACAATGCAGAGATAAGACAGATGACTGAACAACAACCAGTCTCATGGGTGATCAGGAAAAAGAGATGGACATATGTTGGTCACTTAATGAGAAGAAATGATCAGAGAATCCCAAAACAAGCTATCAAGTGGAACACAACAGACCGAAGAAAAAGAGGCAGACCGCGTGAAACTCTGAAGAGGACATTATTAAGAGAGGCCAAGTTAACAGGCATAAAATCCTTTGATGAGGTTGAAAGACTCGCCGAAGACAGGAAAAATTGGGGAACTACTTTGCGAGCCCTATGTGACGTTTAACGGCACCGGAAGGATATAAGATAAGATAAGATCTGGTTTGGTGTTGTGTGATCTGGTTTGGTGTTGTGTCATCTGGTTTTGTGTTGTGTCATCTGGTTTAGTGTTGTGTGATCTGGTTGTGTGGTCTATTTTATTATTGTTTGATCTAGTTTAGTGGTGTGTGATCTTGTATAGTGTTGTATGATTTAGTTTAATATTGTTTGATCTAATTTAGTATTGTTTGATCTAGTTTGGTATTGTGTGATCCAGTTTAGTATTGTGTGATCTAGTTTAGTATTGTTTGATCTAGTTTAGTATTGTGTGATCTAGTTTAGTATTGTTTGATTTAGTTTAATATTGTTTGATCTAGTTTAGTATTGTTTTATCTAGTTTAGTATTTTTGATCTAGTTTAGTATTGTATGATCTAGTTTAGTGGTGTGTGATCTGGTATAGTGTTGTGTTATTTAGTTTAGTGGTGTGTGATCTGGTATAGTGTTGTATGATTTAGTTTAGTGTTGTGTGATCTAGTTTAGTGTTGTTTAATGTTTTTTAAAGTTATATAATATTGCTTACTGGTGTTGCTTGATGTCATTTACTGTCGTTGATTGACACTGTTTATTCTTTCTTTCTTTGATCTGGTTTGGTGTTTTTTGTCTGGTTTGGTGTTGTTTGGTCTGGTTTGGTGTTGTTTGATCTGGTTTGGTGTTGCGTGTTCTGGTTTAGTATTGTTTGGACTGTTTTGTTCGATGTTTTTTAAAGTTGCATAATATTGTTTACTGTTGCCATTTGATGTTGTTTACTGTTGTTGATGGATGTTGTTTATTGATATTATTTGGTGTTGTGTATTGCTGTCTTAAAATTGTTTATTGTTGGAGCTCCTTCCTGGTTTCTGCTCTGCTTTATACGTTTGATTTTTCTTTATTCAGGAACGATGAATTTAACAGATTCTCGCCTCTCTCTCCCTCTATCTCTCCTTCTCTCTCCCTCTCTATCTCTCCTTCTCTCTCTCCTTCTCTCACCCTCTCTCTCCCTCTCTCTCTCCCTATCTCTCCCTCTCTATCTCTCCTCTCTCCCCCTTTCTTTCCCTCTCTATCTCTCCTTCTCTCTCTCCCTCTCTATCTCTCCTTCTCTCTCTCCCTCTCTCTCCCTTTCTCTCCCTCTCTATCTCTCTTTCTCTCTCCCTCTCTCTCTCCTCTCTCCCTCTCTCACCCTTTCTCTCTCTATCCCTCCTTCTCTCTCTCCCTTTCTCTCCCTCTCTCTCTCTCTATCTATCTCTCCTCTCTCCCTCTCTCTCCCTTTCTCTCTCTATCTCTTCTTCTCTCTCTCCCTCCTTCTCTCCCTTTTTCTCTCTCTATCTCTCCTTCTCTCTCTCCCTTTCTCTCCCTATATGTCTCTCCTTCTCTCTCTCTCTCTGCTTTTCCCCCTGTAACACCGAAGACCTCATGGGACATGTCTCACATTGTCACGTTGTAAGGGACGTAATCCGGAACGACAAACACAGTGTTGCTTCTTACAGTAATTGCCCTTGTTACCTTGGCTTTAAACATACAATATATTTTCAATATCTACGGGTACAATACTGCATTACATATTTGTTCCCCAGTAATTTACCATATTTTGTTGTCCCAGTAACTTACCACATTTTTGTTCCATTAACTTACCATATTTTGGTGTCACAGTAACTTACTGTATTTTTGTCCCAGTAACTTACCATATTTTGTTGTCCCAGTAACATGCCATGAATGGCAACATTTGTTACAGGGAAGGTAACTCTGCTTTTTTGCTCGCACTTAGTCCAGAGCCTGGAGAAGCCGATCAAAATCAAGAACTCACAGGACTCTTGGGGGTCGTGACCTTGAGTGACTCACAGGACTCTTGGGGGGTCATGACCTTGAGAGACTCACAGGACTCTTGGGGTCGTGACCTTGAGTGACTCACAGGACTCTTGGGGGGTCATGACCTTGAGAGACTCACAGGACTCTTGGGGTCGTGACCTTGAGAGACTCACAGGACTCTTGGGGTCGTGATTTTGATAGACTCAAGGGAATCTTGGGGTTGTGACCTTGAGAGACTCACAGGACTCTTAGGGGTCGTGACCTTGAGAGACTCACAGGACTCTAGGTGTCATGACCTTGTGAGACTGCTTATTTCCTCCACAATCTTTAAAGCCAGTTTTTTGGGGTGTAGGCTGGGGATGGGAAGGGGTGAAAAGGGCGGGAGGGGGGGTGGATGGGCTGGAAAAAGGATTAATGCTGTAGGAATACTTATTAAAGTTTATATTCTGTTATGTTATCTGTTGTTTAGTATTTTACAGGTACATGTTGATTGATGATTACACAGACTACACATCAGCACCTTACAACAAAGGAAGGAAAGCACGAATATGATTCTTCATCAGTGTATATATATAATATCATCATCATCATCATCATCATCATCGCCTTTCACTCCCTAAAAAGTTTAGGCCACGGATAAAGGCTCTCCAGTCATCCCTGTTCTTGGAATTATTCCCTCGCATATATATGTATATATAATTAGAAAATGTAAAGAGGGAAATGGAAAGGATACGGAGAGATAATGAATGAAAAACATAAACACCTGCAGGGAGAAAATGTGAAACTGGTGAATAGGACAAGACCCTATAGACACCAATATGTTGCCAGAGAAGAAAAGAGGGTGGTGGTAGGGAGGGGTAGCATAGAGAAAGAAAGTAGAGTTTAAAAAAAAAAAGAAGGGGGAGTGGAAAACTAAAGAAGTTACAGAAAGCTGAAGGCATTGTTAATTCCAGCTAGGTGGAGACAGCTGGGTGGAGACAGCCTGGAAAATAAGGCGCTGTTCTATGACCCTCCGAGATCGTACATCTGCGGAACAAGAGCGGATCGCACTAACAGAAATGTCCTGTTTACCCCTGTGCTTGGTAAGGCAAAAATGTTTATCCACAGGTGTCCAGGCCCTCTTAGAAATGTCATTTTGATGCTGGCAAAACTGATCTCTACTGAATACATAACTCCTTCGCATCAAGATAGGGATTTTGCTCTTAACTGTTCTTACTGACTGACATCATTAGTTTTTCCATTCCTTTTTGTGATGTGGGCAGTAACACTGTGTCATCAGCATATCTAATCTCTGGTATTTCATAACCTCCAATTGTAATGGCATCGTAATATTCTCTGTCTTAATCTTCTCTAACATTCCTCATTATATTTTCAGTCATCATCATCATCATCATCAGGTGCCGTGCCGACTGGCGTTGGCTATTATGCTTCTCCAGAGTATCCGATCCTTCATGCAGGCCATCAGCTCAGTTGGTGATCTCCTCTCACACCATCCCGTCAGACTGTCCAGTATCATTTCTCTTGGTCTTCCTCTTGATCTTCTTCCTTCTATTTTTCCTGTTGTTATAATATTTTCAATGCCCCCTCTCCTCATTGCATGTCTTATGAAAGTACATTTTGTGTCTCCAGCTCTTCTCATACATTCTTCATTAGTTATTTTTGCTGTCCAGGGGATTCGCAACATTCTTCTAATAAACCACATTTCTGCTGCTTCCAATGATTTTTGTGCAGACCTGCCTTTTGCCCATGACCTGCCATTACCACTGGGTAAAGCTGAGGCGACCATCCCCAACCCAGCGCGTCACAGGTGGCTAATGGTGAAAGTCCTCCAAATATGGAGTATCCCTGTGAATAAGGTTTTATCCAAATAAGCAGGCGCGGACCAACTGGCGGTAGACTCAGAGAGCGAGGTGGGGTAGTAGGTGACTACTCCTATAAAGTGCCTCAGGTGCTCAGTGAAGGGAATACCCGGCAGTGGTGTGAATACAGTTTTTTTCCACTCTTTTGGCCAAATACCTGAATACCATATCTTTTTACATAGTGCATGATAGATTGTTGCACACTCCTTTCCGCCTGCTTTAATAAATTCAGCTGTTATCTCATCACATCCTGGTGATTTACCATTTTTCAGATTCTTTATTGCCCATAAAACTTCTTCTATTGTCGGTTCGGGTTCTTTCTCCTCCAATAATAATTCACATTGTTGATTTCTGCTTTCACAGTCACTTGTTTCATACATTCCTCTGCAATATTCCTTCCATCTTTCTAGAATTTCCTCTGTCTCTGTCAAGGTATTCCCCATCTTGTCACAAATTACATTTAGCTTAGGTGTGATATTTCTTGTCAATGTCTTCATTTCTTTAAACATTTCACTATCTCTTTCACACTTCTGATGTCCTTCTATTCTTTCACAACAATCTTGTATGTATTGTTTTTTGCTTTTCTTATGTTTCCTCGTACTTCTTTTGTTAAAGTTTTATATTCCTCTTTGTTGTTGTTTGTCACTTTCCATTGCGTCTTCATTTCTCTACGTTGTTTTATCAGTTCTAGTGTACCTGCTGTAATCCATCCATTCTTTTGTGTTTTCTTTAATGGAACCAAGTCTTTAGCTGTTGTTATTAAGATATCTCTGGCCTGTGTAGCCAATTCATCTGGTGTCATCTCCTCCTGTACAGCTATCAGGATTTCGAAATGGTTCTTCACTTCTATACCGTACTGTTCTGGTATTTTTGTAAGATCAAAGCGGAGTGGTATTGATCCTCTAACTGTCTTTGTTATCTTTATCTTCATGTCTGCTATTAATAACTCATGGTCCGTGTTACAATCAGCACCTGGTAAAGTTTTTGCTGATGTTATACTTGATCTCCACCTTCTTTGCACTAAAATGTAATCTATTTGATTCTTGGTTTTCCCATCAGGTGATGTCCATGTGTAAAGTCTTCTTGGATGTTCCTTAAAAAGCGTGTTAGCGATCATTAGCTCATTTTCCATGCAAAATGCCATTAGATTGTCACCTGCCTCATTTCTATGTCCTATGCTAAATTTCCCTACAACATGTCCTTCATCTTCTGCTCTTTCTGTACCAATCTTTGCATTAAAATTCCCCATTATTAATGCAACATCATTTTTCCGTACCTGGTCTATCGTCATTTCCAGTGTGTTATAATAGTCTTCTACTTCGACTTCTGCTGCAGAGAGAGAGAGAGAGAAAGAAATATATATGTATATATATATATATATATATATAGAGAGAGAGAGAGAGATAGCGAAAATATTTATACATAGAGAGAGATAGAGAAATATTTATATGTATAGAGAGCGACAGAGAGAGAAAATAATATATATATATAGAAAGATAGAGAAAACATTTATATGCAGAGAGAGGGATAGAGAGAGAGAAAAAACATTTATATATAGAGAGAGTGGTAGAGAGAGAAAATATTTGTATATATATATATATATATATATATATATATATAGAGAGAGAGAGAGAGAGAGATAGAGAAAATATTTATATATAGAGTGAGATAGAGAGAAAAGATATTTGTATGTATATGGATAGAGGGATAGAGAGAAAAATATATATAGAGAGAGACATAGAGAGAGAATATATATATATATATATATATATATATATATATATATAGAAGGAGATATAGAGAGATAAAATATTTATATATTTATTTCAAAGGGGTTAAGAATTGGGCACACAGGCCCGTCTGACATTCTGCTCTTTATCATACATCTTTCACTCTATTCCAGACATTCTACAAATATGCTGTTCATGTAACAAACATAATTAACATCGTAGCTGAGAGACATAACACAAAATATAACATTTACGTTTCGCTCTTAAACATTCACTCAGTACAGAAGTAACTACATACATTATAAATGACTATCTACTAAACAAAATTTTCGGAACTATTCAGAAAACAATTAATTTTATTCGATGTCTGTCACAAAGATATGCAAGATAAAATAAACAAGCTAACTCAAAATGCAAACAACATAGGACTAAAGATCAACGTAGGAAGGACAAAGTTAATGAAGCAAAATGTGAACAACAGAAATGTACTCAGAGTAGATAGCAAGTTAGTGGAGGAGGTCAACGAATTTGTATACCTTGGCAGCAGAGTAGTAGAAAATGGAGACAGCACAGAGGACATCAACAGCAGACTTACTAGAGCAAACCAGGCTTTTGCAGTGCTGCAGACTATATGGAAATCTAAAAAAACTAAGCATGAATATGAAAATCAGGATATTTAAGAGTAATGTTCTAAGTGTACTACTCTATGGAAGTGAATGCTGGAAAATCACCAAAACCATAGAAAACAAGTTGAATTCTTTCCAGACTAAATGTTTACGAAGAATTAGAAAAATATTTTGGCCAAACACCATAAGAAATAACATCTTGTTGGCAGAAATGCAGATGAAGCCACTGACAACAATTATTGAGGAAAGACGCTGGCGATGGTTGGGACATGTGCTCCGAATGACTGACAACTCACTACCAAAAATAGCACTAAGATGGACACCACAGGGGAGCAGAAGTAAGGGTAGACCAAAAGAGACATGGAGAAGAACAACAGAAAGGATGTTGAGCAATAGAGGGCTCACCTGGGCAAGAGCAGAAAAAAAGGCGAAGGACAGGCATTTGTGGAAAACCCTTGCGGAAGCCCCATGTGCCCTGTGCACTTAAGGTTCAGAGAGAGAGAGAGAGAGATTCAGAAAACAATTAATTGTATTCGATGTCTGTAAGAGCAGTGTAAGATAACTTTTAAGTTTTATAATTCATGGAGGCATGTAGTCGACATCAAATAGATATTGGGAAAGCTTGTAGTTGTAGGAAGGAGTATAATTTATATTTTTTATACAGGATAGGAGGGTATTCCAAAGATGAGCAGCAGAATAACTAAAGCTTTTCTTGTAAAGATCAAGTATAGGTTTTGGAAGACATATGTTGTTCAAGAGAGAGAGAGAGAGAGAGAGAGAGAGAGAGAAAATATTTATATAGAGAGAAAATATATATGTATTGTTTGTTTTGTATATATGTATATATACACATATATCTATGTATATATATATATATAAAAACTGCCGTGTGGCGTAGGCGATCATTTCTCTCCACAATTCCCTGTCTTTAGACTTGATTATGAGATCTGCGGCTGACTTTCTTCCTAGCCACACTGACACCCCATCTAGTAACCTCTCTCTCTGTCTTCCTCTGTCTCTTCTTTCCTCAATTTTTCCAGTTGCCACAGTGTGTTCTAATTTTCCTCTTCTCAGAAAATGTCCTATAAATCTCGCTTGTCTGCCTCTGATCTTTGCTGTAATTTACCGTTTAACTCCAGCCTCTCTTAAGACTTCTTCGTTGTTTTTCTTAGCTGTCCACATGTAAATAGACTAACAAAACTTGTAACAATGTAAATAAACTAACAAAACTTGTAACAATGTAAATAAACTAACAAAACGTGTAACAAAGTAAATAAACTAACAAAACTTATAACAAAGTAAATAAACTAACAACGTATATTTATTCCTCATGAATGGATTCTTGTAGTACATATGTACTTGCTTTGACTCTGCTGCAGACCAATCATCTCTCTGCCCTGACTTCGTATTTCTGACATTCGTCCAAGTCTTCTTTCGTATTTTTATGTTATTTTATGTGCATGCTCTCCGATATCTACAAACAGCACATGAATTCAAGGCAAAAATTTACATCGAAATGATTAAAAATGGTCTCTAGGTTTACCATACTTCACTCAAACTCCCAGGCTTTCTGTTTGAAGTTTATGGCACCCCAAAAGTACTTCTTTCAACACTTTCTTTCGCTTAACAGAAGAAATACTAAGAAATGTTATATTCTGTTTCTGAATTCTCCGAGCATTTTCCTATTCAGACTTTACACGTAGATGTTCTCAAAGAGGTCTATTATCGATCCACATGGGTACAATGAATGGATATTGCCGGACGTCTGGGCTCTTAGAGACTCCCCAGCTTTTGTCCAGTTCTGGCAGAGATGGCATCTAGAACACATGGCAAACAAGGCGTCCATTCAATTCTGGGAATTTCGGGGACAATAGCTTTCAATGGAGATGTGGTGTCTTGCTATTATTCCAGCACTTTTCTGATCCACGACAGACAAAAGAGTCTGCTCTCTGGACTCCTCTCTGGCAGTTTCGATTATTATTCCCTAGTTTCCAGAAGTGAAGATTGCATTTCTATACACTTTAGCGTCGGTGAATTTGGCCGTCCAAGATGGAGGTTATTTAGTAATCTGTTTGAGAATAAAATCTGATTTCATGACATTTGTTGACTTCTGCTTCTTCTTTCATGCTATATCTTTGATTTTGTAAAACTTTTCCATAAATCTATGATCTGATCTAGTAAAATTATTTCCATCCATTCCCATACCCACGCCCACCCCCATTCCCCCCCCCCCCCACTAAGAATAACTGCAAATAAGAAAAATAGATGTTGAATAAACATCCCTGATTCTCATTGGCCAGCAAATAATTGGGGGGGGGGGGGAATGTTTTAAAATAAATTGTACACATACACACAATACATCAGTACGAGGCTAATACTGAGTTTTTACATTAATACGAGGCTAAGACTGAGTTTATACATTAATACGAGGCTAAGACTGAGTTTATACATTAATACGAGGCTAAGAAGGAGTACTTGAGCTGACCGAGAAAGCAGGCAATAACCCATTACTGACTGTTTGAGTCAGGACTGGCGAACTATAGCCGGCCAAGACCCTCTTCTACCCATCCCCAGTGGTGCTCATGCAAAAGGACAGTAGTCTGGCCAAGTGAACAAGGATCACAGCGGGGTCTGCCAACAATTGTTCAAAATACACCAAACTGAAGTTTTATGTGCCGGGCACATGGCTACACAGCGCCTTTTTCAGGGAGAAGAAGAAGAAGAGGAAGAAGAAAAAGAAGAAGAAGTACACAAAACATACAGAAATTTTGAACATTTATAGATATTAAACATGTTTACGATAACGTAATTGCTTCCAATGAGAGTGGAGCTTGAAGAGAAGCATTTTTCTTGAGTTTACAGGGTGTACAAGCTAGTATAACCTACTCCCCATCCGACTTGATTGTATTTCGCAAGATCTTTACAGCATCATCTAATGAGAACATACATTTATCCTTGTAACAGATCAGTCAAACGCTCAAGAAAACTGGTAGTTTCAACAAATAAAATCTACAAGATTAGTCACCAAAATATGGACGGTAAAGTTTGACTAGACGGCCATGAGATGGGGACCTTCTTGTTGCCCTACACCCATCCTTTTGTCCGTGGTCAAGCATGCTCAACAATAGAGGAGACATTCCAAACACTGGACCCTGCTCCTACACAAAACTCGAGGCGTCATCGACTCATGCCAGGCCAGTTCACAGACTCATATCAGCCCAGTTCACAGATTCATGCCAGCCCAGTTCACAGATTCACACAAGGCCAGTTCACAGACTCATATCAGCCCAGTTCACAGATTCATGCCAGCCCAGTTCACAGATTCACACAAGGCCAGTTCACAGACTCATATCAGGCCAGTGTACAAACTCATACAAGGCCAGTTCACAGACTCATACAAGGCCAGTTCACAGACCCATATCAGGCCAGTTCACAGACTCATACCAGCCAAGTTCACAGACTCATACCAGCCAAGTTCACATACTCATATCAGGCCAGTTCATAGACTCATATCAGGTCAGTTCACAAACTCATACAAGGCCAGTTCACAGACTCATACAAGGCCAGTTCACAGACTCATACAAGGCCAGTTCACAGACTCATATCAGGCCAGTTCACAGACTCATATCAGGCCAGTTCACAGATTCATGCCAGCCCAGTTCACAGACTCTTGCCAGCCCAGTTCACAGACTCATATAAGGCCTGTTCACAGACTCATACAAGGCCTGTTCTCTTTCAGTTTCTGGATATCTCATACTGGGCTTATCAGCGGCCATACTGTGATATGTCCGTGACTAGACTCTTATTTTTTAGCAGAAAAATGGATGATGGTAAATGCTTGGCACATGAATAGTACTGAATGTGTCTTTGTAAACTATTTTAATGTTTTTATCTCTTATCTACGGTCTTTACCTTCAGCGAATGTATCACTTAGTGATATCTAAAACTCTGACAGTGAAAATATGCCTGCAGCCAGGGCCGTCGGTATAAGGACAGAAGCCGCGGGACACAAAAGACTGCCTGTGACTCATCTTCTCTCAGTTATCACTCTCAGTTATCACTCTCAGTTATCACTCTCAGTTATCTTTCTCTGTTATCTTTCTCAGTTATCTTTCTCAGTTATCTTTCTCTGTTATCTTTCTCAGTTATCTTTCTCAGTTATCACTCTCAGTTATCTTTCTCAGTTATCTTTCTCAATTATCTTTCTCTGTTATCTTTCTCAGTTATCTTTCTCAGTTATCACTCTCAGTTATCTTTCTCAGTTATCTTTCTCAGTTATCACTCTCAGTTATCTTTCTCAGTTATCACTCTCAGTTATCTTTCTCAGTTATCACTCTCAGTTATCACTCTCAGTTATCACTCTCAGTTATCTTTCTCAGTTATCACTCTCAGTTATCTTTCTCAGTTATCACTCTCAGTTATCTTTCTCAGTTATCACTCTCAGTTATCTTTCTCAGTTATCTTTCTCAGTTATCTTTCTCATTTATCTTTCTCAGTTATCACTCTCAGTTATCTTTCTCAGTTATCACTCTCAGTTATCTTTCTCAGTTATCTTTCTTACTCTTAGTATTTAGTGTCAAACATTGCTTTGTTTCCTTGCTGTGTTTCTTTGCTGTGTTTCATTGCTTTGTTTCCTTGCTGTGTTTCTTTGCTGTGTTTCATTGCTGTGTTTCTTTGTCTTAATTTCCCGTTTCATGCACTTATTTTATTTTCCCAGCAATATACTTCTATAGCGTTTCTTTCTCTTCACACTTTGTCCCATCCCGTACTCTAAAGTTTATTTATTCAACCGTAAATTCAACCAGGCCCCACTTTTGATGTTGTTTCGCGTGCGGTTGTCTCAACCTAGCACATGTCACATAAAACATCTACTAAATCATAAATAAATACATACAAAGCTAAGCTGTTTCAGTGAGAGCGATGGAAGTGCCACTGTCTGACGCTGAATAACTTTCTACAGTTTTTTCTGATAACAGGAGACCCCAGTCTTCAACAAAACTTCGGAGAAGTATTCAGAAACTGAACAAAGTGGAAGAAGTCCTTCCGCCTCTTCAAAGATGGTTTGATCTTTGTGATCTTGAGTGGAAGCCAAGACTGAAAACTTTTCTACGTAAATAAAACAAAGTGGGCTGGTCAAAGGCTTCTAGATAGTCTCTTTCTGTAATTGTTTTCAGAACATGGCGGAAGTGGCAGGGAATTATGGGGCAACCCTTTCATTTCCGGCTTCTGAAGGTCTGAAAAGAATAAGGACCCACTCCCATGACCGGACCGATTCACTCTCAGACACAAGCTAGAGAATATTAAGAGTGACAACACCAGGAGAGGAGTGAAATTTAATTGTACTCAAGACCTGGAACACTCCTACTTGTCTGTCTCTTCTAAACTCCTGGAAAGCTTCGGCATAATAGAGTTTAGAAATTTAGAAGCAGAGATTAGAAATGTTGGCGGACAGACAGCACTAAAGAAAAGAGGAACAGACATCTTCATCTACTTTATCTTAGCTAGATTTATTTTCAATAGTCGTGTCATCAGAGATGTCATCTGGTCGACATGTCATCAGACATATATAATGCCTTCTGGCACTAGAAAAATGGATAAAAGGTGTACATGAGAACGAGAGATGGCAAGACAATGATCGAGATTGTAAGTTACTTCTTAAGACTATCCACTTTACCCATGAGAACCCACTATACCCATGAGAACCAACTTTACCCATGAGAACCCACTATACCCATGAGAACCAACTTTGCCCATGAGAACCAACTTTACCCATGAGAACCAACTTTACCCATGAGAACCAACTTTACCCATGAGAACCAACTTTACCCATGAGAACCAACTTTGCCCATGAGAACCAACTTTACCCATGAGAACCAACTTTACCCATGAGAACCAACTTTACCCATGAGAACCAGCTTTACCCATGAGAACCAGCTTTACCCATGTTCTCTGCTTCTTTTTTTTTACTCTACCTCACTCTCTGTGACCTGGAAGATAAGTTGTGGCGGTCGTTGTATTCTTCCCTCATCATTTGTGCATGCCCTCTTTTCAAATCTTTAGACATTGTCAGCATTCCAGAGTTGCCATCTTTCTATACATTGCTGATGTTCATGTTACCAGAAAGACGATAATGGATAATGTGTATGTGAAAACTATGCTTCATTTGCTTTGAATTACGTGGTAAACTTTACTTTTTCAGTGATTAGATCACTACAGAGGACACAAGCTTGGGGCAAAAGCTTTAGGGCTCCTATCAGGATCTGGAGAGGACTGCGGACTTTGCCATGTCAACAGGGATTATGATCTGATGTGACCAACGCAGAAGAAGAAGAAGAACTACAGTTGCCAGTTTTATTCTTGTGAATCAATGAGGCTTATGCTTCTTCTTCTTCTTCTTCTTCTTCTTCTCTGGAACTGGTGTTCTTTACAACAGTTGACGGCTAAGATGGAAAGGCACAGCATCGTGTTGACTTGTTATTGATTGCAGCTAGTTTTTGACTGTGTGAAACTTTGTTTGTGAAACCGCCAGCCCTTTAATGCTGGCAGCTGTCTATGTTCTGTACATCATAGTTGACTCTAGTCACTAACATTGTCCTCAGTGTGTTGACACTAAGCTGAGTTTTGCCATTCTTCTGTCACATAAACGTGGCAGCATTAGTTTCAGGAAAACACAAAAAGAACTCAGCTAACATAAACAGAAAAGGAACTCAGCTAACATAAACAGAAAAGGAACTCAGCTAACATAAACAGAAAAGGAACTCAGCTAACATAAGCACATTTGGAAAAGGAATTCAGCTAACTTAAATAGAAAAGGAGCTCAGCTAACTTAAACACAAAAGGAACTCAGCTAACTTGAACAGAAAAGTAACTCAATTAATATAAGCACATTTGGAAAGGAATTCAGCTAACTTAAACAGAAAATGAACTCAGCTAACTTAAACAGAAAAGGAACTCAGCTAAATTAAACAGAAAATGAACTCAGCTAACTTAAACAGAAAAGGAGCTCAGCTAACTTAAACACAAAAGGAACTCAGCTAACTTAAACAGAAAAGGAACTCAGCTAACTTAAACAGAAAAGGAGCTCAGCTAACTTAAACAGAAAAGGAACTCAGCTAACTTAAACAGAAAAGGAACTCAGCTAACTTAAACAGAAAAGGAACTCAGGTAACTTAAGTACACTTGGCCTAGTGCAAAAAAATTGACTAAAGTTTCCAGGCACATGTTGTTAGTAGAGGGCCCTGGTATGACCATTGTGAGAAATCAGTTGTTGGAACGACTAGACCATGAACGATATGATAAGTTTTCACACTTCCGCGAGAATAAACACTTTTGGCCGGACACAAGAAATCAGGTTGAAGTGTCATCTATTCTGAAGTGGAAATAAACTTTTCTGGTGGTCAGAAAGCTTTGGAGAGAGGATTTTTAAATCGAAAACTACTCGGGTCCTGAAGGTTAAGTCACTCAAGGTAAATAACCGTTAAAATTTTACTTACTAAAATAAAGACTGGAGTTAGCTTCCATGGAAATCAGATCGGTTTAATTAAAAAAAACAACAGAATTTAGAGATGAATTCAGGTCGACACTTCTGCTGTCCTAGTTTTAACCAGGTTTTAGTAATAAAAATAAAATAATATGTAGTCTTATAGTTTTGTTCCATCGTTGAGAGTTCGCAGTTTTAAACTAACCATGAAAGCTAAAACCTGATATCTCTTTATTTTGTAATACAGGCCGGCGCTGACATTGTTTGGTGACAACAAATGTTCGTGTGTTCTTGTGTAGTGTTCTGAATAGCTGGATCTGTGTGTTGACAGCTGTGGTATGTGCATGATGTTCTTAGTTGGTGACCTCCAGATTCTACGCTTGTCTGTTTTATGTCGTTTGTTGTTGTTTTTCTCTGGGGTTAGATTTTGGCACATTAAGCTTCATTCAGGTGTGTCACAGGTCCAGATGTCTCTACTCGTTGTTGACCAGGTCCAGATGTCCCTCCTCGTTGTTGACCAAGTCCAGGTGTCCCTCCCCATTGTCTAAATTTGATGTGGCTTAATATTTTCATTGTCTTAATTTTTTTTATTAAACAAAAGAACATGTAAGGAAACTGTACATAAGGTCGTGTTAGATGTAAAGAAACAATACATAAGGTCGTGTTAGGTGTAAAGAAACAATACATAAGGTCATGTTAGATGTAAAGAAACAATACATAAGATCGTCTTAGATGTAAGGAAACAATACATAAGGTCGTGTTAGATGTAAGGAAACAATACATAAGGTCGTCTTAGATGTAAAGAAACAATACATAATGTCGTGTTAGATGTAAGGAAACAATGCATAAGGTCATGTTAGATGTAAGGAAACAATACAGGAGATGATACATGTGAGATGTAAGTAAACAATTCGAAAAATTCTGGGAATAAATTGATCTTGTGTGTATGTGTGTGCATATGTAAGTGTGTGCGTAATATATATGTCTATGTATGTGTGTGCGTATATTTGTTTAGTGGGGAGTGGCAGGAGAGTTGGAAGAGAAGCGAGTATAATAAAAACAGCAAAGATAGCTCTCTCCACAGCGAGATAATATACATTTCTTCTTCTTCTTCTTCTGTGTTCGCCTTCAAAAGGGCGTTTGTTGCGTAGTGTCGCCGTTATGTGCATGTAGCACGACACATCCCACTTCGGCTCGGTGTATTTTTAGGATCGTTCCCATTTCGATCCCTACTCGTTAGGGCCAGACTACTTTCTGAACCCAGGAGCACCGTCTTGAGTCAGAACAGGGTCTTGGTCGGCTCAGTCCCGATGCAAGCAAGTCCGCTGATAGTTATCTTGTGGGCTACGCCTTCGTCTCCATGACAGGACTTGACATCAAGCATCGTTATCAACTTAGTTTTGTTCTTGGGAACGATAACAGATTCGTTTTGTCGGTTGTCAGGCCAACAGCTTGACAAAAATAATGTACGTAAAGCCTCGAGGTCGTGACATTGTGAAACATCAATCAATTTATAAACTGCTCAAATCAGCTTCACGCCACGTGACACATTCCCGCGCCACGCGGAGCCTTCCACGCGCGAGGAGGCGGGGCACCGTCATTTATCGGCAAGTAATACTTCGCTCTCATTGGTCGTTCCGGCCCAGACAATAAATTATACGGGCTAATCCAGCCATGATTGACAGTCCAGGGCGAGTATGTTGACAGAAACTGGTAAATACTGAAGTGATGAGAACTGTCACCGCATCTCCACAGGTCAGGATAACATCTGACACACTTGAGCTGCATCAAAAATGCTCCAGTGCCTCCAGAAGTAAGCAGGACCGGTATTTTGTCAGGAATTTACTCATCTCTCTTTCACCGTGGTCGAAGCACGGGCAGGTAACTGAGAAGACTGGCAGAAGTATCTTTTGTTTGTCAGCGTACCAAGGGAAATCCGAAAAGCTGCAATGAAGTCTTAATAAGAATATCCGTGTCTGCTTTCATGTGGATTTGTTCACTTCATGAGAGAAGTCTTACACAATGCTGTGGTATATTCACGACAAAAGATTTTATTTCATACTTTGAAATATCCCAAGATTTCAGATTTCAGGTGACCCGATTAGTTCATGCGAGGATCGATGAAGAGTCCTACATCTGGTGCTGTATCTGTGTCCAGTAAGGTGACCGTGTGGCCAGGTCTGTGCTCAATCCAGCAGAGGTCAAAGTTTTAACGGAAGTCATTAAATTGCCTGGGTATTAAGACACATTTCGGCACAATTCAGGTGAGTGTTATCTCTTGATGTTGTCCACTCATCTATGTCGCTGTCCATCTCTTGATGTTGTCCACTCATCTATGTCGCTGTCCATCTCTTGATGCTGTCCACTCATCTATGTCGCTGTCCATCTCTTGAGGCCGTCCACTCATCTATGTCGCTGTCAATCTCTTGATGCTGTCCACTCATCTATGTCGCTGTCAATCTCTTGATGCTGTCCACTCATCTATGTCGCTGTCGTCTTCTTGTTGTTTTTTTCTCTTCGATCTTGCTCTCAAGAGTGCTCAGTATAGTACTGTCGCTCTTGACATTCTCAAAGTATCTTCGCTGTCTTGTTTTTACGGTTTTAAATATGTCTCGTGTCACTTCTGTGTGGTTTAGCACCTTGTTATTTTCTTCTCTGTCCGTGGGGCACGCCCTGTTCTTCCGTATATCCACATTTCACGGGCCTGGATTTTCCTCTCTGTTGTCTTATTCAAGGTCCAGTCTTCTATACCACGAAGGAATACTGAATACATGTAGCATTTTACGACAAGTAATCTCAGCTGCTGTGATATTTGTTTTGATGTAAAGATCATCCATATTCTGCTGGAGGTGTTTTTTTGCCAAACCTACTCTTTTGTTAATTTGCATTTCACATTTTCCACCCTCTGCTACCACGTGACCCAAATACCTGAAGCTTTTCACCTGTTCCAGTAATTCTCCATTTATTTTTATATTTACTGCCGGCTTTCTTTCTTCTCTGCTGATTTGTCTTTCCGATTTTTTTTTTTCGAGTCCGTATTTTTTACTTTGATCGTTTATTCGTGTCACTAGATTCTTAGGTCTTTTTGTATTTTTTTCATATCCGTGTACAGAACATTCATTTTTTTCATATGCGTGTATTAAAACATTCGTTTTTTCATATACGTATATAGAACATTCATTTTTTCACATATTATGTTTGTTTGTTAGCATCTTTTGTTTGTTTGTTAGCATCTTATGTTTGTTTGTTAGCATCTTACGTTTATTTGGTAGCATCTTATGTCTGTTTATTAGCATTTTAATACTGTTTGTCTGCAACTTAAGTTTCTTTGTATGCAATTATGTTTATTTGATTGAAATTTATGTTTGTTTGTCTATTATTTATGTTTGTCAACAGTTTATGTTTAGCAACAACTTATGTTTCTTAGCAACCTATATATGTCAACAACTTCTGTTTACTGCCAACAACTTATATATGTCAACAACTTCTGTTTATTGCCGACAACTTATGTGTGTCAACAACTTCTGTTTATTGCCAACAATTTATGTATATCAACAACTTCTGCTTACTGCCAACAACTTATGCATGTTAACAAGTTCTGATTACTGCCAACAACTTATGTATGCTATCAACTTCTGTTTACTGTCAACAACTTAAGTATGTCAATAATTTCTGTTTACTGCCATCAACTTTTGAATGTCAACAACTTTTGTATACTGCCAACAACTTAAGCATGTCAACAACTTCTGTTTACTGCTAACAACTTAAGTATGTCAATAACTTCTGTTTATTGCCAACAACTTATGTATGTCAACAACTTCTGTTTACTGCCAACAACTTATCTATGAAAAACAACTTCTGTTTACTGCCAACAACGTATGTATGCAACAACTTTTGTTTACTGCCAACAACTTATATGTCAACAACTTCTGTTTACTTCCAACAACTTATCTATGTTAACAACTTCTGTTTACTGCGAACAACTTATGTATGTCAACAACTTTTGTTTACTGGCAACAACTTATGTATGTCAACAACTTTTGTTTACTGCCAACAACTTATGTATGTCAACAACTTCTGTTTATTGCCACCAACTTTTGTTCAGAGCTTGAAGAAACCGAATTGGAGCAGGTTCCAAGAGCAAAGATCAGCTTTTTTTGTACTTTCCTATATCTCTTCTTCTTCTTCATCACTGAATATCTCCATCGTGGATAATTTGTTTCCTTTGTTTTTTGTTTTGTTTTTTTGTTGTTGTTGTGATGGTCTTTGGTTTAACCCGTGCTCTTCTGTCCCGCTTTAAGATGGCATTGATGAATGATGATCATAACAGTTGATGATGGTGATAGCTGATGACATTGATGACAGACAATTACAGCTTGCCATAGCGTCCACAATAAAACAGGAACATGCTCTGCTAGCAAAGACAGCAGTGCCAACCTCTAAAGTCCCACTACATGGAGGACACTCATTCACCTTTGACTGTTTTTATGTCGCGTGAAGTTTGGCTGTTTCTAGATTGCATGAAGTGTGCCTGTTTCTAGGTTGCATGAAGTGTGCCTGTTTCTAGGTTCCATGAAGTGTGCCTGTTTCTAGGTCGCATGAAGACACTTTTGAACAGTTCAGTTTTAAAATAGATATTTCTTCACCGGTATGTTTTTTTTAGACCAATGTTTCTCAACATTTTGTGCTCATGGTACCAGTTTGACCATGGAAAACATTTTTGGTAGCGCTTATTCCTCGCCGCTCTCATTGCTACAGGAAAATTGTATTTCTGGTTTCTTATTACAACTCATAGAAGTTTTCTTGGCCTGAGAAAGAATGGGAGGGGGTGGTTGGGGGGGGGGGGGGGAGGAGTGAAGAGAAGGACGGAGAGGACCTTGTTCACAGACAATAACTAAACCACACATTTATTTTGTTAATACCCCCCCCCCACTCACTTGATGTGGTAGACTACCCAGGGACTTCACATTTTGTTGAAGTCTGGAACAAGAGTCTAACTTGAGTGTCTGAAAGTGTTTCAGAACTTTTCCTATCCTTGGGAACTGTGGACATTTGGATCGTGGACTTGGGTTTGAGGTTTGTGGAGACTGGACCGTAGACTTGGGTCTAAAGTTTAATCACTTCTTGCCAGATTGGTCGTAGAGTAACTTGATCTGATACTCTGTCTTTTCTAATATTAAGAGAAGGTGAACACGTGGTCTGAAGGTGGTGATAATCTGTTAACACAAGGTCAAAAGGTAGTAGTAATCTGTTAACACAAGGTCAAAAGGTAGTAGTAATCTGTTAACACAATGTCAGAAGATGGTGGCACTCTGTTAACATAAGGTCAGAAGGTGGCAATAATCTGTTAACACAATGTCAGAATATGGTGGTAATCTGCTAACTACAGGTCAGAGGATAGTGATAATTTGTAGACACAATGTCAGAGAGTGGTGATAATCTGTTAACACAAGTTCAGAAGGTGGTGATAATCTGTCAAGGTCAGAAGGTGGTGATAATCTGTCAAGGTCAGAAGGTGGTGATAATCTCTTAACAAAAGGTCAGAAAGTGATAACAGTCTGTTAACACAAGGTCAGATGGTCGTGATAATCTTGATAGGAAGTGGTGAGAAGGTGTTGATAATCTTTTTAACACGTGGTCAGATGGTGATAATCGTGTTAATATATGGTCAGACGTGGTTGTAATCTTGTTAACATGTGGCCATATGGTATGATAATCGTGTTAACACATAGTTAGATATGGTGATAATCTTGTTAATATATGTTCAAATGTGGTGATCTTCTTCTTCTTCTTCTTCTTCAGATTTCCCGAGCTCTTAAGGCTGATTGCTGCAGATACAGTTCACCTCCGTCCTCTCTCTTCCTAATCTTCTCTCTCCAGTTGGTGACACCAGTTTCTTTTATATCCTCTTCTACGTTGTCTCTCCATCTCTGTCTTGGTCTACCCCTTGGTGTTGTTTCCTTCATCTCTTGTACATACATCATTTTCGTCTGTCTGTTCTCTTCCATTCTTTCTACATGCCCCAGCCAGCGTAGTCTGTTCAGTTTCAAGACATTTATAATTCATTTGGATTTCAATAAGCTGTTCAGTTCAGTGTTCTTTCTAGCTCTCCATTCTCCACTGTTGGTATCCTTTATCGGCCCAAAGATTCTTCTTAGGATCTTGTTCTCAAAGATCTGCAACTGTTGTTCATCTTTCTTTGTTGTACTCCATATTTCTGATCCATACATTTGTTTTGGGACAGAATTTAGGATTTTAACAGGAGTTGCAAGGCAAAGTATATTTTATTCCCTATCTGTACTCTGCTTTTAATTTCCTCACTTACTGTGCTGCTTCTGCTGGAGGTTGTGCCTAGATATTTGTATGTTTCTGCTTTGCTAATAATGTTATCTCCAACAGTTATATATTCTGGATCATTCTGCCTCTGGTCTCTTGATATCTTCAGATACTCTGTCTTATCTTGGTTAATGGTCAAGCCCACTTTTAGTGCCACATCTCTCAGGTGTATGCAGGTATTGATGACTTCTTGCATAGTTCCCCCCACCAGGTCAGTGTCATCAGCGAATCCTAGTATTTTAGCTTGTTCCTCTGTTCTGCTTTCTTCTTTCACTTTTCTGATTACCTTTTCTAGTACTAGGTTGAATAGTAATGGGGATATTTGTGATAATCTTGTTAATATACGGTCAGATATGGTGATAATTTCTTTCCAGACTAAATGTTTACGTAGAATTAAAAAAATATTTTGGCCAAACACCATAAGAAATAACATTTTATTGGCAGAAATGCAGATGAAGCCACTGACAACAATTATTGAGGAAAGACGCTGGCGATGGTTGGGACATGTGCTCCGAATGACTGACAACTCACTACCAAAAATAGCACTAAGATGGACACCACAGGGGAACAGAAGTAAGGGTAGACCAAAAGAGACATGGAGAAGAACAACAGAAAGGATGTTGAGCAATAGAGGGCTCACTTGGGCAAGAGCAGAAAAAAAGGCGAAAGACAGGCATTTGTGGAAAACCCTTGCGGAAGCCCCATGTGCCCTGGGCACTTAAGGTTCAGAGAGAGAGATGGTGATAATCTTGTTAATACATAGTCAGATGTGGTAATAATCTTGTTAACATGTGGTCACATGTGGTGATAATCTTGTTAATACATGGCCACACGTGGTGGTAATCTTGTTAATACATGGTCACATGTGGTGATAATCTTGTTATACATAGTTAGATGTGGCAATAATCTTGTTAACATATGATCAGATATGGTGGCAGTCTTGGTAATGCATGGTCAGACGGGTTTGATCCATCTGTTTACTTTCACATTTATTTGGAAAATTAAGCTTATATATGTCTTAAAAGCCAGATAAAAATAAATCACAAAGATAAACATGAGATTTTGCTGTTCGCTATATGTGATTTTTTTTTCATTTTCAGAAGTTCTTTATTCTCCCTTTTTCTGTGTGAAGGCTCAAATAAGTTTTAATCAGATTTGAAAGAGAAACGGTCGCAGTCTTTCCTCGTTGACGGTTGTTTCTTGTAGATCGGAGCTCAGAAACTGTTGAGAGTACAAGGTTAATACATGGGGTTATGTGAGATGTAAGGAAACAATACTCGAAGTCGAGTGAGATGTAAGGAAACAATACTCGAAGTCGTGTGAGATGTAAGGAAACAGTACTTTAAGTCGTGTGAGATGTGAGGAAACAGTACTTTAAGTCGTGTGAGATGTAAGGAAACAATACTCGAAGTCGTGTGAGATGTAAGGAAACAGTACTTAAAATCGTGTGAGATGTAAGGAAACAGTACTTAAAATCGTGTGAGATGTAAGGAAACACTACTCGAAGTCGTGTGAGATGTAAGGAAACACTACTTTAAGTCGTGTGAGATGTAATGAAACAGTACTTAAAATCGTGTGAGATGTAAGGAAACAGTACTTAAAATCATGTGAGATATAAAGAAACAATACTGGAAGTCGCTTAGATGTAAGGAAACAGTAAGTTTGGTCATGAGAAATGTATGGAAACAATACCCGAAATCGTTTGAGATGTAAGGAAACAATATGTGAGGTCGTTTGAGATGTAAGGAAATAGTAAGTGAGGTCACGTGAGATGTAAAGAAACAGTATCCGAATTCGTGTGAAATGCAAGGAAACAGTACGTGAGGTCGTGTGTCATGCAAGGAAACAATAGGTGAGGTCGTGTGAGATGTAAGAAAACAATATGTGAGCAACAACAGAATGTCAGAAAACTGACATTAATATAAAACATGAGAGTCACAATGTTCAGCAAGAATGTAACAGGAAAGGCGCACTGACTAAAGAAGGAAAACAAAAAGGTTTTGTTTTTTTTTTTGGTGCTCTTTTTGTATATCTCGACTCTTCTGATAAAAAACTCAACACTTTTGATGAAAAACTCGACTCTTCTGATAAAAAACTCTCGACACTTTTGATGAAAAACTCGACTCTTCTGATAAAAAAAACTCGACACTTTTGATAAAAAAAAAAACTCGATTCTTCTGATAAAAAAAAACTCGACACTTTGATAAAAAAACTCGACTCTTCTGATTAAAAAAAAAACTCGACTCTTCTGATTTAAAAAAATCGATACTTCTTCTAAAACAACGAATCAAACAGATTTTTGTTTTCTGATGTTCAACCATTTTTTTTCTGATTGTTGAAGAAGAAGAGGAAGTAAATTTCTACTTGAATGAAAAGAAAGGAATTTCTCACCTTTTTAGGGAAGATTATTTTCATGCAAAATTTTCCACCACGGAGAATGTTAAAACCGGAAGAATTCAACTTACAGAAACAAAGACAAGGATTTCTATGAACCTCCACAACTGTTCCCTGCATGTTTCGTATCCTTCTTGTTACCGTTTCTGTAAAATCCCGTGCAGGGATACTTTCTGCAGTTAGAATTAATAAAAAGGTTTGCTTGATCAACTGTTTTATTTGACTTCTGTGATAACTTTATATCTTGTGGAACGCATCTGTCACCGAACATCAGAAACAGAAATGCTACACCCGACATGTCCAGCTCTATGGAAGTGAGTCATGTACAATGAACAGATCGACGCGAAGATCACTGGAGGCAACAGAGATGTGCTTTCTTGGGAGAATGTTGAGATTACCACGAACAGCTAAGATGACAAAGGAGGAGTATCTAAAATGAGCAAATGTTGATAAATTCTAGCTTTTAAAACTTGTGAGTGGCGAGTGTACCTCTCCTTTCCTTTCAGATTCTGCCTTCCAGACCCACAACCTGCGCCACCAGTATCAATAATCAATACTTGAAATTATCGATATCCATGCACGGACAACTATGAATGTAATATTGGGGACGCATTAATGCAAACGTCTAACGGCACGACACATGATGATGATGATGATGATGATGATGATGATGATGATGATGATGATGATGATTGGTAGGACAACCTCGAAGGAAAAAAAAATGTAGCCATATTTCTGAGACAGAGAAGAAGAAAATAGTCAAATAATGACTGAGAATTGAACTTCAGACTCCAGTAGTTGACCGGCTGGGAGTTGTCCTACCAGAGCAGGGCGGCTCTACGGAAATGGGGCCAGGGAGTTTTAGAACAAGACGAAAACAGGAGAAGGGAAAATAATTGCAAATCTGCTTTAAGTGTCACATGTTGTATGTCATAATGACATGTCCGAGATAAGAAACCGGAAAAAAACATTTCCAGAAAGTGGAAGCTCCCGGTAAATTGGATAGCCCAAGGTGCTAATTATCCGGGAGATGCTGTCACAAAGGTCGGCATTCACTGACTCGTTTTCCAGATCTGCTGTCATTCTGACATCCTTGACGAACAATTGTGTTCTGATCAGTGGATTTATCTACACTTTATCCATGTTCTTTTCGTCCTCATCTGCCTGTTCTTTGCGAAGGAGAGGGTGACTGTTCTTGTGGTGACATGTGGTTCTCTGTGACACCTTGTGATATCTCTAAAACATAGTAAATAGTGTTTCTGTGATAACTTATGATATCTTTTCAACACGGCAGACAGAGTATCTGTGATAACTTATGATATCTTTACGACATGGCGGGTAGTGTATCTGTGATAACTTATGATATCTTTACTACATGGCGGGTAGTGTGTCTGTGATAACTTATGGTATCTTTACGTCATGGCGGGTAGTGTATCTGTGATAACTTATGGTATCTTTACAACATAGCGGGTAGTGTATCTGTGATAACTTATGATATCTTTACGTCTTGGCGGGTAGTGTATCCGCTTAGTTAAATTTATTTTTATATATTTGTCTTCAATCTGACTTGTTACAAATGATATTTAATATCATCGTTATTACATTGATATTATTTTTTAAAAAATCTTTATAACTTCTCTCACCACCTTGTAGTTCACGTGACAGTACATAAGCAGAGAAGACTTTCTTTAACGTGAATGCTCTATTTTTTCTCTTAACTCACTGACAGCCATGTCCACAGTGTGGTCTGGTCAACCTCCGCCTCCGGCCTAGTTACCTGACATAGAAGGCACACGGCATCACCATGGTTACTGACTCTCAAAATCTATTAAAGAAAGTGGAACAAAAAAGCCGTTAGAAGTGAATGGCAAGAAATAATAAAATCCAACATCAAAAGCATCACATGGATATATTGTCCAGGCCGTGCTGGAACCAACAAAGCCGACCAGCCAGCAGCAAGGGCCAGACCAGAGGGCCTCATCAAAATAGACAAATCTGACCTGTATAAATCCATCAAGCAACTCCTCGGCGAACAAATGCAAGGCAACTTCCTCCAACGTACTTGTCACATACGACTCAATGCATTACATGTAGCCAAGGGCAGTGGTTGCAAATCCCAACTAAACTCTAGATCACTGGCAACACACAACCAACACAACACTGGAGTCATCTCCCTACAAACACTGAAGGACATCCTGATGTCAGACGCCAAACACGTGGGCAGGGCCCCGAGTGTAATGAGACCGCTCCCCATGACCAGCAACAGAGATAGGCCCCTTTTGTTACAGCTACAGTTACCTAACATAAATATGTCAGGTGCGCAGTTTTTGCTCTGAAGTGAACGTGGAGAAATGTTCGGGCATCGCTTTTGTTGTCAAAATATTTTTTTTATAATTTTTGTTAACAAACAGGGCCGGCACTGTCATTAAGTTAACAAGGCAACCCAGTAAGTTGTAAACATCCTGTTATCAACGGCCGGGACATTAGGCTGTGAACACTATACAAGTTCTTGCAAAGATATCTTCCAGTTAGTTCGGGATATGTCTCGGTGGGCGAGCCATCGTGTGGTTTTGTGGGTGTGATTGGTTCTTGATATTGAAGTATATTACAGTGTTATTGTGCCCTACACTGATTATTTTGTAAGTGTATGTGATATGTGGTTGTTGGCTATACGCTATCGAGCACCCCGGACTCTGTTTGGTTGTGTATGAGTTTGGTTAGCAGAGATGATTTCGTAAGGATGATGGCGCACGTGCTAGGTGCACCAATAGGTATTATGAGTTGGGATGGTATTAATATATATTTATATACAGATGATATGGGTTGACATACAATAACGCTTCTGATCTATGCTGACAACATGGTATGATTTATTTAGAGATCTTGAACGACGGTTCAGTTATACAAATTTCTTGCCAAGAGTTTAATGTTGTTACCATGCACATAGAGTATATATGTAATGTTGAGTTCATGATGAATGCTGTTATGAGGGCCTTCACTCTTGTGACAGTGCTTTACTTGTGTGTGATGCTAATATTCAATGCATATGTATGTACTTGTATAAATATTGACTGTTTTGACTGCTAAAGCTTCTAATGACAATGGAGGTTTATATGATTACTGACTTGCATATTTGGTCTAATGACGCATTGCTATGACATTGCTTTCTATGTTTTATATATGTGTTGTGTGGTCCTTATTTGTGGAGTGTGGTCTGAACCGTTCCTGGCACTGTTGTGTGTTCATGACCGAGTGTTTTGATGTTATCGTAATAAACTTATTTTGTTAACTGTTTTACTCTTTGAGATATTTGTTTTGTATTTGGTAGTATGAGAGATGATGGGGAAACAAAGTAGACATGATGTCTGTAGGTTAAACTGTTGGCTAACTTGGATCTGGAACCCGGGGTGGCTAGCTTTGATCTGGGACCCGGGGATGGCTAGTTTGGATTTGGGACCCGGGGATGGCTAGGTTGGATCTGGGACCCGGGGTGGCTAGCTTGGATCTGGGACCTGGGGATGGCTAGTTTGGATCTGGGACCCGGGGATGGCTAGCTTGGATCTGGGACCCGGGGTGGCTAGCTTGTATCTGGGACCCGGGGATGGCTAGTTTGGATCTGGGACCCGGGGTGGCTAGCTTGGATCTGGGACCCGGGGATGGCTAGGTTGGATCTGGGACCCGGGGTGGCTAGCTTGGATCTGGGACCCGGGGATGGCTAGGTTGGATCTGGGACCCGGGGTGGCTAGCTTGGATCTGGGACCTGGGGTGGCTGGGGTCAGATTTTCTTTTAAAAAATTAAGGTTGGGGGTCACAGTGCGTTTGTACCATTCGAAGAATTGAATTACTTAAAAATACTTTCTTAAGTCCCTAACTCTCCTCATTCTCTCCCTTACATTCTCATAAGTCTCTAACTCCCCTCATTCTCTCTCCTACACTTTCATAAGTGGCTAACTCGTCTCACTCTCTCTTTTACACTCTCATAAGTCCCTAACTCTCCTCACTCTCTCTCTTACACTCTCATACGTACCTGTCTCCCTCACTCTCTCCCCTATACTCTCATAAGTCCCTAACTCCCCTCACTCTCTCCCATTCTCATAGGTCCCTAATTCCCCTCACTATCTCCCTCACACTTTCATAAGTCCCTAACTCCCCTCACTCTCTCCTTTACACTCTCCTTCACCCCCTCACTCTCTCCCTTATAAAGTGCCAGACCCTATTAGGACTGATGTTGGCCTTTGAGAGATAAGGAAACTTTTGCTGATTAATTAGCTGCCCTGTAGTTAGTCGCCCTGTAGTTAGTCGCCCTGTAGTTAGTCGCCCTGTAGTTAGTCGCTCTGTAGTTAGTCGCTCTGTAGTTAGTCGCCCTGTAGTTAGTCGCCCTGTAGTTAGTCGCTCTGTAGTTAGTCGCTCTGTAGTTATTCGCCCTGTAGTTAGTCGCTCTGTAGTTAGTCGCTCTGTAGTTAGCTGTCCGGTAGTTAGCTGTCCTGTAGTTAGCTGTCCTATAGTTAGCTGCTCTGTACTTAGCTGTCTACTAGTTAGCTGCTCTGTACTTAGCTGTCTACTAGTTAGCTGTCCTGTAGTTAGCTCTCCTGTAGTTAGCTGCCCTGTAGTTAGCTGCCCTGTAGTTAGCCGCCCTGCAATTTGTCATGCCATGGCATCATTTACATGTGGAAGATTCGCTGTCTACCTCTAGAACTATCCGCGCTGTCTGCCTCTTGAACTGTCCGCGTGCTGTCCTTATTTGCTGATCCCAACCTACCAAAGCACTACATTAACTGATTAAAATAAAGTAACACACAACTTTAAATATTGTAGTAATCTCTACATAACTGTAACACCGAAAGAAAAAAAAAACATTAGATTTTTAAGCAAAAGGCCTTCATCTGGCACCTCGGTCAGAAACAAAAATAAAATATGCCGAAAAAAAATTGTACTTGTCAGGAAAGATAACAGACTACAAGAAAACCTGCATATTAAAAGTATCCTAATTGTACCGTCTTGCTGAAGCTGTGAGCACTTTACAGAGACACGTAGATCAAATTTAGAAAAATATATATTGCAAACTTAATGGAGGTACAGGAATATAGCGATCTGGAACTTTCAAAAGCTTTCATTGTTCAAAATCTGAGTCCCATAGTCCCGTCCCATAGTTCTTGACATTTCTGTGTGAATGTTGAATAGTCGTGGTTAAATCTTAAGTCGCAATCGAGTAACAGGATCAAAACATCTTTTTATTTTAACGATCTAAATACTCCAAAAGGAAACAGAAAGTAGGTCTACGTGTCGAACTTAGACAGATCGTGGAGATATGTTCAGCCGACCAAGGAGATCTCTAAGTTGATGGTGAAGATGTCATTCTATTTTCCCCTCCAAACAATTTCCGCTTTATAAATTTCAGATTTCACGTTCAACAACTCCAGGTCAAGGTCCACATTTGTCAATAACTTAAGCAAGTTTTGTTGACATATTGTAGACAAAGTAGGCTGTTACTGTTGCTTTCTGTACACTGGACGAACCACGTGCCGTGCGATGAAGCACGTCCACAGCCAACAATCGCCAAGAACTTTTGTGTCCAAATTCTTTCAGTCCAACAACTTCTCCAGGTCTGTTAACTTTTGTGTTGCGGAAGAATATACAGGGGATTATTTTTTGTATTTTTCGCTCGCACTTTAAAAAAAAATTTATTTCGCAAGAAGGCAAACACAGAAGTGTCAGGTTTAGCTGCAGGTCGTGACAGACTGTCTGGGGTTAGTACTTGACGGAGGCTAGTAACTGCTAACATAAAAACAAGATTTTGTCGGGAAAACAAAACTTAAACATACATTTACACAATGCGCTTTCTTCAGAAGTATTGTAAGAACCAAGTGTAATGTTAGCAGAATTATTGTAGTGGCTGTTGTAGTAAGAATAATACAGGTTCCGGTTTTTGTTTGTAGTAGGCCCAGTTGTAAAATGTAAAATAGTAGTAGTAAAAAAAAAAGGCAAGAAACTCGCTATTAGAGAGTAACACACAGCTGTTAGAGAGTAACACACGGCTGCTAGAGAGTAACACACGGCTGTTAGAGAGTAACACGCGGCTGTTAGAGAGTAACACACAGCTGTTAGAGAGTAATACACAGCTGCTAGAGAGTAACAAGCGGCTGTTAGAGAGTAACACACGGCTGTTTGAGAGTAACACGCAACTGTTAGAGAGTGAGCGAAACAACCACACAAAACCCAGGATCAACTGAAAGTAGCCAAACAATGAGACAAGTTGTTTCTTTAACACTGGATAAAATAGAAGATATGAAATGAGTAATGAAATTAGTAGAAGCAGTAGTAGTAGTAGTAGTAGCAGCAGCAGCAGCAGCAGCAGCAGTAGTAGTAGTAGTAGTAGTAGTAGTGATAGTAGTAGCAGTAGTAGTAGTAGTAGCAGTAGTAGTAGTAGTGGTAGTAGTAGTAGTAGTAGTAGTAGCAGCAGTAGTAGTAGTAGCAGCAGCAGTAGTAGTAATAGTAGTAGTAGTAGTAGTAGCAGCAGTAGTAGTAGTAGCAGCAGCAGTAGTAGTAGTAATAGTAGTAGTAGTAGAAATAGCAGTAATAGTAATAGGACCTGTAGAAGTGATAGTAGTAGTAATAGCAGTAGTAGTAGTGGTGGTGGTGGTGGTGGTAGTAGCAGTAGTAGTAATAGCAGTAGTAGTATAAAGTAGTAAAAATAGTAGTAGTAGTAGTATAAAGTAGTAAAAATAGTAGTAGTAGTAGCAGTAGTAGTAATAGTAGTAAAAATAGTAGTAGTAGTAGTAGTAGTAGTAGTAGTAGTAGTAGTAGTAGTAGAGCACCAGCTATTAGGGTGGTGGTGTGTTAGCGTTGTTGGTGTGTTAGCGTTGTTGGTGTGTTAGCGTTGTTGGTGTGTTAGCGTTGTTGGTGTGTTAGCGTTGTTGGTGTGTTAGCGTTGTTGGTGTGTTAGCGTTGTTGGTGTGTTAGCGTTGTTGGTGTGTTAGCGTTGTTATAGACGTGAAAGCAGAAAACAATTTTAAGAGACTAAAACAGACAGAAAGTTTTGGCGTTTCTCTCTGTGTCTCTGTCTCTGTTTCAGTCTCTGTTTCTGTCTATGTCTCTGTCTCTCTCTCTCTCTCTCTCTCTCTCTCTCTCTTTGTTTCTCTCATAGACTGAGTCTTAAGTGTACATAAAAAAAAGATTACGAAACTATGCACGCTATCTCTGTAGTCTTAGAGATATTTATTTGTTTCAGCTGTTGTAGTACAAATTTGTATACCTGTCACATATCTGTGCAAATGTGTATACCTGGCGCAGATCTGTACAAACTTATGTGCCTTTCACAGATCTGTACAAACTTGTGTGCCTTTCACAGATCTGTACAAATTTGTATACCTGTCACAGATCTTGATACCTCTCATAGATCTGTACAGATGTGTACAGCACTTATGGATCTGTGCTAACACCGAAAGACTTTAGAACAGCACGTCTCTTTGGGTATCTTCTAAACGTGGGAATAGTCAGGCTGGTATGGAATTGTCGCCTTTGCGAAGAATATGCAGTGAATGCTCATCTATTTCTGTAAAAATGGCTACATGGTACAAAGTGTTCGGGAAAACAGAAAGTAACGACTGGTTGCAGTATGGCTTGACAGTTCATGGCAGATGTAACGAGCGGATGATGTCAAATATTAATGGAAATTTCACACTGAATTTCATGGGGGAGGAAATTTTATATTGCTTATACTGAACTTCCACGCGTTTAGGACAAATGTACATACTTAATCTTTATATGTGGATAAGCGTAGACTCTTATTATTATCTGGGGACAAGTGTAGATTCTTCACATTATTTGTGAAAGATAAGTGTAGATTCTTCACATTATTTGTGAAAGATAAGTGTAGATTCTTCACATTACTTGTGAAAGATAAGTGTAGATTCTTCACATTATTTGTGAAAGATAAGTGTAGATTCTTCACATTATTTGTGAAAGATAAGTGTAGATTCTTCTTATTACATGCGGATAAGTATTATTATAATAAGTATTATAGTATTATATATTATTAGTGTCATATTATTATATTTATGCGGAGTCATTATTTATTCTTCCAAGTAAACGACATCAGTCTATTCTTTCTTCTCATCATTTATTCATTTCAGCCGTGTCTATTCTGGCGTTGTCCGTACTTATTGTTGCCGTATCTCCTCGGATGACTAGGCGAATATTGAATGAAAAAAACTGTACGTATTAATACCCATATTATAACACAGCCGGTCTGCAGTTATGTTTTGTTATGTAAATGGCGGTGATGTATTATTGTACCAACCTGTACCGGGGCAGTGTAGGTTTCAGTTTGGTAGCCAAACATTAGAAAACCTTAGCACATTGTGGTATCTAGCTTTACTTCAAAAAGCGCATATAACATATGCACATAATATATTATCATGTTTGCTACAGTATGTCACGCACAATAGAGTTTCTGTCATAAATGTAAACATCAACTGATAGAAATATAAAGCCACAAAGTCCTTCTCCTAGCCCGCTTCAGTAAGTTTGAATGCTGACATTTTTTGTGTGCTTTAAACATGTTTCTTGAACGATAATTAGAAAACTGAAAACTGAATATCAGAATAACAATTTGGATGATATCTCAGGCAGTACAGAATGAGAGTAATTCTGATTTGAATATTCAGCTCTGTTCATGGTTGTTCCATTTGTTCACGGATGATGAGTTGTTCTGTTTGTTTACAGATGATGGGTTGTTCCGTTTGTTCAATGACGACGAGTTGTGCTGTTTGCATGGATGATGAGTTGTTCCGTTTGTTTACGGATGATGGGTTGTTCTGTTTGTTTACAGATGATGGGTTGTTCTGTTTGTTCGTGGATGATGGGTTGTTCCGTTTGTTCATGGATTATGGCTTGTTCTGTATGTTCATGAATAATGGGTTGATCTGTTTGTTCATAGATGATGTGTTCTTCTGTTTGTTCATATATGATGAGTTTGTTCTGTTTGTTCATATATGATGAATTGTTCTGTTCCTGAAGTTCATGATTCGTGTTGTTAAGTTTTATACTTTCAGTGTGCCAGGTTATTATGTCTGTTGGGGTAGCATGGTGAGTGGGTTTTGTGGGGGTGAGGGAGGGAGTGAGAGAGGGATCTGTGGTAATTGGGGATGAGGGATGGAGGGAGCGGGTTACTGTATGATGGATGGGAATGAGAGATTGGGTGCCGTATGATAAATGGGTTCTGTGGGGGTGAGGGAGTCAGGGGGTTTTATGGTAGGGTGATGAGAGAATGAGGGTGAGTTATGGGGCTGTATAAGGAATTGGTTTTCTGGGAGTAAGGGAGGCAGTGGGAGGGCTCTATGGGGATGAGGGGAGATGTATGGTGATTTAGCTCTGTTTTTTTTTTTGGGGGGGGGGGGATATATGGTTGGTTGGCTCTGTTGGGGGAGAAAGATGTATGGTGGATTGGCTCTACTAGGGGAGACAGATGTACGGTGAGTTGGTTCTGTTTGGGGAGAGAGATGTATGGTGTGTTGACTCTGTTGGGGGAGAGAGATGTATGGTGTGTTGGCTCTGTTGGGGGAGAGAGATGTATGGTGGTTTGGCTCTGTTGGGGGAGAGAGATGTATGGTGTGTTGGCTCTGTTGGGGGAGAGAGATGTATGGTGGTTTGGCTCTGTTGGCGGAGAGAGATGTATGGTGTGTTGGTTCTGTTGGGGGAGAGAGATGTATGGTGTGTTGGCTCTGTTGGAGGAGAGAGATGTCTGTTTTGTTGGCTCTACTGGGGGAGAGAGATGTGTAGCATATTGGCTCTGTTGGAGGAGACAGATGTACGGTGAGTTGGTTCTGTTTGGGGAGAGATGTATGGTGTGTTGGCTCTGTTGGGGGAGAGAGATGTATGGTGTTGGCTCTGTTGGGGGAGAGAGATGTATGGTGGTTTGGCTCTGTTGGGGGAGAGAGATGTATGGTGTGTTGGCTCTGTTGGGGGAGAGAGATGTATGGTGGTTTGGCTCTGTTGGGGGGGGGGGATATATGGTGGGTTGGCTCTGTTGGGGGAGAAAGATGTATGGTGGATTGGCTCTGTTGGGGGAGACAGATGTACGGTGAGTTGGCTCTGTTTGGAGAGAGAGATGTATGGTGGGTTCGTTCTGCTGGAGGAGAGAGTTGTATGCTGTGTTGGCTCTGTTGAGGGAGAGAGATGTATGGTGTGTTGGCTCTGTTTGGGGCAGAGAGATGTATGGTATGTTGGCTTTGTTGGGGGAGAGAGATGCTTGGTGTGTTGGCTCTACTGGGGGAGAGAGATGTATGGTGTGTTGGTTCTGTTGGGAGAGAGAGATGTATGTTGTGTTGGCTCTGTTGGGGGAGAGAGATGTGTGGTGTATTGGCTCTGTAGGAGGAGAGACATATGTGGTGTGTTGGCTCTGTCGGGGAAGAGAGATGTTTGATGTACTGAGTCTGTGAGAGCTGAGGGAGAGAGATGTTTGATGTATTGGGTCTGTGAGAGCTGAGGGAGAGAGATGTTTGATGTATTGGGTCTGTGAGAGCTGAGGTAGAGAGATTTTTGATGTATTGGGTCTGTGAGAGCTGAGGGAGAGAGATGTTTGATGTACTGGGTTTGTGAGAGCTGAGGGAGAGAGATGTTTGATGTATTGGGTCTGTGAGAGCTAAGAGAGAGAGAGATGTTCGATGTACTGGGTCTGTGAGAGCTAAGAAAGAGAGATGTTTGATGTATTGGGTCTGTGAGAGCTAAGAGAAAGAGAGAGATGTTTGATGTATTGGGTCTGTGAGAGCTGAGGGAGAGAGAGAGAGAGAGATAGATAGACATGGAGTCAGGACTATCAATTTTGTTATACATTTTTAAAAGAAACTTTATTATCAGAAATCATGATATGACTTGACATCACGTGACATGACACGATATGACATGCACTGAAGCACGAAATACAGAGAACAATCAGGATACAAAGGATCTGGACTAGTCATGAATGTCAGGTTTTGAAAACTTCGTAAAGAAGATGTATGTATGTATGTATGTATGTATGTATGTATGTATGTATGTATGTATGTATGTATGTATGTATGTATGTGTGTATGTATGGAATGTAGAATGTATATATGTGTGTATGTATGTTTGTATGTATGTACATATATGTATATGTGTATGGTATATAGTATGTATGTGTGTATGTATGTATGTGTGTATGTATACACACTTTATGTATGTATATGTATATACGTATATATTATGTGTTTATGTATTATGTGTGTTTATTATGTATTTGTATGTATGTAAGTGTGTCTGTTTGTACATATGTGTGTATTTATTTGTGTATGTATGTATGTATGTATGTATGTATGTATGTATGCTGGCTGATATGTGGATGGTTTTATTAATGTATGATAACAGATACATACATACTCAAGGAAGTACGATTAATGGACAGATAATGAATAGATATACCGGATTATGAATGATTAGATACATGGACGCCTACATAATGTACGCAGTATAAATAATGTATGGAAGACTGACAAAGAATTCTGCGTTTATCTTCCTTCTAAAGCTGGGTATTTCTGAAGGCTGAAGTGCAAGCTTTTGCTGAGAATACAGAAACTGGTTGCCCTTCCAACTTTTCTAGTTACATTTTCTAAAGGAATCTATTTTCTCATTTCCAGGTTTACCCGTTACGAGTCCACGTGGAGTCCAAGCTTTTCAGTGGGTGGTGATGAACCCATACCCTGTGGATGTGGATAACCGCCCAGGGTCCAGGGAAGACATGTTAACACCAGATTCTCTATCTGGCTCATCGCCGTCTTCCAACAGAATGACCTCCCCTTGCTCTGATGCTGGGAGGTGCCTAAGTCCTACTCTGTCCAATGAGAATCCACACAACAACACGGACCACGTCAAGCGACCAATGAACGCATTTATGGTGTGGTCACGTGGTCAGAGAAGGAAGATGGCTCAAGAAAACCCCAAAATGCATAATTCTGAGATCAGCAAAAGGTTGGGGGCCGAGTGGAAGCTCCTCACAGACGAGGTCAAGAAGCCCTTCATCGACGAGGCCAAGCGGCTTCGATCACTCCATATGAAGGAGCATCCAGACTACAAATACAGGCCTCGAAGAAAGCCTAAAACTTTGTTGAAGAAAGAGAAATATGCCTTCTCCTTACATCATATGCTGCCTGGGGTTCACGTTTCTGCTCTGGGACACGTTCCTCACTCGTTCTCCTCGTTGGCTGCCTCACACCACCAGTTAGATCTTCTAGCAAGCACCAGCGCTTCCACATTCGACAAAAGTCGTCCACATCTTGTTCCACCAGCCTCATCTTACGGACTATACCCTCATCTTAATGCAGTAGCAGCAGCAGCGGCGTCGGCAGCGGGGACAAGCTCAACCAAGGCGGACACCCATACATCCCTCACATCACTGCGCCACCCCGACAGTTTGACAAACTCGCTGTACTCATCCTACCTCTCAGGGTACCCCAGCTCAGCTCTGTCCTCCTTCCCAGCCGCTGCTCACACCCAGGAGCCTGCTCCAGGAGTAGGCCAGTATCTTCTCCCTTACATGTCCCAGACCTACATATCTTCACCGGCTGATATTCGCAGGTCACTTAACTACGTCCTGCTCAAGCCAGGAGATCACCTTCGCCATCCTGCTATCTTGTGACCCAGTCCAGGCACGTAGTAATTAAAAATAGCGTGTCAGTGAATTTCTCTCTTAAGCTACTAGTTCTCATGTTTGATGATAGAAAATACAACCCGGTATGATATGTATATGTTTACATGTGAGATTTTCATCTTACAGTTAATATAGAAATCTTTATACAATGAGTCTAATAAATGTCTTCCTTAGCAAGCATAGCAATAGCCTCCACTTCAGCTATCTGACACGGGGGGGGGGGGAGGGAGGGGGTGGAGAGATGATCTCCACTTTAAATAAGACCAACATTTCATGATTTCATGTACTTGATAATTAGGACCAATCTTTCATGTACATGATACTCCCCTAAATTAGGACCAATCTTTCATGTACATGATACTCCCCTAAATTAGGACCAATCTTTCATGTACATGATACTCCCCTAAATTAGTTTGTCTGCTTTCTCAACTGACAGTTTGTCTGCTTGCTCAGCTCGTCAAAAGTGAATGATTTTTTTTTTTTAGTTTTTCCTCTTTTGAGTTCAGCCATCTAGCTAGATAGATCTTACCATGAGCGTTTCTTCTCGTCCTCCAGTTTTCTACCCATAATCCTTTCTTTGTTCAGGTTTTAGCTCTTAAGTCTCTCCCTAGAGTGCACGTTTGTAGGATGTGTCATGGAGCCAGGAGACAGTCTGGCATGTGCTGGCTACAGAGTGCTTTGTTCGAAGCCTGAAAATGGTGGTTTGCAGTGTTCTGTTCAGCTTTAGAATGAAGTCTTTTGGATATCTGCTGTCTGTTCTGTCTCCATGTAGTGTTGACTTGCAGTCACATGGGAAGAGTGTGTTTGCGTTCATGAGTTTTTGTTCCTGCATCGTCCTTGTGGCTTCTACGATAATATGTAGTCCTGCTCTATAGTTTGTTGATGTTCCTGCAGTGTTTCTGTGACTTCTACGATAATATGTAGTCCTGCTCTATAGTTTGTTGATGTTCCTGATGTGTCTCTGTGGTTTCTAGGATGGCTTGTAGTTCTGTTCTATAGTTTGTTGATATTCCTGCAGTGTTTCTGTGGCTTCTAGGATGGCTTGTATTTCTAATTTATAGTTTCTTGATGTTCCACAAATAGAAAATGATTTTTCTGTTCTTGTCATATTTTGGGTTAGTACTAGGCCTTTTGGTCCTCCTTTTCCAGTTGTCCCTTCTGAGGTCCACCTTTTTCCAGTTGTCCCTTCTGATGTCCCCCGTTTCCAGTTGTCCCTTCTGATGTCCTCCTTTTCCAGCTGTCTCTTCTGATGTCCTCTTTTTCTAGCTGTCCCTTCTGATGTCCTCTTTTCCAGCCGTCCCTTCTGATGTCCTCCTTTTCCAGCTGTCCCTTCTGATGTTCTGTCAGCAAAGACAAGTGTACATTGTAGTCTGGGACAGAGGGTTGCTGGGGCGGTCTGGTGTTTTTGTTTATGTGTGGGAGAGATCTCAGTGTTTTTGTTTATGTGTGGGGGAGATCTCAGTGTTTTTGTTTATGTGTGGGGGAGATCTCAGTGTTTTTGTTTATGTGTGGGAGAGATCTCAGTGTTTTTGTTTATGTGTGGGAGAGATCTCAGTGTTTTTGTTTATGTGTGGGGGAGATCTCAGTGTTTTTGTTTATGTGTGGGAGAGATCTCAGTGTTTTTGTTTATGTGTGGGAGAGATCTCAGTGTTTTTGTTTATGTGTGGGAGAGATATCAGTGTTTTTATTTATGTGTGAGGGAGATCTCAGTGTTTTTGTTATTGTGTGTGAGTTTTGGCAGAACACTTCTCAGTGTTTTTGCTGCCTATACTTGAGTCTGCTAGGCTTACAATGTTTTTAAATAATGAGCTTTCATAAGATTTGTTTGTTTGTAACACACATTTCTCTTTTTAAATACTTGATTTGTTTGTTAACACATGTTTCTCTTTTTAAAGACTTGATTTGTTTGTTAACACATGTTTCTCTTGCTAAAGACTTGATTTGTTTAGTTTGGTTTTTAACTGGACAGAATGATATGGCTCTTGTTTACCGCCATCTTTGAGTGTTATAACGTGTTTGAGTGTTTATAACGTGTTAATACATTACTTACGTTTTGCTGAGCTCTTTAGCTCCGAAACAACACTAGCAGGGTTGGCAGATCTTGCACACCTATGAGAATCAATGCTCGGAGAGATATTTAGGCCAGATCTAGACAAAATGAAAAGTAGCACTTTTCTAACCCAACCTATATTTTAATTTTATAGAGTAACTTCTTCCAAGTTTATTTCTGCCAAAACTTCTCATCAAAATATCTTCTGGCAGAGCATTGAAACTAATTCAGGAGTGAAAGAGTCATGAAAGAGTCATGTTTGTCTTAGAAGATTACATATTAGAGATCTGTGATGCTATATTTTAATGCACAAGAAATATTTGTCTAGCTGAAGGTCAAGCAACAGGTCGTAATGCTTTCCCCTCCCCCAGAATGAAATGTTACAGACGGGCGCTTAGAACATCGTGGACAGAAAGGAAATCAAATAAAGATATACTAATGGATGCATGAGCACCAGGCCATCTTGCTCACAACCGAGAGGCCTACAAGAGTGCTGTTAGGGAGGCAAAGTTCCACAAGGTACATGCAAATGAATGAATGAATGAATGAACGAATGAATGAATGGGATTAGGTGTAACCGAAAACTAGCTCGTAAACACCATAAAAACTAGAAAGCTGAGATACTTGGGCCACATCAAGAGACGCACTAGCTTGGAGAGGTTGGCAGTAGAAGGCAGTGCCCGGCAACAGAGAAAGAGGAGCAACCTTGCCACAGGTAGACTCAGGACATCACGGAAAGTCTGAAGGCTGCGATTATGGGGACAACGTCCTTGACCGCGGTCTTTGAGCCCATGCCATTAACATTGTCAGCAAATAACACTTCCGTCTGGGGAAGGTACTTCAAGCGAATTTCTTTAGTTCTTTCCCCTAGTCCCTGCTCGAGCCAGGATATTGCCAGACGCTGGTCAGCTTGTCCGAGACCACACCGTAGTCAGGGAGACAGCGAGAGGGACAGCTTGTCCCAGACCACACCGTAGTCAGGGAGACAGCGAGAGGGACAGCTTGTCCGAGACCACACCGTAGTCAGGGAGACAGCGAGAGGGACAGCTTGTCCCAGACCACACCGTAGTCAGGGAGACAGCGAGAGGGACAGCTTGTCCGAGACCACACCACAGTCAGGGGGACAGGGAGAGGGACAGCTTTCTAGAAAGACACGCCACATGAAGTAAAATGAATAATCCAGGCACAGTTAATCTGACCTTGTTTTAAAGTTGAGACCTTCATGATTGCCTGTGTGAAACAAACTCATATCTTAAGTTGTAGACGTCGCCTGGCCTCCTGTATGTTGCCCACATGGATCAGGCTGAACTTTGAACTTTTTCACCAGGTGAAAGTGTACACAAATCCAGGAGTTTTAAAAAAATCCATATTTTGTTGTAGACATTTCTAGAACACAGTTTTTTTTCTGCTTTTACAGTACCAGATTATTGAAGGCCCCCATGTCCCTCCACAACTGCACGTCCTTTGTTTTGCCTGCTATCTCTGCATCTTTCTGTGATGGCATTGTCGGCTTGTACAGTAATTTTTTGTTTCCATTTTACCTTTCGGTTTTGTCAAAACTTTCTAACCATCAATGGCCTTCCTGGTTAAAAGCAAATGCTAATAGCACCCAGCACCTGTAAAGTTTGAGAACCATCGTTATAGATCTTGAATGCGTGTTACATCTTCCATATTTACCTAGACTCTGTATTCCGAACAAATGACACCAGTCACGAACCACTGAACCGAGACCCTGCTGTTATACATTCTATGGAAATGTTTGAAAGATGTTGGAGTGGTGGTCTAATAAAGTTGATCCTAAACATTTTCATTCACTAGTTACTCTTTTGCTTTTCATTGTTACAAGAGTTGCTTTTTTTTTCCTCCTACAAATATAAATTTGGTTGGAGATGGAAATTTATGACAGTACATGATTGGCTATGAATATTAATGTGGTGTATGATTGCTGTGGATAATAATGTGGTATATGACTGGCTGTGGATAATAATGTGTTATATGACTGGCTGTGGATAATAATGTGGTGCATGCCTGGGTCAAAACAGACTTACTGAAAGTGAACGTTAACCAATAAAGGAAACAAAACTGAAATAAATGTGGAAATGCCTCAGTTTGTAAACTATGTAGCACTATTATGTGAATCTTTGTTTAGTTTATAAATTTCCTTTTTTTTAAGCATTTGCTAAGCTACATTTCAGTTGAGTTAGGCTACATTTCTATTAAGCGAGCCTACATTTATCTATGCTACATTCAGTTGAGCGAGGCTACATTTAGCAAGGCTGCATTTCAATTGAGCGAGGCTACATTTAGCGAGATTACATTTCAGTTGAGCGAAGCTACATTTAGCGAGATTACATTTCAGTTGAGCGAAGCTACATTTCAATTGAGCGAGGCTACATTTCAGTTGAGCGAGGCTACATTTAGCGAGGCTGCATTTCAGGTGAGCAGGTTACATTCAGCGAGGCTACATTTCAACTGAGCGAGGCTATATTTCAGTTGAGCAAGGCTACATTTGGCGAGGTTACATTTAAGTTGAGAAAGGCTACATCTAGCGAGGCTACACGTAAGTTGAGGAAGGCTACATTTAGCGATGCTAAATTTCAGTTGAGGGAGAGTACATTTAGGGAGGCTACATTTCAACTGAAAACGAATGAACATCACATAGGCTACACAATCGAAACAAATATCTTGGGTATTCCCCCCCCCCCACCCTCATTTTTTTCAATCTCAGAACTGGACAAACAGACCCCGAGAATACGTGTAAACAAAGTTGGCATCCCCCCCCCCCACACACACATACACCTTTTGCGCATACGCCCATGCTGCCCAGACTGTGGACCACATCCAACCAAATCTACACCAACCAGGAAACACTGAGACGCACCTTCCTGTCCACTGAGCCAACCCAGAAAGTTAAGTTCTCCTGTGTCTATAGACAAGCTACAGAAAGTTAAGTTCTCCGGTGTCTATAGACAAGCTACAGAAAGTTAAGTTCTCCTGTGTCTATAGACAAGCTACAGAAAGTTAAGTTCTCCGGTGTCTATAGACAAGCTACAGAAAGTTAAGCTCTCCGGTGTCTATAGACAAGCTACAGAAAGTTAAGCTCTCTGGTGTCTATAGACAAGCTACAGAAAGTTAAGCTCTCCAGTGTCTATAGACAAGGTACAGAAAGTTAAGCTCTTCGGTGTCTGTAGACAAGCTACAGAACGTTAAGCTCTTCGGTGTCTGTAGACAAGCTACAGAAAGTTAAGCTCTCCGGTGTCTGTAGACAAGCTACAGAAAGTTAAGGTCTCCGTTTATGCAAGAGGCAGAGATGTAGATAATAAACAAGCGTTAAGAAGAAGTTTTTGTGTAAAATCAAACCAAATTATACAAAAACGACATATATTGTGGGAACATTTATTGTAAACCAACTACCACAAAATATTATATTAAAAAGAAAGTGGTAGCGTATATATATATAGTGATATCAGTTTCAGCAAGAAGTCAGGAGCTGCTGAGCAACATACCAAAGATCTTCCATGAAAACAAAACGTATATACCAAAGTACGAATCTCTTCTTGACCACACGAAGGTATAAATCAAAGAATGGTCACTCCTGCCCTCTTTTTGACTACACGAACATATAAATCAAAGAAAGTTCACTCCTGCCACACAAACTCTTGGAGTTGACGTTCATCATCATCGTCATCATCATCATTATCAGGTGCCGTGCCGACTGCCGTTGGCTATTATGCTTCTCCAGAGTAAACGATCCTTCATGCAGGCCATCAGCTCAGTTGGCGATCTCCTTTCACACCATCCGGTCAGACTGTCCAGTATCATTTCTCTCAGCCTTCCCCTTGCTCTTCTTCCCTCTATTTCTCTTGTTGTTGTAATATTTTCAATGTCCCCTCTTCTCATTGCATGTCCTATGAAAGTACATTGTCTCTCTCTTATTTTTTTTAACAAGATTTTTTGTGTCTCCAGCTGTTCTCCTACATTCTTCATTAGTTATTTTATTCCTTTTTGTTGACGTTATTTGTTTCTAAATCTCCCTTTCAGCCATTAAGTAACACTTAAGTAACACTTCGCCTAGAGAAGTCTGACGACACTTAAGTAACACTTCGCCTAGAGAAGTCTGACGACACTTAAGTAACACTTCGCCTAGAGAAGTCTGACGACACTTAAGTAACACTTCGCCTAGAGAAGTCTGACGACACTTAAGTAACACTTCACCTGGAGAAGTCTGACGACACTTAAGTAACACTTCGCCTAGAGAAGTCTGACGACACTTAAGTAACACTTCACCTAGAGAAGTCTGACGACACTTAAGTAACACTTCACCTAGAGAAGTCTGACGACACTTAAGTAACACTTCACCTAGAGAAGTCTGACGACACTTAAGTAACACTTCGCCTAGAGAAGTCTGACGACACTTAAGTAACACTTCACCTGGAGAAGTCTGACGACACTTAAGTAACACTTCACCTGGAGAAGTCTGACGACACTTAAGTAACACTTCACCTAGAGAAGTCTGACGACACTTAAGTAACACTTCACCTGGAGAAGTCTGACGACACTTAAGTAACACTTCGCCTGGAGAAGTCTGACGACACTTAAGTAACACTTCGCCTGGAGAAGTCTGACGACACTTAAGTAACACTTCGCCTGGAGAAGTCTGACGACACTTAAGTAACACTTCGCCTGGAGAAGTCTGACGACACTTAAGTAACACTTCGCCTAGAGAAGTCTGACGACACTTAAATAACACTTCGCCTGGAGAAGTCTGACGACACTTAAGTAACACTTCGCCTGGAGAAGTCTGACGACACTTAAGTAACACTTCGCCTGGAGAAGTCTGACGACACTTAAATAACACTTCGCCTGGAGAAGTCTGACGACACTTAAGTAACACTTCGCCTGGAGAAGTCTGACGATTAAACATAAACTTTGGTCGGGAGCTTCAGCTGTTTTAAAAAGAAAGTTGTGATGTTATGGTACAGCAGATTTTCTTGTAGATTTTAAAATGTGTAATTATTATTATTTTTTTTGTTGTGTAAATCTGTAGTGATCCGGTTTTGTCGATATTTGGGTTAGCCAAAGTCAAGACAACCTGTGTCCGGATTTCTGAGGTTTCAGCAAGACTTTTAACTGATGCAGCACTTCGTCCAGCTAAGTAACTCCAAGGAAGTTTGACTTTCTTCTCTGTGTCTGTCTGTTTGTCTGTCTGTCTGTCTGTCTGTCTGTCTGTCTGTCTCTCTCTCTCTCTCTCTCTCTCTCTCTGTAGTGATGTGTACTATCACCAACATTATTTATTTTAGCAATAGACTGGTTAATGAAGGAGGCAACATCAGACAAATGCAGAGGATTACAACGGACACTCGACACAGTGTTGGAGGACTTTGGCTTTGCGGATATTTGTCTACTATCAAGCAGCCACAAAAATATACAAGATAAAATAAACAAGCTAACTCAGAATGCAAACAACATAGGACTAAAGATAAACATAGGAGAGACAAAGTTAATGAAGCAAAATGTGAACAACAGAAATGTACTGAGAGCAGATAGCAAGTTAGTGGAGGAGGTCAATGAATTTGTATATCTTGGCAGTAGAGTAGTAGAAAATGGAGACAGCACAGAGGACATCAACAGCAGACTTACTAGAGCAAACCAGGCTTTTGCAGTGCTGCAGACTATATGGAAATCTAAAAAACTAAGCATGAATACGAAAATCAGGATATTTAAGAGTAATGTTCTAAGTGTACTACTCTATGGAAGTGAATGCTGGAAAATCACCAAAACCATGGAAAACAATTTGAATTCTTTCCAGACTGAATGTTTACAAAGAATTAGAAAAATATTTTGGCCAAACACCATAAGAAATAACATCTTGTTAGCAGAAATGCAGATGAAGCCACTGACAGCAATTATTGAGGAAAGACGCTGGCGATGGTTGGGACATGTGCTCCGAATGACTGACAGCTCACTACCAAAAATAACACTAAGATGGACACCACGGGGGAAGAGAAGTAAGAGTAGACCAAAAGAGGCATGGAGAAGAACAACAGAGAGGATGTTGAGCAATAGAGGGCTCACCTGGGCAAGAATGGAAAAAAAAGGCAAAGGACGGGCGTTTGTGGAAAACCCTTGAGAAAGCCCCATGTGCCTTGGGTACTTAATGTTCAGAGAGAGAGAGAGAGAGAGAGAGAGAGAGAATGAATGGATGAATGAATAATCTTTATTTTTCAATGGTAAAGAATTGGGCACGCAGGCCCGTCTTACATTCTGCCCTTAAGAGAGAGAGAGAGAAAGAGAGAGAGCGAGGGAGGGGGTTTATAAGACTGAACACATCACTCAAGACAACAACTAGGAATAACAAAACCCCAGTACAAGAACGCGAAAACATTAAAATCACAAAATAGACGATTAGTAAATCCACCAGCAAGACACATCATCATGGAGAAGCTCATATTATACTTTTCAGTCACTCACTAGGCCCATTTTATAAACCTAAGGAAACCAAAGGAAAAACCTTCGTGCAAGTCTCAATAATATTAAACACTGTTTCCACAGTCTGTGAGTCAATGTTGTACAAATCTCACTAATCATAAACACTGTCTTCCACAGTCTATGAGTCATTGTTGTACATGTCTCATTAATCATAAACACTGTCTTCCACAGATATTTCTGAACTTCCAGAGTGTGAATCATTGTTGTACAGTCGCACTATTTCTTCAACATTATCTTCCACAAACATTTCTGAACATCAACAATCGTGTGAGGCAGGAAAAATGGCGCAGTTACACAACTGCAACTTCTCGACAAACTGATAATAAATTTAAATGAGAAAACTCATTAAACACGTGTATGGAAAAGCATCAATGAACATGAAAACAAGTGAAATAATTGTAAGCATGAAATCATCAACAGAAGAACATACACATGCATAAACTCAATGTGGAAAATTCATTAGAGCATTTTAGCATCATACATGAGTTCACTGATGGCTTAAGAATGTAAGCTTGACAAAATGTGGCAAATGGCGAAAATTGAGTGCGCAAATTCAAGAAACATAAGGCAATTTCAATGAGCACAAATAATCAGCATAGCAAAATGGCATATCAATAAAAATGATAAATGACCCACACATAATGTATATATGTAACACAATGACACTTGATAGTACACAGACAAATTCACCTAAGATGCAAAATCACATTCTACACACCTTGTAAAAAAAACAACTTACAAATAACTCACATAAATGGCATCAAACTACAAAAAAAACTTACATCAAATGAGAGAGCGGAGGTGGAGATCAGGAGACAAACTTACAAAATTATCACATTAATATTCATAAAACAGTTACGAAAACACGCTCCCTTACTTCCTGGCCGTACCTCGACAACAGCACAAGGACTAATGATAATGAATCACCTACGCATTACAAACCGAGCATACACACTAGCCAGATATCGTGACCAATATGAGGAGCTTACTTTAACCTTTCGGGTCGGACACCCCCCCCCCCCTAGAAAGCTCAGAACCAGCCACCTTCACAGGTTCTTCGTGAACATCCACAGTCAAAAATGCATCCGATACAGACAATCAGAGATTATTTAGTTTCAAGCACTTGTACAAATTCTCCCTTCAGTATTACACGCCTTTTGCAAAATAAAGAAATAAATAGTTTTTTTTTTCTGAATTCAGATTGTTATAATTTATATTCCGGGACATAATTATCAGGGAAAATGTGAAATAATCGCCAATTATTGTCACCGTTGTCAGAAAGATTTATCATTTTTCGACCAGATAGAGCATTTTCAATGATTCTCTAGTGTCATCTATCGACTGTATTATTTTCTTTTCGTGAAATTTGCTTAATACTGAAGAGAAAAACACAAAAGATGGTAATTGGTCTCACTGCTTCTATTTCACATTGTTTCTGTTTCACGTTGTTTCTATTTCTTACTGTTTCTGTTTTCTCTGTTTTTATTTTAGAGCACGAAGGTGTCAGATTTATCATGTGATGCATCATGAAACAATTCCAAGAACGTTTTGAACTGTTTGTTTTTAATGAGAATGTTCATAAAACTGTTCAATGTTCAGCGCTGTTCTCTATCTGTCACCCAGTTTGAACAGTTCTTAATGGCTGAGTCTTTGCCAGCCGGATCTTTGCTGTTTTCATGACTGTGTTGTTTTCATGACTGTGTTGTTTTCATGACTGTGTTGTTTTCATGACTGTGTTGTTTTCATGACTGTGTTGTTTTCATTTCGTTTATTATCTACTGACAGTCCACGAAGACCTGAAAAACAAATACAGTACAAGTGAAAACAGTGCAGTGCAATACAATCTTCCTCCAGCTCTGTACAACACAATCTTCCTCCACCTCTGTACAACACAATCGTCTTCCAGCTCTGTACAACACAATCTTCCTCCAGCTCTGTACAACACAATCTTCCTCCACCTCTGTACAACACAATCGTCTTCCAGCTCTGTACAACACAATCTTCCTCCACCTCTGTACAACACAATCTTCCTCCAGCTCTGTACAACACAATCTTCCTCCAGCTCTGTGCTATCAGTGTCAAACATGGACACTAACAGCTAACGCAACAACAACAAAATCATCGCGACAGAGATGAGATGTTTGAGGAGAACACTAACTGTGTCACTGGCTCTCTGAATCTTCACAGGTTCTCCTAATTCGCCGCAACTCTAGTATTCATTTAAATCTAAAATGTCTCTGACACAGGCCTTGTAGTTTTATCAAGGCTCACTTAAATCTAAAATGTCTCTGACACAGGCCTTGTAGTTTTATCAAGACTCGCTTAAATCTAAAATGTCTCTGACACAGGCCTTGTAGTTTTATCAAGGCTCACTTAAATCTAAAATGTCTCTGACACAGGCCTTGTAGTTTTATCAAGACTCGCTTAAATCTAAAATGTCTCTGACACAGGCCTTGTAGTTTTATCAAGGCTCACTTAAATCTAAAATGTCTCTGACACAGGCCTTGTAGTTTTATCAAGACTCACTTAAATCTAAAATGTCTCTGACACAGGCTTTGTAGTTTTATCAAGACTGACAACCCATGAAACTGATGCTCTCATCTTCGTCCTCTCTTGGACTATCTGTTGCCATCTTTATTCTCACAAACCTTGTTGCACAGGCATCCCCGCCCATCTGAGATGCACGCTGTACAGTCGCGCTTAGTTCATCACCCTTCAGCACTTGTAATCACTAGCTTTCTTATCACCCTTCAGCACTTGTAATCACTAGCTTTCTTATCAACCTTCAGCACTTGTAATCACTAGCTTTCTTATCACCCTTCAGCACTTGTAATCACTAGCTTTCTTATCACCCTTCAGCACTTGTAATCACTAGCTTTCTTATCACCCTTCAGCACTTGTAATCACTAGCTTTCTTATCAACCTTCAGCACTTGTAATCACTAGCTTTCTTATCAATCTTCAGCACTTGTAATCACTAGTTTTCTCGAGAAATTCAATAAATACTGTATTTAACAGGATTGACCCCAACTTGTCCAACTGACAAGAAAATTGCTCAAGACCGCCCTGTTTACTCTCTCTCTCTCTCTCTCTGTCTCTCTGTGCCAATCGATGACGTCATCTTCCCCTCATTCGCTCTCGCTAGCTTGGCCCCTCCGTTGTGTCTCCTTACAAGAGTAGGATCCGCCAGGAGCTATACTTGGATCCGTCAAAAGTCCTCTAAGTCCGCATAGGGCCATGTTAGCATCCGCAAACTTTCATATTGTGGCTCAAGTAGCATTTCTTGATTATGTGTGGTCCAAGTAGCATTTCTTGATTATGTGTGGCTCAAGTAGCATTTCTTAGTTATGTGTGGTCCAAGTAGCATTTCTTGATTATGTGTGGCTCAAGTAGCATTTATTGGTTATGTGTGGTCCAAGTAGCATTTCTTGATTATGTGTGGTCCAAGTAGCATTTCTTGATTATGTGTGGTCCAAGTAGCATTTCTTGATTATGTGTGGTCCAAGTAGCATTTCTTGATTATGTATGGTCCAAGTAGAATTTCTTGATTATGTGTGGTCCAAGTAGCATTTCTTGATTATGTGTGGTCCAAGTAGCATTTCTTGATTATGTGTGGTCCAAGTAGCATTTCTTGATTATGTGTGGTCCAAGTAGCATTTCTTGATTATGTGTGGTCCAAGTAGAATTTCTTGATTATGTATGGTCCAAGTAGCATTTCTTGATTATGTGTGGTCCAAGTAGCATTTCTTGATTATGTGTGGTCCAGGTAGCATTTCGTGATTATGTGTGGTCCAAGTAGCATTTCTTGATTATGTGTGGTCCAAGTAGCATTTCTTGATTATGTGTGGTCCAAGTAGCATGTCTGGCGTTTATGGAAAACCCTTTCGGAAGCCCATGAGCCTGGGGCACTTAAAGTTCAGAGAGAGAGAGACAGAGACAGAGAGAGACAGAGAGAGAGACACAGAGAGACACAGAGAGACAGAGAGAGACAGAGAGAGACAGAGAGAGAGACAGAGAGAGACAGACAGAGAGACAGACAGAGACAGAGAGAGAGAGAGAGACAGAGAGAGACAGAGACAGAGAGACAGAGATGTAATGTGTACTGTCTGACTGTAGAAATGAATGAGACATAGGATAGAACGAAGAGAGATCACAGGCGAGAATATTATTCGTGTTCCTTTCCTAATTGTAAGATGTGTCATGTATAATGTGTGTAATCAGCAAACTCCGGTACCACCAAAGTAACAAATAATATAAGAAATAACAGAAAATAAACATTTATAATCCTTTTATTTAAATCCTACATTGTGCTCTCCGCTGTCCACCACAAAAAAATAATAACGAAGACTTGGAATATAATGGATCATTGCCAGAGGCAACAGATTGTATGTTTCAAGTGACACAGACCAGTCTCCATATTAACCAAAAACTGATGTAAGACAGCTGCGCCACGAAGGAGGAGGACATAGTCCATCTTTCCTCACATACAGCCACTCCTACATCACGACAGGCTATAAACCCGGATCACTTCCATAAATCTGTACCACTTCTATAAATCTGTACCACTTCCATAAACCTGGATCACTTCTATAAATCTGTACCACTTCCATAAACCTGGATCACTTCTATAAATCTGTACCACTTCCATAAACCTGGATCACTTCTATAAATCTGTACCACTTCCATAAACCTGGATCACTTCCATAAATCTGTACCACTTCTATAAATTTGTACCACTTCCATAAACCTGGACCACTTCTATAAATCTATATAATGTTCTAATATATTTCTGCACATGTTCTAACAAATATCTGTAGAACATCCAAACAGGTAAAATAGTCCTGTCTCCTTGCAGACAGCCAGGACAAATAATTGCAGGATAGATTATTAAGTGTATGACCCGAAGATCAGAAACAAAATGCAGAATTGCATTAGATTTAGTTAAAATAAATCTTACATCTTAACACATATGAGATCTCATAAGACGAGCAAGTTGATATTCAATAACTAAGTTAAATGACATTTCTTGTTTTCTGTCTCCATGGTATGTGAAGGGCTCTTCTGTAGCACTTACATTATATATATATATATATATATATATATATATATATATATATATATATATATATATATATATATATATATATATATATATATGTGTGTGTGTGTGTGTGTGTGTGTGGTGTGTATATATATATCCATACCACAAGAACATAATACTGAATACTGAAGAAGGTTGGCAGTAAGGAAGATTAATAAGAGAAAACTTAAATATTTTGGACATATTAAACGTCATGATAATTTAGAGAAGACATAATGGAAAAAAGAAAAGGAGGAAGACCAAGGCGAAGATGGTTGCAAGACATCGTTGATAATCTGCGAATGGACGCATCAGCAGCAGGCCATCTTGCTTGCAACCGAGAGGCCTACAGGAGTGCTATGGGGGGGGGGGGGGCGGAAGTTCCGCAAGGGACATGCAAATGACTGACTGACTGACTGAAGTTAAATGAAACACGTGTCTGAAGTACATCACTAAACCTCCTAATATCAAACTATACGTGGTCGAACCAATGTTACAATATTTTACAAGTGTCACAGCATATCTAATTTAAATCATTACAGAATTATATACTATGAAAGTGAATTTGAAGTTCAGTATTAACACTTCATAAAAGCTAGGGAAAACTTAGTCAACTTGACCTGTGTTAATTCAGCGTCATATTAACAGTGGAAAGCTGTTTCTAAGAAAAGCTCATCAACTAAAATAGAACGAAGAAACTCGCACTTGTCACGCTACAAATATCATAAACTGGAAGAAAAAGGGATTGCAGAAAATTCCAACTTAAACTTCAAAGAGATAAAGTTGTCCAAACTATGCACGGAGACGTAAAGGAGCTGTGGCTAATCGACGTGCGGCTGAAGAAAAAGTCGACGATTTCCTTCTTGATTCAGGTCCGGTGACTTGAACCGCGTGGAATGATGGGAAGTTATGTTTCTTCCAATCACGCGTCATTTCTTTCTTCATCATACTCGTGGCTATAATGTTTCGCCTAGAAAAAACGGATTCAGAAAGTTGTATATATACGTATATTCTAAATAGTTTAATAAATTTAGAGGCGTTGTTTGGGAATAATAATAATAATAATAACAATGAGTGAAATGAGTGTACTAGTGTAGCATACGCCATCTTTGAACTTACTTTAGATGACTACACCTTACTTTTCTGTTTAGCACTGAAAAAAAAAGCAACGTTTTGTGTCAGAGAACTTGTTTGTTCTATTGAAATTCAAATCAGATATAAAAAGCCCCTAGGAAAGATAAATAGACGTGTTCTAAATCCCCATTCAGATTGCTATGTTTAGGATCGGCACATTTAATATTACGCGTAATCGATTATCAAACTAAAGAGCACCATGTGTTAGAATAAGTTCTCACTGTAGCGTGGCGGGCGCAATCGGATATTCGCGTACTCGAATGAAAATTAACTGGGATTAAGTTGTTGAAAGGAAAACAATGCTGGGTGTGTCATTGTGCCACAGTTGGTATCCACGCTCCTTTGTTCCAGCTTTGTGTAGTAATCTCGTTTCGGTTCTTTCAGTGAAGCGTACCAACAGATGCTGCGGGTACTCATCACACCCAACATTTGCGTTTGAATGATTTCGTGAAAACAGCGGCTGTAAGTGTTATGGAAATATGCTAATCGTTTTGTTCGCCATAGTTGAACCATGTCATATTTGAGCTTGGGAATATCATCGGGTTTAGGGCATGGCTCACAAATAAAGAGGCTGAGTTTCTGAGGCAAGCTTATATGCCGGCCAGGCAACGACCAAGTGAGAGGGAGATGGTGACTGTGATAAGAGTCGGTCACTGGGGTCGATGAACCGAGATGGCTGTGCGAAAGGGAAGATTCGCTCACTGGGGTCGATGAACCGAGATGGCTGTGCGAAAGGGAAGATTCGATCACTGGGGTCGATGAACCGAGATGGCTGTACGAAATGGAAGATTCGATCACTGGGGTCGACGAACAGTCTGGAACTTGCCAGCACCCCTGATCCCTGGAGACAGCCAAGAACTGTACACTACCAGCATGCCGGTACAAGGTCGGCGGAGCATTGGCCACACACCACATTCTTGCCTTTGTTACAAGATCAACACAGCATCAGCCATAGAAATTTTAGCAGTTTCACAGAGACTAGAAGAATAAGAACAAGAAGAACAAGAGGAAGGAGAAGAGATGGATGTAGGAAATTACACAAATCTGAAATACCCCTACAATGTGAAGCAAGACAAAAGAAGACTCAAGATAAGAAAGAAAATAAAAGGAAAGGAAAGGAAAGGAAAAGCAAAGCAAGACAAGACAAGACAAGAAAAGGAAAAGCAAGGCAAGATGTAGCATGACCTTGTAAGTAATGATTATAGTATTATTTTTTAATGAATATGATTATGAATGGGATTATGAATATGGTAAGGAATGTGATTATGAATATGATTATGAATGGGATTATGAATATGAATATATTGTAGGCATAATAGTAACATCTAATGGCAACAGAATAAGTAAATAGGACAATTAGAGCAAGGTAGAAAAACAAACTTCCATGACACTAGTATGACTGGACGCTGACACAAGTAAACAGAATAGAAAAGACGAATAGAAAAGGCAGACACAATGAAAAGTCAGGACAAAATAAAATCTCCGACATGAAAGAGCAAGATAATGACTTAGGTAAAAGACAATTGACGCAGACTAACACGTGTGACACATATTAGCTTGCTAATCTTAGGACGCTATCGCACACGGTTTTTAAATAAAGGAGTTACCGACTCGGCCAGCTGACCAATTAAATATTTAGATGCATGGCTTATTGAACAATGGACTTACGACATAGAAGTCACGGCGCAATTGGAGAGGACGGAGCCCGAAGACGGAGGAACAAGGACGGCCAGTGAATAGAGATCGGTCCAGACAAGAGGAAAAACAGAAGGACAGACAATCAGAGAAGAACAGCAGAGGGAGGACACCCTCCAGAGAAGACACGAGAGAGAGAAAGAAGACGTAGGTAACGAAAGATGGAACAGATGGACAATTAGAGCAATAGATAGTCAGGAAAAGCAGTTTTAAAGTTGTTTTAGGATAAATTGAAGATATGTTTCAAGTGATTCAAGTGATTACGAAGAATTTATTCCACGCCATGGATGTCCATTAGAGCTGGTATCTGACAACGGAACAGAGAACATAGGGCAAGCAACAAACATGGGAGAGAATGAATATTCATCATGTGACTACCTTTTTTTTCAGACTAGAGATCAATGCCACAAACGAAAGACAGCTTAGAACATTGCACGACATATTATCAAAGAAGGCGGCAGACAACACTTCCACTTGGGACATGCATTTATATTCGACTTTAGCAGCAATTAGAATGAATCGTAATGAAAGTACAAAGCTTTCCCCGTTTTACTTACTAAACACCAGACACCCAGAAATGCCACTAGACACAGAAACAGACACCCAGTACTACCATTATACACAGACACAAAGTACTGCCACTATACACCAGGCACCCAGTACTGTCAATATACACCAGACACCCAGTACTGCCACTATACACCAGACACCCAGTTACTGCCATTATACATCAGACACCCAGTTACTGCCATTATACATCAGACACTCAGTACTGCCACTATACACCAGACACCCGGTACTGCCGCCACTATACCCCAGACACTCAGTACTGCCACTATACCCCAGACACCCAGTACTGCCACTATACACCAGACACCCAGTACTGCCACTATACACCATACACACAGTAATGCCACTATACACCATACACACAGTACTGCCACTATACACCATACACCCAGTACTGCCACTATACACCAGACACCCAGTACTGCCACTATACACCAGACACCCAGTACTGCCGCCACTATACACCAGACACCCGGTACTGCCGCCACTATACCCCAGACACTCAGTACTGCCACTATACCCCAGACACCCAGTACTGCCACTATACACCAGACACCCAGTACTGCCACTATACCCCAGACACTCAGTACTGCCACTATACCCCAGACACCCAGTACTGCCACTATACCCCAGACACCCAGTACTGCCACTATACCCCAGACACCCAGTACTGCCACTATACCCCAGACACCCAGTACTGCCACTATACCCCAGACACCCAGTACTGCCACTATACACCAGACACCCAGTACTGCCGCCACTATACCCCAGACACCCAGTACTGCCGCCACTATACACCAGACACCCAGTACTGCCGCCACTATACCCCAGACACCCAGTACTGCCACTCGACAATCTTCTTAAGCCGAGGCGTAAGTACACAGGAGAACAAGCAGACGAAATTGCGATACAGGAACAACACAAGGCGTTTCTCACGGCATATAGAAACATAAAGAAGGCTAGGAAAAGGCAGAAAACATATGCGGATAAAGGTGCCAAGCTTACTGAGTTCAAGGTCGGAGATAACTTATTTAATAGAAATCACCACAGAACGTCGAAACTGGATAGCAAGTGGAAACTCTACCATGCAATACTGAAGACACTAACATCGGTTACATGCGTAATAAAGAACCAGTTAACCGGGCATACGTTGAAATTTCACTCATTCATTCATTCATTCATTTGCATGTCCCTTGCGGAACTTTGCCTCCCTAACAGCACTCCTGTAGCACACCTACCACTGATAGTAGAACTATAAGTTATATGAGTGATATAAGCACACCTACCAGTGATAGTAGCACTATAAGTTATATGAGTGATATAAGCACACCTACCAGTGATAGTAGCACTATAAGTTATATGAGTGATATAAGCACACCTACCAGTGATAGTAGCACTATAAGTTATATGAGTGATATAAGCATACCTACCAGTGATAGTAGCACTATAAGTTATATGAGTGATATAAGCATACCTACCAGTGATAGTAGCACTATATGAGTGATATAATCACACCTACCAATGATAGTAGCACTATAAGTTATATGAGTGATATAATCACACCTACCAATGATAGTAGCACTATACGTTATATAAGTGATATAAGCACACCTACCAGTGATAGTAGCACTATAAGTTATATGAGTGATATAAGCACACCTACCAATGATAGTAGCACTATAAGTTATATGAGTGATATAAGCACACCTACCAGTGACAGACGGACAAACAACGTTAATATGTTAAGTTTGTTAGAGAGCAGAAGTGAGCTTAGCAAACGGCTGCAAATGTTAGATCTATAGAAGGATCAGGTTGAGCGGGCAAGGTGAAGGACTTGATTAAACGATTCAATAACTGGACTTCATAAGTAAACTCCACAAGATAAGGACAAATTATTGGTATTCATTGATGTAAACCCAATCATAAAATAAAAAAAAACTTTTGGATTCACAGGTATCGATGTACATAGATGTATATATCATTCATTCGTTCATTCATTTGAATATCCCTTGCGGAACTTTGCCTCCCTAACAGCACTCCTGTAGGCCTCTCGGTTGTGAGCAAGATGGCCTGCTGCTGATGCATCCATTTGCAGATCATCAATGATGTCTTGCAGCCGTCTTCGCCTTGATCTTCCTCTCTTTCATTTTCCGATTATGTACCCCTCCAAGACTGTCTTCTCTAGATTCTCATGATGTTTATTGTGTCCAAAATATTTAAGTTTTCTCTCTGTAATCCTCTTTACTAGCCAGCCTTCTTCAATATTAAGTTCTTGTATTATGGATATATTTGTTCTTTGTTGTGGCCATGATATTTGAAGAACTTTTCTGTAACATTTACATTCAAAGGCACTTATGTGTTAGATGTATATATACTGTCCAAAAAAAAAACCGCATAACTACTGATGACCCAATTTTAGCCATAACTTTTAAATTCTATAGCTTTTTAAATTGAATAAATACATTTTTCAAATTGCACACAATAATAGCTAAGGGTTTAAACACTCACTTGATAGTTTCTTGCATTTGTGTGACGAGAATTTGTTAGTTCCAAGGGTTCTCAAGTTAATATGGTGTGTGGCCTCCGCTTGCATCGATCAGATGTCTGATGTGCACCTGTGGGATGGCTGCCCACTCTTCCTGGAGTGCCTGCTACAGACCACGACGATTGGCTGGAGAAACGTTTCGGCGACAAACACGTCTTTGCAGCTCATCCCATAGGTGCTCGATGGGATTCATGTCTGGAGACAGGGAAGGGTGAGAATGTTGTTGGCAGTCAGGAACTGTGTGGTGAACCATGCAGAACGGGGTCTGGCGTTGTCCTGTTAAAACACGGACCTTTGCGCAGCCAAAAATGGAAGGACATGGGATCAAATAATTTCTTTGACGTATAGTTGCGCATTCAAGCCTCCTTCAATCTGCACCAATGGACTCTTTCCGTTGAAATAGATCATTCCCCATACCATTACACCTCCACCACCGTACGGCGGAGCTTCATCAACGTAATTTTGGGCAAAACATTCATTTGGCCTACGGTAGACCCTTCTCCGCATATTATGGCGGTGCAACAAAAAGGAAGATTCGTCACTAAACCAGACACGTCTCCACTGATTGTCAGTTATCTAGGGCTGATGCTGGTTGGTCCAAATAAGTCGATTTTGGCGATGGCGTCTCGTTAAGACAGGACCTCGGTGAGGTCGTCGTGCCACCAGCCCAGCTTCATGCAGTCTATGCCGGACAGTTTGATCAGACACACGACGTCCTGCAAACAATGACTGGGCACTTGAGGAAGCTGTTGTAAACCTGTCTCTGCTTGCAGGCGACCAATAGCAAAGTTTTGTAAATTTTGCGATAGACGCGCCATAATTGTCTGCATGAAAATTAACTGAATTTGTTTGTGTAACCTCATCCATTTATAGGGTTTCATTTGCGTTGGAAGTGAGTTGTGCTTACCACAAAAATCACGACTTCAACGGGAGTTATGGTAAAACAAAATGCGTGATTAGCAAGGGCAGCTACTGTGTTCTGACTATACACGAGAATAGCAAAATTCACGCTAAATCATGGACCTGATATCTTGGTGAGAATTTTTAGTTTGGTTTGAGATACCTGGGGAAAAAATTGTTGTCATAACATATCATTTATTCATTCATTTGCATGCCCCTTGCGGAACTTTGCCTCCCTAACAGCACTCCTGTAGGCCTCTCGGTTGTGAGCAAGATGGCCTGCTGCTGATGTATTCATTTGCAGATCATCAACGATGTCTTGCAGCCATTTTCGCCTTGGTCTTCCTCACTTTCTTTTTCCCATAAGGTACCCTTCTAAAACGGTCTTCTCTAGATTATCATGACGTTTAATGTGTCCAAAATATTTAAGTTTTCTCTCTGTAATCCTCTTTACTAGCCAGCCTTCTTCAATACTAAGTTCTTGTAGTATGGATATATTTGTTCTTTGTTGTGTCCATGGAGCTCATTCGTCGGCCCCAAACATGTGTCAAGGCAGACCGCGTGAAACTCTGAAGAGGTCATTGTTAAGAGAGGCCAAATTAACAGGCATAAAATCCCTTGATGAGGTTGAAAGACTCGCCGAAGACAGGAAAAAATGGCGAACTACTTTGCGAGCCCTATGTGACTGACAACTCACTACCAAAAATAGCACTAAGATGGACACCACAGGGGAGCAGAAGTAAGGGTAGACCAAAAGAGACATGGAGAAGAACAACAGAAAGGATGTTGAGCAATAGAGGGCTCACCTGGGCAAGAGCAGAAAAAAAGGCGAAGGACAGGCATTTGTGGAAAATCCTTGCGGAAGCCCCATGTGCCCTGGGCACTTAAGGTTCAGAGAGAGAGAGAGAGAGATGTGACGTTTAACGGCACGGGAAGGATATAAGATATAAGATAAGGTATTTTAAGAACTCCTCTGTAGCATTTACATTCAAAGGCATTTATGTGTTTCTCAGCTGTTTTGTTAAGTGCCCAGGTCTCACAGGCATATGTTGCGATGGGAAATATGCATGCCCTTAAAAATCTTATTTTGGTAGTTCTGTCTGAAAAGATAAGAAAAGAAAAGAAAAGAATCTGATTCTCAAGCCATCAATCGTGCATAAACTATCAGTACACATTTCAGAGAAGAAATCAACGTTCTTAAATCATCAATATCAGCTCCTGTATGCGACTTACATGAACTACAAACATTCCTGGACAACAGATGTACTGATTTTAAACAGTTACACATTCCATTCTTAACAGTCAGTGAAGTTCACAGTTATCTCTTAACCTTAAAAAACAACAATACAGCTGGGCTTGATGATATTAGTAATAAGGTCTTACGTTATGCTGCACCTGTCATTTCACATACACTAACATATATTTACAACCAGTGCATTGCAAAATATTTCCCTGAGGCTTTTAAAACTGCTAAGGTGTATCCTCGTTTTAAATCTGGCTCATCCAACAATCTTACCGACTATAGACCAATATCCATATTATCGTCATTATCAAAACCACTCGAAAAACACATACACAAAATAACTCTACGACACATGCAAGAGAACAATTTACTCATAGACAATCAGTCAGGCTTTAGACCCAAACACAGCTCTTACCAAAATGACAGAAAACTGGTTAGTAAACATAAATGACGACAGACTATGTGGTGCCATCTTTGTCGACTTTAAAAAGGCATTTGATATGACTGACCACGATATTCTTGTAAGAAAAATAAAGACTTATAGACTGCACCCTGACCTAATAAAATTAATTTCATCGTTTCTTTCAGACAGACAACAGGTAGTATTCTTCAACAATTCTCTATCAAATTCTGCTACAGTTGACACTGGTGTTCAGCAAGGTTCTATTCTAGGCCCGTTGCTCTTTGCTATCTATATCAATGATCTTCCACTTCATCTTAAACACTCTTCTTGTGACCTTTTTGCCGATGATTGCACAGTCTACACCAGTGACTACGATTGTGTTAATCTAGAATCAACTCTTCAGGTCGAGTTATACAATTTAATTAGATGGAGCAAAAATAATGGCATGATTATAAACACCGATAAAGCAAAATCAATGCTCATAACAAGACAGAAACTACAAAATGCAACAAAAACAACACTTCGGCTCTGTACAGAAACATCACAGATAGAAAACGTTAGCGAGCACAAAACACTAGGTCTTATTACTGACCAACATCTGACCTGGAACTCTCATGTGCAATGTCTCATCGCACAAAAAGTATACCAATTAGCTAAAATTAAGCACTTCATCGATCAAGACACTAGGAAGACATACTACATATCTCATATACAAACACATTTAGACTATTACTCAACAGCTTGGGATGGTTGCTCAGTGTCAAATACAAAGAGGCTTTGCTCACTCCAAAAGCGAGCAGTAAAGCTTATTAGTGACAAAGATCAAGCACAAACAACTAACCATCACAAACGTATCAAAATACTGCCTCTTAAGAAAAGGTTCCTCTTCAACAAAGCCAAGTTAGTACATCAAATTCTTTCACGGCATCCCCCGCCTTATCTATGGAACCTGCTTAAATTTAGCCCAAAAGTGCAGCCAACACTTGAACAACATGTCTTCTAAAACCTAGACTTGATCTTTACAAGAAAAGCTTTAGTTATTCTGCTGCTCATCTTTGGAATACCCTCCCATCCTATATAAAAAAAATATAAATTATACTCCTTCCTACAGCTACAAGCTTTCCCAATATCTATTTGATGTCGACTACATGCCTCCATGAATTATAAAACTTAAAAGTTATCTTAAACTGCTCTTACAGACACCGAATATAGTTAACTGTTTTCTGAATAGTCCTGAAAATTTTGTTTAGTAGATAGTCATTTATGATGTATGTAGTTACTTATGTACTGAGTGAATGTTTAAGAGCGAAACGTAAATGTTATATTTTATTTTATGTCTCGCAGCTTCAATGTTAGTTTTGTTTGTTATATGAACAGCATATTTGTAGAATGTCTGGAATAGAGTGAAAGATGTATGATAAAGGGCAGAATGTCAGACGGGACTGCGTGCCCAATTTTTAACCCTTTTGAAATAAAGATCAATCAATCAGTCTCCACAGATTCTTTAGTTGTTTTACTTTCTGAAAGCGATAGATGTCCTCCTTTTAATTTCCCTCATTGTATCTCCATTATTAGTTAGTAGTGATTCAAGATATTCAAAACTCTCCACTTCTTCCATTTTTTCCTCATGTGACTAACATATGTCCATCTCCTTTTCCTGATCACCCATGAGACTGGTTGTTGTTCAGTCATCTGTCTTATCTCTGCATTGTTCTTAAATTCATTCCACTTGATGCCGAGTATTTCCAATTGTTATGGGATCGTAATATTCTTTGTCTAAATCTTCTCTAACATTCCTTATTATATTTTCAGTATCTTATCTTATATCTTATATCCTTCCCGTGCCGTTAGACGTCACATAGGGCTCGCAAAGTAGTTCGCCAATTTTTCCTGTCTTCGGCGAGTCTTTCAACCTCAACAAAGGATTTTATGCCTGTTAACTTGGCCACTCTTAATAATGTCCTCTTCAGAGTTTCACGCGGTCTGCCTCTTTTTCTTCGGCCTGTTGTGTTCCACTTGATAGCTTGTTTTGGGATTCTCTGATCATTTCTTCTCATCAAGTGACCAACATATGTCCATCTCCTTTTCCTGATCACCCGTGAGACTGGTTGTGAAGACGACTTCTATCACCAACTACAACAAGTCATCAACAAAGTCCCTAAACACGACATCCTAATTGCTATGGGGGACTTCAATGCTAAGGTAGGGAAGGATAATACCGACGTTGATAAAGTGATGGGGAAAGAAGGAATTGACATGGTTAATCAGAATGGAGAAAGATTAATTGAAATATGTCTCACAGAGGGCATGGTCATTGGAGGCACATTATTCCCACACAAAGAGATACATTAAACAACATGGATATCTCCAGATGATAGAACTAGAAACCAGATAGACCATTTTTGTATTAGAAAGCAATTTTCAGTATACAAGTTAAATAAGTAAGGCGACAATATGCACCCCTGACGGACCCCTTGTTTTATGTCAAACCAAGTTGTTGTTTCACCATTTATTCTTACTGCTGCTTGTTGGTCTAGATACAGCAGTGATGTTAATTGTATCAAATGTGTTGGAAATCCTTTTTTTTTTTTTTACATTATTTCCCAAAGTTTCTGGTGTTGTACACAATCAAATGCCTTTGAGTAGACTATAAAGGCTAAATATAGATTCACAATAAACTCTCTGCACTTCTCTAATATAAATCTTATATTGAATATATGATCTCTTGGTTCTCTTCCTTGTCTGAAACCAGCTTGGATCATTTTCTTACGAAGTCTACCAATTATGATTTTTAACAGAATTTTACTGGCATGACTAATCAGGGCAACAGTTCTTTAGTCTGTGCATATTTCAGGTTACCCTTTTTTTGGCAGTGGTATGAATACAGTTCTTTTCCACTCTTTTGGCCAAATACCTGAATGCCATATCTTTTTACATAGTGCATGATAGATTGTTGCACATTCCTTTCCTCCTGCTTTAATAAGTTCAGCTGTTATCTCATCACATCCTGGTGATTTACCATTTTTCAGATTCTTTATTGCCCATAAAACTTCTTCTATTGTCGGCTCGGGTTCTTTCTCCTCCAATAATAATTCACACTGTTGATTTCTGCTTTCACAGTCACTTGTTTCATACATTCCTCTGCAATATTCCTTCCATCTTTCTTTAATTTCCTCTGTCTCTGTCAAGGTATTCCCCAGCTTATCACAAATTACATTTAGCTTAAGTGTGACATTTCTCGTCAATGTCTTCATTTCTTTAAACATTTCACTATCTCTTCCATATTTCTGATGTCCTTCTATTCTTTCACAACAATCTTGTATGTATTGCTTTTTATTTTTACTTCGTACTTCTTTTGTTAAAGTTTTATATTCGTCTTTGTTGTTGTTTGTCACTTTCCATTGCATCTTCATTTCTCTATGTTGTTTTATCAGTTCTAGTGTGCCTGCTGTAATCCATCCATTCTTTTGTGTTTTCTTTACTGGATCCATGTCTTTAGCTGTTGTTATTAAGATATCTTTGGCCTGCGTAGCCAATTCATCTGGTGTCATCTCCTCCTGTACAGCCATCAGGATTTCGAAATGGTTCTTCACTTCTATACCGTATTGTTCTGTTATTTTTGTAAGATCAAAGCGGAGTGGTCTTGATCTCCTAACTGTCTTTTTTATCTTTATCTTCATGTCTGCTATTAATAATTCATGGTCCGTGTCACAATCAGCCCCTGGTAAAGTTTTTGCTGATGTTATACTTGATCGCCACCTTCTTTGTACTAAAATGTAATCTATTTGATTCTTGGTTTTCACATCAGGTGATGTCCATGTGTAAAGTCTTCTTGGATGTTGTTTAAAAAGTGTGTTAGCAATCATTAGCTCATTTTCCATGCAAAAAGCCATTAGATTGTCACCTGCCTCATTTCTATGTCCTATGCTAAATTTCCCTACAACATGTCCTTCATTTTCTGCTCTTTCTGTACCAGTCTTTGCGTTAAAATCCACCATTATTAATACAACATCATTTTTCCGTACCTGGTCTATCGTTGTTTGCAGTGTGTTATAAAAGTCTTCTACTTCCTCTTCTTCTGTTGCTGATGTAGGCGCATATATCTGGATGATTGTTACATTTCTAGGAGTGCCCTTAAGTCTGATTGTGAGGATTCTATCACTTACTGGATTGTAATATAACATTGTGTGCGTGTGTGCGTGCGTGTGTGTGTGTGGGTGCGAGCGTGTGTGCGTGCGAGCGTGTGTGCGTGTGTGTTTTCCTCGCCCAAGATACGAGACTAATATGGTTGACATTGATGATGTAATTTTTTTAAACTACTGTTGTATTCCCTAAAACTGTGAATGTCAGTGTTATACCAGGTATTAGTTAGTATATATTTTTTGATGATGATGAATTACATGCTTGCAATTTTTTAGACATTGAGGCAGACTTTGGGGTCTAATAGATACATTAGAGTGGAGTACTTGGGTTTTGTTGTGTAACCGACAAGGTTGTATTGGGGGTAACAATATGAGAGCATTCTCAGCACTAGCAAAAAATTGGCATAGAGGAATGGAGATCCCAGAATATTCATGGATAATTGAGGACTTGGGGGAGAGATCATGTCAGTCAGTGGAAAAAAATCCGTTGAGAGTATGATAGGAGTATTATGGTTTTCATGGAGGCGGTATATCACATTCTTCACACTGAGTATGTGTTATGTAAGGTATGTGTTATATCCATTGTTACCACTGAAGATGATCATCAAGATGTTCAGGGCGTCCATGTTGGTTAGTGTAACCACGAGGTTGTACTGGGAGTAACAATATGAGGGCATCCTCAGCACTAGCAAAAGACTGACATGGAGACCTTGGAATTATCATGGACAGATAGGTACTTGGGATAGAATAAAGGATGTCAAAGAAAGAAATTCATTGAGAGTATGATGGGAGTATTATGGTTTTCAAGGAGCCAGTAAATCACATTCTTCACACTGAGTATGTGTTATGGAATATGTGTGATATTTCCTATTGTTAATACTGAAGATGAGCGTCGGCAGGTTAGCTAATGAAAATTCATCACAAGGTCAATGAGGTGATTTGTTTTGAGGTTGGGCCTCGAATATTCTGACATTACAGGACAAGGCAAGGAAAGGCAAAGAAAGTAAAAGCAAGGCAAGGCAAGACAAGGAAAAAAAAAGCAAGGCAAGGAAAGAAAAAGCAAGGCAAGGAAAGAAAAAGCAAGGCAAGGAAAGAAAAAGCAAGGCAAGGAAAGAAAAAGCAAGGCAAGGAAAGAAAAAGCAAGGCAAGACAAGACACGGAAAAGAAAAGCAAGGCAAGGCAAGACAAGGAAAGAAAAAGCAAGGCAAGGAAAGAAAAAGCAAGGCAAGGCAAGACAAGGAAAGAAAAAGCAAGGCAAAGAAAGAAAAAACAAAGCAAGACAAGACACGGAAAGGAAAAGCAAGGCAAGGCAAGACAGAGAAAGGAAAGAAAAGGAAAAGCAAGGGAAGACAAGTCAACAGAACACAAGGCAACACAATAACAATAACAACAACAAAACAACATCTTCACTTGTTTTAACTATTGTCTTACACCTAGCAATTTATTTTAATTTATTCTATTTATCTCCAGTTACTTCTCTGGGCCACGCTGACCTGACATATAACCCATAAAATGATTTTTTTTTTAATATCAAGAAACTTTATTCCCTGTTTACACGAAGACTGTTTTTAAGGCTTTTCATGATATCTCGCTTGCTATTTACACATATTTTGTTTTTATTAGATGCAGTCTTTCATCAAGACAGACGATATGTCTTGCTGTGCACAGCCTGGCTCTTCAACAAAAGGACGTTCCAGATCCAGATTTCCCGCCAACAAAACGGACTTGCTTAATGATTTAATCATCTCAAATACCTGAGGCGGGCCTGGACAAAAACATCGCCGCGGGAATAAGCGCGATTGTGTGAGACCTTAAAACCAGCTTTTGTCCCCTTTTCAGGTTCAGAAGCGTCGCTTTTTTTCTTCGGGAAAATGTTCACCAGCGAAATAGAAAACAGGGACAAAGAGAATCCATTTTGAAAGGGCAACAATCGAAGCTGGGTTGAGAAGAAAGAGATTGACCGGTTTGTTTCAGGATATTGTGTTGAGAACAAGTGCAGGAAAATATGGAAGAGAGGAGTTTAAGCTACAGGAAAAAAACATGGTGAGAATAGCAATCATTTAACGCATGACTGCTATTAGCAGAATAGTTGTGAATCTAGCAGGAGATTACTATGAACAACGGATGATCGAGTGTGCACATCCCAGAGTTTTTAATCTGGCATTAGGGTTCCGGTCATTCTACTTCAGTTTTGTTGGCATCAGGAAGAGAAAAGCACTATCTTATCAGGAAGAGAAAAACACTATCTTATCAGCAAGAGAAAAACACTATCTTATCAGGAAGAGAAAAACACTATCTTATCAGGAAGAGAAAAACACTATCTTATCAGCAAGAGAAAAACACTATCTTATCAGGAAGAGAAAAACACTATCTTATCAGCAAGAGAAAAATACTATCTTATCAGCAAGAGAAAAACACTATCTTATATTGGAAGATGGAAAATGTATGTTTGTAGTCCTGCGATGTTTCCTCTAGTCTGCTTCACGTTGTAAGTTTCAGAACTCTAAACTTCATGCAGGAAGCTGTCTGTTGTAGACAGCGTAACAACAGTGCAGCTCCTCAGATCGCCAGAAGAGTGATCTTATCCATATGGGCCCTTCTACTCCTTAAACTAATGGCGCTGTATGGGAAGTGATAGCTCCATATCTGGTATACTAGAGTCAGGGTTGAAGAACCATATCTGACCAAAACCCTATCCCACCTCTCCGTTGGTACCCCCAGTAACAGGCCTAGCCTGGCTAACGGGGCAGAGATCACCAAAGTCTCCATGGTGGTGGAGCCTGCTAAAGAAGTACTGCACACCACTTGCTATTTAGCCCCACTCAGAGACTGAATAAAATAGCCGTCATAACCTACTCCCAATCCGACACGATGTTGTGCCTCAACATCTTCACCGCATCGGCTGCAAAGAACTGCAGCTCGCAGTTCCAGGGAGACTGAAGGAGGAAGAGGAGCAGACGAAGAAGAAGAAGAAGAAGCCTTCTGGGTCTGATTCTTTGAGACTTGTGAGTTGATGGCTTATAAGAGCTTCAGCTGGCTGAAGACGCTACTGGACGGTTCATGTCTGCAGTTTAGCAACGTTTCTTGTTGCTCGTTCCCTGTATTTGACATCCTTTCTTATGTTTCTGCTGAAGGATGTAACCAAAGCCTCTATGGAAACTGTACACGCATACAGCGCCTTATCTTTGTTCGTTCTCTTTTCTTCTCTAAGCTAAACACTTATAACAAAAGATGATTATAAAAGAATTTTGAAGGAAAATCAGGGACAGAAGATGAAGAAAAACAAAACATCCAATTATAAAATAATCACACATCGCTGAGAACAAAATCTGGCACAGCTCTCTGCTGAAATGAAGGTTCCCCCCAAACTAAAATAGCCACTCAAATTATTTCCCACACAGTGATTGGCCAGTCATCCAGCGGACATGTTCTTACATCTTACATCCTTCCTGTGCCGTTAAACGTCACATAGGGCTTGCACAGCTGATTGCCAAGATTTCCTGTTCTCGCCGAGTCTTTCAACTTGATCAAGTGATATTATGCCCACTAAACCGGCCTCTCTTAACAACGTCCTCTTTAGAGTTTCACGTGGTCGACCTCTTTTTTTTCGGCCTGTTGTGCTCCACTTGATAGCTTGTTTTGGTATTCTCTGATTGTTTCTTCTCATCACATGGCCTACATATGTCCATCTTCTTTTTCTGATCACCCATGAGACTGGTTGTTGTTCAGTCATCTGTCTTATCTCTGCATTGTTCTTGAATTCGTTCCACTTGATGCCGAGTATTTTCCTTAGGCATTTGTTTTCAAAAGAGTCTAATTTCTTGTCTATTTCTTTAGTTGTTTTCCAGCTTTCACATGCATAAATGAGGGTGGATATTACATTTGAACTGAATAATCTTAACTTGGTTTTTGTGCTTATAACTTTTGAATGCCACATGTTCTCAAGATCCTCGAAGGTCGATGCTGCTTTTGCTATTCTAATTCTAACCTCATTCCTGGTATCACCACCCTGGTCTAAGCAACTGCCAAGGTATGCAGTAGACTTCATCAACAGCTGTTCCTTCTTCGTATATTTTTCCTTCTTGATTAATGAGAAGTTTCATTATTTTTGTTTTGTCTTTGTTAATTTCAAGACCTATTTTGCTAGCCAAGGAAGACAGGGAATCTGTTTTTTCCTGCATCGATTTCACATTGTCACTGATAAGAGTTATGTCATCTGCAAAATCAAGATCTTCTACTTGGGTCCCATGTACCCAATCAATGCCAGATTTACCTGTACAGCATCTTTTCATTATAAAGTCTATGGCAATTCCAAAAAAGCAATGGAGATAATATACATCTTTGTTTCACGCCTGTTTCAATCTGAAACTACTCCCTCATTCCTTCTTCTATCTCCACAGCACAAATATATCAGTTGTAGAGATCTCTAATGATGTTGACAGTTTTAGATGATATTCCATATAGACTTAAAATTCTGCACAATGAATCTCTGTGTATGCCACCAAATGCTTTTTTAAAGTCTATGGACATGTTACAACACTCAGATCTGTAACATCAGCTCGCGTTGGTCTCAAACATCAGGTGTAGCACATATGTTGTTGGGGTGTCTGAGTAGCGAAGTGGTTAGTGCACTGGTCTCTCATGGCGAAGGTCGGGGGTTCGAATCCGGCCGGCGGCACCCCAGTCACCCAGCTGTAGAAATGGGTACCCGACTTCTTCTGGAGTTGGGGAAAGAAAAGACAGCCAGGCGTGATACTGACCATATCACCCTCTAGTGTGCTGACAGGTCAAGGAAAATATGGGCACTAACACCATATCCCTATGTGCCTCTAAGGCATGACAGGATTACCTTTACCTTTTTTTTTTACATATGTTGTTGCTATCGTGCTGACACAGTTATGCATCTTCCAGGCTGATGAGAAAACATGTTAGAAAGCCTCAAGTCAGGTGAGTCTTGTATGAAACAAGTTCTTTATTTTTGATTATGTTCATTGTTTTCCCATAAATCCGTGCGGCCACTGACTGAAACGTGTAATACAAGATGAAGGGAACTAAAATCTGGGTCAAGTGATGCTAAAACAGTACAGTTCTTGTACAGGGCTAGTGCAAATATTGTTAGCAAAAAATGTTTCTTGGTTAGTTGGTAATTACTGCTTGATTATTTGCTGGCTGTTGGTCGATTAGTTGATGATTACTGGTTGATTAGATTGTGAACTCTAGCTGGTTATTTGATGACTAGTGGTTGGTTATTTGATGACTAGTGGTTGGTTATTTGATGACTAGTGGTTGGTTATTTGATGACTAGTGGTTGGTTATTTGATGACTAGTGATTGGTTATTTGATGACTAGTGGTTGGTTATTTGATGACTAGTGGTTGGTTATTTGATGACTAGTGGTTGGTTGTTTGATGACTAGTGGTTGGTTATTTGATGATTAGTGGTTGGTTGTTTGATGACTAGTGGTTGGTTATTTGATGATTAGTGGTTTGTTGTTTGATGACTAGTGGTTGGTTATTTGATGACTAGTGGTTGGTTGTTTGATGACTAGTGGTTGGTTATTTGATGACTAGTGGTTGGTTGTTTGATGACTAGTGGTTGGTTATTTGATGACTAGTGGTTGGTTGTTTGATGACTAGTGGTTGGTTATTTGATGACTAGTGGTTGGTAAGTTGGTGATTTTTGATTTGGTTATTTCATGATTGCTGACTGACTGATGATTTCTGGTTGATTGGTTAATGATTGCTAGTTGATGATTGCCAGTTGATTGATTGATAATTGCAGGTGGGTGATTGCCGGTTGATAATCGTTGGTTGATAGGTTTATGATTACCGGCTGACTGATTGATGATTGCTGGTTGATGATTGGTAATTGATGATTGCTGGTAGATTGATTGATGATTATTGGTTTATTGGCTGATGACTGGTGAGTGAGTGGTTGATGATTGCTGGCTGATTTGTTGATGGTTGTTGGTTGATGATTAATGGCTAATGATTGCTTTTTGATTGGTTGATTAGTTGATGAGTGTTGTTTGATTGTTTGATGATTGTTGGTTGATGATTGCTTTTTGATTGGATGATACTTGCTGGTTGATTGGTTATGGATTGCTGGTTGATTTGTTGATGATTGCTGGTTGATTGGTTAAGGAATGCTGATTGATTCGTTGATGATTGCTGGTTGATTAATTGATAATTGCTGGTTGATTAATTGGTGATTTTGAGATAAATTGTTCTTCTTTTCGTTCAGTCAAAACGACATAGGTTGCATTATGTCATACTTTGCAGCTTGGCTGTGATATCTGCGCCTTTCGCATATTTCGCCTTTCAGTGTCCATACCTTTACCTTTAACCAGACTATTTGCTTGTTAGCAGGGAGAACCACCTGGAGGTAGGAGTAGGGTCTTGGTCAGTTGTGGTTTCGCATACTCTAACGCAGACAATGTGGATATCTGGCTACTACGTCTTCCCTTTCAGACACATACAACTTAACCATTGTGTCTTTGCTCTCAGGCACATACAAACTTAGCCATTGTGTCTTTGCTCTCAGATACATACAATCTTAGCCATTGTGTCTTTGTTCTCAGACAGATACAAGCTTAATCATTGTGTCTTTGCTCTCAGACACATATAAACTTAGTCATTGTGTCTTTGCTCTCAGACACATACAAACTTAGCCTTTGTGTCTTTGCTCTCAGACACATACAAACTTAGCCTTTGTGTCTTTGCTCTCAGACACATACAAACTTAGCCTTTGTGTCTTTGCTCTCAGACACATACAAACGTAGTCACTAAGTCTTTGCCCAGAGAATTCCCACATCTCATCTTTCTTCTTCTTTTTCTTTCACAATCTTGTCTAACAGCTAAACAACATCAACCATCAATTAACATCAACAATCAAATAACATAAACGACCAAATAACATCAACTAACAAATGACGTCAATAAGCAAAGAAAAATAATCCTTAGAAATCTTTGACTGTTAGCGAATGTTCCCTTAAGTTTCTACTTACTTGACTGTATCTGATTCCATGAAAAATAAAGTTTTAGTAGAAAAGTGTGAATCATTCTCTCTCTCTCTCTCTCTCTCTCTCTCTCTCTCTCTCTCCTCTCTCTCTCTCTTTCTTTCTTATATTTGTAGAATGTCTGGAATAGAGTGAAAGATGTATAATAAAGGGCAGAATGTCAGACGGGCCTGCGTGCCCAATTCTTAACCTTTTTGAAATAAAGATCAATCAATCAATCTTTCTTCCACCTCCCCCCCCCCCAAAGCCTAGATCTATCTTCCACCTCCACTCTTCCCAGACAGACACTTCACATAAAAGCGCACTTCACACTTGCATCACCTCTACATCACAGCAGCAGCAACAACTTGAGGCCACACCCTGAGGGCGTGAGACAAAACTAAGAAGGCAGGGAGCTGGGTGTGTCTTAGAGAAAGAGAACATTGTCTCCTCTTTCTCATGAAGTTATCAACCCCTTCCAGGGCAAGGGAAAATGCTCCAATATCGTTGCAGATACTGGCAGAGACATGCTTTCTCTGTGTTCGAGCTTCCACGTTCTCTAGCCCAGGCTGTCGTGTTTTCTATACACATATTTCTTTTCTTTCATGGAGCCTTCGCGCCCCGTTTGCGCTACAAAATGGAGCCAGTTCATGTCTTTCTACCCGCTTTCAATGGCCAAATAAAAAGATTTCAAAATGTATAAAACGCGTGTCCTTTTCCAGGTCAGAGACTGATGTTGTAAGGATGAGGAGAGGTTCAAGTCTTGTATGTGTCTATAACAGTGCTGGGATCGACATTAGACGTTCGTTCATCATTTGTGGAAGCTAACCAATGAATAGTTTAACGTCTTCTATCAGACTTCTATCATAACTTTCATGTGTCATACCTTTGATATTTCATACCTTCTATGTGTCACACCTTTCATATGGCATACCTTTGATATGTCATACCTTTCATGTATCACACTTCTGATGTTTCATACCTTCGATGTGTCACACTTTGATATGTCATACCCTTGGTGTTACATACCTTTAATGTGTCACACCTCTGATATGTCATAACTTTGATGTTTTACACCTTTGATGTGTTACACCTTTGATGTTTTACACCTTTGATATATCACTTCTCTGAACCGCTACCATCTTTCCCCAGAAATGTGTAGAACTTCTAGCTACTTACTACTCTTCTGTTACATGTTTCCCCAGAAATGTGTAGAACTTCTAGCTACTTACTACTCTTCTGTTACATGTTTCCCCAGAAATGTGTAGAACTTCTAGCTACTTACTACTCTTCTGTTACATGTTTCAGCGTATACATACGTATGTGTGTATATCAGTCATTTGCATCTCACTTGCGGAACTTTGCCTCCCTAACAGCTCTCCTTTAGGCCTCTGGGTTGTGAGCAAGATGGTCTGCTGCTGATGCATCCATTTGCAGATCATCAATGATGTCTTGCAGCCATCTTGGTCTTCCTCTGTTTCTTTTTCCCATTATGTACCCTTCCAAGACTGTCTTCTCTAAATTCTCATACCGTTTAATGTGTCCAAAATATTAAGTTTTCTCTCTTTAATCCTCTTTACTAGCCAGCCTTCTTCAATATTAAGTTCTTGTAGTATGGATATATTTGTTCTTTTTTGTGTCCACGATATTTGAAGAACTCTTCTGTAGCATTTACATTCAAAGGCATTTATGTGTTTCTCAGCTGTTTTGTTAAGTGTCCAGGTCTCACAGGCATATGTTGCGATGGGAAATATGCATGCCCTTAAAAATCTTATTTTTGTAGTTCTGTCTGTTCCTCTCCACAGATTCTTTAGTTGCTTATTTTCTGAAGGGGGGTGTCTGAGTGGCGAAGTGGTTAGTGCACTGGTCTCTCATGGCGAAGGTCGGGGGTTCGAATCCGGCCGGCGGCACCCCAGTCACCCAGCTGTAGAAATGGGTACCCGACTTCTCTGGAGTTGGGGAAAGAAAGGCAGCCAGACGTGATACTGACCATATCACCCTCTAGTGTGCTGACAGGTCAAGGAAAATATGGGCACTAACACCATATCCCTATGTGCCTCTAAGGCATGACAGGGTTACCTTTACTTTTTTTTACTTATTTTCTGAAGAACGATAGATGTCATCCTTTTAATTTTCCTTTTAACTTTCCTCATTGTATCTCCATTATTAGTTAGTAGTGATCCAAGATATTCAAAACTGTCCACTTCTTCCAGTTTTTCCTCACTGATACATATTTCATCTGCCTTGTTTGTTTTGTCAGTTGTCATCAATTTAGTTTTCTTCGCATTGAGATAAAGGTTTTGCTCTTCACTATTCTTACGGACTGACATAATTAGTTTTTCCATTCCTTTTTGTGTTGTGAACAGTAACACTGTGTCATCAGCATATCTAATCTCTGGTATTTCATAGCCTCCAATTGTTATGGCATCGTAATATTCTTTGTCTACATCTTCTCTAATATTCCTCATTATATTTTCAGTATACAAGTTAAATAAGTAAGGCGACAATATGTACCCCTGACGGACCCCTTGTTTTATGTCACGCCGAACTGTTGTTTCGCCATTTACCCTTACGGCTGCCTGTTGTATCTAAGCCACATATGGATATAACCATAAACAAAGAGCTACTGGAACAAATGACACACTACAGCTACTCAGTGTCGTATTAACGCATGGGCCCACCTGGGCACTGTGCATGGGCCCCAAGTGCATGGGCCCACCTGGGCACTGTCCATGGGCCCCAAGTGCATGGGCCCACCTGGGCACTGTCCATGGGCCCACCTGGACACTGTCCATGGGCCCCAAGTGCATGGGCCCACCTGGGCAGTGTCCATGGGCCCCAAGTGCATGGGGCATAGCCAGCCCATGGAAATCTATGTATATGAATGTATACATTGGGTGAAAGTTAATTTTACTGAAAGTACTAACAAAAATATGCTTAATTAGACTAATTATGTATTCTTGAATTCCTAACATTAATTGCACAGGTTAGAGAAGAATAGTGGGGGTCCAGTGCTTTACTTTGCCCAGGGGCCCCAAATGGTATTAAGACGGCCCTGCAACTACCTAGGACATACACTAACTGAATATAGGAGATGTGAGATGGAGATAAAGAATATGAATGGCAAAATATACATCCAACACCATGAAGACAGTGTTGTTATCCAGAAATCTGCCCATAAAAACAAAAATAAGATTGGTAAAATGTTACATCTTCTCTGTTTTACTGTATAGAGCAGAAACCTGGACTCTAAACAAAAAGATGGAGAGAAAGATTAATGCAGCAGAAATGTGGTTCTACAGAAAACCAGGTCATATAACATGGAGAATGATAAGAACAAATGCACAAGTTTTAGAACAGCTCCAAGTGCAATGTGAACTTCTCAAAGATGAAGAAAACAAAATACTTTGGCCATATCAAAAGACATAACAACATACTGAAGACCATACTGGAAGGAAAGGTGGAAGGAAAGGTGGAAGGAAAAAGAGGAAGAGGAAGACAGAGATGTAGATGGGAAGATAACATACGAGAACGGGCAGGACACAGCCTGACTGAGGGCACCATCAAGGCGAGAAAGAGAGGGAACTGGAGATTCATTACTGCAAACCTTCGTTCTGAAGAAGGCACATGATGATGATGATATATGCATATGTGTATTTGTATTTGTATACGTGTGGCATGTACTTACATTTCTGTATGAATATATGTATCTGCATGTACTTGCGTATATTAAAAGCACAATATATATATATATATATATATATATATATATGTGTGTGTGTGTGTGTTTGTGTGTGTGTGCACGTTGTCAAAGTCTAAATTAGTTGAAAGTATGGCTTGATTGTTGTATTTTCTTACACTGATCTTCTACAAGTTTGTGAGTTTAGAATGAACGTGAGAATGTAATTAAGTTTATTTCAGTTACAGAAATCAGAGTGTAGAGTGTATGGACAAGAGATGATTTATATTTATTTATTTATCTTTGCTTCTTCATGTTTATTATGCTCATTAACAAACGCTGAATGACTGCGACTGAGTGAAAGCTGTATGATGAATGGCAGAATGTCAGACGGGCCTGCGTACCAAATTCTTAACACTTTGAAAATAAAGTATGTTCTTTCGTTCGTTATTCTAAACTCTTTGATCAGTACTGTTCTGTTGAAGTGAGTCGTGGTATAATGTACTGTTCTGTTGAAGCGAGTCGTGGTATAATGTACTGTTCTGTTGAAGTGAGTCGTGGTATAATGTACTGTTCTATTGAAGTGAGTCATGATATAATGTACTGTTCTGTTGAAGTGAGTCATGGTATAATGTACTGTTCTATTGAAGTGAGTCATGATATAATGTACTGTTCTGTTGAAGTGAGTCATGGTATAATGTACTGTTCTATTGAAGTGAGTCATGATATAATGTACTGTTCTGTTGAAGTGAGTCGTGGTATAATGTACTGTTCTGTTGAAGTCAGTCATGGTATAATGTACTGTTCTGTTGAAGTGAGTCATGATATAATGTACTGTTCTGTTGAAGTGAGTCATAGTATAATGTACTGTTCTGTTGAAGTCAGTCATAGTGTAATGTACTGTTCTGTTGAAGTCAGTCATGATATAACGTACTGTTCTGTTTATGCCAGTCATGATATAACGTACTGTTCTGTTGAAGTCAGTCATGATATAACGTACTGTTCTGTTGATGCCAGTCATGATATAACGTATTGTTCTGTTGAAGTCAGTCATGATATAATGTACTGTTCTATTGAAGTCAGTCATGATATAACGTACTGTTCTGTTGATGCCAGTCATGATATAACGTACTGTTCTGTTGAAGTCAGTCATGATATAATGTACTGTTCTATTGAAATCAGTCATGATATAACGTACTGTTCTGTTGAAGTCAGTCATGATATAATGTACTGTTCTGTTGAAATCAGTCATGATATAACGTTCTGTTCTATTGATGCCAGTCATGATATAACGTACTGTTCTGTTGATGCCAGTCATGATATAACGTACTGTTCTGTTTATGCCAGTCATGATATAACGTACTATTCTGTTGAAATCAGTCATGATATAACGTACTGTTCTGTTGATGTCAGTCATGATATAACGTACTGTTCTCTTGATGCCAGTCATGGTATAACGTACTGTTCTGTTGAAATCAGTCATGATATAATGTACTGTTCTCTTGATGCCAGTCATGATATAACGTACTGTTCTCTTGATGCCAGTCATGATATAACGTACTGTTCTCTTGATGCCAGTCATGATATAACGTACTGTTCTGTTGAAGTCAGTCACGGACAATGAGCTGAGGTAAGTCAGATTTGATTTCTCTGAAGACAGTTAAGAATATGATGGACAGTTAAGAATACCATGGACAGTTAAGAATATCATGGAAAGTTAAGAATACCATGGACAGTTAAGAATACCATGGACAGTTAAGAATACCATGAACAATTAAGAATACCGTTGACAGTTGAGAATACCATGGACAGTTAAGAATATCATGGACAGTTAAGAATACCATGGACAGTTAAGAATATCATGGAAAGTTAAGAATACGATGGACAGTTAAGAATATCATGAACAGTTAAGAATACCATGGACAGTTAAGAATATCATGGACAGTTACGAATACCTTGGACACAAACAGCGAAAACTCATTTAGTCATTATGACAAGTCAGCATGACTTCTGTACTTACTCCACTACCAACTGAAGAAGTCCAATCAAACTTTCACACTAAATAATTAAAATTGCCGTCTGGTTGCAGGCTCCATGGCCAGGCTGAGTCCAGTGTGTTCTAACATGCTGGGACGCCTGTCTGGTGCACAGCTCGGATTTCACACCTCGATCCTTGTTCTGACAGACATTCAACCACAGATCCTTGTCTCTGCTGTCGATTTGTCCCTAAGCCAAAGTTTAACGTGTAAAGAGCGCGGCCAGAGAGATGATTCCACGAGATTAAAACCATTGCGCTTCAACGTCTGGAGTCAAGTCTTTTTTTTTTTTTATCTTCTGGTTGTTGGAAGAATGGCGGTAACCTGATCACGAGGTTTGGAAACACATGCTCTGTCTTCAAAGGATTATCCGCCTTGAGGCAGGTAGGAGGGCAGAAATTTGACAGCAGCTGCTTAATCACATTTTTTGTTGAGTTTGTGATAACTTGGCGGTACTGACAAACGATACCCGAATCTTTGAGTAGGAAAACACCATTAGCTGGATGAAGGGTGTGGCTTGTTTCAAGGTGTTCATATTTTAGTTCACACATCCCAGGTTCATCTGCAGGTGTTCCAGTGAACATTTTGGACCGCTGCTCAAGTGTTGGCGAGGAATCACATCTTCTTCTGTGTGTGAGAGTTGAACTATGCCACTCAAATGTTGGCGAGGAATCACATCTTCTCCTCTGTATGAGAACTGAACTATGCCACTCAAATGTTGGCGAGAAATCACATCTTCTCCTCTGTATGAGAGTTGAACTATAGCACTCAAATGTTGGCAAGGAATCACATCTTCTCCTGTGTGTGAGAGTTGAACTTTGCTACTCAAAAGAATTCAAGGGCCAAGGTCATTTTTCAGGTGAGTTGAGAAAAAAAATGATTGCAGCAAATGTTGAAATGATTGCCCGTGACAACTGATTGCCAATGTTAGGTACATTAATAAAACACATCATAGTGAGAAATTTTTCAGCTGTTAGGGCTCTCCAAATCACCAGAAAGTAGCCAATGATTTACACGTTTCAAGTTACGAGGGATATATTTTCCCTCATTGACAAAAATGTCTTGTCTGCGTAGTACTGTCTGTATGGTATTGTCTGTGTGGTACTGTCTGTGTAGTACTGTTTGCGTAGTACTGTCTGTGTGGTACAGTCCGTGTAGTACTGTCTGTGTAGTACTGTCTGTGTAGTACTATCCGTGTAGTACTGTCTGTGTAGTACTATCCGTGTAGTACTGTCTGTGTAGTACTGTCTGTGTAGTACTATCCATGTAGTACTGTCTGTGTAGTACTGTCTGTGTAGTACTATTCATGTAGTACTGTCTGTGTAGTACTGTCCGTGTAGTACTGTCTGTGTAGTACTATCCGTGTAGTACTGTCTGTGTAGTACTATCCGTGTAGTACTGTCTGTGTAGTACTGTCCGTGTAGTACTGTCTGTGTAGTACTATCCGTGTAGTACTGTCTGTGTAGTACTATCCGTGTAGTACTGTCTGTGTAGTACTATCCGTGTAGTACTGTCTGTGTAGTACTATCTGTGTAGTACTGTCTGTGTAGTACTATCCGTGTAGTACTGTCTGTGTAGTGCTGTCTGTGTAGTACTGTCCGTGTAGTACTGTCTGTGTAGTACTATCCGTGTAGTACTGTCTGTGTAGTACTATCCGTGTAGTACTGTCTGTGTAGTGCTATCCGTGTAGTACTGTCTGTGTAGTACTATCCGTGTAGTACTATCTGTGTAGTGCTGGATACCGTTCAGTCACTTTTTTTTCCAAGTACAAGGGTATGTGTGGTCGTGTTGGTGAGACTGCTTAACAATGTCTCAAAGAGGACGACGTAGTGATGCTGACAGATGACATGGTTCCAAGAGGGTGTGCCATTGCAGGAGATTCCCAGACAACTTGCAGCCACCCATTCCCAGACAACTTGCAGCCACCCATTCCCAGACAACTTGCAGCCACCCATTCCCAGACAACTTGCAGCCACCCATTCTGTCAATCAAGATCGTTTTATCAACACCGGAACTGTGGAAGACACCAGGTCTGGGCGTCCAAGAATAACAAATGTGCAACAAGACCACCACGTCGTCCTAAAGTTACTGAGAGACAGAACATCAACCGCCAATCAGGGCGTATCTGCCAGCAACAAGCGACATCACTGCCAGCCACCAAACGGTTTGCTACAGGAATCATCAGGCAAATCTTCACTCAAGACGTCCTGCAGGGTCTGCCTGCGCCTTTTACACAACCCCATCGCGCTGCTCGTCTTACTTTGTCTCCACTTCATCTGGCAAGGACCAGCCACGAGTGGTGCTTGGTACTCTTTACAGATGAGTCAAAGGTCACAATGTCGCTTAACGATGACAGAATTCGTGTGTGAAGAAGGGCCGGCAAGAGAACTTCCAGGGAAGTTAGGGAGCATGATCTGTGCGGAGTTAGCTCCGTCATGGTATGGAGTGGCTTTGCAATGAACTACAGACGGCTCTGAATCGCGTCGAAGAGAATCTGACAAACGTTGGGTTCAGAGACAATATTGTTCAGCCTCTTGTACTGCCAACACTTCGGGTTGTTGGGCAAGGTCCTGTGCTCAAAGATGGCAACCCCCGTCCCCACGGGGATCGTATTGTTAATGACTTCCTCCAGCAGCAACATGTCACCGGGATGGACTGACCAGCACTCTCACCTGACCTCAACTCTAGTGCGCATCTCTGGGACATCTTCGGACGACCAGCAATAGGTAACCATCCACCAGCCACCATCCACTAGCTGCTGACATGAATCAATTATTTCAAAATCTGCAGCATGAGTGGCAGGCGATCTCCTAGCACGCTATCAGGGGGTTGTGGCAGGCGATCTCCTAGCACGCTGTCAGGGGATTGTGGCAGGCGATCTCCTAGCACGCTGTCAGGGGATTGTGGCAGGCGATCTCCTAGCACGCTGTCAGGGGTTGTGGCAGGCGATCTCCTAGCACGCTGTCAGGGGATTGTGGCAGGCGATCTCCTAGCACGCTGTCAGGGGGTTGTGGCAGGCGATCTCCTAGCACGCTATCAGGGGGTTGTGGCAGGCGATCTCCTAGCACGCTATCAGGGGGTTGTGGCAGGCGATCTCCTAGCACGCTATCAGGGGGGTTGTGGCAGGCGATCTCCTAGCACGATGTCAGGGGGGTTGTGGCAGGCGATCTCCTAGCACGCTATCAGGGGGGTTGTGGCAGGCGATCTCCTAGCACGCTATCAGGGGGTTGTGGCAGGCGATCTCCTAGCACGCTATCAGGGGGTTGTGGCAGGCGATCTCCTAGCACGCTATCAGGGTGTTGTGGCAGGCGATCTCCTAGCACACTATCAAGGGGGGGGGGGTGATTTTTATCCTTGAGGCAAGGTTGCCTGGCTTGTGTCAATTTTGTTTCAGCTGCCAATATATCTGAATCTCAGAAGGAAGGACTTCTCCAAATAACCAGCAATTACTCCCATAGAAATTTGTTATTCTTCATGAAACTCTCACAGTCCATTGTCCAACATGACTGAAGAGTAATGTGATTAAATGTAACTCATTTTTCATTTTTATATTTTCAATGCGATGACATTTGGTAAGTTACCTTTGTTTTGTTTTTTCTTTGAGTAGTATATATATATCTTCAGTTATGCTCCCATAGTTTACCATTACCATGAGGGACTAAACTCCTCTTCAGCTTAGAACGCCTACCCTCAGAGCTGCCAGTAGGACAAATCTTGCTCTCATTTTAGTCCTGCATGCAGACAAAGAGAGACGCGACAAACGTGGGATGTCCTGGTTGGCTGTGACACAGGCGATGTTCCGATAGGAGAACAGTAGGTGGCAGCGCTTGACAAGCGAGAACTCACCAAAGTGGTCACTCAACTGGGCACAGAATGTGGTCATTCAACAGAGTGTCGCAGTTGTGCTATTGACCTTCAGACACATGAAATTATGACCTTCAGACACATGAAACTATGACTTTCAGATACATGAAATTATACAACATCGCTCTCAGCCACAGTAACACGTCATTTTTACTGAAAATATAAGGCATGAAGCCACACATTTATAGACATGTGCACATATATAAGACTTGTGGACATATATGACATGTGCACATATATAAGACTTGTGGACATATATGACATGTGCACATATATAAGACTTGTGGACATATATGACATGTGCACATATATAAGACTTGTGGACATATATCACATGTGCACATATATAAGACTTGTGGACATACATGACATGTGCACATATACAAGACTTGTGGACATATGTAAGACATGTAGACATATATAAGACATGTGTACATATATAAGACATGTAGACATATATAAAACATGTGTACATATATAAGACATGCAGACATATATAAGACATGTGTACATATATAAGACATGTAGACATATATAAGACATGTAAACATATATAAGACATGTAGACATATATAAGACAAAGACATGTGAACATATATAAGACATGTAGACATATATAAGACATGTAGACATATATAAGACATGTGAAGATATATAAGACATGTAGACATATATAAGACATGTAAAGATGTATAAGACATGTAGACATATATAAGACATGTAGACATATATAAGGCATGTGAACATATATAAGACATGTAGACATATATAAGACATGTAGACATATATAAGACATGTGAACATATATAAGACATCTGAACATATATAAGACATGTGGACATATATAAGACATGTAGACATATATAAGACATGTAGACATATATAAGACATGTGGACATATATAAGACATGTAGATATATATAAGACATGCAGACATATGTAAGACATGTAGACATATATAAGACATGTAGACATATATAAGACATGTGAACATATATAAGACATGTAGACATATATAAGACATGCAGACATATATGACATGTAGACATATATAAGACATATAAGACATGTAGACATATATAAGACATGTAGACATATATAAGACATGTAGACATATATAAGACATGTGAACATAATATATACGACATGCAGACATATATAAGACATGTAGACATATATAAGACATGTGAACATATATAAGACATGTAGACATATATAAGACATGTAGACATATATAAGACATGTGAACATATATAAGACATGTAGACATATATAAGACATGTAGACATATATAAGATATGTGAACATATATAAAACATGTAGACATATATAAGACATGTCTACATACAAAACATTACAAAATCAAGAACTCTGGGAAAAAATAAAAGTGCAAAATCATTTCATCCTCAGCTCTCTCTCTCTCCCTCTCCATCTCTCTCTATCTCTCCATCTCTCTCTATCTCTCCATCTCTCTCCCTCTCTATCTCTCTCCATTTCTCTCTCCCTCTTCATCTCTCTCTCCCTCTCTCTATCTCTCTCCCTCTCCATCTCTCTCTCCATCTCTCTTTTTCTCTCCATCTCTCTCTATCTCTCTCCCTCTCCATCTCTCTATCCATCTTTCTCTCCCTCTCCATCTCTCTCTTTTTCTCTCTCTCTCTTTTCTCCATTTCCCTCTCCATCTCTCTCTCCCTCTCCATCTCTCTCCATCTCTCTCTATCTCTCTATCTCTCTCCCTCTCTTTATCTCTCTCCCTCTCTCTCTATCTCTCTCCATCTCTCTCTCTTTATCTCTATCTCCATCTCTCTCTCCATCTCTCTCTTTCTTTATCTCTCTCTTTATCTCCATTTCTCTCTCTATCTCTCTCTCCATCTCTCTCCCTCTCCATCTCTCTCTCCCCCTCTCTCTCTCTCTTTCTCTCTCTCTCTCTCTCTCTGACATATTTGACTGACATTTATCCCTGTGACATGTGTTCTCCTACCACGTGATCATTACTACCTGATCTGTTATAAAACTTCCCTAAACAAGCCACGCCTCCTTCACCACGCCCTCAGCGACAACAATTTTCTCCTCTAAACACAAAACCATCAACTACTTCTGTACATCCGCCATCATCTTATCGTCTGTAACAAGCGCATCTTTTGATATCAAATTGTGTTTTCTGTGACAAAAATTTATGACCTGTCACTTAACAAAAAAAAGTGCACTGAGAAATTGCAGAGTAGAGTTGTCTAATGGACAGTTTATCCAGCACTTCAGCTCAGAGTTTGCGAACAAGACCTTCAAGATTAGGTACTGCAGCTCAAATTAGACGCAGGATCTTGACAAGACAGTGAATTCTAAACATTACCTGGAGTCGTGAAGAGCCCCAACATGTGGAGTTTCGTGGCACGATGAACTAATCCTGGAGTTACAGCACTAGAGAAAGTTCTTGTGTTATTATCTGGAAAGAACTTTTCTGAAAAGAGCGAAGAACTATTCAGATGTTCTTGCTCTTGATTCAGATGCTGTCCCAGGTGTGACTGAGTTCTTTTTTCCTCCACTCGTGATGATGATGCTGACAATAAATGACTTATCGTTTTTAAATATCACTGAATATCATTTATGAATATCATTCTTTTCATACATTTTATGAAACAGTATTGTTTACTTCCATTCATCTTTACTTCTATTCATCTTTACTTGTATTCATATTTACTTTCATTCATCTTTACTTGAAAAATACAAATTTTACAAATAGAAAACTACAAAGCCTTCGTGCAGTGTTGTATGATCAGATCTCTAGAAAACAGTGAACAAAGTGCTCTTGTCTACGACTGTTTTCCAGGTCTAATCATACAACACGGTGCTATAGTTAGCTTACTTGAGGTATACAGAAGGAGAACTAGGGCTGATACATGTCCTGCAGGAAACTCTCTACTGTACAAAATGAAACAACAACTCTATCACATCGTCAGAGGAACACACCACCCCTCTCCCCCCAATCAGACAAGTGTTTCGGCCCTAATAAACTCCTAAAGGAGGGTGGGCCCCTCTAGGTCATGACTCCCAGAGGTCTTGTGAGTTGTTTTTTTTTTTAATACTCGAGAACTTACGTGAACATCATCATCATCATCATCATCATCATCGCCACCACCATCACTGCCGTCGCTGTCACCACCGTGATCATCACAACCACCACTAGGAGGGCACACACAAAGGAGAAGAGACTTGTGCTTCTACCGCACAAAGAGCTTAAAGAACACCGCAAGATCCCTACAAGAGTGTGTCCAGGATGTCGCTTCTTGTTGTCACTTCCCTGTCACTTAAATGTCACAACAGTTACCTGGAGTTTCCTGCTTCTTGTTATGTTCATCTTCATTTTTTCGTTGTTTATTTATTTTAGTAAATGTAAGCAGCGATTAAAAAAAAAGAAATAGATAAACACACAGACACAGACGAACAGATAGACGGACAGTCCTCACTCTACGATAGCCTTTAGAACAGTGTTTCCCAAAACTGGGCGATAACGCCACATGTGGGCGTCAGAACGGACTGGAGGCGGTGAAATTAAAAGGGTCAGTAGGAGCAGTGGAACAAAAGGTGGTAGTGGGGGCGGGGAGCGTTGAGGGAAAACGAAGCAGCAGACAGGGGCGGTACTACCTTCCTTCTTAGACGGGGGCGGTACTACCTTCCTTTATTAGACGGGAGCGGTACTACCTTCCTTCTTAGACGGGGGCGGTACTACCTTCCTTTATTAGACGGGGGCGGTACTACCTTCCTTCTTAGACCGGGTCGGTGCTACCTTCCTTCTTATACCATGGCGGTACTACCTTCCTTTATTAGACGGGGGCGATACTACCTTCCTTCTTAGACGGGGGCGGTACTTCCTTCCTTCTTAGACCGGGTCGGTGCTACCTTCCTTCTTAGACAGGGGCGGTACTACCATCCTTTATTAGACGGGGGCGGTACTACCTTCCTTCTTAGACGGGGGCGGTACTATCTTCCTTCTTAGACGGAGGCGGTGCTACCTTCCTTCTTAGACGGGGGCGGTACTACCTTCCTTCTTAGACGGGGGCGGTGCTACCTTCCTTCTTAGACGGGGGCGGTGCTACCTTCCTTCTTAGACCGGGTCGGTGCTACCTTCCTTCTTAGACGGGGGCGGTGCTACCTTCCTTCTTAGACGGGGGCGGTGCTACCTTCCTTCTTAGACCGGGTCGGTGCTACCTTCCTTCTTAGACGGGGGCGGTGCTACCTTCCTTCTTAGACGGGGGCGGTACTACCTTCCTTCTTAGACGGGGGCGGTGCTACCTTCCTTCTTAGACGGGGGCAGTACTACCTTCGTTTATTAGACGGGGGCGGTACTACCCTCCTTCTTAGCACTTTTCAACCTGATATTGAGAAACTTGTGTCCCTACATGAAACTCGTCCATCACATTAGAAGTTGAGAAAATAATGCGATAGTTGAGTTATGAATGTTGTTAAATTGGTTTGGTAGTTGAAATTGTTAGTTACGTAGTGCATGTCCTAGTTTAAAACTCATTTCCTGCTGGAGCCAAAGATCAGGACCTTCCTAGTCTGGGGGATTGAAAGCGCGGGTCTTGATATGTATAGGGGGTATAGTTGTAAAATATATATAGGGGATATAGTTGTAAAATATGTATAGGGGTATAGTTGTAAAATATATATAGGGGATATAGTTGTAAAATATTTATAGGGGGTATAGTTGTAAAATACATATAGGGGATATAGTTGTAAAATATTTATAGGGGGTATAGTTGTAAAATACATATAGGGGATATAGTTGTAAAATATTTATAGGGGTATAGTTGTAAAATATATATAGGGGGTATAGTTGTAAAATATATATAGGGGGTATAGTTGTAAAATATGCATAGGGGTATAGTTGTAAAATATATGTAAGGGGTATAGTTGTAAAATATGTATAAGGGGGTGTATTTGTAAAATATGTATATGGTGTACACTTGTAAAATATATGTAGAGGTATAGTTGTAAAATATGTATGGGGGTATAGTTGTAAAATATATGTAGGGGTATAGTTGTAAAATATTTATGGGAAGATTTCGTAAAGGCAGAGGTTTTTTAAGAAAAAAAAGAAGTGGTGTGAAAATAGGAGAACATTTTTGGCATCAACAATAACAACAACAAAAATGATTGTGTCCTACTTACCATCGGCGATGTCTAGATCTACTTGTAGATCTATAGATCTCGTCTTGTGATGATACGTGGCATGCTCACTAAAATAATATCTGATATAACCTTTTAACTACTTATGCAGTCCGTCTAATAGGTCTTAATCTACTTGGGGTACATTCAAGAACGATTGTCTGGTCATAGGGCACGTACGTATGCTTATATAAGTCACCAAAAATGGAAAATTCTGAATCGAAACTTAAGATCGCAATGGTTACCATGAAAGCCTTCAAGGGGTGAAAAGGGGTCACTGGACATGCCCAAATAAAACGTGCACAATCAAACTTGACACCGGTTTTATGAAACAAAGCATGGGTCACTTTTGCGACTCGCCTCAGGAAACTGGTACACCGGAAGGATCGCGACCTGCAGTAGGGAATGATGGCCATTGTACGAGTATTGCATTGGGAAGGGTGGAACGTTAAGGATGTGCTCTGGGAGAAAAGGGGGCGGCAGCCCGAACAAGCCTGGGAAACACTGCTTTAGAAGCTGTTTCAGATCTGTCAGAATGTTTAGAAGCTGTATCAACTCCGTCCAATTATTCCTCTTTCACTCAATCAGTCACAACATTTCTGTGTCATTATCTCCCCCTGATCTTTCAAGCATTCAATCTCCTGCACCTTCTCCGTGTTCTGCTCTAGTGTCCTTGTATTGTTCTCCTCCAAAGGACAGCATAAATCCACACCCTCTTTGATTTCACCTTTCTTCCGTGTCTAAACTTCGTTTGTGAAAATCATCCGCGGTGAATTCATCAAGTCCCACTAGAAACCATCGACAGTTCAGTTCCCAGGCACAAAAGATCAGAATGAGTACTTTGTCCGCGCCACCAGCCTCATTGTGGAAGGCTGGTCACAGATTTGAAAGCCATCAAAACCTTTCTGTCTCCAAGTCTGACAAAAATGATCATGAGTTAAATACCCTGCAGAGACTGTCACCTGTTACTGTCTATTGAAAAGTTGTAATGGGCCAGGATTTATGCTATAAACATCATATTGAAAGCAAACGAAAGGCGTGTTTTCAACCTCCATGGCGGATGCTTTATAAGAGATTCAGCACGTTTCTGGGTCAGATAATAGCCTGGTTCATCATCATCATCATCATGTGCCGTGCCGACTGGCGTTGGCTATTATGCTTCTCCAGATCACACGATCTTTCATGCAGGCCATCAGCTCAGTTGGTGATCTCCTCTCACACCATCCCGTCAGACTATCCAGTATCATTTCTCTTGGTCTTCCTCTTGATCTTCTTCCTTCTATTTTTCCTCTTGTTATAATATTTTCAATGCCCCCTCTTCTCATTGCATGTCCTATGAAAGTACATTGTCTCTCTCTTATCTTTTTGACAATGTTTTTTGTCTCTCCAGCTCTTCTCATACATTCTTCATTAGTTATTTTTGCTGTCCAGGGGATTCGCAACATTCTTCTAATAAACCACATTTCTGCTGCTTCCAATGATTTTTTGTGTAGACTTGCCTATTGTCCATGATTCACTTCCATATAACAAGATAGGTTCAATATAGCATTTTAGGATGCCGTCTTTATTGATGTCTTCAAGCATTTTAATAATTTCATTATGTTTTACCTTGTCAAATGCCTTGGTGTAATCAATGAAGCACAAGTAGAATGTACTTCTAAAGCTCTTTCTGTTAGTGTTCGTAAAGCATAAATGGCATTGTGTGTTACCTTTCCTTCAACAAATCCAAACTGTTCATCTGTTATTTCCATTTTTATCTTTTTCCTTGTTCTTCTCATAATGATTCTCAGAAGTAGCTTCGTTATGTGACATGAGAGGCTGGTAGTCTGGTGGTCTAATAGCCTGGTTACTCGCTGGAAAAAAAATCCAGCACAGAAAATAAGTCGCCCCTGGGGGGAACTTTCTGTCCTGTCACGTGACTCGTATAATTCTGTTGTCTGTCGTGATAACACCAAGGTCAGTGTGTGGACGTTCATGTGGATAGTTTTAGTACAACAATACTCAGGTTGAGACTTTGCTGTCCGGCTGTTCTTCTTATCTTCTACCTCAGCCTCCCACTGCTAGTCATGATGCGGTCACGTCACTACGTCCTAACTAGTCAGATCACAAAAGTCAGTAAATTTAAGTTGCCCCCCTCCCCCTCTTTGCACCCTGTAGTTTTCTCTCAAAACTGTAGCACTGTTATTAAGACTAATGATATACGACACCGAAGAGTCTTCCAACCCTCTCCAGGCTGCTCCACTGAGAGAAATGCTGTTGTGACAGCCCAGCAAGGCCACCAGAGCACCGGGCAGCGGCAGGCCTTGTTGTATATATTGTTTCGGTATATTTCTTCGAAGTAAAGTGGTTATTGCACTGGTCTCTTATGGCGAAGGTAGGGGGTTCGAATCCGTCCAGAGGCGCCCCAGTCACCCAGCTGTAGAAATGGGTATCCGACTTCTTCTGGAGTTGGGGAAGGAAAGGCGGCCAGGCGTGATACTGACCATATCATCCTCTAGTGTGCTGACAGATCAGAATGAGTACTTTGTCCGCGCCACCAGCCTCATTGTGGAAGGCTGGTCACAGATTTGAAAGCCATCAAAACCTTTCTGTCTCCAAGTCTGACAAAAATGATCATGAGTTAAATACCCTGCAGAGACTGTCACCTGTTACTGTCTATTGAAAAGTTGTAATGGGCCAGGATTTATGCTATAAACATCATATTGAAAGCAAAAGAAAGGCGTGTTTTCAACCTCCATGGCGGATGCTTTATAAGAGATTCAGCACGTTTCTGGGTCAGATAATAGCCTGGTTCATCATCATCATCATGTGCCGTGCCGACTGGCGTTGGCTATTATGCTTCTCCAGATCACACGATCTTTCATGCAGGCCATCAGCTCAGTTGGTGATCTCCTCTCACACCATCCCGTCAGACTGTCCAGTATCATTTCTCTTGGTCTTCCTCTTGATCTTCTTCCTTCTATTTTTCCTGTTGTTATAATATTTTCAATGCCCCCTCTTCTCATTGCATGTCCTATGAAAGTACATTGTCTCTCTCTTATCTTTTTGACAATGTTTTTTGGCTCTCCAGCTCTTCTCATACATTCTTCATTAGTTATTTTTGCTGTCCATGGGATTCGCAACATTCTTCTAATAAACCACATTTCTGCTGCTTCCAATGATTTTTTGTGCAGACTTGCCTATTGTCCATGATTCACTTCCATATAACAAGATAGGTTCAATATAGCATTTTAGGATGCCGTCTATATTGATGTCTTCAAGCATTTTAATAATTTCATTATGTTTCACCTTGTCAAATGCCTTGGTGTAATCAATGAAGCACAAGTAGAATGTACTTCTAAAGCTCTTTCTGTTAGTGTTCGTAAAGCATAAATGGCATTGTGTGTTACCTTTCCTTCAACAAATCCAAACTGTTCATCTGCTATTTCCATTTTTATCTTTCTCCTTGTTCTTCTCATAATGATTCTCAGAAGTAGCTTCGTTATGTGGCATGAGAGGCTGGTAGTCTGGTGGTCTAATAGCCTGGTTACTCGCTGGAAAAAAAATCCAGCACAGAAAATAAGTCGCCCCTGGGGGGAACTTTCTGTCCTGTCACGTGACTCGTATAATTCTGTTGTCTGTCGTGATAACACCAAGGTCAGTGTGTGGACGTTCATGTGGATAGTTTTAGTACAACAATACTCAGGTTGAGACTTTGCTGTCCGGCTGTTCTTCTTATCTTCTACCTCAGCCTCCCACTGCTAGTCATGATGCGGTCACGTCACTACGTCCTTACTAGTCAGATCACAAAAGTCAGTAAATTTAAGTTGCCCCCCTCCCCCTCTTTGCACCCTGTAGTTTTCTCTCAAAACTGTAGCACTGTTATTAAGACTAATGATATACGACACCGAAGAGTCTTCCAACCCTCTCCAGGCTGCTCCACTGAGAGAAATGCTGTTGTGACAGCCCAGCAAGGCCACCAGAGCACCGGGCAGCGGCAGGCCTTGTTGTATATATTGTTTCGGTATATTTCTTCGAAGTAAAGTGGTTATTGCACTGGTCTCTTATGGCGAAGGTAGGGGGTTCGAATCCGTCCAGAGGCGCCCCAGTCACCCAGCTGTAGAAATGGGTATCCGACTTCTTCTGGAGTTGGGGAAGGAAAGGCGGCCAGGCGTGATACTGACCATATCATCCTCTAGTGTGCTGACAGGTCAGGGATATTATTGGCACCTACATCATATCCCTATGTGCTGCTAAAACATGACAGGATTACCTTTATCTTTACTCTGTTATATTTCTTGATAGTGCAAATATTTTACATTTTCTTACAATACAGTTTTTGAAATCACGGAGAGATTGTCAGAGCATATACGAGACCTGTATAAAGACCAGAGAAATGAGAAGTTCAATGTAAGCATAAATAATGAAGGACCGCCAATACTGGAAGTAGAAGTAAGAAATACACTCAAACAAAGACAGACAAGGAAGGCACCAGGATGTGATAACATCACAAGAGAAATGATCATGGCATTAGATGATATCGACACAGAAGGAGTAACAAGACCCCTAAATATTCTTACATTCAATCTCTTGCAGATAGCCAGATTGAAAAATTATCTTAAATGTTTACTCCTGACAGCGGAAAAAACAGCGGATATCTTTAAAATTTCCTCAAAAAGGTATTCTAACTTACAGTGATATGGAGATCTAACACTGCCACTACCTGAAGATCTAACACTGCCACTACATGGAGATCTAACGATGCCACTACATGAAGATCTAACACTGCCACTACATGGAGATCTAACACTGCCACTACATGGAGATCTAACACTGCCACTACATGGAGATCTAACACTGCCACTACATGGAGATCTAACGATGCCACTACATGAAGATCTAACACTGCCACTACATGGAGATCTAACAATGCCACTACATGAAGATCTAACACTGCCACTACATGGAGATCTAACACTGCCACTACATGAAGATCTAACACTGCCACTACATGGAGATCTAACATTGCCACTACATGGAGATCTAACACTGCCACTACATGGAGATCTAACACTAAATTTTCATTTTAGATAAGATCTAGAAAGCGTCCTAGATAAGATCTAGAAAGCGTCCTATATAAGATCTAGAAAGCGTCCTAGATAAGATCTAGAAAGCGTCCTAACGAAGATTTAAAAAGCGTCCTACCGAAGATCTAGAAAACGTCCTAGATAAGATCTAGAAAGTGACCTATATATGATCTAGAAAGCGTCCTAGCGAAGATCTAGAAAGCGTCCTAGATAAGATCTAGACAACGTCCTAGATAAGATCCAAAAATTGTCCTAGATAAGATCTAGAAAACGTCCTAGCGAAGATCTAGAAAACGTCCTAGATAAGATCTAGAAAGCGTCCGAGATAAGATCTAGAAAGCGACTTAGATAAGATCTAAAAATCGTCCTAGATAAGATCTAGAAAGTGACCTATATAAGATCTAAAAAGCGTCCTAGCGAAGATCTAGAAAGTGACCTATATAAGATCTAAAAAAACGTCCTAGATAAGATCCAGAAAGCGTCCTAGATAAGATCTAAAAAACGTCCTAGATAAGATCTAGAAAGTGACCTATATAAGATCTAAAAAAACGTCCTAGATAAGATCTAGAAAGTGACCTATATAAGATCTAAAAAAACGTCCTAGATAAGATCCAGAAAGCGTCCTAGATAAGATCTAAAAAACGTCCTAGCGAAGATCTAGAAAGCGTCCTAGATAAGATCTGGAAAGATTCTTAGCGAAGATACAGAAAGCGTCCTAGATAAGATCTAGAAATTGTCCTAGATAAGATCTAGGGAGCGGGTGTTGAAATGAAGCAGAGACTGGCTAGACTGGTTGTCCTTTTCCTAAGTGTCATAAGAAGCAGGCTTGTGATCGGGCTCCATGGTGAACACATCAGCTTCATCCTGTTGTTCTAACTGACTGTAACAAACACTACAGCCTGTTGTCCTGACTGACTGTAACAAACATACAGCCTGTTTTTCTGACTGATTGTAACAAACACTACAGCCTGTTGTCCTGACTGACTGTAACAAACATACAGCCTGTTTTTCTGACTGATTGTAACAAACACTACAGCCTGTTGTCCTGACTGACTGTAACAAACATACAGCCTGTTTTTCTGACTGATTGTAACAAACACTACAGCCTGTTGTCCTGACTGACTGTAACAAACATACAGCCTGTTTTTCTGACTGATTGTAACAAACACTACAGCCTGTTTTTCTGACTGACTGTAACAAACATACAGCCTATTTTTCTGACTGATTGTAACAAACACTACAGCCTGTTGTCCTGACTGACTGTAACAAACATACAGCCTGTTTTTATGACTGATTGTAACAAACACTACAGCCTGTTGTTCTGACTGACTGTAACAAACATACTGCCTGTTTTTCTGACTGATTGTAACAAACACTACAGCCTGTTGTTCTGACTGACTGTAACACACACTACAGCCTGTTGCCCTGACTGACTGTAATAAACACTACAGCCTGTTGCCCTGACTGACTGTAATAAACACTACAGCCTGTTGCCCTGACTGACTGTAATAAACACTACAGCCTGTTGCCCTGACTGTAACAAACACTTCAGCCTGTTGCCCTGACTGACTGTAATAAACACTACAGCCTGTTGCCCTGACTGACTGTAATAAACACTGCAACCTGTTTTTCTGACTGACTGTAACAAACACTTCAGCCTGTTTCCATTAGTGGTGAACACAGGATGGGGCCTTGGCCAGCTATCGTCTCTCCTTGACACGGCTACCATCTCTGTTTGACACAGCTACCATCTCTGTTTAACACAACTAACATCTCTCTGACACAGCTACCATCTCTCTGGCACAGCTATCATCTCTCTGACACAGTTAAAACTCTCTCTCACACAGCTAACATCTCTCTGGCACAGCTACCATCTCTCTCACACAGCTAACATCTCTCTGACACAGCTAACATCTCTCTGACACAGTTAAAACTCTCTCTCACACAGCTAACATCTCTCTGATATAGCTATCATCTCTCTGGCACAGCTACCATATCTCTGACACAGCTATCATCTCTCTGACACAGCTACCATCTCTCTGACACAGCTACCATATCTCTGACACAGCTACCATATCTCTGACACAGCTATCATCTCTCTGACACAGCTATCATATCTCTGACACAGCTATCATCTCTCTGACACAGCTACCATCTCTCTGACACAGCTACCATATCTCTGACACAGCTATCATCTCTCCTGTCGGCCAACGCAGATTTTAACACTGCACTATTTTATAAACGTGAAGAATATACTCTAAAGAATTATTACAATAGTGAATCACGTAACCAACAACAACAACAACAGAAACGAAAAAGAAACACACACCACACACAGAACACTAACTGAAGCTGAGAATTGTTAACAGTTATTAGCTGAGCTAACAGTTGTAGTGCTAACATTATAAGTTGTTAAAAAGTTATGAACATATAGCTAGGTACAGCGCGGACAGTAACGTCACTTGTTTCTAATGCCGTATATGGCCAGCCCCACTAACGAAGCAAGACAGTGGTGGGATGTAGAGTTTCTTCCCCTGCGTTCTAGGACCTATGGGGGCACTGGGCTAGCGTCTGCCTGTCTATAAATCAGATTTCCATATGTCTGCACTGTAAGGTTATCTTGATGTTACAGCAGAAATCACATCTTAACAACCAGTACACTGCAGGAGACACAGGAGTACGGCGTAACAACCAATACACTACAGGAGAAACAGGAGTACGGCGTAACAACCAATACACTACAGGAGACACAGGAGTACGGCGTAACAACCAATACACTACAGGAGAAACAGAAGTACGGCGTAACAACCAGTACCCTACAGGAGAAACAGGAGTACGGCGTAACAACCAATACACTACAGGGGAAACGGGAGTACGGCGTAACAACCAGTACACTACAGGGGAAACGGGAATACGGCGTAACAACCAGTACACTACAGGAGACACAGGAGTACGGCGTAACAACCAGTACACTACAGGAGAAACAGGAATACGGCGTAACAACCAGTACACTACAGGAGAAACAGGAGTACGGCGTAACAACCAGTACACTACAGGAGAAACAGGAATACGGCGTAACAATCAGTACACTACAGGAGACACAGGAGTACGGCGTAACAACCAGTACACTATGAGAGAAACAGGAGTACAGTTTGTGATTCAGCCAATGAGCACTCGTTCTGTTACAACACTGACTGCCAGATATAGATAACACACTGCCTGACAGGTAAAAAAAAACACTGACTGCCAGATATAGATAACACACTGCCTGACAGGTAAAAAAAAACACTGACTGCCAGATATAGATAACACACTGCCTGACAGGTAAAAAAAACCACTGACTGCCAGATATAGATAACACACTGCCTGACAGGTAAAAAAAAAACACTGGCTGCCAGATATAGATAACACACTGCCTGACAGGTAAAAAAAAAAAACACTGACTGCCAGATATAGATAAAACACTGCCTGACAGGTAAAAAAAAAAAACACTGACTGCCAGATATAAATAACGCACTATTCTTTAGGTAAAATGAAAAACACGTTTTTTCCCTTATTTCTCTTCCTGTCATTACACACAATACGAATCATTCACATGACTGTACTCACTTGGGCTCGACTTATGTTGTATAGAAACATAGTGGACGTTAATGGATACTGTGTAACGATTACTGGGAACTATTTTTGGGGAAAAAAAGAAAGAAAAGTTCACAAATTATCTAAACCTTAACCTGGCTGTGAACTAATTTGTCTGGAACATTCCAGGATATTAGACCGCACTGTTTCGGAAATCACTTTCAAATTCACATACAACACACAGAAATAATAAGTTGTGTTGAGACTAACTCAACTCGCCTGAGAAATGTTTGTGAAAGAAACCACAGTATTAATTTATTTACATGACAGGCACGCTTTCAGTTTACAATTGCTATCGATAACATGATATTTGGAAGCAGTTTTCTTCATAAAGCTGAGAGGATGTCTAGATTAATACTTCTTTGGCGCTATTCGCCGGATGATTATGCTTAATGACAGAATGAATCTGTCCTTATTGCATGAATGAGAAAATGTAGATATTTTCTGAAAGAAGGAAATTAACTCTATAGTCTTCAGCTGAAACGGAAATTGAAGGTTTTTTTGCTCAAGGAAATGAGAAAACTTGGTTCCCAACTCTAAAATTCTGGCAGCCTAGAATGGTGTTTTGATTACTTTGTTCTGGTAACTGACAAAAGATTCATTAATCAAGGATTGTTACATGATCGACTTGTCCAATAACTATACTCACCATCGGCAGCATCATTCCCGTCATGTTCATGCATGCTTCTGTAGCATAAAAACCAACTCTTTGAATATGTAACCCCACCAGAGATCATGACAAATGAAAACAGATGAAGAAGATGCTTTCATCTGCCTCGCCTCTCTCTAATTATCTTTCTGTGTCTTTCATTTTAAAACGGCGTGGGAGTTGTGGACATATTAGATTTTCTAACATTAAGTTCTCATATCCTCTTTGTCCTGCGGGTCTAGGCATGTTCCTTGATGGATGGATGGATGGATGGATGGATGGATGGATGGATGGATGGATGGATGGATGGATGGATGGATGAATGCGGCTCTGCACATTTTTTTCTAATGACGAGGGAATGTACCAAGACTTGTGGAGTGATAACAAACTTATACAACTCACTAATGTCAAGGAAATGACTAAGACTTGTGGAGTGACAACAAACTTATACAACTCACTAATGTCAAGGAAATGACTAAGACTTGTGGAGTGACAACAAACTTATACAACTCACTAATGACGAGGAAACTACTAAGATTTGTGGATTGACAACAAACTTATACAACTCACTAATGACGAGGAAATGACTAAGATTTGTGGAGTGACAACAAACTTATACAACTCACTAATGTCAAGGAAATTACTAAGATTTGTGGATTGACAACAAACTTATACAACTCACTAATGACGGGGAAATGACTAAGACTTGTGGAGTGACAACAAACTTATACAACTCATCAACTTTTCTGCGCCTGTCATGTTCAATGCTTGTTAAGCTTTATGTCCATCTGTTTGTGACGTGTGAGGTCATTTCTCTTCTCAGATGCGTTTTCTACACTTCATTCTTGCTCCAAGAATTCGGTATCTCTGTGTTTTGCTTTCTAGAACACCCTAGATTCTGAAGGCTGATAATTGTAGACTTGGTAGACTAATACTTGCAATTGGAGTTACAGGTTTCTATACACAAACAAATCTCAAAACGAAACCTTCTCTTGATATTGTTCTATAGAACAAAGAGTTTTATTCTGTTTTCTGGTGGTGATAAAATGTGATGTTCTTAGCGACAGGTGATAGTGATAGAAACGATTAGTTTTGTCTTGCTATAGTTGCACAAATTTGGCAAATTGTTTTTTAAAAAAAGCAGTGTTTGGGCACAGTAAAGTGACGCTACACAATTTGTATGATTTAACCTCCAAAATTCGCCGACAAAACACTGCAGAGGTGAAAGAAATTTTTAAAAAAACAGGAAAAGAATATTCTGTGCTCTGCTTATGGCCGTTCTCTATGTTTCTATTTCTTACTTCTAAATTGCTTTATGTAGTTATTTCTGAAGTTAATCATACAAATTGCTCCGTCATTTAAGACTCCACAAGAAGATAGAGCGATATCCTTCGGCCTAGTTGCAATATCATACTTCTTATAAGGCTCCATCCCTCCTGCGACAATGCAAGTCGAACGTGTCCAAAATGATTTCAATGAATCTTTATCCATGGAGGGTGTAGCGAAGACACGGCTGACAAAGCTCTCCCCTGGAGATCTGATATTTCTGTCAAGGTTGGGAGTCTTTTTCCTGCGCTGCTAAATCTGGAGGGTGTCAGCTTTTATAACTTTGGTAACTCAATACCTTTTCTATGACACGTCAGTGGCGATCCGTTTTTATCAAATAAAACCCACAAGTTTTAGTTTGAAGACAAATTGAATGTTATCTCTTTACTGTGATCTTTATGGGCGAAACAGTAGTAGGAGGTGCGCATCGTAGAATAATGACACTGGAATACCTGTCTGAATGCTTGTTTTATTCCAATTTTTTCGGAGTTTTAGAAAAACCTTTTCACAACAGCTTTTATTTGACTCCTATTACTTCAAACCGGAAAGTTGCTTACACATGAAAGAACGGATAACGAATGGGATAAAGACTTGAAATAGAACTTGATGAATACGCTGATAATAAAAAAAAGATATGAAGTTTATAGAAGGCTATGAGAAAAGAAAAACTAAACTGTGCCATTATATAGCTTTTTAGAGAATATTATGGCAGTATCGTGTGATTCAATTCCTCGGTATTCGTTACGGCCCGTTTATTGCATTTCTTTTTAATTTCCTAATTGTGCTGCGCTGTTTATAACTTTTGTAGATTTTTTAAAGAAACGAGTTTAAGAAATCTCGAAGTCCTGGAGTGACCAGCCATGGGACTGAAGCTTTCCTCTACCCAGATCGGATCACATAAATTCTTTTTTTCGTCCTGTGAATAGTTGCCCCTGTTGTCTTGTCTTCAACATTGTCATATAACAGAAAGATCTCTAGAGGTAAACAAAGGTTTATTCGTGTGCTTTATTGATTACGCGAAAGCTGTTAACAGAGTTAGACATGAAGATATGATACAAATGCTAGAAAATCTTAGTATAGATGGTAAAGATACGAGAATTATTAAGAGTATGTACTGGAAGCAAAGAGCAGCAGTAAGAGTGAACAATGACAGGTATAAAACAAGATGTAAGACAAGGGCATGTCATTATACAGTGACATCATCATATGAAGCATTAAAGCTTGTTATGACATAATTAAGATATTAACAAATAAGAAAATGTCTCTTAACGTTAAAAAAGAGTATTACAGTGCCATATAGTACCAGCATTGCTATATTGTTGTGAAACTTGGACATTCAACAAAAAGATGGCAAAAGAAACTGGAAGCAACAGGGATGCGGTTTTGGTGAAAGGTGCAACACAGGCCATGGACATACAGAAAAACAAACGAAGAGATCCTCAGATACACTTCAGAACAATGAAAACTGGCTAAAACGACGTGACGAAGATAGTCAAAATTTATTGGACACATTATAAGAAAACAGAAGTTGGAGAACTTGGACACATCATGAGAAAACAGAAGTTGGAGAACTTGGACACATTATGAGAAAACAGAAGTTGGAGAACTTGGACACATCATTAGAAAGCAGAAGTTGGAGAACTTGGATACATCATAAGAAAACAGAAGTTAGAGAACTTGGACACATCATGAGAAAGCAGAAGTTTGAGAACTTGGACACATAATGAGAAAACAGAAGTTAGAGAGCTTGGACACATCATGAGAAAACAGAAGTTTTGAGAACTTTGACACATCATCAGAAAACAGAAGTTTTGAGAACTTGGACACATCATGAAAAAACAGAAGTTGAACAGCTTGGACACATAATGAGAAAACAGAAGTTAGAGAACTTGGACACATAATGAGAAAACAGAAGTTGGGAGAACCTAGTAATTACTGGAAAATTTAAGAGACAAAAGAAGGAGAGGAAAGTCAAGAGAAAAATATCTTAGTGGACTGACCAAGTGGCATGGACAAAGAAAAGCATTTAAACTGATCAGAAACTCCAAGGACCGTGCAAGATGGAGAAGTATGATCGCCGGCGCTGTCCGGCACGAATGTGTTCCACTTTGGAAACTGTCAACATTTGCCTTTCGTATTCACAAACTCTGGCATTTTCCAAATCCGTGATATTTCATAAATGATGATGATGATGATGATGATGATAGCGGCAAATTCCAAAAAAATTTTGATGGTTTCTTAGTCAGCCTCTATAGGCATCGGGGGGGGGGGGGGCGGTGAGAGAGGGGTGGGGTGGGATGGGGGTTACATGTAAAAGTAATCGAAAATGCCCGATATTAGTGTCGAGTCCATAGTTTTCTGGGTCGCTGAGACGAGTAATGACACTCTCAATGCCGTTTGCGTCCAAGTTCAGCCCCCATCCGCATGGGAGGGGGGAGTGAGAGGGGGTGAAAATTAGGGTGGGATCTCCAATTTTTTTATTCCTCGACCCGCCAAAACCTTGCAACGGCACACGGCTGTGTGTAAAGAGGATGTCGGGCAATGCAGTTGAAGCGACTATCGTAACAGGACAAGGATAGGGTGAAGTAGTTTTTATCCCATGGATACCACTCATTGGGACAGATCTCCTTTTTAACTGTAAAAGATTGCAATTTCCAGTGAGACTTGCGTTCTCAATCATGATCAACAAGTCACAGGGGCAGTCTACACATTATAGAGTGAAGTCTTTTACAAATTCACTATACTATTAATTTAACTCAAAACTTGATTATATACAACATTTTTAGTTTCACCTCCAGGAGCAAGAATAAATAAATTCTCCGTGAGAGAAACAATGCGATCTCAAATCCACTTTGCAGTATTAATAATTAATAAATTCCAGAGCAAAGCAGGGTAATCATCATCATCATCATCATGTGACGTGCAGACTGGCGTTGACTATTATGCTTCTCAAGAGTACACGATCCTTCAAGCAGGCCATTAGCTCAGTTGGTGATCTCCTCTCACACCATCCCGTCAGACTGTCAAGTGCCATTTCTCTCGGTCTTCCTCTGGATCTTCTTCCCTCAAATTTTCCTGTTGTTATAATATTTTCAATGCCCCCTCTTCTCTTTTCATGTCCTATGAAAGTACATTGTCTTTCTCTTAATTTTTTGACAAGATTTTTTGTCTCTCCAGCTCATCTCATATATTCTTCATTAGTTATTTTTCCTGTCCAAGGGATTCGCAACATTCTTCTAATAAACCACATTTCTGTTGCTTCCAGTGATTTGTGTGCAGATCTGCCTATTGTCCATGATTAACTTCCATATAACAAGATAGGTTCAATATAGTCAATTATCGGCTAGTATTTAATATAGATGCCGCGGTTGACGATCTGCAAATGGATGCAGCAGCAGCAACAGGCCATCATGCTCACAATCGAGAGGCCTACAGGAGTGCTGTTTGGGAGGTAAAGTTCCGCAAGGGACATATAAATGAATGAATGCCGCGGTGCTATATTTGTAATGTTTAATATAGATGCCGCAGTGCTATATTTGTAATGTTTAATATAGATGCCGCAGTGCTATATTTGTAATGTTTAATATAGATGCCGCGGTGCTATATTTGTAATGTTTAATATAGATGCCGCAGTGCTATATTTGTAATGTTTAATATAGATGCCGCGGTGCTATATTTGTAATGTTTAATATAGATGCCGCAGTGCTATATTTGTAATGTTTAATATAGATGCCGCGGTGGTGTAGAGCTTAGCGCACTCGTCTACCGACCAGAAGGTCTTTGGACTCCGGGTGGAATATTTTTATCCGGACTGACCGGCACCAAGGTCAACCCAGCCTCAAGAAATGTGGACCTGGGTACCTGGTGTTTTCCTAGGAAAACGAAGTGAGCAAGGACATGTCTGGAATCCCCACCTCATAATCTGCAGTGCAGAAGACACTAACACTACGCCCCGATGCGACATTCAAATACTACAGGACATAGACGTACTGTAATAGCATTAGAATGTAATCAGTTTTATGCAAATGATAAAATATAAAAATGTATTGTTAATTACATGTGAGACAAGCCATACGAACGCAAGTTAACTGTGACAGAAATCCACATTATCATCTGAGCCACAATATGAAAAAGTTGTAGAACCACTGCTTCATATGGCCACTTTCACGATTTCACGCAGAAGGGAAATAGTGAAATAAGGGAAATAACTGTGGATTTCCCCTTACTTAGTGAAAGTTCTGTACCTTTACATAAACAAGACACGAACACTGCCAATTACCTGCATACTTACTGACGGGTGGAGTGTTACAATAACAGCAAAGACTTTCTCAATTGTTCTATATGCTACAAATCATCTTGGGCACTTTAATTCAACATATCAACAACAAAGACCCAACAAACTGTATGTGTTGGAGAAAACAGGGGAAGAACTACACAGTTTAGACGACAGACATTCATGGGTTAAATGATAGACACAATCATGAGTTAAATTATAGACACGGTCATGAGTTAAATTATAGACACAATCATTAGTTAAATGATAGACACAATCGTGAGTTAAACGATAGATACAGTCACGAGTTAATCGTGAGTTAGCTGACAGACATAACCATAGGTTAAATGAGACACAGTCATAGATTAAATGAAAGATACAATCATGGATTAAATTATAGACACAATCGTGAGTTCAAGTGTAAACACAATCATGAGTTAAATGATAGACACAATCATGAGTTAAATGATAGATACAATCATGAGTTAAATAACTAACACAATCATGGGTTGTAGGGTCTTGGATTAGATAGTGAGCACAGTCGTTGGTTATATAACATGCATAATCATAATTTAGATTATTATACATAATCATGGGTTTGTTGATAGCTAAAATCATGGGTTTAACGAAAAGCATAAACATGGGTTAGACGATAAACACAATCATGATAGACGTATCTATGGATTAGATGACAGATAATAATGGGTTATATTTGAGACACATACAGCACTGCTAAGGTAAAGGATGTCCCACAATGTCCCACATGTTGACACTACAACCCTGCCAGTAAAAGAGATCAACAGACGTAGATATGTAGATGATAACTCGACCTGTCTTGTATATTAATTGTGTGTGTGTGTATATATACATAGTGGCGAAATGGTTAGTGCACTGGTCTCTCATGGCGAAGGTCGGGGGTTCGAATCCGGCCGGCGGCACCCCAGTCACCCAGCTGTACAAATGGGTACCCGACTTCTTCTGGAGTTGGGGAAGGAAAAGGCAGTCAGGCGTGATACTGACCACATCACCCTCTAGTGTGCTGACAGGTCAAGGAAAATATGGGCACTAACACCATATCCCTACGTGCCTCTAAGGTATAACAGGGTTACCTTTACCTTTACCTTTACCTATATATATATATATACATTGAAAACTCGTAAGTGAGAGTACCGAAAACCAAAGAAAGAACTACAGAACAGAGCATTAGTACTGAATGTGTAGCCAGAATAATTACTAAATCTGTAATATAGTGATCTTTTTTTCTTTCTAATTGCACTTTTCAAAAATCATGGACACAAAAAAAAAAAGAATAAATATATTCATACTACAAGAACTTAATTCTGAAGAAGGCTGGCTAGTAAAGAGGATAAAACAGAGAAAACTTAAATATTTTGGACACATTAAACATCATAATAGTCTAGAGAACACCGTCTTGGAAGGGTACATAATGGGAAAAAGAAAGAGAGGAAGACCAAGGCGAAGATGGCTGCAAGATATTGTTGATAATCTGCAAATGGATGCATCAGCAGCAGGCCATCTTGCTCACAACCGAGAGGCCTACAGGAGAGATGTTAGGGAGGCAAAGTTCCGCAAGGGACATGAAAATGATTGACTGGCTGAATTACACTCTAAAAATCGACAATCTTCACTAGCATGAAAGAGACAAAAGCTGAAACGTTCAAATTATGTTCTCTGTTGCGAAACTGGTGTAGCGTTTACCTTGTAAAAAAAATATTTTTAATACAATATACTTTCTGTTTTATTGCAGTAGCTATTCACCCTGTCGCACAATTACATATATGTATACTCTCTCTCTCTCTCTCGCACACACACACATACTCTTTCCTTCTTCCCTCTCTCTCTCTCCCCCTCTCACGCATGCACACACAAACACATGCTTGATAAATAAGTTTGTTGTGATAATGGCTGTAGAATATCCCCCTGAAATCTGCTATAACGCTATAGTTGAAAACCCCTTATATTTCAGAACTGAATCACCATGGCAACAGCTGGCAAGCGTTCTTAGTGCGCAACAGTTTTTCTGGTTTTTTTTTTTTCAAGCAAAGCAATTTGTGCACGCGTTTCTATATTTAAGTAAGGTCAGTCAGAAGCGCTCCAGCTAATTCGGCCGTGGAAATAGGTACCCGACTCCTTCTGCAACTTAGGAAGGAATGGATGATTCAGTTATCCTTTAAAATGGACTTACAAAATCTAGTCTGTGCGGGCAGTAAGAGTATATCCCGCACATGCTTCCTGTATATGCATAACAAAGAGACTCTTTTTCCACACACACACATATACACACACACAAATTAACAACTACGAAAGGTAATGCCATTGAGTGGCGAAGTGGTTAGTGCATTAGCCGTTCATGGCGAAGGTCGGTGGTTCGAGTCCGGTTGGAGGCGGTGGGCGCCCCCCCCCCCCCCAGTCATTCTGCTGTAGAAATGGAAGCTAGGGTAGGGAAGGAAATGCTGACCACATCATCCTTTACTGTTCTGACATGTCAATGAAAATAAGGATGTTAATACTATATCTTCTAAATGCAACCAGGTCATAATAGAGCTGCCTGCACATTTACCTCAGTTCTTTATGGTATAATCTGCCAAGAGCATAAACTGGCAGTCGCGGAGAGATTCCTTATCACCGCCATCAGATACCATCAAATCATGAAATTCTCCCCCGACACGTCACGTTCACAGAACACGGTAGTCTCCCTTGATACAGTTCGTTGTGAGATCCACCCTTGATGCGGCATGCTATACAGCCATACGATCTAGTGTGATGCCACGTGATCACAGAGGGCAGATTCTTGACAGCCTTAATTAGTAAATGTCCTGAACATATAAAATCATTAGATCCATCCCTGACAAGCCATGTTCAGAGAGCATAGAATCCTTAGAGTAGCCTCTGATGTGGCATATTCTGAAAGTATAAAATTATGAAATCAACAATTGATGTGACATGTTCTGTGAGCACAAAATCATGAAATCTACCATCGATGTGGCTTGTTCTGTGAACACAAAATCATGAAATCTACAACTGATGTGGCTTGTTCTGTGAGCACAGAATTATGAAATCTACAATCGATGTGGCTTGTTCTGTGAGCACAGAATTATGAAATCTACCATCGATGTGGCTTGTTCTGTGAGCAAAGAATAGTGAGAACTGCCCTAATACTGAACGTTCAGCAAACACAGAATCACGATAAACGCCCCTGATTCGGCATGCTCTGGTGGCTCAGAAATAGCTAGAGCCGCCCCTGAGTACCAGCACTGAGTACCCGAGCAGAAAGAAAGAGAAACCCGCTAACCGGACAGCGTGAAGAATTTCCCAGCATTCCTCACTTCTACCCCAAAATGGAGGATCTTTCGGTTGAAGTCAGCGGGAATAACGGTGTATATTATAAGGTTTGTGCTTTTCCTTTCATCCTCCAAAGCCTTTGCCTAGAGGTATATAGATTTGACTGATCAAGCTGTGATTGGTGAGCAGCAAAGTTTTATTCAGTGCTATTTGTGTCAGCGTTTTTTACGCGTGAAAGAAGTTAGAAACGACTTTTTTTTTAAGTCATGCGGAGGTGCTTCGTAGAGGAAAAAAAAAACACATGCCAAGGCGTTGACTGCATTTTGTTGTACAGTTTCCCCATTTTCATTGCACAGTTCGGTAAAATGTCGGAGATTACCAGTAATAAATAGTGACAAATGTTACTATACGTTTAAAACGTGAAAACATGCAGAGAAACATATAGAATTGCTGGAGCATCTTTCCTTACTAATAAGTAAATGAACATCGATTGCAAGTTTCTAGGACTAAACTCTTTGATAGTTTTGCTTGTTGATCTTCTGACTAGATAGTAATTTATAATCATCATCCTTCCTGTCTGGGAAAGACCATGGGAGCGATAATCTCTGCAATATATCCTTCAGTGTAATAGCAATTGATAACACCAGTAGGTGAATGTTTTGAAGTGGCCATCGAAAAGCAGTGTTTACGCAATGATGATGATGATGATGATGATTAGGTGATGTAAAGTAATTGTTTAGGTAATGGTGGTGATGGTGAGGTGACTGACAAAACTGAATGTTCAGATAATGTTGGCAGTGATGTAGAAGTTGGTAAAGTTCTTCACTATGGTATTAGCTGGCAAGAGAATTTAGCTTGCTGCTACAGGAGATCCATCACTGTTATCACCACCAGGAGAAACCATAGAATCATAAGATTCACCTACTGATGTGCTTTATTTAGAAAACATAGAATCATGAGTCTCACCCTCTGATTATTTATAATGATTGTTTAGATGATGATGATGATGTGAACATCAAATCAGTTAGTGCTTCTGTTTGTCAGGGCCAGCCATAAGACCCCCAGCACAGTAGCATACATTTTAAAAGCCAAGTAAGCTTTAACATGTCTAAGCATCAGTTTTAACTAGTATTAATAACACTTTATGAATTAATGACAAGAAGATATAACACAAAATGTGGGGCAGTTAAAAAAAATAAATGTACTGTCATCATATTCATCACATTGACTGGAAAAAAGTCAAATTTGTTTCGAAGAAAAGCAGTAAATTAAATAACTTATATGTAAGAACTTGATTGGCCATGTAAAATGAATGAATGATTTCTAGACCACATATTTTATTGAAACAAAGAGCATCTTTAGACATATTAAAAATACTTTGTTTTGTTTTTTACACTTCAAGAGCAAAGATAAAAGAAACAAAATTTAATTTTAAAAGTTTAACATGTAGAAAAATACGTTACGTCGTAAGGAGATTGGTTCAGGAGATTAACCTTATATACCTGGTAGAAAAGAAAAGGACTCTCTGAAAAGTTTCACGTCATGATTTCAGTATGTGTGCTTTACTGAAGTGTGTTTGATAGTCATCTCAGTGTTTGATAGTGTTTTGATAGTCATCTCAGTGTTTGATAGTCACTTCAATGTTTACTGGTCATCTCAGTTTTTGATAGCTGTGAAAAAAACATCCAAATGAAAAATAAGTTATGTTTGTGATATTTACCTCAGTATGTGAGTGACAGTTATTTTGATATGTCTTATAGTTACTTTAGCATGTATGATTTGGGATATGTGTGATAGTTACATAAGTATGTGAGATGGTTACTTCAGTGTGCATGTAACACTATGGTTACATAAGGATGTGTGTGTTAACTAAGTTTATGAGTGGTTACTTTAATTTTTGTGTGATAATTACCTCAGATATGTGTGATGGTTACCTCAGATATGTGTGACAGTTTCTCCAGTTCATGTGTGATGGTTACCTCAGATATGTGTGATGGTTACCTCAGATGTGTGATAGTTTCTCAAGTTCATGTGTGATTGTTACCTCAGATGTGTGACAGTTTCTCCAGTTCATGTGTGATGGTTACCTCAGATATGTGTGATGGTTACCTCAGATGTGTGACAGTTTCTCCAGTTCATGTGTGGTTACCTTAGATATGTGTGATGGTTACCTCAGATATGTGTGATGGTTACCTCAGATGTATGACAGTTTCTCCAGTTCATGTGTGGTTTCCTCAAGATGTGTGATGGTTACCTCAAGATGTGTGATGGTTACCTCATATGTGTGACAGTTTCTCCAGTTCATGTGTGATGGTTTCCTCAAGATGTGTGATTATTACCGCAGTATAAGGTTCCTTATTATAGTATGATATACATATATTTTTGTGCTAGTTACCTCAGAAAATGTGTGATGGTTAGCTCATTGTCTAGTGTGACTATTATCTCACTATGTATGTGATAGTTTAGCATTTGATGGAAGTGATTCAAAGAGAACAAACTTTTGAGTGTGTGATAGATCTTCATAATAGATGGTTACAGTTACATAGAACATATTGACATCCCATTGTCTTCATAACCATTGGTCTTGAAAAGAATGTTGCGAATCCCCTGGACAGGAAAAATAACTAATGGAGAATGTTTGAGAAGAGTTGAAGATAGAAAAAAATATTGTCAAAAAAATAAGAGAGAGACAATGTACTTCCATAGGACATGCAGTGAGAAGAGGGGGCACTGAAAATATTATAACAACAGGAAAAATAGAAGGAAGAAGAGCCAGGGGAAGACCAAGAGAAATAATACTGAACAGTCTGACGAAATGGTGTAAGAGGAGATCACCAACTGAGCTGATGGCCTGCATGAAGGATCATGTACTCTGGAGAAGCATAATAGCCAATGCCAGTCTGCATGGCACCTGATGATGATGATGATGATTGTCTTCAACTGTAACAAGTAACATATCAGTTTCGTTGTAAGTTTTTATCATCATCATTATCATTATGTTTTAATTTTGAACAGGGTATTAAATGTTAACATTTGTGTGCATGTATAAGAAGCCTGACTTTGAAAGTTTTTAGCTGTAAACTTAACTCCTAGGGGTTTAGCTGTAAACTTAACTCCTAGGGGTTTAGCTGTAAACTTAACTCCTAGGGGTTTAGCTGTAAACTTAATTCCTAGATCTTGTTAGGTTAGTTATTGAGAAAGAGAAGTCACAGTTATCTGATGTACATATTCACCAGTTTATGGACTGCAGCATGTCATTTAGAATTAGGCTTCCTTCTGTGTAAAGTGTAACCATGAATGTATGGAGATGTCTGCTAGAAATAACTTGACAGAGCATTACTCAGTGGAGACTGAAGAGTTTAGTGTATAGATAGTGTTATTTGTATTTATCTTTGTCTCTGCAGGCTTACCTGAAGAGTTTCTATGATGACGAAGTTCTGGTATCCTTTGAGAATAAGTAAGTGTGAGATAACTGTAAGAAATCCAGTTATTTAGATATTTCATTAACAAAATTTTCATAGCATCAGCAGACAGTCATATGACTGGATGACTTTGACAGATTGATCCAGTGTTCCTGAGTCCAGAAAGCATGGCACTGGAGTGGTGAAGTGGTTAGTATATTAGTCTTTCATGGCAAAGTTCAGTGGTTCAAATCTGGCTATAGGTGTTCCAGTCCAGTCACCCTGCAGCTGGAGCTGGGGAAGGAAAGGTGGCCAGGCATGATACTGACTATATCACCCTTTTAGTGGGCTGACAGGTCAAGAGAAACATGGACATGAACATCATATCTCCTAGCTGCTTCTGTGGCATAAAAGGGATACATTTAAACCTATGGGACTATAAATGAACATACTTTATTTTCAAAGGGTTAAGAATTGGGCACACAGGCCTGTCTGGCATTCTGCCCTTTGTCATACAGCTTTCACTCAGTCACAGTCGTTCAGCATTTATTAATGAGCATAATAATCATGGAGACACAATTAAATGATTACATCAATAAATAATAAACTTATCTCTTGTCCATACACTCCACACTTAGATTTATGCAACAGCATGTAATAAACTTGCATTCTTACATTCATTCAAAACTAAAACTTATAGAAAAGCAGTATAAAAAGGTGGGCAGCTGAGTAAGAGAAGCTTTTTTTTAAATATATCGAGCCTTGGTTTTGGGAGAATACAATTGCGTAAGCATTGACTGTGTTTTGGGTTGGATTTGAACAATGACCACAGATATGGCAGAGCATTGTGCGATGGAATTTTATGAATTAACTTGGCCTTGTTGAAAAGAAATCTCTTCTTGAGGTGTAGAATATCAAGATGTTTGTCCTTATTTGTAATATGTGCTGCATGTTTGTCATCTATAAGCCTTACTGCTCGTTTTTGAAGTGAGTAAAGTCTTTTCATGTTTGACATGGAACAACCATCCTAGACTGTGGAACAAGTTCAAGTGTGTTTGTATCTCTGATATGTAGTATATTCTTTTGGTGTCTATGTCAAGAAAATGTTTAATTTTAGTAAATTGGTAAACTTTTTGTGCAATAAGTTTGGGTTAGACTGCATGATGATCGCAGCTGAGGTGGTGGTCAATCATGAAACCTAGAGTTTTATGTTCACTGACATTCTCTATCTTTGAAGTTCCAGCATGGAGCTGTAGTGTTGTTGTTGGTGAATTTGTTAATTGCTGTCTTGTTGTAATGAGCATGGACTGTCCATATGTATGCTTTTTTTCTTTATCTTTTTGTAGCATTCATTTGTTGTGTAGTTTATTAGAGTGAATCTTCATTCACATGTGGGAGAGTATCAAGGATGTATTGGTGGAGGCAGAGTTTGTCGAAACCTGCTTGAAGCAAGATCTAAAGTTTGTCATTGCTCATTTTCATGTCCATATTTATCAAATACTTTTTCTCTCCAATGCTGCATTGTTTTGTTTGGGTGGGTGGGTGGGGCCGCACGCGCTAGTTTTTCTCTTTAAAAGAAAGTCTATGTAGTAGTCTACTTAAAACATTACATTCAGTCATGTGATAAATTAAAAGTAATGTTTTTTATTTTGTTAAATTTGAATATTTACTTTCATGATGGGTTGATAAATGGCATGTTGGATTCCTTTTTTTTTTTTTTTTGTTTGTTATCTTTGTTATTTTCTTTCTAGCTGGCAGCCGGACAAAAGAGTGAAGCTGTCGAACGTGCGACTGCCACCAAAACCAGCTTCTGGCAAGCCAGACTTTAGGGAGGATGAGCGTGTGGAGGTAATGTTCTCTCTTTTTTTTCTTCTTCTTTGTATTTGGACATTTGGATACAAGATAAATATTTTTCTACATTATTATTATGATAAATACTCATTAAATGTAACATTATTCTTGTTTTATAATGTTGTGGTTTCTGTTCTGCTGACACACATCATAGATGACTACATTTCCAGCATGAGTGGAAAATGTAGTGGATTACTTAATTTTAAGGATCAGAAAGTTGCTTGATTTAGTCAAGAAGGAAAATAACTGACTCACTACAGCAATAAAGCATTGACAAGGAGTTGTAACAAAGTAGGAACTAGCAGACCAAGTAAAAGCATGGAGGATAAACAAGGACTGACTGAGTTGTTCCAGTGATTTAAAAAAAATGTTTCTTCAACAATCTCTTCTTTCTTGTGAAGAGCTCAGTTTTAACAGTCCTTTCTATTCATTCTGGACCTTCCTACATCCATCCACCTCTGCATATTGTTTTCTCATTTCTGTTATCTGCACCATCTGGGAGCATAGTTTTTGTTTTTTTATTTCACCATCTGGGTCATGGCATCATGTAGTTTGTCAGCCCAGTATTCTGTGTTATTGTTTCTTTCTCTCATTTCTTAGTTAATCACCTGCTTTTACTTTATGCTATGTACATCGGTCTGGGGGCATTTATGCCCTACTTTTTTACAAGGAGGATACCAAGATGCTAAGTTTTTTTTTTTTCATGTCTTTATCTGCTGTATTGTTTTTACATATGGTCCTTCACAAAGGTGTTTGCCTAAATATTAGTTTGTTGTATGTTCTTCATTTATACGTGCTCATCTTATTTTTTACCTGTCTTGTTTCTGCCCGCTTTCCTGGCCCATTCTATCTTTTTTTTATAAAACTGGACCATACACCTCCCTCCACCTGTGTTACTAGTAGCAGTTTTACTGTGCTGTCATTTCACTTTTAACTAGAATATTTATCAGTCTCTATTGGGTAGCTCATGGTAAGGCCTCTGCCACCTGAAGTAATAGCCGTGGGTTTAATTCTCAACAAATAGCTGAAGTTTTTGTTCACATCTTATTTGATTAATTGTTGTGGTTTTCCCTTATCTCTTTGACAGTTGGTGTATGACTGATGTTGTTGGTGCATTCATCTTTCATGCAGATGTAGGTAGTGTAAATCTGCCCATCACCCACCTGTAGAAATTGGTAGCAAACTCCTTCTGGAGCTAGAGAAGGAAAGAGGCAACGTGTGCTGCTGGTGAAGGAAGATATTGGCACTAACACTGTACTGCCAGGTGCCACCATAGCATGAGAGTAGTTGCTTCTGAGATAGTGATATCAGAATTCAAGCTCTACAAAGCAAGGTGCACATTCTGACAGTGTATTCAGGGAAAACAGATATTCATATTTCAAGTGTGTGTCTGTATTTTATGACCTGTCTCATCTGTTAAACGTCTTGTTTGATCATATAGGTGTTTGGTAAAGTAAAAGATGAGGAAGGACTGGCATGGTACCAAGTGAAGATCAAGATGCTGAAAGGAGAATTTGCTGTTGTGGCTTCACCATGGGATGCTAATGATATCCTCCCCCTGGATAGGATAAGACCTATCAGTCATAAGTGAGTACAGGCTTGGGTGAGATATTGTCTATCATCATGACGGGTCTTTGGGTGAGATATTGTCTGTCATCATCATGGGTCTTTGGGTGATGTATTATCTATCATCATGAGTCTTTAGGTGATGTATTATCTATCATCATGAGTCGTTAGGTGATGTATTATCTATCATCATGAGTCTTTAGGTGATGTATTATCTATCATCATGAGTCTTTAGGTGATGTATTATCTATCATCATGAGTCATTAGGTGATGTATTATCTATCATCATGTGTCTTTAGGTGATATATTATCTATCATCATGAGTCTTTAGGTGATGTATTATCTATCATCATGAGTCTTTAGGTGATGTATTATCCATCATCATGAGCCTTTAGGTGATGTATTATCTATCATCACGAGTCTTTAGGTGATGTATTATCTATCATCATGAGCCTTTAGGTGATGTATTATCTATCATCATGAGTCTTAGGTGATGTATTATCTATCATCATGAGTCTTTAGGTGATGTATTATCTATCATCATGAGTCTTTAGGTGATGTATTATCTATCATCATGAGTCTTAGGTGATGTATTATCTATCATCATGAGCCTTTAGGTGATGTATTATCTATCATTGTGAGTCTTTAGGTGATGTATTATCTATCATTGTGAGTCTTTAGGTGATGTATTATCCATCATCATGAGCCTTTAGGTGATGTATTATCTATCAACATGAGTCTTTAGGTGATGTATTATCTATCATCAACGTGATGGATCTTTAGGTAAGATATTGTCTATCAAAGTAAAAGTCTCATCCTGAATAAAAAGATGACTGAAGTGAATGTCATCTCAAAGAAAAGAATACCACCAAAATGTAGCATTACCATCTATGACACAGAACTGAAACAAGTTGATAGATTCAAATACCTAGGAACAGTTATAACAGCTGATGGGAAATGTCACAACGAAATAAAAAGCAGACATGCTCAGGCCAAGTCAGCATCCCAGAAAATGAGAAACATCTTGTGCAACAGATCTATATCAATGGAAACAAGATTCTGAGTACTTAAATGTTACATCAAGCCAATTTTGTTTTATGGATGTGAAGCATGGTCCATGAATAAAAGAGTACAATGAGAAATAGAGGCCATGGAAATGTGGTTCATAAGAAGGATGTTGAAGGTACCATGGACAGCTAAGAAAACAATGAAGTCTTAAGAGAGTCTGGAGTTAAAAGACAAATTATAGCAAATATCAGAGGCAGACAAGCGAGATTTGTAGGACATTTTCTGAGAAGAGGAAAATTGGAACACATTGTGGCAGCTGGAAAAATTTAGGGAAAAAGAGGCAGAGGAAGACACAGAGAGAAGTTACTGGATGGGCTGTCAGTGTGGCTAGGAAGAAAGTCACAGACGGATCTCATAATCAAATCTCTCTCTCTCTCTCTGAACCTTAAGTGCCCAGGGCACATGGGGCTTCCGCAAGGGTTTTCCACAAATGCCTGTCCTTTGCCTTTTTTTCTGCTCTTGCCCAGGTGAGCCCTCTATTGCTCAACATCCTTTCTGTTGTTCTTCTCCATGTCTCTTTTGGTCTACCCTTACTTCTCAAAAATCAAATCTAAAGACAGGGAATTGTGGAGAGAAATGATCACCTACGCCATGCAGCACGGCACTTGATTAATTGATTGATTGATTGATTGATGTCTGTCATCATGATGGGTCTTTGGGTGAGATATTGTCTATCATCATCATCATGAATCTTTGGGTGAGATATTGTCTATCATTATCATGATGGGTCTCTGGGTGATGTATTATCTATTATCTTCATCGTGATGAGGAAAAACTGATGGAAATCGATGAGTTCAGGACAAGCCTGTGGGTCTCTACAACAATGGCTATCAGAATGAGGCAAACAAAGCAGCCAGCAGACTATAGGTGGCGGGGAATGGACATCATTGAAGCACCATCAGATCCCTCATCCCAAAGTCCGAGCGTCTCTGTGAAACTGTCTCAAAGCTGTCGGACGGGCCAGTGTTGCACTCTGGGCCTGATCTCAGCTTCTCAATGGAAAGGCGTCCTGGGTATGAAAGAAAAACTTAGGACAAAAACCCCAATATGAAAATGTCAGAAACAAAAATAAAACCATTCGAGCCCGGACGTCACCGTGTTAAAAAGTCTGCCCAAGTGGTGTGTGTCATCGTCTCCCCCCCCCCCCCCGCGCTACCCTGAGCAAAAAATCAGCTACAGGGGGCACACTAAACATTCTTCAAATCAACATTTCTGGACTAAGGCCAAAGGCCTCAGAATTAAGCAGACAGCTGAAAAAAGTCAACATCCATATTGTGACCATACAGGAAGCCCTTCTATATGGAAAAGATCACTCAGTGCCAGGATACACCATGTACAAATGTAAATGTGGTAAATGCAGGGTTATTGCCACACTCTTGAGAAATGACATCCAAGGTGAAGTTAAAAACAGAAAGTGCAATGAGAATGCTATCCAACGGATAACAGTATGGCATGATGGACTGCGGTACACTCTTTATAATGTTTATTGTCCGCCAAATTCTAAATGTCAAATCAACTTAAACAGCACAGACATGCAGAAAACTATCATTGCAGGAGATTTTAATGCACATCTACCATCATTGGGTACAAAGACTGAAACCCTATGGCAAACAGCATTGAAGAGCTATGCAGCACCAGCAACATGATGATATTGCAAGACTCCTCCTCACCAACACTCCTCCACAGAGCCACTGGATGCACATACAGACCTGACCTCACCACTGTCTCAGCAGACATCCACAACGATTGTACTCTGAGAGTGCCTGATGACATAGGAAGCGACCATCGCCCCATTCTTCTACAAATTTCTCACACACGAAACCAAAGACCACACAAACCCCCTCTCGCTGGAATTATAGAAAAGCTGATTGGGAAAAATTCAGAACACAAACAGATGAAAACCTATCAAAAATAAATGACAACACAAACATTGACAAACTCTACACCAACATAATCCATGCCATACTTGGAATAGCCTACAAAGCAATCCCCCGAGGATGCAGAAAGAAATATAGCCCCTTCTGGACAAAATCTCTGGAAGACTTGGTAAAAAAAAAAAAGAAGAGCAGCCAAGGAAGAATGCAGAGAAAAACCCTACTCCAGGAAACAGAATAGAGTACAATAAACTAACAGCTAAGGTAAGACTCGAAACTAAAAAAGCAAAGAAAGAGAAGTGGTTAAGAACAAGCAGCAATCTCAACCTTAGAACTGAAGGAAAGAAGGCTTGGAAACTCTTAGATAACATGTAGGGAAAAACAAACAAACTAACCCTAAACCAATGCGAATCTCTGGTCGAGTCCTCTCAAGTGACTCAGGCAAAGCCAAATTCTTTGCTGCCACCAACAAATCCTCCAACAGGAAAGTACTTGACAAGGCGCTGGGAAAAGTTCTGAGAAGTAAAGAGAAATCTAGCTTGGCAAACATTCCACTTTTTTAGGAAAACATTATAGTCATGGTATGATGGTTCTTGCAAACACTTCACATCTGACACTAACTAAGACATTATAGTCACTGGTATGATGGTTCTTGTAAACACTTCACATCTGACACTAACTAAGACATTATAGTCACTGGTATGATGGTTCTTGTAAACACTTCACATCTAACACTAAGACATTATAGTCACTGTTATGATGGTTCTTGTAAACACTTCACATCTGACACTAACTAAGACATTATAGTCACTGGTATGATGGTTGTTACTCTTCTTGTTTCAGTCCCCCAATCACAAAGGAGTCCTTCTTTCAATTTGTGCTTGAAGTACCACCAGACTTGAGGGATGGGTAAGTTGTTCATTCTTTTCTTGTAGTTTGCTGTGTGTTGGTTTATTGGAGGTTTTGGTTGATTGGTGATTTGAAAGTGAAGGTCTTATGTGATGCAGAACAAAATAGGATGCACAGTACGTCAGTGTTTAGTCTTGTTGACTGTACATCTAGGCTGTCCTGTTGACACTGCAGGAGTAGCAGCTTTGTTGAACATTTTCCATGTCCCTGTTTGTACAGAGTTTTGTTTTTTTTTTTTTCTGTTGCTACAAGATTAGGAAAAAATTGAAGAGCTTTTAAACTCTTTCCATGCCACAGGCAGCAAACATGGACATTTCTGATCTGGCCAGACAAAAAGCGCGGATCTTGACATGTATAGGGGGTATAGTTATAAAAGTGAATTAACAAATTATTTCCACATATTATGTGGAATATTATGCATCACAATATCTGTAAATGTAAGATTTCATAAATGAAGAGTTTTTAGGAAAAAATATGTAGTGTGATGATTTTACCTGATATTTGTGCACTACTGTCCATCAGCGATGCCTAGATTGACTTGTATCCGAACTCATCGTATGGTGTGCTAAAATAATATAATATAATAATAATGTCTGAAATAACCTTCTAACTGTAATTTATTTATTATTTAACCACTTCTCCAGTCCATCTAATAGTCTAAATCTACTTGGGTAAATTCATGAACAGTGGTCTAGTCGTAGGAAGTCCGAAGTCACACACAAAAAATTGGTATTTTTCTGTTCGATCGGAACATTTGACCTCTGTTGTTAAGAACGTGTTCATTCAGTCTCTAGACATGCACACTAAACTGTTTACAATCAAAAGTTAACTGGGTTTTTTTTATGAAGCAAAGCTAGTGTACGTTGGCAAACCAAAAGTGTTCATATATAAGTACACTGGCAGGGGAAGAGTTAATGACATGGACAAGCTACGTCAGTGGGAGGATGCTCATAGCAGAGAGGAAAAATAAGTTTTAAATTGCTGTATGGATCATGTGTTGCTTTGTGCCTGTGACACTTGGATAATAAACGAACATAAATATGTGGTTGTCATTGAAGATTCATTATACAGCATGGTCAGTAAGAGTAAGGTTCTAAGAGAAGTTGTAGAACATCAAAAACTAGTTTAAACTATAAGGAAAGGTCTGTGGGAATTCTTGGATGTGTCAGGAAAGTCTGCAGAAAAAACATCATGAGAAATGTGATAAAGATGTGTAGAAGACAGCTTTAAAAGGTTGATGAAAGATGAACTTTTTCAAGTGTACTGTCATGCTAGGAGATGAGGCAGGGTGGTCATTTAGTGTGAAAAATTACACACAGAACACATAAACAACTGTTCAGTGGTTTTCACGACAGGCATTTTCTATACTTGGGATTACTTGTGTATATCATTCATTGTACCGATTCCAACAAGTAGAAATTGATAATTAGTCTCCATGACAAATACTCAGACTGAATTTTCAAGTGTGTGTGTGGTGGGAGCAGGGCTTTAGCTTGTAGGCTGTTGAACTGAATGCACAGACCATTCTCGTCCTGACGCTGAAGTGGAGGGTGTTTGTGAGGCTTGATTGTTTGTTCTCACACCAAACAGATGTCAAGAGGATGTAGCGATCCAGGAGTTCCGCAAGCACATTGGCGGAGCCATGGTGTCATATAACCCTGATGACAAGTCCTTGCATGTACTTGTAAGTGTCAGTTTTTTTCTCATCTCATTTCTATCTGCTTGGTATTATCAGTAAATATCTATGTACTAGTAAGTGTTATGCTGTCTCAAAGCAGTTTGTATATCATCTGTAAGTCATTACTTGAATGGTGCATAAATATACTGGTAAACATCTGTCAATTTTATCTGTTCATCATAATTTGTATGTTAGTCCTTCTTCACATTTAGGGTTGACCTCCAGATTTCTCAAACAGTGTGCACCATTTATACTAAGTATTCAGCTATAGGGTGTCTGAGTGGCAAAGTGGTTAGTGCACTGGTCTCTCATGGCGAAGGTTGGGGGTTCAAATCCGGCCGGAGGCATCCCAATCACCCAGCCGTAGAAATGGGTACTTGACTTCTTCTGGAGTTGAGGCAGGAAAATATGGGCGCTAACACCATACTCCTGTGTGCCTCTAAGGCATGACAAGATTACCTTTACCCTTTTTTACCTGATCCAGCTATTAAAAGCTGTTATTAATAAGCCTAACATAGTTTTATGCTTTTTTTTAAAAGGTCTATTCCTATAGTTCTGTGAGTGTTCTTAATAGGTCTATCGTTGTTCTGTGCTTCTTCTTAATAGGTCTATCGTTATTCTGTGCTTCTTCTTAATAGGTCTGTTATTATAGTTATATGCTTTTTCTTAATATGCCTATTGTTATAGTTCACTATTTTTTGTTTAGCTGCACACTTTTATGTTAGCTACATCTTAGGTCATTAAATGCTTTAAATGTCTTTAAATTTACACGTGGAAATGTACAAGGGGAAGTCGCTAAGTAACTTGCAAATGCCTGTTACAAAAAAACTAAATGCAACAGTAATTTGAAAACTTTAAATTTTTAAACCTACATTATTCCCCTGTTTCTCAACATAATCGCCACCAACATTGATACATTCGTCAAAATCGGGAGTCTGATTTCTGAACCATTTTTTTTACTTCTGTTTCCACCTCTTCGTCACTCAAGAATCCTCTCTCGCCAAGGTGGTTTTGCAATGAACCAAACAGGTGAAAATCACTTGGAGCGTAAGTCAGGACTATAAGGTGGATGTTCAAGAACTTCCCAACCCAACTGGACAATTTTCTCTTGGGTTAATCAAGACGTATGTGGTCTGGCAGTGTCATGAAGGAGAAGCACATCTCTAGTCAGCAGACCAAGATGTTTTCTTCTAATTGTATCCCATTGCATCGACAGAACTTCACAGTACGATACAGAATTCACACTGTCACCATACTTCTGGAACTTGGTTAACAACACTCTTTGAACACTGTCAGCATAACCTTCCCTGCAGAAGGTGTAATCTTGAATTTTTTCACTAACACCATATCCCTATGTGCCTCGAAGGCATGAGAGGATTACCTTTACCTTTTACCCAGTATTCGTCTCCAGTAATAATCCTTTGGAGCATGTCTTCACCTTCATATGCGTAATGACAGAGATGCTGCAATGACAAACCAAATCGGTTCATTTTGTGTTTATCATTCAAGTCTCTGGGTACCCAACGTGAGCAAACTTTCCGAAAATTCAATTGCTCATGTATTATTCTGTAAGCTAAGCCATGTGAACTTCTGATTGCATTTGCTACACTGTCTGTCGTTACACATCTATCAGCTCTGATAATCTCTTTCACACGTTGCACAGTCGCTTCTGTTTTAGTCTGAACAGGATGGCCAAGTCGGAATTTGTCAACAATTTCGGTGCGTCCCTGAGAAAGTTCTTTTACCCAGTTATAGACCGCTTTATGTGATAAACACTTTTCAGCATAAACTATAATCATTTCCTTATGAATGTCCTCAACTGATTGTCCTTTAGCCCACAAAAATCACATTACACTTCTCTGTTCTTCTTTGGTACACACTAACAGTTGGGTAGCCATTTTGTTTTTGCTTTGCACATGCGCATGTAACTCCCAGCACCCCCTACATACAACTATTAATAAAGTTGGATGATGGTACTATCTAAGGATATATTTAAATACTACCTAATAACTGCCACTAATAAAATATTTCAATTTGCAAGTTACTTAGTGACTTCTCTTTGTAATTAAAAACAAGCATACAAGACTTATGATAAACTGTTCAGTGGCATGTACATTTGCTGATAAAACATTCTTGTTGGCAGAGCACAAATCCCAGTGTGATCAAGAGAGCTTCCATGATTGGGGATATGTTTCTGAGAAATATGCGTCAGAAGGTTCTTCTTAAACAACGTACAGAGGAGGCAGTGAAAAAACTGCAGGTAGAGTTTGTGATAAGTCTTCATGTTAACCTGCATTAAGATATTTATGTTCATGTTTAATGGTTTTGGGAGATTGGTGGTAGAAGGCATAGTGCCCAGCAAAAGAGAAAAGGAGCAATCTCACTGCAGGTGGACTCAAGAATTCGTGGAAAAATCTGAATGTGTCATTGCGAGATGCTGGTCAACTTGTCCAAGACCACACTGCGTTCAGGGAGGCAGTGAGAGGGGAGAACATGTCACATGAAGAAGAAGTTAAATGTTCACATTATCATCTTATGCTTATTATATTAGGAATTATTGTTTTATAAATGTAACCCATCATAAAATGATGGGAGAAAAATTACTACACAACTTTTCTTATCTCAGCATTAAGTTAGTTAACTTGAATGAAAGTTTTCCTGATGATTGTGGATCTCAGTCAGTCATTTGCATGTCCCTTGCAGAACTTTGCCTCCTTAACAGCTCTCCTGTAGGCCTCTCGGTTGTAAGCAAGATGTCTTGCTGCTGATGCATCCATATGCAGATTATCAACGATGTCTTGCTGGGGTCTTCGCCTTGGTCTTCCTCTCTTTCTTTTTCTCATTATGTACCCTTCCAAGACGGTCTTCCCAAAATTCTCATGATGTTTAATGTGTCCAAAATATTTAAGTTTTCTCTGTTTAATCTTCTTTACTGCAGGTCAGACATGATGTCTGTTTCCATGATTGAAACACCCATTACAGCTCACTGCCAATTCAGCTTGCATAATCTTCTCTTTGGCATGAGCTGTCAGGAAGTCAGTTTTAAACAATTACAAGCTAAAGCAACCAAACATGACTGTTTTTAATACATGGTTAAATCTTACATTAACATGCAGAGAATATTGTTTTGTTTGTTTTCTCTGCTTGTGATGTCCATTAAAGGGTTGTTTTTTATGTCCATGTATTATAAGAAGTGATGAGTCCAATTGATTTGTTGCTGAGAATGTGTTTTTACATCGTGTATGAATTGCTTATAACAATAACACTTTGCTCAAGTTATACATCATGGAGGCAAGTGGGAAATCTGTAACGGTCAGTTGTTTTTTTTTCTGAGAAGATAACACATGTTGATGATTGTATGATTATTTCTATTTTCAGAGCTCCAAAATCCGCTCAGGGTACATGGAAGAATTCCAGGTTCGAGATGAGCTCATGGGATTAGCCATTGGTACCCACGGTGCAAACATACAGCAAGCACGTAAGGTGGATGGTATTACAGGGATAGAGCTGGATGAAGCTTCATGTACATTTAAAGTGTATGGAGAGGTAATTCTCTGACCTGGTCAGACAGTTTATTGGTGTGCCTTAGAGGAAGATCCTCGTTAGTGTTTTGCCCCAGATGTACTTGTTGGACACACCTGCACCCTTGGTTCCAGAGCCTTGCAAGGTTAATTATTTTGCTGGGTTAAAAGAGGTTAGGCAGTTATGACAAAACTGGACTAAAAATCTCAAATAAATGGTTACTTACATAAAATAAGCATTAGTAAGATCAACATATTGCCAACAGATAAGTAAGGTCAATATACTGCCAACAGATAAGTAAGGCCAACATATTGCCAACAGATAAGTAAAATCAACACACTGCTAGTGGATAAGTACGGGCAACATAGTGCCAACTTATAAGTAAGGTCAACATATTGCCAACTGATATAAATGTTAATAATAAAACCTCTTGATTTCAAAGGTGATATCATCTCATTGGTGAATTATTGAGAGAAAGTAGCAGACAGTGAGCTCGTACAGTTATATTAACCAAGACTTCAACATATGAAGTGTGAACAGACTCTAAATACCTTCTGCCTGCAGGGTGAGACACACTAGTGTACACTTTACACATCTCTCAGTGTACTGAAATAAAGAAGACACTGTAAAAATATGGGATAAACAGTGTATGCAAGGTGTGAGACACACCAGCATGTAGCATACACACGTACTGCAGTGTATGTTCACTGAAAAAATGTAGACAGTCTACACCTTCAAGGTGAGATACACTGATATATGTTCTTCAGTGTTGTATGATCACTTAAAAATTACACATGAATTGAAAACACAAAAATCTGCAGTATTTTTCTTGGGCATACTTACAGACTTGTTGGCCAGCCCATAAAAAAACAAAACAATGTTCCGGAGACTAACAGACTGCATGTTTGTATTTGATTAAACAGATTATGAGGGTAGTTGTAAGACTGGCAGAAATAACAGTTACAAGTGAGTAGTTATATATTATTTTCTTGTGTGTGTGTCACCAGAGCCTGGAAGCTGTGAAGTCTGCCAGAGGTTTGCTGGAGTTCTCTGAAGAGACCTTTCAAGTGCCTAGAGATTTAGTTGGTCAGTTCTTTTCTTTTGTCTTTTTCTTTGTTGCTAAACATTTGACTGTTTATTGTGTTTTAGTCTTTCAGTTGTTTGTAGTGGTCTAGTGTTTTATATATTTGTAGTGTTTGGAACTGTTTGTCAAAATGTGCAGTTTTATTCTTCAAGATAGCATGTTTAATAATGTTTATGTTGTCACACATAACATTTCCCATTTTAAAATTTTTTTCTTTCTTAAACAGCCAAAGTGATAGGAAAGAATGGCCGCAATATCCAAGATATAGTTGACAAATCTGGCGTGGTCCGTGTGAAGATTGAAGGAGATAATGAACATGAGGCAGAGAGAGAGGAGGTATGATTCATGTTATTCATACATTTTGGTTAGAATCTGAGGTATGGGTTCATGTTATTCATACAAGGTCCGACAAATAAATAATGAGACTAATTACCTAAAAATTAAAATAAACAACATTTGAAGATATAACCTGTATTTTATTCAAAGTACGCCCCTTGTGCATTGATACAGTGAGTGGCACGATCTAACAAACACTGTAATGACCTCTGCAGTTCTTCTGTTGGTATGACCTTTAAACTCGATGTTACGGCCCTTTAGATGTCATCAGTATCGTCAGAGAAGCGTCCTTTCAATGGTAACTTTAATTTTGGGAATAGAAAATAATCGCAGGAAGACAAATCTGGGGAATAGGGTGGATGGTTGAGAACACACAGTTGTTTTTGGGCCAAAAATTCCTGTACAACCATGGCCCGGTGAATTGGTGCATTATGAAGAAGGGAAAAACTGCCAGGTGTTGAATACTTGGGTCGGACTCGGAGAATCCTTTTCATTAGGCGTTTCAAAATACTTAAATAAACTTTGACAGTGACAGTCTTTCCCTCTGAATTAAATTCTTTGTGAATAACTCCTTTGCTGTTGTAGAAGCACACCAGCATTGTCCTCACTTTTGACTTTTGAAGACGAATTTTTTTGCCTTTTGGTGATGACTTTTGACTTTGACTTTTCCAATCCCCAGGTTTACTAGTTTTCACTCTTTTTACCTTGTAATGAAATGTACAGGTCCTCTTCAGCTGTTCTACATCTCCATACAGAATGTTGGCAACCAAGGAATTTGGTGGTATCAGGTTCTTCCGAAGGTCTTTCGATGCACTGCAGTCCAGCAGATGGTGTTTAACAGTTTCTTCTTCTTGTCTGTTGCAGTGCATGCAGTATGTTGTGTGGTCAGTGGTCACTCTGTGTAAGTGCTTATTGAGGGTGATGTGTCCTGTTCTCAACCTGAAAATTGTGCATTGGTCTCTATGACATAAGCTGTTGATGTGGTCTCCGGGGTTAGGCTTTGGCAGGTGTGTACATAGGGATCTTCTAGTTGGATTACTGGCCCAGCTGTCCATCCACTGCTGCTTGCAGTTGTGTATAATGTGTTTAGCTGTTCTCATGTTGGTGGAGACGTGGGGCTGTGACATGGTGGCTCCAGTCTTTGCCAGTCTGTCAGCACGTTCATTTCCTCTGATATCTATGTGCCCTGGTATCTACTGTAGGATGGTCTTGATGTCATAGGAGGAGAGTTGGTTTATTGCACTGAGTATGTCATTTGTAATGTGACCAGCTGATGGTATCCAGTTTTCAAGGACCTAGAGAGCAGACTGGGTGTCTGAGAAAATAACAAGGTTTTTTGGATGGGAGGCAGTGTTTTTGTATTTGGTGGTGGTGGCTGCCATGGCTGCTAATCTTGCCTGCATCTCTGCATCATAATTGGAGCAGCGAGATCCACAAGGAGCAGAAATGTGACTTATTGTCTTGTCTGGAAACATGAGTACTCTATATCCTGCATTGTCTGTTTTCCTGATTGCTGACCCATCAGTGTATGCATGGATCCAGTCCTTGGGGTAGGATTCTATGGTCTCCATTGCACATAGCTTTAGTGTGTTGGGGTCTGATGATTTTTTTCACTAATTTATTGTTGAGTCTGGTGTTAGTTTGAGAAGTGTGTAGTTTGTGTTTGGTGGGATGTCTGGTACTTTAGTAAGTTCTTCTCAATCTTCGGCGAGTTTGTGTCTTGTGTTTAACTGTTCTGCTGTGTGCACTGGAGTTTTCAGTTTCATTCTATTATTATGCTTCCATTTATCAACCGCTGTTCTGTTAGGATGGTCTGGGGGCGCACGCTGCCTGAATGGCTGACTTTTCACGTCTTATATCTAATGGCTCTATGTTTGCATCAATTTCACATGCAGCTGTGGGTGTTGATCTCATTGCCCCACAAATGAAATGAAAGGCTGGATTCTGTCTACTTGTGTATGAGAGCTCTCTGATGCTGTGACCTGTAGGGGGAGATTGTAATCTATTATAGATCTAACATATCCTGTGTACAGTTGTCTGAGTGTTGCTTTGTCAGCACCCCAGAATGTACCTGCAAACAGCTTGAGTAGGTTTAGTCTTTTGGGTATCTTTTGGTGATGATGATGACTTCCACTGAGCACTTTGGCGTTTAGTTGTGGGATCGTAGCAGAAAATCCATGTTTCATCCTCTGCAACAATCAAATTTAAGAAATGTTTATTTCTGCGACACGTTTTGATGATGTCTTTTGCATACTCCACGCGCTGATGTTTTTGTTTGTCAGACAATGAATGTGATGCAAACTGGCAAGCAACTTTTTTCGCTCCCAGATCTTCCACTAAAATTTTATGAATGGTCTCTCAGTTAACACCAACTTCATCTGCCATCATCCTCACAGTCAAACAGCGATCTTCTTGTATCTGTTCTCCGACTTTTGCAAAGAGTTCCTCATTGAGAACAGAATTTGGTCGTCCATGTCTAGTTGCATTTGTAATCATTTCCATACCACTTTTGAATCATGAATACCACCTGAATATCTGTGCACGAGATAAACAATTATCCCCATAAACTTGTCTCATCAGTTCAACTATCTCATTGGTTCTAAGGACTGTTACTGCTTCTCAAACAGCCTCTGGCAGTTAAGTCCAGCTCCTGGCCTTCCCGTGGCAGAACTGTTTAAACTGACAGGAGAAGGGGCGAGGGCGAATATCTGGAGCCTGAAAACCAGATACTTAGGGTAGATGAATGGCATGTTTGGTAGCTCATCTGCTGCTGTTGGCGAGATTCTTCAGCTGCCATGCGTGGAGCGGTGTTCCTCCCGGCCAATGAAGAAAGGTGCAAATGGGGTTGCCGCGCAGCATCACTGCCGAAAAGGTGGTAGAAAGGATAAAGCGAAGCAAACAGTCAAGTCACGGCACCTCTAGTCTGGAGGTCGGCTACGTCCTGAGTGCAGTCATATCGGGTGAAATGCATGAACCGGCTTGTCCAAGAAGTTAAGACACTGCTGGCGAGACTCTTCGAATGCCGTGCGTGGAGTGAAGCTCCTCCCGGTCAAGGAAGAAAATACGGAAAAAAATTAAAGGTTGCTGTGCGGTGCCAATGTGAAAAGGTGGTGGAAAGGATAAAGTGAAGTTTAATCAGTATGTCCAGTAGTATCGCTGCGAGAGCTATACATACCACGGCACCTCTGTTCTAGAGGCCGGCCACGTCCGAAATACACCTACACTGGTGAATTATGCCTAAACCGGCACACACCAGGGGTGGAACTTGATGGCTAGACATGTCATGCCACCTCCGCTCTAGAGGTCGGTCACACCTGATATACACCCATACTGGTGAATTTTGCCTAAACCGGCTCACACTAGGGGTGAATCTTGAAGGCTATGCATGTCACAGTACCTCTGCTCCAGAGGTCGGTCACGTCCCAAACACGCCCATACTGGGATAATATGCCTAAACCGGCTCAACCCAGGGGTGGAAGTCACTAGTGGCGAGGATTCGTCCTCCTGGACAAAAGCTCCATCCTGGTCACAACTAGGAAGGGTAGCAGCCACGACCGCAAAATGCTGAAGTCGGAGACACTGGACCAGGGCAGTCTAGATAGGCAACCACCTCTCACCCGGCGGGGATGTTTGCGTATCCTAATCACACTGAGGTTTTCCAGTGAGAAAGTCCAACTCTGGACTGGATGGGCAACCACCTCTCACCCAGCGGTGATACATGGGTATCTCAAAACACGTCGAGGTCTTCCGGTGAGAAAGTCCAACCCTAGACTAAACTGGTGCAACAAAAACCATGGTGTCACGCAATCCCGCTTCTGAGACCCACCAAGAATACAGGCTAAAGCACTGTGATACTCTGAACCCCTTGTGGTCCTCTCGTGGATCTCGTGTGGTCCTTTCCGGGACCACACAGGAGACCACAGGACCTAATGAGGACCACAGGCGTAAATTCAGTAGGATCACAGTGCGGTTTTGGCGGTAGAAGCGAACGAAGAAGAAGAACTGTCTCAATGACACATTTTCTGACTTTTAAGCAGAATTTAATGTTAGCTTTTTGCTCCATGCTGATAACATGACAATGCACCTCTGACTAGGTCAACAAAATGGCAGCTTGTTTGTCGTCTGCTTATTGGGCGGCGATGAAAAGTTGCCAGATCATAGATGAAGGTTGCCTCTTTGAACTCCATGCTTTGCTTCATAGATGGGATTTTTGTCTTGGCGATAATAAAATCAGTCTCATTACTTAATTTTCGGACCTTGTACATTTTGGTTAGAATCTGAGGTATTTATTTTATTCACACTTTTTGGTAAAAGCAGAAGGCTTTGTTAGTTTTTCTTGTGAACAATGTTATAGCATATATGTAAGTTGTTAGGTAGTATTTTGTCGTGGCTTTGACATTTAGAAATTCATCTTTGCTGTGGGTGGGCATTTAACTTGTTTGAAAGTTTTACCTTGCTGCCTCTTCTGAAACCTTTCTCTTCTTTTGCACCAGTGATTTTTGAGAGACAGTGGAGAAGTATACCAGAGCAAAGTAAAAGATGATATCATGAGCAGATGGATGTATCAGAAAGTCACAGAAATGGAAATCATAGAAATCTCAGAGAAAAAAAGATAAACAACTTACATTTTTTTTTTTTAATGTAGAAGAAAAAAACTTAACCAGGTCCTTAAGTTAGGATGTCAGAATTGGCAAATTGTGACTCATCACACCTGGCTCTGCCTTGTGGAAACAAACATTAGTCTGGTCGGGTGAGCAGGGATTTAGATAGAAAGGTGAATACGGTTCTAATAATGCAGCAAACGGAAGTGTAAAAGTGCATGCAGTATTGTAACTGAGATTTGAACCTCCAACAACACTAATCACAAAAACAAACCCTGTGTCACTAGATGATAGTGAAAGTATCACAGATAAGGGTGTTTAGTGGTTGAATGGTGTTTCATATTTGTAGCACAAACATCTTGTATAGTTGACTCCCAAAATTTGGTGAGGTATTTGTGTTAGAAACCTTGACAACCACCATGACAAAGAGAGGCAACTTAAAAGATTAATCTCAACACACTATCGCTAAAGATTAGTCTCAACACACTATCGCTGAAGATTAGTCTCAACACACTGTTGCTGAAGATTAGTCTCAACACACTATCGCTGATATTCAAATAAGAAACAATTCTTGTCACACAGGGTCAAGTGCCGTTTATATTTGTTGGAACCCTAGAAAGTATTAGCAATGCTAAACTGTTGTTGGAGTATCACCTTGATCATCTCAAGGTAAGTGTTTCAAATGTTCACTGTATCTAGGATTTTGTACCTATCTTACATTCATGTTGTGTATGCTGCACTTTCGCTGAGACAAACCCAAAGAGGTCTGATAGAGTGCTGACTTTGCTTCATATAAGCTAGACAAGTCCAGGAATTGAACACTTCCCTGCTCTGTCTTGTTTCCTTTTTTTTTTTTTTAGTCCATATTAAACATTGTCTTACTCAGCCACCTTTTGGCAGTAGCTCCTCATTTGTTTTACATCAGGTGTCTTATTCTTGTCTGTCTGTTCCATGTCTTATTCTTGTCTGTCTGTTCCATGTCTTATTCTTGTCTGTCTGTTCCATGTCTTATTCTTGTCTGTCTGTTCCATGTCTTATTCTTGTCTGTCGGTTCCATGTCTTATTCTTGTCTGTCGGTTCCATGTCTTATTCTTGTCAGTCTGTTCCATGTCTTATTCTTGTCAGTCTGTTTCAGGGCTTGCCTCATATCTGTACTGTCAGCTCTTTTTCTACACTTAATAGTGAGCATCTCTGGTGTTTTCTTGCTTCATATCTGTACTGTCCCCTCTTTTTCTACACTTAATAGTGAGCATCACTGATGTTTTTAAAACTGCTGATAAAACAGGAATTTTCATAGCCAAGATAATGTCACATGACTTGAATTGAGTGCAGAATGTTTCAATAGAAAGTGAGTGATGGAAGAATTAAGTTTTTTTTTTAAAACTGCAGTTTGCCAATGGCTATGGATATGTCTGCAACATAGTCACCATCTTGACATGTACTATCCTGAGCATGCTTCTTAGTGGTGATAGTGGTGCTACCTGTTTGCTGACATTGATGTTGGTGCTAACAAATAGTACTGTTAAGTGATTCCTTTCTGTTCCTTCAAACATTTTATTTGCATTTTTTGAAAACTTTCATTGGATTCACCCTCATAAAATACATTTCACTTTATAACATAGCTTTATCATTGGAATATTGGCTTTTTTTTTTTTTTAGATATAATTTATTACCCGTTTCTTTGCCATCAAAAGTTGTTAGGTGGTTGTTTAGTATGAAAAAGTTGTTAGGTGGTTGTTTAGTATGAAAAAGTTGTTAGGTGGTTGTTTAGTATGAAAAAGTTGTTAGGTAGTTGTTTAGTATGAAAAAGTTGTTAGGTAGTTGTTTAGTATGAAAAAGTTGTTAGGTAGTTGTTTAATATGAAAAAGTTGTTAGGTAGTTGTTTAGTATGAAAAAGTTGTTAGGTGGTTGTTTAAGATGAAAACGTTGTTAGGTAGTTGTTTAATATGAAAAAGTTGTTAGGTAGTTGTTTAGTATGAAAAAGTTGTTAGGTAGTTGTTTAATATGAAAAAGATGTTAGGTAGTTGTTTAATATGAAAAAGTTGTTAGGTAGTTGTTTAGTATGAAAAAGTTGTTAGGTAGTTGTTTAAGATGAAAACGTTGTTAGGTAGTTGTTTAATATGAAAAAGTTGTTAGGTAGTTGTTTAATATGAAAAAGTTGTTAGGTAGTTGTTTAATATGAAAAAGTTGTTAGGTAGTTGTTTAATATGAAAAAGTTGTTAGGTAGTTGTTTAATATGAAAAAATTGTTAGGTAGTTGTTTAATATGAAAAAGATGTTAGGTAGTTGTTTAATATGAAAAAGATGTTAGGTAGTTGTTTAATATGAAAAAGTTGTTAGGTGGTTGTTTAATATAAAAAAAAAAGTTGTTAGGTATTTGTTTAATATAAGAAAATTGTTAGGTATTTGTTTAATATAAGAAAATTGTTAGGTAGTTGTTTAATATGAAAAAGTTGTTAGGTGGTTGTTTAATACGAAACAGTTGTTAGATATTTGTTTAATATAAAAACGTTGTTAGGTGGTTGTTTAATATAAAAAAAAAGTTGTTATTTGGTTGTTTGCCTTCAAAAGTTTTTGGGTGATTGTTTGAAGTTGTTTTATTTATATTTGTCCCAGGAAGTGGAGCAACTCCGCCAAGCAAAGTTAGAGATAGACCAACAGCTTAAGTCACTATCAGGACCCCAGCCAGGATCCTATTTCCCACCTCCTAGGGACAGGAAGTGGGGATACCCGTAAGTGTTATCATATACCATTTAAACATAATACATTTTTTAATAAAGAGACAAGAATTTTGCTCAGATAAATAAGCTGCATAATAATAACAAATAGAATGTCTTGCTTGGACAGACTCTGTAGTTATTTAATCTATAGCCAGGCTGTTGTGCAGCTACAGTTTTTTTTGTTTTAACTTTAAGTCAAAGGAGGACTTTAAATTTGTTGCACATCAGGTTGCTGTCACATATGTACGTGACATTTAAGGCGTCTTTCAGAATTATATATGACACTAGAGCTTACTGTTAGGTCAGAGCGTGTAGATGCTTCAGACAGTAAAGTTTTGTCTTCTGTCACAAGACATTAAAATGGCCAGATTAAATTTTCACTTGACTTTGATAGGACTAGTTCAGATTTGTCAGCATTGTTTTTCAGTCTTGAACCTTATTTTGTTCCATTCTGACAAAATTACTGACAGCTGTGTTATTACTTAATATATGCATTACATGTGTACAAAGTTGGCAGTCCTCTCTGTGCATGCCCCCACGCACCTCAAACTCTGGAATACATCTTCCAAACTTGTACCAACTATGGAACACCAAGACAAAATGAAACTTCATAAGGAGCTAGTCTCTTTGATTCAAAACAACAACAACAAAATGTATCCAGGAGACGGAACCACAGATATAGATGGTAAATGCTTGTGAAGAAGAGCAGTGTCATCTGATATATATATATACATAATGAAGAGAGATTGGTTCACGATCTTAGCTGTTGTGATTCTAAATAAGGGGCTTAATGTTGTGAAAAACAACCTGTCTGCCTGTAATGCTCCTAGAAATAGGCTGTTGTTTTAGCTTGATGCATCCATACTGATTTTTTTCCTCTTTGATAGTGGTGGAGCCCATGAATAAACATTTCTTAGATCTCTTGAAGGAATTATAATGAAGCCACCATAGACTGCTCTCCTTGAATCAAAGTCTTCACCTTGGCATTTTCTGCAGAGACGAGCAAATTCTCGATCAGCAAGCACAGTTCACACAAAATCTGCGTTTAAAACATTGACTTAGTTACTGTAAGTCTGAATATGGTACATGGCCATTTTCAGTATGGTTCACTGAGTTGGGACATTGACATAACTGAAATTGTTTCAGGGAACAGTTTGATGACCGAAGAGGTCGTGGAGGCAGAGGCGGTCGTGGTTCTGGCAGAGGCCGTCGGTGGAACACAGATAGACATGGTATTTGTTTGTTTTTGTTTTTTTTAACTCACTGTGATAAAACTGTGTCAGGTCAACACAAGTAGTTTGTCAATACTGGTCATGAAGGTTTCATGACATGAATCATTACATTACCAGCAGAATACATCTAGAGAACTGGATATAATCTCTCTGTCTCTAGTGACAGTACAGAAAAGATGGATGTCAGCCAGTGTTGTAGAGTCCAAACTTTCTACACTTGCATATCTTACTTACCAGTTTGAGCCATATCTCCTCAAATGACAGCTTCTGATCAGTTGCTTTCCAAGTAGGGGTGATCTTTTGATGGAGAAAAGTTATTGTGGATGCCTTATATCTCAGTCTTACTCTACCTCATTGTCTTTACCCATTTAGGGGTATGCTATGTCATGTCTGCTTGTAGGTACAGTTGTCATCCATTCTTGGAAAATGCCCCAGCCATCTTTGTCTTCTGCTGTTGCTGAGCATTGTCGAAAGTATCTCAGACTATAAGGGTCACCAGCATTCTGGCAAAGGTAGAGGTCATGTAGAGTACCATTATGGGGTCTGCTTCATAGATGTCAGCTTCATTCTGTCACTTTTCAGTGACATTTCAGAAGTGCTAAATATGAGAGTTTTTGTGGAGCTCAGGTAGATAAAAGTGCAGATAATATAACTACTGGTCAAGCCCTTTCATGTGATTGATGGCTTGTCATTCAGTGCCATCTTCCCATCAGAAAGAGGCTACAGTAATAAAGAGATTTTATCAGTAAAGTGCTGAAAGAGACATCCGAGTGGCTTGAGGACTGCATGCCATAGCTAGCCTAACTTCCTAGAAGTGCTTCTTGCTTAGGCTGTAACTGTAATCCACCATTAAGATTCTGCAGTGTCACTGTACAGTGTATTCTGACGTGCTTTGCCATACAGGGTGTCTTTTCTGCTTTTATAGTCAGTTAAGTTTTTGGTACCCATTTTTACAGCAGTATTGTTTGGAAAACACTTTAATCATTTTATTTGTCATTTTGTTTGCTTTCAGAAGTCACCTCTCAACATTATAACATTACTTAATGTTTGGTGAACTTAAAGTGAGTGGCTTTTGAAGAGTTCTTTCTCCAGCTGCTCTGGTTGGATTAAAGAAGTTTTGTTTACGTTTTTATTGTCAGCACATGAACGCCATGTTGTTGCCAATGCTTTATGAGCAAGTTGAAGATAAGTTACGGTCATCCTTCATTATGATGACAATGATGATGGTGATGACTGCAGCAGAGTAGTCTTCTTTTAGTTTTCATATGTTGAAATCTTGGTTAATATAACTACCAAATGTGTGTTGTTCAGGCGATGATCCGTCTGCTTCTTCCAACATGGTGGGGGACTGGTCAGCTGAGGCAGATGACGAGAAGCGCCAGTCAGGCTATCTGACAGACAGCGTTCTCAGTGGTCGGGGTAGAGGAAATGGTGCCCAGAGAAGAGGTACCAGAGGAGGAGGAGGCATGAGAGGCAGAGGCGGACTCCCTCCACGAGGAGCTGGTAATTCTTCACATTATTCATCCAGCTGTTCTGTGAGACATGCCTTCCATTTCTGTGACTTTCATATATGCCTGACTTCTGGAGCCATCTTTAGTTTTTGTTCTGATCTTATACATTTTGGTTCTTACTTTCTCATTCTCTTTCATGTCTCTTCTTCTGTCTGTCTTTCTTTGACTGTTACTCTGTGCTTGTCCATCAGATTGACTTTGTCTTTCACATACTCTTTGTTCCTCACTGTCTTTGTTCTGACTCAGAAAGACTTTATAATTGTCATTTCATTTTCTGACATTTTTTTTTTTTCATGGATATTTAGTGTTGTTTCATTTTCAAAACAGGTGGAAAGTTAACTCTTTCGATACTGGGCCGCCCTTTAAGGTAGTTGCTGTTCTCACATTTTGTCCCAGGCCACCATATGAGGCTTCTGATTTGTTTCGTTGAAAACTCGATGCAACTTTTCATTTAGCCAACCAGAACTCTTCTAGTCCAAAGTTTAGCTAGTTTAGCATCCGGTAAAGCCGGAGAAGAAGGAAATATTGAAGTGGATCGATTTGAGTGTAAATTGTTCAAGTTTTTTCGAGGTTGGTTGGTAGAATGGTCATACTGATCGACTAGACCTAGCTTACTAAATGTGTTTTTCACATCTGTAGACCTGTTAGATTTATTGGATATCAAAAGCATCTGCAATTATCGATGTTTCGTTACCGGTATACACATTCTGCATTGGATTCTGGCACATTTCAGGTATGTAAAACTTTGATTTTAGTGCTCAGCCCTAAAAAATATTTTTAGCGCCAAAAAATCGTTCGATCTTTTCAGAACAGTTGTTTTTTTTTTCTATTCTTTGTTTTTTTTAAATGATAAATAACTTCATTTATGGAATCTTCTTTCATTTCCACTTATTTTAATATGCGATACACACGTGTTGATGAAGGAGTTTGTTTGTTACAATGAATTTTATAAAGGGACCCCCTTACATGAAAACACCCGCTCGGCCATGTAACATCATCATCAGTACCAATGTAACGTCCGTGTTTTTTTACGTGGTATCGAAAGAGTTAACACAGTAATACATTGAATGTGATTGTTTTCTTTTTTTTCATTGGTGGATCTCTGTTAGCATGTAAAATGCTGTCAGATCTTTTATGGCATAGAGCTCTTCCTATCTCTCTCTCTCTCTCTCTCTCTCTCTGTGTCTCTGCTTCTTTCTCTGAGTAACATGACTTCAGGTTCATAGATCAGTCATTCGGAGCACATGTGCTCCGAATGACTGACAACTCACTACCAAAAATAGCACTAAGATGGACACCACAGGGGAACAGAAGTAAGGGTAGACCAAAAGAGACATGGAGAAGAACAACAGAAAGGATGTTGAGCAATAGAGGGCTCACCTGGGCAAGAGCAGAAAAAAAGGCGAAGGACAGGCATTTGTGGAAAACCCTTGCGGAAGCCCCATGTGCCCTGGGCACTTAAGGTTCAGAGAGAGAGGTTCATAGATATATTTCTTAATGTATGCACTTATAAAAGTCCTAGAAATCCTAATAAAGTTATGATATTTTGTAAACAGAAACCAAAGACAGCAAAAAAAAAGTTCATTTGCTAATTTTATGTTCGTGAACTATTGGTAATTTCATACCAGTATTTTTTTTACTTAAAAGGTTAGCTAACACCATACCTTCAGAATATCTCAGTGACATGAAGCAAATCATGGAAAATATAGACACCAACACCTTGTCTCCTATATATCTCAGTGACATGGAATAAATCATGGAAAATATTATCTTTTGGTCATGTCACAACTGTGTAGCTTTCAGATTGCCTCTGTATAGTACCATGATCATTGCTTTCATATATTCTGCCACTTTGTGTTGTACCATGATCATTGCTTTCATATATTCTCCCACTTTGTGTTGTACCATGATCATTGCTTTCATATATTCTCCCACTTTGTGTTGTACCATGATCATTGCTTTCATATATTCTCCCACTTTGTGTTGTACCATGATCATTGCTTTCATATATTCTCCCACTTTGTGTTGTACCATGATCATTGCTTTCATATATTCTGCCACTTTGTGTTGTACCATGATCATTGCTTTCATATATTCTCCCACTTTGTGTTGTACCTTTTTCAAGGAGGATATGAAGATGATGAATCTCGAGACTCAAGATCACGTCGTAGGATGACAGATGATGATGACACAGTTCTTGATAATGCCAGTGTTACAAGTCAAGATGCAGGTTTGTGTGGACATTAATTCTGTTCAAACTTCTCTTGGAATGTGGACTCAACATGTGCAGCTCTGCTTTTTTTTTTTTTTTGTTGAAAACATAAAGAAAGTGCAGCAGTTTCCCTTTGTCCTGCATTCAGTTTGTGTACAATATTCACCATTAGCTTTTGTCTAAAGGGACTAATCCACAAGGCAGTGAGGTTTTGGTCTTTATTTATTTAAATAAAACTCATTTGACCTTGGCATCTAGAGGTTATTCCACCATTATCCACTTGCTGGTTGAACTTGGCAGAAGATGCAATTAAGGCCTGCACATCCAGATAAACAAATGAAGTTCTCCAAAAAATTGCAGTAAAATTGAAACTAATTCAAATAATAAGAAAAAAGATAAATCAGAATTTCTTGGACATGTCATGAGAAGGTAGAAGTTAGAGAACTTGGACATGCCATGAGAAGACAGAAGTTAGAGAACTTGGACATGCCATGAGAAGACAGAAGTTAGAGAACTTGGACATGCCATGAGAAGACAGAAGACATTTTCTGATGCCAACATTTGCAAGATTCTGCAAGATATGTTGGCATGGAAAAATGTAACTGCCCTTGCTGTGTTACCTGCCCTGTAGCCTGGGAAATGAAAACAATCACCATTCTCAAACCTATCATCACTCTCCATGAGGGTCCCACAATGTGATATATGCCATTGTATGCAAAAGATGCCAAATAACTTATATTGGTGAAACTGGTCTCATATTGGGGACAGCATGCAGAAACATCTGTATGATATCACCCAGCATGCTTTGAAACCAGTCCCTAATCATTTCATTGGCCCCAACTACAGAGGCAAGTATGATTTTCTGGTAACAGTCATCAAACAATGTCACGCTGATGACAGAAGCCGCTTAATGCTTGAGAACCATACATCCAGGAGTACAGGACGCTGGAACCACATGGTTTGAACTCGCTATTCAGCTACACCTAACATTCACCTCTTCCACTATCATAATCCCTCTACACTAAGACATTGTAATACACAGTTCAGAAACCCCTCTACCCCAGTCACTTATTTCACCTTCTCCTGGCTAGATTACCATTATATCACTCTCTCTCTCATTTCCCTGCGCCCCCCCCCCCCCCATAGCATACATGTGAATTTATACTTTATCTTCTCTCTCTGTTTCTTCATCTTGTGTGTTTTTGTATGATTAAGGTTCACACTGAAATGTCACAACTGTGTGCTCATTGATTAATCTGTTGCTACATTTTTTTTCCCAGTTATACATTTTGTTATCACAGCTTTACTGCAATGGCTTCTTGTATAGTTATATACCTGTACAATAATTATTCAAGGGGGAAAGATCCTAGTGAACAGACCAAATTGGAGAGAACAACAGCTTAACTTATTAGAAATGCCAAGAACTGCACAGGATGATCTCTATCTGTTCTGAACTGCACATTCAGACTTTGATTAAGTTGAAGAAATGCAGAGAGTGTATATGAGTGACACATAGGTCAGCCTTGAGTGTGATAAAGTTGGTTATAGAAAATGTGAGGACAGAACAAAAACAAGGAGCTTGAGATGAAGCAAGTGGAGGTGGCCAGGCTTATCTACAGAATAAAAAAAAAAAACTACAACAGGCAACAAAGACAAGCAGTGGACCGGACTCCTTAGGCTCAAGAACAGGTTGAATGGAGAGATTTTTCACTTCATTATGTGCCTGTAGATTTGTCAGGAATAGACAGTGATTAGATGCAGAGTCATGCTTAAAAATTATGTGTGATTGAAGATTTTGTTGAAGTATTTTTCTTGTTTAGTGAAGTTATTTGTATTGCCATATCTGTTATTGCTGTTGTTCTTCTCTTGTCATTGTCCGTACATGGCACATCTTGTCATGAAAGGTAATTCTTGTTTCTTGAAACAGATTATGATCAGCAGGACCGACAGAGAAGACATCGAAGACGGAAAAATCGTCAGAGAGGAAATGGTAGTGTAGCATCAGGCACGGAGACTGACACAAGTATCTCAAACTATAGAGGAGACCGCCCTTCTGGCAGAGGTAGAGGGGGTCGTGGTGGATACAACCAAAGAGGCCACGAGTCTGATTCTGGTCACCCTCCTAGCACATCTGCCTCCGGCATGGGTCGTAGCTCCGTCAGTCCAGGTTTGCAGACTGTCAATGGAGGGGGCGGGGATCGGTCCACAAAACAGGAACCGGGTCCTAAAGACCAGCGTGATGGGCGCCCACCACGAGACACCCGTCCAAGGGGGAGTAATAACAACTCCACCCCTGCCAGTGGTTCTCAGCCGCAGAAAGTCATGGGTAACCACCACAGCGGAAGTGACTCTGACTCCAAAGTTGCCAAAAATAAAGTAAATAACAGTGCCAAAGGAAAGGATCTGATAGTGAATGGAGAGTGACTGTTGGTTGCTAGTATTTTATTTTCTCACTTAGCATTTAGTTCACTTGAATGAGGTTGCCAATTCTGCAAGGTAACTTATTAGTGTGGCTCAGTTATCACTATGTGTAGTAGAAGACGCGACACTGTGCCCTTGTATTCAGCTCTTACTGCTGCCTGTTTTGGTGATGTCTTATAGAATGGTTGTGTATATTATAAACTGTAAACTATCTTACTGGACAGTAACAATCTTTTCTTTTGTTTTTATGTTGTGTGGTGTGTTCATATGGACTTTGCTGTAAAATTGTGTGAGTAAAATGTGATGTTTGCATTCTAACTAAAGGTGCATTTTTTATTCATAACTTTTTTTTTTTGACACATTTTTTTTTTATATTCCTAAGTCTTTTGAATTTTCTGCAGTGAAAGATAAAGAGCAACAACTGTATGCATACAGAAACCAGAACTTGCCAACCTTTATTCACTTCATAGATGAAGAGTTTGTGTGCACTTTTGTCAGAGACAAGATTTGTGGTGGGAGTGTAAAAAAGGACATGACTGTTGGTTCAGTCGAAGACTTCAAAGGCAAAACTCGGACAACACTGTGGTTTCAAACTGGGAGACGTGGATCATTTTATCAGACTGTAGTTTGTGGAAACATGTTTACTGGACATGAGCTTGAGAGGCAGGTGCCAGGAGGGAGGTGAATATTTCCTGGCAGTTTTTTTTTTTTCTTCACAAAAAATAAATGTAGAACAGAGATTAGGCACATCAAAAGAGGACATTAGTGTTGTCATGTGATAAATGCTGGGATTGTTGGCTAGTCGCCATGAAGCTGAGATATTCGAAGATCGCCTGTGAAAGAAGTTTGTTTTTATAGTGGCAGAAGATCCTGATTAGAGTTGTCTCCTGCTGATGCAGTGTCAGTTTTGAGAATTATTATGCATAAATTTATTCTCGCATTTTCAAGGTCCTTTAAGTTTTTAAAAATTAACATCTTGTTGTGAAATAAGTTCTAAAATTTATGATTAACTTTTGTTCTATTTGAAAACAAAGTTTCTAGTTTGTCATTTGATAGTTAGCAGTGACTATTTATAAAATATACATTTCTTACATAAAATATGACCTCTGTCAGACCTTTTTTTCAAGTCTGCTGTGAAAATATTGTTCTGCATGCTTGGTTGTCACTTCAGTTCCAAAAATATTTGTCAAATTCTTAAGTGTTATTCTTAGTCAAAGTGCAGTATTTAGAACTGACAAAGAAAATTTCAGGAAATGGTCATCTGTAAAATGTATGAATTATTCAGGGGTTTTTTTTGTTCAGCTTTTTTTTTTAAATCTTGCTGTTGAAAAGATGAGATTTAAAAAAGTATTGTTCAGGCACAAAAAAAAAAAAAATTTTTTTTCCTGTTGAGAGCCACGAGAACACAGCCAAAATGTGAACCGAAACTGTTGTATGACCGTTTTTCATAGTTGTGTGCATGTCCTGATTTTCCCAGACAACATCATAGTAGGCTAACGCACTCCTCCTTTGGCTGTCAGCAAAAATTGATAAATTCTGAACGCTTTCAGTTTGAACATGCTTGATGGTGTGTGAGATTGCTTTAAAAAGGCAGTTACCGTTTTAGAAAAGCAGTTATCGCAGATCTGCGTAGATCTTCGCGGGTATGGAGACTTATGAGAAATGACTAACCTGGTGAGATCAGTCATTCTGGATATGTTTATAGATGAGCTGAATGTAGACCTTCACATTGTGTATATGTTCCAAAAAGCTCATGTTAAGCTTGTTGAGCTTTGCAGTTTGTTCTCTGAGCTGGTCAAAGGAGATGAAGCTAAGATAGGAATACAGAAGCTTTTGACCAAGACAGGCTTCTCCAGGCTGTCAGTTCTAGAGACTGCCGCTAACCTGAACCCACATCCATGTAGCAGCCTCGTGTTTCTAGCCAAACATTGATCCATCACTTTGATGTTCTGATGCTCAGTCCAGAGAACATGAGATGCTGATACATTTGTGTGGATGGAACTTAGAAATCTTGACCATTGTGAACATTTTTTGAACTGTGGGTTGACAGAGTTTATTTGTATGTAAGAGAAGAATAGCACTTCAGGTTATGTACATAGTTTTGCATGGGCCTGTAGCATACAGCGCATTAGGAGTATATGTGTAGCATATTCTGCAGCTAGAATTTGTTGTTCAGTGATATGAGATGCCACATCCGTGTAGTCCCAGCTCTATAGATGTTTGAATTGTCGTAACTGTCTGCATGCTGGGCTTATATCACTTGTGCTGCATTTATGTGCTGCTTTTATCTGCACCACCTGTGCTGTGTTTGGATGACTGAAGTCAGCTAACCCGCTCCACTCACATGTGCTGTTGTCGGTGTGAAGATGATGATGCAAGCTGTACCTAAAATAGATTCTGCGTTTGTGGGGAGGAAGTACTTGATCTAGCTGTAGTTGGTTTAGATTTCATTGCTCTACCTAAAGAAAGTGGCAGTTGACAGCGCCCAATTAAGTAGACATTAACTGAGGCAGCACATATTTGATGATCTTTGGCCATCATTAGACAGAGAAGTACTTCATTTAAACTTTCATGATTCAGATATTGAAAAAGTTTTTCTTATTTTATCCAAGTTTTGATACTTGTGTGTATCATTTGCCATTATTTAGTATTTATTTCATACAAGTTTTGCTGCAGATCCTCAGAGATATATATTATTGTGTATGGCTGGTAACTTGGGGTGATACAGAAGCAGGTGGCCTAAGGAGTCTTGTTTCATGCTCATTCATGAGTGAGTGGGATGAAACAACCTAGTCTGGAGTGAGACAGGGCATCTTTAATCTTGAGTGAGTGGGATGAAGCAACTTAGTCTGGAGTGAGACAGGGCATCTTTAATCTTGAGTGAGTGGGATGAAGCAACTTAGTCTGGAGTGAGACAGGGCATCTTTAATCTTGAGTGAGTGGGATGAAGCAACTTAGTCTGGAGTGAGACAGGGCATCTTTAATCTTGAGTGAGTGGGATGAAGCAACTTAGACTTTGTTTTAGAGTAAAAAGATATGTCTGCCACATCTGGACACATGCAAGCCAGATTTTCTAAACATGCTATGCTCTTCACTAACTGTAGAGGTCTCGGTTAAAATATACATTGAATTATTTAACAGTTGATTAATGATTCTCTTCACTTTCCATAAAATATTACATGTGCATGGTGAGTTACTTAGAAATGTAGTTTGCTTTGTCAGCTTCAAGTTGTAACAGATCCCTGGTATAGGAGATACGTTGATGTTTGTTTTGCCAGTTCAATTTATCATCTTGGAGCACGGTTTTACATGCTGACAACTACATGTACAGTTTGCCTCAGCTTGCATGCATATTTTCTTTGTCGTTAAAGACAGTTTTCCTGTACACTGGTGTATCAGGTGGCATTTTTTAGGGAGGTCGGATGGAGGACACTGGGAAGTAAGTTTTCATGACTCTGGTCAGTTGTGCGTTATAACTGCAGCAAGTTTTGTTTCAGGTGACAGCTTAGTTGATGAGCTAAGCGTGGGAGAAACTGAATCTGTAGTGTACTGACTTCTCATGTTCTGTCATCATGCTCCAGACATCCTGGCTGTAAAAATGAGTACATTGTATGCTGTGGTAGGGGGAAAATGCTTTAGAACATGTCTGCCTGCAGGGTGAGGCACAGAAGACTAGCTCAGACCATGTTGACATGCAGGATGAGGCACAGAGAAAACTCTCAGAGTGTTTACCTGCAAAGTGAGGCACAGTCTATCTCCCTACAGAGTGAAGCACCTGAACCCACTCTGTGCGTGTTATTAGTACATGGCTGACATAAAAGATGTGTTGCCTGAGTACAGTGTTGTATGGTTAGAGCTCGAACAAAACCATAGACAAAGCTTACCTGTAGACGTGAGCTCTGACTATACAGTACTTTGCTGCTTGTTAACATTTGTGTGTTAACTGAGTATCAGTCTCAGGAATATGATTCTGTTGTTGAGCTGTGTGACACTACCTACCATGTCACCTGAGTGTCAGTGAAACCAGTGTGTGGTCTGTATGCTGTCACTTCATTCACCTAGTAACTGTCAGACCATCAGCAAGCTTTCACTTAACAGTATTAACTCATGTATATATATGTATTTGTGCTATTTGTATTAGGTTTCTTTGCCCAGAGAGATTGCAGATATATATATATATATATATATATATATATATATATTACACTATGTGTGTAGGTAAGCATCATTCACATTGAGAACACTTGGGTGCTGATATGTATTACATATGTAGGTAAGCATCATTCACATTGAGAACACTTGGGTACTGATATGTATTAAATATGTAGGTAAGCATCATTCACATTGAGAACACTTGGGTGCTGATATGTATTATTATGTAGGTAACTATCATTCACATTGAGAACACTTGGGTGCTGATACATATTACATATGTAGGTAAGCATCATTCACATTGAGAACACTTGGGTGCTGATACATATTACATATGTAGGTAAGCATCATTCACATTGATAACACTTGGGTGCTGATATGTATTACATATGTAGGTAAGCATCATTCACATTGAGAACGATGTTTACAGGCACATAAACAGGCTGTTTTGGGGCATTATTGAAAGAATGACAGGACTTGAGATGTTTGCGTTGATTGCTGCGAGCTTGGGAGTGATTTATACTGGAAGATCTGTGTTTCCCCTCAAGCACTGACAGCCAAGAAAAAAATACTGTTCTGTTTCTGATCCAGCTGGCAGTATTCTAAACATCAGTGTGTTGGGTACCCATTTTTACAGTCAATTTGTGGATCTGCAACCCGGTACCTTTTCATAAAAACATTTACTACTTGTGATGCTGTTTTGTTTCTCTAATGTTGGTACAGGGTTCTGCTGAATGTTTGAGAAGACGATCTCAGTTGTACCATCTTGTACAGAAAGAAATGCAGTAAATGTTCACTCAGTGTGCACGTGCTACTGTTTTCCTGACTATCATATTGGTTGTGTGTGTGTGTATTTCTCTCTTTTCATTCATGGCCATGTTGACAGTGTTATGCAAATCCATCATTTATTTTTTTTTTACGGCCAAGTGTATTGTTGAAATTTTGTGGCACTGGCTGCAGCGCGATTTGATGTGTGGTAATACGGCAGGATGTAATTATACTGAATGTTGCAGTCAAGCATAATACGGGGCGGCAGTGCTGTCAGCTGGAAGGAGAGAAGAAACAATAGACAAAGCTGAAAACTTGGAGGAGAGGGATGAGCTTTTATCTCAGCACTTGTCCTAGTGGGTGGCCGGCTGTTGTCACTTTCAAGAAACAAACAACACAAGTGCTTCAGAATCAAATAAGGAAGCCAAATTTCTGACTTGTGCAGATTTTACCAGAACAGTGCAGGAATTTTGTTACAGATATTCATGTTGTATAGCTGTGTTATCAAGAAGAAATGTTTGAATTTGTGGAAACACAGTAGTGACAGGAGTAAGCAAATCATTGACCTGATATTTTTGTGGAAACAGAAAGATGTCTTTCTTAATTCAGAAACTGCTGGAAACGAAATCTAATTTTCATTATGTCTAGGAAAAACACTTTGAAACAAAACAATGACTTCATTGCCTGAAACAAAACTGAATGTGGACTAGTCTGCATAAAGGTGGACAAAATCATAAACTCATTGGAGGGAGGGGGGAGGGTGGAGATCTCCACTGACACATGGTTTAAAAGAAAATAATGGAGTCTCAACTGTCCGGTGCTGTTATTTAACATCAGTTTATAACATTATTGGCTGACACTTAGTTTGTATACCCAGGACACTTATTTGAGGAAAGTGTGTGCACCCAGAACAATTATTTCAGGAAAGTGTATACACCTATCTCATGTCATTGATAGATCAGAATGTGCAGTGCTTGCTGGATTCTGATATAACTTATACAAAGTTCATCTTATCCTGCTTTTACTTTTAATTAAACATATCATTTTTCTCATTTTTTTTTTTTTTTTAAGCAGATGAAGCCACTGTTCACTATTGCAACATTTTTTTAGTTGTTGCCACTTGATATTTTTGGGGTTTCTCCAATATTTGTATTGATTGCAGTTTGAGAATAAAACAGCATTTTCTTACATTGACATATAGAGTCTGAGTTTGCCAGGAAAACTTAGGAAGTTTCTATGTGTGTGGTTGTCATATAGTGGTGCTTGTATGTGTGTGGTTGTCATACGATGGTGGCTGTATGTGTGGTTGTCATATGGTGGTGCTTGTATGTGTGTGGTTGTCATAGAGGGGTGGTTGTCATACCGTGGTATTTGTATGTATGTGGTTATAGGGTGGTCCTTGTATGTGTGTGGTTTTCATAGGGTGGTGTTTGTATGTTTGTGGTTGTCATATGGTGGTGCTTATATGTGTGTAGTCATACGATGGTGGCTGTATGTGTGGTTTTCATATGGTGGTGCTTGTATGTGTGGTTGTCATCAAGTGGTGCTTGTATGTGTGGTTGTTGTATGGTGGTGTTTGTATATGTGTGGTTGTCAGGGTGGTGCTTGTATGTGGACATCAGCCTATTACACTGTCATATTGTGGTGACAATGTATGTGGACATCAGCCTATTACACTGTCATATGGTGGTGTTTGTATATGTGTGGTTGTCATAGGGTTGTGGATTTTGCCACCCTATAATTACACTGTCATGTGGTAATGTTTTTAGTCTTGTTCAAGTGTCCTTACATGACAAGGATCATGATTTCCATATCAGATTTGTCAGCGTCCTGAATGACATTTTTAGTCTTGTTCAAGTGTCTGTCTTATATGACTCTGGGAGTGTCTTATATGACTCTGGGAGTGTCTTATATGACTCTGGGAGTGTCAAGGATTGTGCTGGAGGTTTATGAGGTCAGCACCCCACTTGCCTGCCTCTCCTGTGTCAGTTCTTGAAGGAGTCGGGCACATAATTATACTACTGGTTTACTGGAGCACTTGTGTATGGTATTGAACCGCTAACAGCCTCCATGTGAGGGACAAATGCAATAACTTCTACACCACTCATTGCTCTGCTTAATGGGTTACTTATTTAAAAAACTATTGCACACCTTAGAAGTGATCTCTGCACACCCTACAGCACATGTCAGCTTGAAGCAGAGTTGTCAGTAAATGTTACACATTTGTTGTTTAAAATGAGTTCAGTGTGAAGATTTTTGCCTCTATATAAGGGTGGATGTATCCTGTATACCAGATCAGGTCTGTTGTTTTGTTTGGAGGTCTGCTTATTCTCCGCTGTCTGGAAGGAGAAAAGCAAGGCAGCTCGCAGTACTTGCTCAGTAAATATCAGAACTGCGACTTACCAAGATGTGCAGTTAAAATAGTATATTGTTGCTGGGTTTTTCTTTGCTGAAAAGATCGAATGCACTGATATCCATTGATGATTGCCAAGTTATTTTTATGAGGTTGAGTGTGTTGATGTGAGAAATGAAGTCTTATTAGAAGAAAGCGTATGAACAATGTCTTCACCATGGAATCTCACATCAGCGGTGTCTCAATTTCCTCTTGGAAGAAACTTCTTTTTTTCCTTTTCGCGATCACGTCCTTTGTACCGAACAACGGAGATGACTGTCTGCCAACTCCCACTGATGGCACATAAGCACTATCATCATCAGGTGGTGTGCCAGTAGATCTGAGAAGTCATGCTTCTCCGTAGATATCGGTCCTGGATATTTTTCATCAGCTCAGTTCCATCCATCCATGTTCGTGGTCGGCGATCAGTTAAGCAATCGCCGCCCAGTACGCTCTGTGGCGTCTTGCAGGGCAGCAACAAACTCTCTCCACTTTTCACAGTCCGCTGCCAGCTTTTGTATTGTGCTGCATGCTACTCATTTCTGCTTCTACAGTTCCCCTCCAGGTAACCTTGGATCGTCCTCTCCCTCTGGTGTCCAGCTCATGGCTGGGTTAGTTTTTTTTGCCGGGCTTTCTTTGGAGCACATGGCCAGTCCATTTTTTTGCTGTTATAACATGCATATCTTCTAGTTCACATTGTTATTTATTGTCTGTGGCAGTAAATTCTAAACATCTTTCTGAGACAGGTTGTGTGGAATGAGGATAATTTGTCCATTTCCTTTTCAGTTGTTCTCCAGCATTCTGCTCCACAGAGGTGTATGGATAACACGCAAGTTCAGTACAGTTTTATTTTGGTTCTATCAGTTCAGTTTGTAGTCTTTATTTTGGTTCCATCAGTTCAGTTTGTAGACTTTATTTTGGTTCTATCAGTTCAGTTTGTAGACTTTATTTTGGTTCCATCAGTTCAGTTTGTAGACTTTATTTTGGTTCCATCAGTTCAGTTTGTAGACTTTATTTTGGTTCTATCAGTTCAGTTTGTAGATTTTATTTTGGTTCTATCAGTTCATTTTGTAGATTTTATTTTGCTGTTGCGTTAGATTTTTTTTCCTCTTGGCCTTGTCCTGCTTCTCTTCCCATTTATCTTTCCTGTTGTTATGATGTTTTCAAGCCCTCCTCTTGTCATTAGAAGTCCAGTGAATGATGTCTGTCATTTTCTACACAAATAACCTCAAAAAGACGTTAACAGTGCACACAGGCATGAAGGAAAGTGAAATGCCAAGAGAGTTACTCAGTCTAAGCTCTTTGTTCACTTTATTTTCATATTTTGCTGAACAAATCGCTGTCAACAAATCTGTTTCAAATGACTGATTTGCCATTTATTAAGCTATAAAACATGTTTGAGGTGCTTTGTCTTGCCAACTATCTCACTGGATCTGCGAGATGGTATTATCTGCAGAACATGCCAAGGCATTCAGGCTCCTCAACGTGTCGGCATGGAAGCCAGTTATGGCACTTATTTTTTCAGTCCCAGAATGGAGCTAAAAAGCAGGGGCCGTGCAATACTTCTTTTGCAGACTCCACCACCACGGGGACTTAGGCTAGGGTTGCCAGTTTCTGTAAAGTAAAAATCTGGAACATTTTTCTTAGATTGATAAACAATAGCAAATATGTCCCAAGATCTAAGAATTTTGTTTTCAAATAGCCTATTCAAGGAAAGAATTTAAGTTATGCCATACTTATGTTATTGTTCAGCTCAGAAGAGCAGAAATAATGAGTATTTAATGTATGTATAATACCTATGTTTACTGTTTTTAAACTTTGCATGCATTTTGAAATTAAAATAGTTCAGAATTAATTCATGGGATGTAGAACATTTTTTCTCTGAGTACAAATGTATTTTACTGTCAAATATTTATCTTCAAGTTCCTCCATTATCCTGCCATCCTTCCTCTTGCTCATAGTATTTATCCAACTTGAAACTTCAGAAAAGAAGATCTTGTCACTGACTGATATAATCATAGAAATCTAAGCATCTCATTTGATAATTAAAAGCACATTTAATTATTGCTTCAACTGTTGAGACATGAAGGCAATATCGTTCCTCTGTCTATTGCACATTCATGAGGGAAAATACCCTTTCCACATTTGTATTATGTCCAGGAACACTAAAGATAACACAGTTCTAGTAACTCCGAGTACTGCTCCAAAGATTCAGATTGTCCGAAGAAATAAGTCCATTTCTCCTGAATGGATTTGCTATTCCAACCATCCCTCTCCTTTGTGAGTGCTGCTTCAATACAGTGCTTCAGATATGTGAATTAATCAAACAATGAATCGTCAGTTGACTGGCCCTTGTCTTGCAGAAACTTTAAAGTCTCTTTCACTTTATACCATTCTGGTGTGGAGCCTAAGAGCAACTTGCAGATGGAAAATTCGTTCAAAGCTGTCATCCACCTCTGCACATAAGCATAACATGTTTCAGAAAACTTTTCCACTACAACATAAAATTTGTTTATATCTACAGTTGATATGCCTACTTCATCTTCTGCTATTTCATCAATGTAAGGGTTTCCTCTAAAATCACACCTACTTCTAAGATGCTACTATCTGCCTTCTCCAGTTTGAGTACCTGTCTATTAAATACATTCATCTGGCTTTGGACAAATCAAAGATAGGGTTTGATTAGGAGATTTTCAAACAGGGTAATCAAACTTTTGGTGCTTTTTCTTCTGTGAGGAAAAATGGTTTTAGTGCTTCATAAAGTTGTAGTACTCTTTCCACTGCAGACAGCAAAGAAAACCACTTTGTTTATGTACGTGACAGCAATCTGCTATGTTCTATATCCAGATATTCACAAAATTCTTTCTTTTTTACCTGCGGTATATACTAAGAAATAATTGAACAGTTTAATTATTATAGTTTTTACATCTACAGTTAGAATATCACTTGCCGCCTTTACAGCATTATGAAGTACGTGTGCAGGGCGTCCAACACAGGTTTTCAATTAGTTCACTCTTCAATTTTGTGATCACATTGTTCGTACCAGCTTGTCGTACTCTACCAAAATTCAAATTTGTATTGTCGCCACGAAACACACTGCATTTTACGTTTATAAGTCTTGTTCTCTTCTAATGCATGAACACGGTAATTGTTTGTTTCAGAAGCATTGAAGAAGACAGAAGTTAGAGAGCTTGGACATGTCATGAGAAGGTAGAAATTAGAGAACTTGGACATGCCATGAGAAGACGGAAGACATTTTCTGGTGCCAACATATGCAAGATTCAGCGGAATCTTGCATATGCTGGCATGGAAAAATATAACTGGCCTTGCTGTGTTACCTGCCCTGTAGTCTGGGAAATGAAAATGATCACCGTTCTCAAAACTGTCCTCACTAGCCAAGTTTGAGCACTTTTATAGTCATACCCTATTTAGATCATTTTTGTATTAGAAAGCAGTAGAGAACATCTCTGACAGATGTAAGGGCATATAGGGGTGCAGATGTTAACAGTGATCACAACCTGTGTACAGGGAAAATTAAACTAAAACTGAAAAGCCAACACAAGAAATCATTGCACAGAAAGTTAAACAGCCACAGCCTACGAGAAGAAAATACTAACTGTAATTTCAATCAGGAACTTGCCAATCATTCCACAACACTCAGTGAAATAGAGGAGATAGGTATAGATTGAATTATGGAATTCTTACAGCACAGCCATAATCACAGCAGCAAAAGCAAGCGCTGGACTGAAAAAACCAAATAGAAAAGCATGGATATCAGAAAACACATGGAAATACATACATGAAAGATGAGCAGCCAGATTAGCCATGTTTAATTGTAAAGGCATATCTTGGAAAAGATCTGGCGAAAGCAACACACAAAGAAATAGACAATAAAGTAAAAAAGCTACAAGGGATAAAAGAGAATACAGAGACAATATGGCAAAAGAGGCAGAGAAAGCAACAAAAACAGGAGACAGCAAAACTTAATATAACATACATAAGAGGCTAACAGGTACTATTACATCTAAAGAAAGACCAATCCTTAGCAAAACTGGAACCCTATTAACATCAAGTAAAGACCAAAAGCAAAGATGGTCTGAACACTTCCAAGAAATACTTAACCAACCACACTCAAAGGAATTGATAAACCTTGAAACTGACTTACCAACCCCACAACTAAATGTCAACCCAGATGAAATTACATTGCATGAAATTGAAACAGCAGTGAATTTAATGGCTAACAACAAAGCTGCAGGTGAAGATGAAAAAACACCAGAAATGTTAAAAGCTATCAATAGTGACAACTACAGAGAATGCTTAATAAGATTTGGAAAAAAGAAAAGGTCTCTTCTAAATGGGAAAAAAAGAAATCATTGTTAAAATACCAACAAACAAAAAAAAAGGCAACCTAGCGACTGCAACAACTGGAGAGGAGTAACCTTAGTATCAGTTGTGTCAAAAGTATTTTGCAAGGTCATTTTGAATAGACTTAAAGATATAGTGGATACTGCAATGAGAGAAGAACAAGCAGGATTTCGAAAAGGGAGAAGCTGTCTCGACCAGATCTTACTCTAAGAATAATACTTGAAGAACATATTGAAAAGCAGAATAATACTGAACTTCATAGACTTTAAAAAGGCATTTGATAGCATACACAGAGATTCATTGTGGAGAATTTTAAGTCTATATGGAATATCATCTAAAACTGTCAACATCATTAAGGACTCCTACAACAGATATGTTTGTGCAATCAAAACCGAAGAAGGGGTAAGTGAATGGTTCCAGACTGAAACAGTAGTGAAACAAGGATGTATACTATCTTCTTTGCTTTTTGGAATTGCAATAGACTTCATAATGAAAAAATGCTGCACAGGTATTGACTGGATACATGGGACCCAACTAGAAGATTCTGATTTTGTAACAATGTGAATTCCATGCAAGAAAAAACAGATATCCTGTCTTCACTGGCTAGCAAAATAGGACTTGAAATTAACAAGGACAAAATTTAAAATTACGAAAATTCCTAATAATCAAAATGGAAAAATACACGTAGAAGGGACAGCAGTTGAAGAAGTCACCAATTTGCACACCTTGGCAGCTACATGGACCAGGATGGTGACATCAGGAAGGAAGTTAGAATTAGAACCGCAAAAGCAGCATCAATCTTCAAGAATCTTGAGAGCATATGGCATTCAAAGGTTATAAGCACAAAAACCAAGTTAAGACTATTCAGTTCAAATGTAATATCCACCCTCATTTATGCATGCGAAAGCTGGAAAATAACTAAAGAAACAGACAAGAAATTAAACTCTTTAGAACATAAATGCCTAAGGAAAATACTCGGTATAAAGTGGAATGAATTCAAGAACAATGCAGAGATAAGACAGATGACGGAACAACCTGCCTCACGAGCGATCAGAAAAAGATATAGGCCATGTGATGAGAAGAAACACTCAGAGAATACCAAAACAAGCTATCAAGTGGAACACAAAATGTGGAATAAAAAGAGGCCGACCACATGAAACTCTAAAGAGGACACTGTTAAGAGAGGCCAAATTAATAGGCATAAAATTCCCCGATGCAGTTGAAAATCTCGCCGAAAACAGGGAAAATTTGCGACTACCCTGCAAGCCCTATTTGACGTTTAACGGCACGGGAAGGATATAAGATAAGATTTAGAACTAAAGTATTGAACAATCAAAGGGAAAAATTTCTCGGCATGATGGCTACTAGGCGTCAGTCGAAATACCAAAATAGTGAGCATTTGCTAAAACCTTACATAACTGTTTAGTAGTGTCAGGGGCTAAAATTGGGTTTCATTACTGCTGTTGCTTTACTTCTCCCCAATGCCACATTTCCTGCTGCTTTGGAATCATCAAAAATTTAGAGTTTAACTTGGTAGATCAATCCACTGAGCTGAACGATATATGACGTTTAAGTTTTTTTTTTTTGTAAAGTGTGTATAGCACTGCCAACTTGAAATAGTAGGGAGAGAGAAGAACTCGAACGCAAAATTCTTTCATTTGAAAGGGAAAATAAAAAACCGGGACAGATAAGTGGCCCGAAAGCATTTTTCGGGACAGTCAATTTTTTTCATGAAAAACCGGGACTGCCCCAGAAAACCGAGGCGTCTGGCAATCCTAACTGTGACCATCCCTGTCCTGTTAGTCAGACAAAGTCTGTCACTGGAGGTACCAACGGATGGGTGGGACAGGGTCTTGATCAGCTCTGGTTCGCCAACGTTGACGTCAGTATGTCAGCTTCAGGTCGCTGATTGCCAAATCGGACATTGTCCTTATCCGCCGCGGAACTTTTGAGGTAAACAAACGTCGGTGGAGGTAACAACGATGTGTATCATCAACAGAAAATACTTAACTCGTAGCTACAAAATTTGAACATACTGAAGAAGAATCTAGAGATTCCAGAGAGAATAGCATAATAAACTTAATTTTAAAAAAATGAACGTGCTGAACAAATGAGATGGGAAAGGCAAATGAACTATCTTGTACTACATAGTGGAAAAGCATGACCACTATTGTCTGTTAGCATGTCACATAGTTAATACACACAATTTAGAAGAAAAGTCCTATGTGAACTTGTTAGGATCTGAGAATTTGAACTGGAAGGAGACGACATTTTAAAAAAAACAAACTTAATCAATTTGAATATATCATTTGTTTGAATCGTGATATTATAAGTAGGTTTAAGTTTTTAACTGACCCACGAAACCATAGCAGCCACTTGAATCTGTCGAGTAGCCGTCACCCGTTATCGTCTGCTGCTCCAGGATCTGAAGTGGCGGAAGTCTGCTGGCATCGTCGTGTGAGGAAGATCTCGAACACTTCTTGTTTTATTGCTGCACTTGAGCTGTAGGTACACTCCAGACTGCATATATTTTGTTTACTCGGTGTTGTGAAGTATGTTTTAGATATCTTCTCGTCTCAGATGTCAATGTTTGCGTATTTTTGGGAAGTCATCTTTACAAAGTTGTAGTGTCACGTGAGGGGTGGGGAGTGTAGACCCGTTGCTTGTGTAATATTCACATGCTTCTAGTTGTACATCTGCTTGTTTAATATTCACGTGCTTCTAGTTGTACATCTGTTGCATGTGTAATATTCACGTGCTGCTGTTGATGCGGGTGGCACTGGCTGCATATTAGCACAAACAGTAAGAAGTACGTTCACTGACGGGCACAAACTTTCTGAAGGTAAACACATTCTGGAGTTTTTGTGAAGTCAATGATTTCATTTGATCAGACGGTAGAATTGTTGATTCGTTAGCTTTTACATGTGCTGTATCATTTATAGGCTGAAGATAACACTCAGATTTTCTTACTGGTTTTAGTAAGTTTGCTTTGTTAGCACAAACAGGCAGCAAATGGGTATATCAAATAAATGTTACTTGTAATCATCTTATGTAATAAGGAGGATAGTCGAGTTGGGAGAGGAACGAAGTGGTTTAATACGTGTTGCCCACATCCAGTGAGTGACTGGTTTCATCACCAGGTGCACACTTTAGTGAGTGTTGGAATGGAACGAGGAGCACATATGAGAATGCTTGGAGTACGGGAATGCCAGTCTCTGATTACTGATTAACTTTTCTTTTTCTTATTTTAGAATTTTTAAAAACATGAGAACAGTTGGAATCACTCTGGCATTCACACTCTTGTTTTTCCACATGATGTGGAACTGAAGGTTGGTTGTTTGATGATGATGGTGATGATAATGATGATGGTGGTAGTGGTGGCAATGAAGATAACAGATTCATTGCTCTCCTCATCTCTCAGTTCATACAGAAGAAAATGACTGAGTGCTCTCATAATTTGTAATGCTGCCAAGCTTCAAAGTAAGCTGTGTCACAAAGTGAACACAAAGCTTTTATGACACAGTCTGCTTCTAGGGAACTCTGCACAGAAGGTGGATAGGCTTGCTCTGCTTTGATGGTTCTCTGGATCAGACAACTGAGTTTTTGTATGTGGTTGTGTCAAGTTAATAGAACATCTTAATGCTAATTACGTAATGCTAATTAGAGAGGAAGGCCAAGATGAAGATGGCTGCAAGACATCGTTTATGATCTGCAAATGGATGCATCAGCAGCAGGCCATCTTGCTCATAACTGAGAGGCCTATAGGAGTGCTGTTTGGGAGGCAAAGTTCCACAAGGGACATGCAAATGAATGATGATGATGAATGCTATTTTAAAATGTTCATTTTGTTTCAGTGCAGCTGTACTAGAATGAAGATATTTGTAGCATTTATTTGTTGCTTGAGTTGGGCCAGGAATGGGCTTGCAGCACCCAAGGAGGATTTGATCACGGACCTACCAGGTCTTACATGGAAGCCAAACTTCAAACAGTACTCTGGGTACTTACAAGGAGCTGGCACAAAGAGGCTTCACTATTGGTATGTTTTCTGTTCAGCAGGGTGAATGTTACACTTCTACTAGGCTTGATAATTTTTTTCTGCTTTTTTAAAATAAATAGTGAAAAACTGTTTATTTGCGATAGTACACATCCCTGCTTCACTCCTGTTTGTACCCTAAAGCTGTTGGAGGTATGTTCTCCACAGATCACTTTGCACTGAAAACCCTTGTATAGGGCTTTGATGATATTCACTATCTTAGGCAAAGGTCATGCCATCTTAGAATTTTCCACAGTGCATCACTATTGACACTGTCACAGGCTTTCTCAGAATCTATAAACAGTGCATATGTGCTATGCCACTCATTTGCCTACCCTAATATTTGTCTAAGTACTTCTCTGATGATCTAAAGGAGTTGTGTTGTTGTTCCGCTCTATATAGTAGAGAGTTTCCTGCATACATGTTACAGCAAGATTATGAGACTTGGGTGGTGGGAGGGAGACCAGAAACTGAAAGAAACAGATGTGATTTTGGAGAAAGATGCAACATATAGATAACATACACTGGATACCCAAAAAAAAAAATGTGTAGAAATTCTCAGAGAAAGTTTCAGTACAACAAAAACAGATCAAAATATAAGAAAAATGAATCTAATTGTCTGTATGTGGCATGTAAAGAACCTGATAGAAAATCCAAGTTAGAAAACCTAACTCTCTCTCTGAACCTTAAGTGCCCAGGGCACATGGGGCTTCCACAAAAGTTTTCCACAAATGCCTGTCTTTTGCCTTTTTTTCGTTCTTGTCCAAGTGAGCCCTCTATTGCTCAGCATCCTCTCTGTTGTTCTTCTCCATGCCTCTTTTGGTCTACCCTTACTTCTTTTCCCCTGTGGTGTCCATCTTAGTGTTATTTTTGGTAGTGAGTTGTCATTAATTCAGAGCACATGTTCCAATTATCGCCAGCGTCTTTCCTTAATAATTGCTGACAGTGGCTTCATCTGCATTTCTGCCAACAAGATATTTCTTATGGTGTTTGCCAAAATATTTTTCAAATTCTTTGTAAACATTCAGTCTGGAAAGAATTCAACTTGTTTTCTATGGTTTTGATGATTTTCCAGCAGTCACTTCCATAGAGTAGTACACTTAGAACATTACTCTTAAATATCCTGATTTTCATCTTCATGCTTATTTTTTTTGTTATTTCTATATATTCTGCAGCATTGCAAAAGCCTGGTTTGCTCTAGTAAGTCTGCTGTTGATATCCTCTGTGCTGTCTCCATTTTCTACTACTCTACTACCAAGATATACAAATTTGTTGACCTCCTCCATTAACTTGCTTTTAATCTGAGTACATTTCTGTTCACATTTTGCTTCATTAACTTTGTCTTTCCTATGTTGATCTTTAATCCTATGTTATTTGCATTCTGAGTTAGCTTGTTTATTTTATCTTGCATATCTTTGTGGCTTCTTGATAGTAGACAAATATCGTCCGCAAAGTCAAGGTCCTCCGGCACTGTGTCAAGGGTCCATTGTAATCCTCTGCGTTTGTCTGATGTTGCCTTCTTCATTAACCAGTCTACTGCCAGGATAAATAATGTTGGTGATAGTACACATCCCTGCTTCACTCCTGTTTGTACCCTAAAGCTGCCGGAGGTGTTCTCCACAGATCACTTCGCACTGAAAGCCCTTGTATAGGACTTTGATGACATTCACTATCTTATGGCGAAGGCCATGCCATCTTAGAATTTTCCACAGTGCATCACTATTGACACTGTCACAGGCTTTCTCAAAATCTATAAACAGTGCATATGTTGTGCTATGCCACTCATTTGCTTGCTCTAATATTTGTCTTTGTACAAATATGTGGTCTATACATGATCTTCCTTTCCTAAATCCTACCTGCTCTTTCCGAAGTTTCCCTTCAAGTGCTGGTACAATTCTGTTGATCATTTTTCTGCGAAATACTTTACTGGTGAGTGGCAGGAGGGTAATGCCTCTCCAATTCCCACAATCTCTGAGGTCACCCTTATTTGGTAGTTTTAATATAAGCCCAGTTTTCCACTCCTTTGGAGCTTTTTCTAGATCCCAAATTTGTTGTATTATCTGCAGAGTTGTTTTGGTGTTTCCATTTCTTCTGCTTTCAACACCAGTCGATTCATCTTCACCTGGTGCTCTGTGTAATTTTAGCTTCTTTATTGCCTCCTTTACTTCACTTATTGTTATTGGTCCTGTATTGATGTTTAGTTCCGTTTTTGCTTCAGGTATGTCTATTGTTTGTGCTGCTTGTGTTCTGTTTAGTAGGGTGTTAAAGTGTTCCCTCCATCTTTCAAGTTTTTCTCTTTCTTCACTGATCAGTTGTCCCTTATTGTCCTTATTGTACTCTCACATCTTGTGCTCAAGTTACTTGCCTGCTTTGTGATTTTGTATATGGTTTTCATGTCATTTGCCTATGCTGCTTTCTCTGCTGCTTCTGCTAAGTTATCATAGTACTGACGTTTATCTTAATGGCACATTACCTTTACTTCTTTGTCTTTTTGTGCATAATTACTTAAAACTTGTTCTTTTAGCTTTAGTGATTTGGTGCTCAGTAATTTTTTCTTGATTTCCTTTCTTTGCTCTATCTTTTCCCAAGTGGTCTTGCTTATCCATTCCTTTTTTCTCCATTTCTGATATCCCAGCACCTCTTTTGCCGTTTCCTGTAGTGTTTCATTGAACTCTAGTATGGACATTTCTGCTTCATCTTGTAGGGCACTGAAGCGGTTCTTAAGTACTATCAAGAATTCATTTCTTGTTTGCTGGTCTTTCAGTTTTTCTGTATCAAAGCATGCCTTTCTGTGTTCTCCGATTTTGGCTTTCCTTAATTTCAGTTTTATTTTTGCTACCAGAAGGTTGTGATTACTTCCTACATCTGCTCCTTTCCTTGCTCTCACATCTTGTAGTGACTGTTTCCACTTGTTGTTTATTAGTATGTAATCAATTTGGTTTTCTGTGGTTTTATCTAGGGACCTCCAAGTCACTTTATGGATGTTTTTATGTTGGAAAATTGTCCCTTTGATGGGCATTATGTTTTCTTCACAGAAACTGCACAGTCTTTCTCCATTTTCATTTATTTCTCTGATTCCTTCTCTTCCCATGATTCTTCTATCTTTATTTCCCTCACTTACTTTTTGCGTCGGAGTCGCCCAAGATGAGTAGCATATCATGCTTGGGTATTGTTTTTTTACTGTGCCTTGGAGGCTGTTGTAAAAATCTTCTTTTAATTCCTCTTCAGCCATTTCTTCTGGTGCACAACAAACTATAATAGACAGGTTCATGAATCTTGAGTTGAAGCATGCATATAATAATCTCTCAACCTAACAGTCATTGGAAATCTTGAAGGACAAAAAAAAAAGAAGAGAAGTAAGACTAAGAGAAAAATTCATGTCATTATGAATTTGTCAGAATATTTTATAGAACATTGCATCTGAAAACTGTCACTGGCATTGTTTGTTAAAAACTATAAGTCAGAATCTTTGGTAGATTTAATGACTCATGAAGTCAGTAGTTATTTTCTTGTGAAAGTTTCGAGGAATATATATAGGTTAAAAACTTCATGTTGGCTGGTTTGATTCCAGCAGTACAGATATGTGAGTTCAGTCCATCTGTTACATTTGTTTGTCTTCTGTGATGGATGAATTCCAGTAGTGTCCATCCACTGCAGTGTCTTTCTTGATTTATTGGGCACTTTGTTAAGACAGTGTGAACAAAGTTATTTTATATTTGTTATTATTGTTGCTACTGTCTTCTGAAATACCATACCATAGTCCACCAGACCACACCACACTGCGTAGGTGCTGCTGGTAGCAGATAAACATCCAGTGACCAAGGTTAATTGGAAGCTATGACTGACTTATTTATAATGAGTATATGAAAAAGGTGTTCCTTTAATTTAAAAAACCTCAAAAATTCTGACAGGTTTGTTGAGTCATCTAGTAATCCACGAACAGATCCTGTAGTCTTGTGGATGAATGGTGGACCAGGCTGTAGCTCCCTGGATGGGTTTCTTACTGAGCATGGGCCATTTAGGGTGAGCTAGTTTTTGACATTTCTCATCCTCCATTCTGGCTTTACATGCTAACAAGTAAAGAATGATTATGAAAAGTCTAAATTATGCTGAATATATAGGCCAGTATTTTCACTAAAGATAGTGAAATCCCAGTCAGACCTTTATATTTTATACACTTCCTGTGCCTTTAGTCACTGTAGCGACCCTTTCGGTTTTCTGATTTGTGCCTATGGTCGATATAGTGGCTCTTGGTTTGTTTCAATAAAATAACCGGTGTAACATTTAGATTGTACATATTTCATCCGCGTTTCCAGTAACACTTTTCAAAATGGTGAAAGAGTGCTTAGTTACGAGCGATGCCGAGCGAGAAAAAGGAAGAGAAACATCAAAATTTTTCAGATTTTGATGATGTAGATAGGGGTAGGGGTATGGACATGGCCTGTGACCACCCCACTGCTCTTGAATGTATCCCAGGTAGATCTAGACATATTAGACGACTGGAGAAGTAGTTAGGTTATTTCAGACATTAATTTAGTGAGAATGCAACATAGAATCAGAATACGAGATCGACAAGTAGATCTAGACATCTCAGATGGTAAGTAGTGTAGATCTAGACCTAGCCGATGGTGAGCTGGGCACAATCATTGTCTAAAAGCATCACATTACTTCTTTTTTCCCAAAAAACTCTGCATTTATGAAATTTTCATACATTTAGTTATATTTTGAAACGTAATAAGTACATGGAAGTAGATGTAAATACTGTTTTCCATTCTATTTTACAACTATACCCCCTATACATATCAAGACCCATGGTTTTATTCCGGCATCCAACTGAACATCCACGTTTCTTCCTGAGGCACGGGAAGAGTTAACAATACAGTTGTGTTGATGATTCCTTGCATATATACAAATAGATATATACATATTCTGGTACTGAACAAAGATCTCAAAACATTAACATTATGTGTCATGTCTTTTTTTTTTTTTTATTTAACAGGTAAAGGAGGATGGGGAAAATTTGGAAGCAAATCCGTATTCATGGAACCTTGTGAGTTCTTTCAACAGTTCATTTCATATTCCTTTTCTGACTTATCTTTACCTCTTTTATTTTCTGTTTAGTTTTGTGCAGCGACCATAATGGAGGACACGAGAAACAGTTGTGATTAATGCTTTGTGCATGGTTGCAGTGTTCAGCAAGGACCTCCTGCAACATATGAGGTGCGAAACACACAAAAAATAAGACTGTACCTGTATCTCATTTTACTGAGCAAGTTGAGAAATTCCATCTCCTTCAGAATAGCTCCCGTTTGAATTGACACAAAGTTGCACATGACGCTGTCAGTGTTCATAGCAATTCTGCAGATCATTTTTGAAAAGCTGTTGAGGACCTTTGTCCTCTTTGCTTTCACATCTTCTACTGACAAAAAAATGGGTTACTTTGAGCACCAACTTGATCTTTTGGACTAGGTAGAAGCCACAGGAAGCCAGGTCTGATGAATATGTTGGGTGCTCGAGCATGGTGACCTTGTGATTTGGTAAAAACTGCTTCACAGACAAAGCAGTTTGGCTGGTGCATTGTCTTGATGCAAAATTCAACCAATGGTCATCATTTTTCACACATTATCTGCTTTCTGATAATCATTTGTGCCAGTCAGAAATGTGTACATGAGACAAGCATTCATCACTGTAAGCCTCTGTCAGTAATTGAAAAGTTTCCATTGCGGATTTCTTCATTTCACAAAAAACCTGGTGTTAACTTACTGTTCAGTTTGCATTGCGCTGTTTTCTAACCAAACGTAGGTGTACGTTTTGTATTTGAACACACACCCACTGGTGCTGAGTAAAGCGATGGAGTTGAGCTTTGTCTTACAGTGACAGGTTAGAACATGCTCTCTGACCACCTCTTTGTCTCTCCCCTTCCACTCTCATTTCCCAAGCTGTGGGGCAGTCTTGTTTTTGTTATGTCAGATCTTGTATGAAACAGCTGGTCAGAAGCTCTTGTAAAAATTTGTATACTTTGTACTTTTTATAATTAAAGTGTAACTCCTGGCTGTGAGAGATCATGAAGGTGAGTTTCTTGTGAAAAATATGTTTAAGAACCCAATGGAGGATGGAACACAGGATTATGATTTCTCTGACAATTGTTCTTCCTCAGAGTGTGTCAAGAGGAGTGGGACTGCTCATTAGTTCCCACCCACTTTGTTCTGTTTAACGTTTCAAGTTAGTGGATGCACATACTTGTTGAGCAAAGTATTGTCACAAGTGTAACATGTTCATATGTTTTTACCACAAGTGTAATATAGTGTACACTTTCCTACAACAAGATGAGACATAAAGGGCTGTGTGCCTGTGAAAGATGAGATATAAAAGGTTGTGTGCATGTGAAAAATAAGACATAAAGGGCTGTGTGCATGTGAAAGATAGGACATAAAGGGCTGTGTGCCTGTGAAAGATGAGACATAAAAGATTGTGTGCATGTGAAAAATAAGACATAAAGGGCTGTGTGCATGTGAAAGATAGGACATAAAGGGCTGTGTGCCTGTGAAAGATGAGACATAAAAGACTTTGTGCATGTGAAAGATGAGACATAAAGGCCTTGTGCCTGTGAAAGATGAGACATAAAGGGCTTGTGCCAGTGAAAGATGAGACATAAAGGGCTTGTGCCTGTGAAAGATGAGACATAAAGGGCTTGTGCCTGTGAAAGATGAGACATAAAGGGCTTGTGCCTGTGAAAGACAAGACATAAAGGGCTTGTGCCAGTGAAAGACAAGACATAAAGGGCTTGTGCCTTTTAAAGACAAGACATAAAGGGCTTGTGCCTTTGAAAGACAAGACATAAATAGCTGTGTGCATGTGAAAGATGAGACATAAAGGGCTTGTGCCTGTGAAAGACGAGACATAAAGGCCTCGTGCCTGTGAAAGATGAGACATAAAGGGTTGTGTGCCTGTGAAAGATGAGACATAAAGGGTTGTGTGCCTGTGAAAGATGAGACATAAAGGGTTGTGTGCCTGTGAAAGATGAGACATAAAGGGTTGTGTGCCTGTGAAAGATGAGACATAAAGGGCATGTGCCTGTGAAAGATGAGACATAACGGGCTGTGTGCCTATGAAAGATGAGACGTAAAGGGCTTGTGCCTGTGAAAGATGAGACATAAAGGGCTGTGTGCCTGTGAAAGATGAGACATAAAAGGCTGTGTGCCTGTGTCTTTGAAAAGAAAGTTTCTTTATTTATTTCTTCAGCGCATGATAATATTTATCATGTTACTTCCTTGTTTATTCAACACAATATTTTCCATACTGCTTCCTTGTGTGTTCTGTACTTGGTTATATTTACTATATTGCCTCCTTGTTTGTTCTGCACTTGGTTGTGCTTCCTTGTTTGTTCTACTACAGACATTAGTGATTAGCCTGATACATGTAATTTTACAGAGCAGAGTTTTGTGACCTGACATGATAGTTCCTTCATATGATTTCACTGACAGAAAAACATGATTTGTAACTTACAGATAGCAAACTTGATCTATCACTGATGGATAACAAACATAATCTATCACTGACAGATAGAAAACATGATCTATCACTGATAGATAACAAACATAATCTGTCACTGACAGGTAACAAATATGATCTATCACTGACAGATAACAAGATAACAGACATGTATAATTGACAGATGTTAGATATGATCTATCACTAACAGATGTCAAACATCATCATCATCTTTCACTACTTCAAGAGCATAGGCCATGGATAAAGGCTCTCCAGTCATTCCTGTTCTTGGAATTATTCTCTGCTTCCTTCCATGTGTATCCTTTGTCTCTGAGCATTGCCATAATTTATCTTCTCCAAGTAAGTATAGATCTTTCTCGTATGTCAAACATGATGTGTCAACTACAGTTAACAAACATTATCTATTACTGATAGATGGCAAGCATGATCTATCATTGACAGATATTAAACATGATCTATCACTGACAGATGTCAAACATGATGTATCATTTACAATTGACAAATATGATTAATCAATGACAGATAACACATGATCTGTCACTGACAGATAACAAACATGATCTGTCATTGACAGATAACAAACATGATCTGTCATTGACAGATAACAAATATGTTCTATCACTGACAGATAACAAACATGATCTATCTTGAAGCCCCTGCTGGTGTTGGATTTTCCTACTCCAATGACAGAAACTACAGCACAGATGATGATGATGTAAGTGTCACATTGTCAGTCATTGCTTTTCTACAGTCAGTGATTTTTTAAAAAAATTTTATTTCCATGACAACCCAAACTGTCTTCTTATTTATCATTATTTTGATTAACAATGATGAGAGATCATATATGTGTTTGTGATTGTCCTCTTCTACAACTTCCAGGCAAACTGTAGTGAAAAGTTTACTGAATATTTCAGGTAGCAAGAAACAACCATCTGGCCTTGCAGGACTTCTTCAGCAAGTTCCCAGAATACAAAGAGAATGAGTTTTATATCACAGGAGAAAGTTATGCTGGTATCTATGTGCCCACCTTGGTTTCCATTGTCCTAGATGATCCATACATCAATCTCAAAGTAAGCAAATTTTATTTGTGCGTGTCTCTACTTGCCTTGTATATCAGCATTTGTCATGAAGCCCAGATTGTTGCATCCAGGTTGCTGCTGTGTTCAGTGAAAATGTAATTACCATTTGTAGTGTTTCACTTGTATTATAGAAGAGATACATCACCCTGTAACAGTACTTGTAAGATGCACATATGTGACCAGATGATTGTAAATAATTTGCTGATTTTCAGTTTAAAGTAGATAAAGTCAGTAAAATTAGTAGATATGGTCACAGAATTATTTGTAGTAGAATATTTACTCTCTGTCAATCTATCTGCATTTTTGTTCATTATTATCATATATTCTTTGATTCCCCTAGGGTTTTGCTGTAGGCAATGGGTTGTCAGATGACAGCATGAATGATAACTCTATTGTATACTTTACCTACTTCCATGGGCTAATTGGAACCAAGTAAGCAAAGTATCTGTGACATTATTTACTGTTATACTTCACCCAGATATGTTTTTAGTGCATCTTACTGTAACTGTGGACTTATCCGAGATCTTGTAATACCAGGTTCATTTCATTTGTCCATGTCTGACAACTGTATAATAGTATTGTTTCTATGTACCACATTAGCTTTACTTCTTGTCCTAGTCTCACATTTATATAGTAGTATTGCTTTTATATAGTACATTAGCTTTACTTCTTGTCTTGGTCTGACAACTGTATAGTAGTATTGCTTCTATGTAGCACATTAGCTTTACTTCTTGTCCTAGTCTGACAACTGTATAGTAGTATTGCTTTTATGTAACACATTAGTTTTACTTCTTGTCCTAGTCTGACAACTGTATAGTAGTATTGCTTCTATGTAGCACATTAGTTTTACTTCTTGTCCTAGTCTGACAACTGTATAGTAGTATTGCTTCTATGTAGCACATTAGTTTTACTTCTTGTCCTAGTCTGACAACTGTATAGTAGTATTGCTTCTATGTAGCACATTAGTTTTACTTCTTGTCCTAGTCTGACAACTGTATAGTAGTATTGCTTCTATGTAGCACATTAGTTTTACTTTTTGTCCTAGTCTGACAACTGTATAGTAGTATTGCTTCTATGTAGCACATTAGTTTTACTTTTTGTCCTAGGTTCACTAAATAGTTAGACGCTCAGTTTACTAATCCAGTGGTACCGGGTTCAGTCCCAGCAGTGGGATTTTTTTATGGTACACACCAAAAAGGCCCTGGGGTTCACCCAGCCTCTAAAAATGGGTACCAGAGAAATCTGGGAATGTAAATGTCACCAGACGTGATACTGACAGACCACATCACACTTTTGTGTGCTGAAAGTTGTGGAAAATACGAGTTTAACACCATGTTCCCCAGTTCCCCAGTATGCCTTAATGGCATGGAAACTACTGTATAGTAGTATTGCTTCTTATGCTCTTCTTTTTATCTTGATCTCTTTTTTACTAGAGACATTTTCTTGTTCATTACTTCACCTGTTTGTATTAGTATCATTTATGATGGGCTCTTTCATTCATGTTATATTTACAAGTGTTCCACCATTTCTTCATTGCAGAGAATTTTTCACTATACTTCATGCATGTTGTCCTGGAAATGAGACGGATATATGTGACTTTGTTGCAGGAAGTACAAAGTACCCAGAATGTGAAAGAGAGGTGCTGCAGTCTTGTTTATTTTGTTACTGATGGTTGTTCTCTTTCTGTGCATGCTTTGTGCTTCTATAAATTTTAATGTGCTCTTATCTTATAATGATCTTTTCTCCCTGTCAGTAAAACTTCTACCCATCTTTTGATTTCCGTCATTGTTTTTTTCCTTATTGTTATATTTGCACTTAAAAATTACATAAGCTGTGTGTTTTCTCATAAATACAGGCAGCCATCAATAAAATGTAGGTCTAAAGCTATAATCTCATACCAAAAAAGTGTCTGCATTTGCCATAATAAAAAAAAAACCCCAAAACTATAGACTTTTCTAAACAGTCACTGCTTTAAGACTGAGTTTGAAGTTAGTATTTAATATGGTTTAGTTTTCACAATAGTAGCAAAACAAGAGCATAGTAATGCAGAGATATCACAGAAAAATTTAGAAGTTCGGTGTTAATCTTTCAAACAGTTAGTTTTCAGTTACTGTTTGCACTGTCTTCATTAGTTTGTCTGATCATCATTGGAAGATATCATGGTGTCATAAGAGTTGTCAGATCTGGAGATTTTTGATTCTGATTGTAACAGTGTTCTTGGGAGTCATTTGTATCATGGTGTCCCAAGAGATCAAAGAAGTCATTGTATCATGGTGTCCCAAGAGATCCAAGGAGTCATTAGTGTCCCAACACATACAAGAGTCATTGTAGCATGGTTTTCAAGACATACAAGGAGTCATTGTAGCATGGTTTTCAAGACATACAAGGAGTCATTGTAGCATGGTTTTCAAGAGATCCAAAGAATCATTGCAGCATGGTTTTCAAGAGATCCATGGATTCATTGTACCATGGTTTTCAAGAGATCCAAGGAGTCATTGTAGCATGATGTCCCAAGACATACAAGTAGTCATTGTAGCATGGTTTTCAAAAGATCCAAGGAGTCATTGTAGCATGGTGTCCCAAGACATACAAGGAGTCATTGTAGCATGATGTCCTAAGACATACAAGGAGTCATTGTAGCATGGTTTTCAAAAGATCCAAGGAGTCATTGTAGCATGATGTCCCAAGATATACAAGAAGTCATTGTAGCATGGTTTTCAAGAGATACAAGGCATCATTGTATCATGGTAACCAAAGGATCTGAATATCATGGTAGACAGTATGAATATATTGTGTCTGAAGAAGGTTGACATGTAACTGTAGATGGTAGTCTGTCTTGTCAGGTGAATTTTGTTGTATTAGGCACACAAAACAGGTACATGACATTCAGATAGTAGGGAAAAACTGCCTTGTAAATAGAGAATATCACTTACAAGGCACTGGATTAAACTGTAAACATGGCTATTGAAACGTGAAGGAAAACTTAAAATATCAAAACCCAATCCCTTCATTATGGGACTATACTGAAGTCCACAGTGGTTTAACAGAGAAAAATGGTGTCCAAAGAGTCTAGGCAGTGTGAAGTATGGAGGTGTTGATGGCATGTCCTGGTGGTTTAGGCCTTGTGTCATGGTGCCTGGTAGTTATGATATCCAAGTAGTTTAGATAGTCATATTATTCTAGAAGTTAATATCACTTTGTCCATGGAAAGATGTAGGTATAATGTGCAAGCGTAGCATATTTTTGAAGAGTCTGTTTCCTGATGTTACAGAATGAAAAGATCAGCAACTTGGTCTGGAGCTCTGGGCTCAATGTTTACAATCTCTATGCTGAGTGCGCCGGAGGAGTTCGCAATCATAACCTGTATTTTGATGCTAACCGAGGGAAATATGTTACCAGTAATTTTGGATGGCCGTTCATGTTCCCAAAGAACAAACTTAAGGATTTAAGAGCGGTATGTGTCAGTGCAATGTTAACCTCTGTTGATGGTTGCTTACTCAAGATATTGTCTTATATTAGCAATAGGCCATAAAAAATATTACAATTCCCCATTGTTTTACTGATTTTAGATGTCATAAGTAGATAAATTTGATTGAAATTAAACTCTGCTGTCACATGTATGTGTCAGTTACAGCAAGCTCTGTCCTATGTTTGTGTCAGTTATAGTAAGCTCTGTCCTATGTTTGTGTCAGTTATAGTAAACTCTGTCATATGCTTGTGTCAGTTATAGTAAACTCTGTCATATGCTTGTGTCAGTTATAGTAAACTCTGTCATATGCTTGTGTCAGTTATAGTAAAATCTGTCATATGCTTGTGTCAGTTATAGTAAACTCTGTCATACGCTTGTGTCAGTTATAGTAAACTCTGTCATATGCTTGTGTCAGTTATAGTAAACTCTGTCATATGCTTGTGTCAGTTTTAGAAAACTCTGTCATATGCTTGTGTCAGTTATAATAAACTGTCATATGCTTGTGTCAGTTATAGTAAACTCTGTCATTAATAGGCATACTGTGCTTATTGCATACTATTACAGAGATTGAATGAGATACCGATTAATAAGCTGGCCTCAAACCCACCCTGTACAAACAACAGTGCTATAGAAAAGTACCTCAATAGTCCCAGAACAAGAGAAGCTCTTCATGTTCCAGAGAGTGTACAGACATGGGAAGTATGCAGGTTAGCATGATGCAGTCCTGCTTGGTACTGCTGTTTCTCCTCTTGTATTTTTCTGTTTTTGTTCATTGTCTATTCCATGCACTTTTCTTGTTCTTGTTTATGTATCTGTTTGTTCTTGTCCTAAATCTTGCCCTTTATTTTCCTCTTGTCCAGTGTTTTGTGAGAAGCTGTCTCTACCAGATCTTTACTCTAAGAATAATACTTGAAGAAAATATTGAAAAGCAGAAACCATTAATCCTGAACTTTATAGACTTTAAAAAAGCCATTTGATAGCACACACAGAGATTTATTGTGGAGAATTTTAAGAATATATGGAATACCACCTAAAATTAACAATTGGAGGTTATGAAATACCAGAGATTAGATATGCTGATGACACAGTATTACTGTCCACAACACAAAAAGGAATGGAAAAACTAATTATGTCAGTCCGTAAGAACAGCAAAAAGCAAAACCTCTGTCTTAATGCGAAGACAACTAAACTGATGACAACTGACAAAACAAACAAGGCAGCTGAAATATGTATCAGTGAGGAAAAACTGGAAGAAGTGGAGAGTTTTGAATGTCTTGGATCACTACTAACTAATAATGGAGATACAATGAGGGAAATTAAAAGGAGGACATCTATCACTTTTCAGAAAGTAAAACAACTAAAGAATCTGTGGAGAGGAACCGATGGAACCACAGAAATAAGATTTTTAAGGGCATGCATCTTTCCCATCGCAACATATGCCCGTGAGACCTGGACACTTAACAAAACAGCTGAGAAACACATAAATGCCTTTGAATGTAAATGCTACAGAAGAGTTCTTCAAATACCATGGACACAAAAAAGAACAAATATATCCATACTATAAGAACTTAATATTGAAGAAGGCTGGCTAGTAATGAGGATTAAACAGAGAAAACTTAAATATTTTTGACACATTAAATGTTATGATAATCTTGGAAGGATACATAATGGGAAAAAGAAAGAGAGGAATACCAAGGCGAAGATAGCTGCAAGACATCGTTGACGATCTGCAAATGGATGCATCAGCAGCAGGCCATCTTGCTCACAACCGAGAGGCCTACAGGAGTGCTGTTAGGGAGGCAGAGTTCCACAAGGGACATGCAAATGAATGAATGAATCTAAAATTGTCAACATCATTAGATATCTCTACAACGGATATGTTTGTGCAGTCAAGACAGAAGAAGGGATGAGTGAATGGTTCTAGACTGAAACAGTCGTGAAACAAGGATGTATACTATCTCCTTTGATTTTTGGAATTGCAATAGACTTCATAATGAAAAAATGCTGCACAGGTAACACAGGAATTGATTGGGTACATGGGACCCAACTAGAAGATCTTGATTTTGCTGATGACATAACTCTTATCAGTAATAATGTGAATTCCATGCAAGAAAAAACAGATATCCTGTCTTCACTGGCTAGCAAAATAGGACTTGAAATTAACAAGGACAAAACAAAAATAATGAAAATTCCCAGTAATCAAAATGGAAAAATACACATAGAAGGGACAGCTGTTGAAGAAGTCATCAATTTGCATACCTTGGCAGCTACATGGACCAAGATGGTGACACTAGGAAGGAAGTTAGAATTGCAAAAGTAGCATTTTCCTTAAAAAATCTTGAGAACATATGGAATTCAAGAGTTCTAAGCACAAAAACCAAGTTTAGATTATTAAGTTCAAATGTAATATCCACCCTCATTTATGCATGTAAAAGCTGGAAATCAACTAAAGAAATGGACAAAAAATTAGACTCTGTTGAAAACAAATGCCTCAGGAAAATACTTGCTATAAAGTGGAATGAATTTAAGAACAACTTAGATAAGACAGATGAGCAAACAACAACCTGTCTCGTAAGGTAAAGGTAATCCTGTCATGCCTTAGAGGCACAAAGGGATATGGTGTTAGTGCCCATATTTTCCTTGACCTGTCAGCACACTAGAGGGTGATATGGTCAGCATTACACTTGGCCGCCTTTCCTTCCCCGATTCCAGAAGAAGTCGGGTACCCATTTCTACAGCTGGGTGACTGAGGTGACTCCAGGCTGGATTCAAACCCCCTGACCTTTGCCATGAGAGACCATTGCACTAACCACTTCACCACTCAGACACACCTGTCTCATGGGTGATCAGAAAAAGAAGATGGACTTATGTAGGCCATGTGATGAGAAGAAACAATCAGAGCATACCAAAACAAGCTATCAAGTGGAGCACAACAGGCTGAAGAAAATGAGGTCGACCACGTGAAACTCTAAAGAGGACATTTTTAAGAGAAGCCAATTTAGCGAGGCATAACATCCCTTGACGAAATTTAAAAACTCACCGAAAACAGGAAATCTTGGCAAACAAATATGTGAGCCCTATGTGGCGTTTAATGGCACAGGAAGGATGTAAGATGCAAGCGTTTTGTATTTTCTTCACCTTTGTGCCTTGTTCTTGCATTTTTTTCAAATTCTGATCTTTGTTCTTGTTTTCTTTTCTTTTCTTTTATTATTTTCTTTTGGTAGTGAATGTCTTGTTATTCATTTAGTTCTTATTTTATTCATTACTAGTATCAGAACTTTGTCATTGCCACCAGCACACTGTAGTGACATGTGGATCTTATCTTTCATTTGTAAACTAATCAGTCAGACACACAGAAGCTTAACACAGCATGAATGAGACACATTCTCTGCCAACTAGAAAATATTTCCATCTTCTGTAATATGTCAGCAGCCATAGGTGAAGGCAGTCATATTAAACATTGACGTAACAAATAACAACAGAACACCCTTTCCACATTTCTTCCTTGCATTTTTTCCATGCCTGTTATGATTTTGTCCACAGCACGATTGTAAGTGCAGGCTATGTTAAGGTTTATCACAGCACTAAACCATTGTATGAGAAAGCTATCAACAGAAAGGTAAGTTTTTTTTTTCTTTTTTGTGCCTGAATGATACAGTGGTTAGTGCACTCATCTGTCATGGCAGAGTCAGTGGTTTAAGTCTGACCACAGATATTCCAGTTACCCATCTGTAGAAATGGGCCAGACATGATACTATAATTAGTATAAGTATAAGTATATAACTATACATAAAGCACTATAGTAAAGCATGATACCAAAATGTATAGACCAGGAAAAAAATAGGAACAACTTTATTACTTAACAAGCACAAAGTTATGACATTTCAGCATGAGCCTTCATCATAAAAAATACAAATAGTACAAAGAATTAGAGAGAGGAGATAAACTATAGATTCACATGAATCCTATGTTTTAACAAAATAAATAAATTAAAAGAGCACTTAGCTTGAAACAACTGGAAACTTCCAAATTTCAATCAGAAATGTGCCCGTTGCTATGTTCAAGACTGAGTATGTTCAGAAATGTGCATAAATACGCATGGAAGGGTGTAGAAAATATTGAAATAGAGTTTCAGTCATTTCAAACCCCTCTACTCCAACCATAATCATTTATTTCACCTTCTCCTATCTAGGTTACTATTGTATCAATCTCTCTCCCCTCAGTAGTTTCCCCAAACACCACCATTAGTTACGATCCACATATCACACATCACAAAACTCTATTTCAACATTTTCTACACTCCACCATGTGCATTTATGCACATTTCTGAATGTACTCATTGTGAATGTAGCAATGGACACATTTCTGATTGAAATTCAGAAGTTTCCATTGTTACAAGCTAAGTGCTCTTTTAACTCTTACCACCCACGTTATTTCCAAAAACCATACAACTGCGTTTCTTACTGTCCCGACGACATGTACGTTTTGGGGGGGGGGGATCCCTGTGTAAAAGTTATTGTATTGAATTAATTCCATGATCACCACTTGGGTATCATACATTAAAATAAGTGGAAATAAATGAAGATTCCATAAATGAAGCTATTTGTCATAAAAAAGACAAAGAAAAGGAAAAAAACACAACTGGTATGAAACGATGGAATGATTTTTGGGTGCTAAAAAAATTTTAGGGCTAAACAATAAAATCTACTTTATACTTACCTTTTTGTGTCATAATCCAATATAGAATATGTAGTCATTCAAATTTCAACACAGAAAAATCAATATTTATGGATGTTTTTGAAATTCAATAAATCTTAACAGCTATGAGAAACACATATAGTAAGATAGGCCTAGTTGGTCAGTATGACCATTCTACCACCCAATCTCGAAAAAATACTTCATCTTTACAGTCCATCGTGATATTCAACATGGCTCCCTTTATGAGACATGCTGATAAACACTAGTTAAAACTTTGGATTAAGAAGAGCTCTGACTGGTTAAATGAAAAGTTACATCGAGTTTTCAATGAAAGAAAAGTCAGAAACCTTATAGGGTTGGTGCGGTGGGAGAGCATATACCGGAACACACCTTTCTGGGCTGGCGCGGGTGGAAAAAGTTAATTTAATTTATTTATTTTGTTAAAACATAGGATTCATGTGGATCTATACTTTATCTCCTCTGTCTAATTCTTTGTCTTATTTGTGTTTGTATGATGAAGGCTCACGCTGAAACGTCACAACTTTGTGTAATAAAGCTGTCCTACTTTTTTTATCTTGGTTTATACATTCAGACATGGTCAAGAGAGATAAAGAGCACTAACACCTACATGCCTCCACAACATGACAGGGCTCTGCATAGATCAGTGCAGGAATATCTAGTTTAAAGCGATAAAGCTTTGTTTTGCTGACAACAAAGAGCTGTATGGAATAAACACTGGCATTATTTGCCAAGAACCAGTCACTGAGGAGGTGTTCGGTCATAAACAAGGTGAACATGGCAAGCATTTAATGGAGGGTGGGGGGTATTGAAGAAACAGTACTGCTAGTGTTAACATGTGAAAAACATGTCTGTTAGAGAACTTTCATAATTCAGATGTGCCTGCAGAGAGCACTTACACAGTTTTAGTTACCTAAAGGTTTCCTATGAAGGAAACAGTACCAAGAGGTAGATCAAGACAGATATGGAGAGACAACGTAGAAGATATAAAGGAAATCGGTGTCACCAACTGGTGAGAGAAGATTAGGAATAGACTGACTGATTGATTGATCTTTATTTCCAAAAGGTTGAGAATTATAATAGTATCCTATAATATTCAAAGTTCATAAATGACACATTTTTTAGGTCAGTTCAAGGTTTCCTTTAGCATTCTAGCATTCTAAGTTCATAAATGACACAATTTTATGGTCATGTAAAAGTTTTCTTTAAGATTTTAATTTCATAAATGACACAATTTTATGGCCACTTAAAGGTTTCCTAGAACATTCTAATTTCATAAATGATGCATTTACTTAAAGGTTTTCTATAATTCTCATCTCATAAACTATATGATAAAATTGAAACTTTTATACACTGACAGCTTCGTATCTTGGTCTACAATGGTGACATAGATATGGCATGTAACTTTCTGGGAGATGAGTGGTTTGTTGATTCGCTGAAAGTTAAGGTGAGAAAACTGCTAAAACGGTCTTTGTGTGTTTTTTCTGTGCTTTTCAGTTTATAACTGAACAAGAGGTTTTATTGACTTGGTAGCAGTGCACCACCATACTGGCTTCTGATTACAGAAGTCATTGTTACCACAGCAACCACCGTCATATCACAGCAATCACCATCATTGTACAACAGTCACCTACACAGCAGTCATCATCATTACCACAGCAACCACTGTCATATCACAGCAATCACCATCATTGTACAACAGTCACCTACATCATTACCACAGCAACCACCCTCACCATCACAGCAGTCATCATCATTACTACAGCAACTACCCTCACTATCACAGCAGTCATCATTTTCATTACAGCTAGCCTCACATTTACAATATAGATATGAGGGAGAAGTTACATAGCTGTCAGAGGAACCTGTATAAAACAGAACACATTCAGCAGGACTAGACCATAGAACTAGAAGAAGATATCTACCAGTATACTCTGCTGAAAGAATTGTTTTACCAATCTGACAGAATCCACAGGCCAGAAGACCCTGGTTTTATGAAGCAGAAGATGGTACACAACAGATTGCTGGATATGTCAAGGAGTTTGACAGGGTCACATTCCTCACCATCAGGGTAAGTAACTGCCAGGTATTTCAAATTATCTTCTCATTTCTCTCTCTCTCTCTCTCTAACTCCAAGATTCCTGGATGAGCTGACAGTAAGAGGATGAGATGTGTGAAAACACTCCACACAAGAGTTATATTTAGAATATAAAAAGAAACGAGAAGAGAAAGTGCTAAATAGTTCATGTTGTTGTTGTTCCGAGTTGTTCTTACATCATACATCCTTCCTGTGCCGTTAAACGTCACATAGAGCTCACATGGTAGTTTGGCAATTTTCCGACCTGTTACAAACAACAAAAAGAAAACTTAAAAGGCTTCATTTGGACCAGAGAAGAGTGTGAAGCTCTGGTTGCCATACTTGTTTGGGCCAATGCTTCCTTGCCTTTCAGACTGGTGCTGCATTCATTCATAAACACACTTCACTTGCTTCTGATGCCCCTTTGCCTCTGAAGACTGCCACTTTATCGACAAAGACACAAGAAAGATATACTTCATATCACACATAGAAGCACACTTAGATTACTGCGCCACAATCTGGGATGGATGCTTGGTCTCAAACACAAAAAGGCTCCACTCACTTCACAAATAAGCATTAAATCTGATTTGTGACAAACACCCAGTACAGACTGTAGATCGGCACAAAAAACTCAAAATTATACCCCTCAAATATTTTTAACAGAGTTTGTTCACAGAATTCTAAGAATTCTTACTTGTGGTCACTGTTTATGTATAACACTAAAAATAGACAGCATTTAAAAAACTGTCTTTCCAAATCCAGGATTGATCTTGACAAGAAAAGCCTTGCATACTCTGCAGTACAGCTCTGGAACACCCTCCCCTACCATTTAAAATCCATTAGTAATACTTCATCCTTTAACCAAAGCCTGTTTCATTATTTGCTTGCTTGTAAATATATGCCTCCATAGAGTAACATGTGAAAGCTGGAAAACAACTAAAGAAATAGACAAGAATTTAGACTCTTTTGAAAAAAATGCCTAAGGAAAATACTTGGTATAGAGTGAAATGAATTCAAGAACAACGCAGAGATAGACAGATGAGCAAACAACAATCTGTCTCATGGTTGATCAGAAACAGAAGACTGGTCATGTGATGAGAAGAAACAATCAGAGAATCCCCAAATAAGCTATCAAGTGGAACACAACAGACCGAAGAAAAATAGGTTGACCACATGAAACTCTAAAGAGAAGCCAATTCAGTGGGCATAACATCCCTTCATGAGAGTGAAAAACTCGCCGAAGACAGGACATCTTGGCGAACTACCATGCGGGCACTATGTGACATTTAACAGCACGGAAAGGATGTAAGATAGAGTAACCATTGACACATGACTCGCCAGCCATCAAGTATTAAAATGACATAGTTCGAAAAGTAACTTGTTAGATACTTTTAGAAATGATTTTAATGTTTATTAAAAAACATATGTTAGAAGATCTGTTCTGAAAATGTATTTTTGTTTATGTATATGTCTGTGTGTGTGCATGTATGTATGTGTGAGGGCTATTTTATTAGGTTAATTACTTCTTCTCTTTTACTTTGAATGTAATAGTTTAATCTTACACTTTTTGATGTTTTTTCCTAGTGTAATGTGTATAGTTGTATTAAATCAAGTGTGTGGGAAGAATGAAAGATGGAATGATGAAGAGCAGAATGTAAGACGGGCTTGTATGCCCAATTCTTTACCCTTTAAAAATAAAAATCATTCATTCATTCATTCCCTAGTGCTTCCATTCATTCATAAACACAGTCAGTTGCTTCTGATGCCCATTGTCTCTTCCTTTCTGTCACCATCACACTGGATTTTTTTCATGATTCCTCCTGAGAGTCAGTAGAAATGAGTAATCTAGAGTGTGCTGAAGCAAGCAGTTTCCTTTCCATATAGCTTACTTCTTCAAAACTGGTCCACTTTTGGAGAGAATCATGGCATGCTGCTTGCTGTAAGGGTGTTGTGATTGTTTGTTGTAAGAGACTAGCATTTTACTATCTGGATAATCTGTTTGCTTAACTTGTTTATTTGTTAACATAACATAGTGAGGGTTGCTTGTGTTAGTCTGCTGATGGCATGGCAGAGCAAAGATAAGACCTACTTTGGTCTTACAGGCTTGACAAGTTATCTGTTTATTCTGGCGGGAAACGTTTGTTTTCTGCCACATCTTTTAAGTCACGCTTTCTTATTATGGCATGACAGTAACACCATCATCTTGGAAACAGAGACTACTCTTATGTATATTGTTTTATTGTTATTTGTTTCTGTTTGTTTTTCATTTCAGGGAGCTGGTCACATGGTCCCAACAGATCAACCAATCCAAGCCTTCAAGATGTACATCAGCTTCATACAAGATCTGCCATACTAATATTATAAATGTACATTTTATACAAGATCAGCTATACAATAACTTGCGTATCTTTGAGTTAAATGATAGATTTGTTAGATAAAATGAGTAGAATATATTTATATGGATAGTAGATTTTGTTGCACAAAGAGATTAGAATGTCACTATATGGAATTTTGTTACATAAAGGAAGGGAATTAACATATTTCTCTCTGTTTGATGCTGTAAAAAAATTACTTATATCTTTTGGTTTATGATGGACAAGATCAGTAACATTCATCCAACTCATTAGATCTGTAACACTTATCCAACCCATTAGATCTGTAGCACTTATCTAACCCGTTAGATCTGTAACATTTATCCAATAAATCAGATCTATAACACTCATCCAACCCATTAGATCTGTAGCACTCATTCAACCCATTAGGGTCTGTAACACTCATCCAGCCAATCAGATCTGTAACACTCATCCAGCCAATCAGATCTGTAACACTCATCCAGACAATCAGATCTGTAACACTCATCCAGCCCATCAGATCTGTAACACTCATCCAGACAATCAGATCTGTAACACTCATCCAGCCCATCAGATCTGTAACACTCATCCAGCCCATCAGATCTGTAACACTCATCCAGCCCATCAGATCTGTAACACTCATCCAGCCCATCAGATCTGTAACACTCATCCAGCCCATCAGATCTGTAACACTCATCCAGCCCATCAGATCTGTAGCACTTGTTCAAGCATCAGATTGCTGTCACTTGTTGCAGGAAGATGTGAAGTTTCTTTTCTTTCCTCATTAACCAAGGTGGCTAGGCTGTCTGCAGAAGTTGCTGAAGCAGTCTATTCTATTTGCTGTCTGAAAGATGTTTTTTTTTAAAAAAAGTGTTTACTAATGCTTATTTTCTACAAATGTTTGGCCTGTCCTCATGTTGTACCAGCTTGTTGACCACTCATTAATTTAGTTTATTCATCATAGTTAATTGACCAGCATTTCTTGATCTTTTGCTCTGGATGAACAGTTGAAATAAGTGTTCAGGTCTTGTGTGACTTGGGTATAAAAACAATTATACCTATAGCTTATGGTACATTAGTGTAGCCAATGGTTTGTGGATACCTATAGCTTATAGTACATTAGTGTAACCAATGGTTTGTGGATACCTATAGCTAATGGTACATTAGTGTAGGCAATGGTTTGTGGATATAAGAATCTATTAATAACTTTGCTGTGTTAAGTTAAAAATGATATTTTTATGTGGATATAATTATAAATGCTCTTGTTTTTAAATGACAATCTTGTATGATTCCCCAAACAAGTTCTCATAGAATCTTGCTAGGGAAACCCTGGTGTAGCAGAAATGATATCAAAGTCTGTATCAGAATCAAAGTATGGGTTTGTGTTGCTAGCTTTTCTGTTTGTGTAGTGCTACCTCTTTGTCCTACACTCATGTTACACTCTGTGATTGTGATCCTATTTGCTGTATAAGTTACAGGCAGATATCACATTTGATTTTTGTTTTTCTGTCAGTGTCAGAATGATTTTTTATTGTGCAAATGGTACAGTACAATGTACTCTGTTAGTAAGTTAGTGCTTAGAGCAGAAACTTGCTGTTTATGTAAGGTTGAGTAACTTTAAAATGTTCTATGTTTGTAACACATCATCTTAACAGATCTGTATAGGGCTGAGTGTATTGTGTTATCAGACTAAGCTGATTTTCTTAACATTTTTGCTGTTTTTACTACATATTTTTCATTATACAGAGTTTCTTGTTACTATGGCTATATTTAGAACTGGCTGCCATATTTGATAAAATATTCAACAGCTTCTTACATATCTAGTAACTGTTTTATTCAGTACCATCTTCCAGGGCAAAGGAAACAAAAGTCCAGTCATCTGCAAGTTCTAATGGCTGCCTCAGATTTAGACTGTGGCCAGCTCTGGTTTTACAAGTCTGTACTATGTAGTAAAAGTGAAGAGGAGCTACAGGCTCTTCTGGACATCATGGTTCATGAAAGTAAAAGTAAAGGTCTCAACCTGAATACAAAGAAGACTGAAGTGATAATCATCTCAAAGAAAAGAATATCACCAAAATGTAGCATTACCATCGACTGCACAAATCTGAAACAAGTTGATAGATTCAAGTACTTAGGAACAATTATAACAGCTGATGGGAAATGTCACAACGAAATAAAAAGCAGACGTTCTCAGGCCAAGTCAGCATTCCAGAAAACGAGAAACATCTTGTGCAACAGATCCATATCAATGGAAACAAGATTCCGAGTACTTAAATGTTACATCGAGCCAATTTTGTTTTATGGATGTGAAGCATAGTCCATGAATAAGAGAGTACAATGAGAAATGGAGGCCATGGAAATGTGGTTCATAAGAAGGATGTTGAAGGTACCATGGACAGCTAAGAAAACCAATGAAGAATGCTTAAGAGAGGCTGGAGTTAAAAGGCAAATTATAGCAAAGATCAGAGGCAGATACGCGAGATTTGTAGGACATTTTCTGAGAAGTGGAAAATTGGAACACATTGTGGCAACTGGAAAAATTGAGGGAAGAAAAGACAGGGAAAGCAGAGAAAGAAGTTACTGGATGGGCTGTCAGTGTGACTAGGAAGAAAGTCACTGGCAGATCTCATAATCAAGTCATAATGACAGGGAATCGTGGAGAGAAATGGTCGCCTACGCCACGAGGCATGGCACTTGATTGATTGACTATGTAGGATGCTCTTAAAGTATTCCGCTTTTCAGTGAGAACTGCAGTTTTCTATTACATGTACAGTCTATTCTGTTATGTTCATGTGGAGACTTGAAAAGTTCAGACCTCCTGTGGCACCTAAGTGTTGAAGTGGTTAGTGCCGGTGATGGCACTAGGATTTTTCTAAACTGGGACATTGTACTTGTCTTTCGACTTGCATACCGGTTTTCTCAGTACAACATTTGGTACTTGATACTGTTTTTAAAATGTGAAATTAAAGCTTTACAAACGTCAATGGGAATTAAATCTGTGCATGAAATTTTTCTACCCTTATGTGATACCAGATTTAATCTTTACAAAATGCTAACATGCTGTACCAGAGTCTCCTCATCTTACAGACCTGATTAATCTCCAACCAATTTCGATAGTTGCATTTTACTAAGATTTTTTAAAATGTAGTATAAACCAGTTACAGTAACCGATGACCTCCAAAAGTTTGGGTTTTTCTTTTTTTAATTGGTAATTTACCAATAATTGCCAGTAAACGTGATCACTGGGTAGGGCACTAGTCTTTAGCAGCAAAGGTCAGTGGTTTAGATCTGGCCTGAAGCACCCTAGTGACTCAAACTGTAGAAGTGGGTACTTGCCTGGCATCTTCTGGAACTGTGGAAGGAAAGATGGCCATGTGATACTGACAACATTACCCTCCTGTGTGCCATCAGGTCAAGGAAAATATGGACACTAACATCATGTCACAACAAGCCTACCTTTACCTTCATCTCACTCTTGTCAGTATACATCATGCATAACTTGTTCCCCCTGCAGTTTATCCAGAAAGAATCAGTGATGGAGAATGTAACAACCAGTAAGATCTGTTTTGTAAAGAAACATTGATATATTGCGTGCTGACTGGTTAATAGATTGATGTCTCTGAGAACTGGTGAATGATTGCAGCCAGAGACATATTCTCCCTGTGTTGTAGTGAGCAAAACTCTGCTCATCTTGTGAATTATTCAGAGCATAACATTTTGTGATTGTTTACATTTATTGCTTGTCTATCATGTGATTACAGTTTATCAAGTTTTTACTGACATACATTTTACAATCAGTCTCACAAGTTTTGTTTTTTTTTTTTTTTAATTCATACTCTAAGAACTTTATTTTCTAAATGACAAAGCCAACAAAAATCTACATTTGAATGCTACTGTTGTTTCAGTTAGTTTCTTGTAAGCAGAAATGTCCCAGCTATACTAACCAAATATTTTAACTCTTTGTCTATTTTGGCACGCGTCCTGCGTGGCTGTATCCCTGTTACTATACACTTATAGACGCGCAGTACGATGATGGTTTGTAGCTCTTTAATTTTGAAAATAATCAAAGTATCTTAAAACCAGCAGTTGACTTCCTTCCGGGCGCATGGAACTTGAACAAAGAGAGCGTTGAGAGAGAGATTCTGTCTTTATTTAAAGCGAGAATTTCAAAGTTTATCGTGGCTAGGCCTTTGTTTATCAACAAATATGGCTTCCATTGCTAGTTTCTTTCGTCCAGAGCAGCATATTTCTGCATTACAAGCTCAGAATTTAATTTAAAAATGTCTAGACTGTGGTGTAGAGATTGTGAATTTTCACCCACGTGGCGTGGATTGAAAGGATCTATTGTTTTATTTTTGCTCCAGCAGCAAAATGTGTTGGAAGGGTAGCTGGTAATACTACTTCTCAGCTTTTTGCTAGTTCATTCATTCATTCATTTGCATGTCCCTTGCGGAACTTTGCCTCCCAAACAGCACTCCTGTAGGCCTCTCGGTTGTGAGCAAGATGGCCTGCTGCTGTTGCATCCATCTCCAGATCGTCAACGATGTCTTGCAGCCATCTTCGTCTTGGTCTTCCTCTTTTTCTTTTTCCCATTATGTATCCTTCCAATACGGTCTTCTCTAAATTATCATGACGTTTAATGTGTCCAAAATATGTAAGTTTTCTCTCTTTAATCCTCTTCACTAGCCAGCCTTCTTCAATATTAAGCTCTTGTAGTATAGATATATTTTGCTAGAACTAGCTGTAATATCACAATAAATAATGCTGGAGATTGTGTAATTTAAAAAATTAAATGTAGAATGCTTCAAATTAAAAAAAAAACAAAAACAAAAACACAATGGCCTGTTTTCTGGTAAATATTAGTCAATGCCCGCCCACTTGTTTTCATGTAAATATTACCCACCCACTTGGTGTTTTTAGTTTGCTGTGAATGCATAACTAGTGCATATTTTCATGTAAATTTTGGAAGATATTTGAAGACAAGATGTTTGTGTACATTTTTATTCATTATGGAATTATATAACCAACTACAGTGGATTAACTTGATGGGTAAGTGACAAAAAATTTATTTTATTACTTCATTTTCCATTCTTTCTTCTCAGTTCTTAGCTCTTTTTTTTGTTGTATACTAACAAAATGTTAAAAATTTTATTTGACAAACAAAATACATTTTTTCTTCCTCAAAATAAGGTATAATACTTCATACTACAGATCAGATTATGCCTTTGTCATTATTTTAAATGTGACAACCATCCCATTTCACATTGTGAAATTTACCCCCCTTGGTCTTTTGAGGGAAACACCCCCAGCAGACAAAGAGTTAAAACATGTTTTGACATGTGGGCTAAAAATGTGAAGTAGTTTTAAGAAATAGAAATATGGATGTGATGTTTTATGTAATCTTGATATCATCACAAACATGACACTTTAAATCAGAGATGCTCAGCTTTTTGGAAGCTGTGGGATGGTTTGAAACTTTGGTGCGCACTATGGGCCACATGATAAACAAATCTTGTTTACCACCATTAAGCTCAGTTCTGAGCCAGTACCAAAGGGAAAATTTGTCAGTAAAAACACTTTATGCCATGTGTGACCATAAACTGTGACATCAGATATGTTTATGGTCAGCTGCAAATATTCCTTTTTTCAAATAGTGGTAATATTTCTGTTCAGTGTTGGTGAAAATATGGTCATACAAAATCAGCCAATAATTTGTGCACACCATGGCTAGCACCTGTAGCCAATAACCATTTTAAAATCAACCTTGAAAGTTTACACAGAATCAAGCACATACATTCAAAAAAAGAAAAAAATCTAAATGTGTTTTTCTTGCATTAGCAAAACTTTTTTTTTATTTCATGAACAATCATCACATTTTTTTTTATCAGCAACAGTAAATATAATCATCATAAACCAACTGAGAAATGTATAAACTTCATCTATTTTTATTTTACGCACAGAACAGACAAAAAAATGGCGTCTCTTTTGGAGGTCCAAAAAAAGATATTCAAGTACTGAAAGACAAGAATTGACACAGTCCTCAGTATGAATGTAAAATGATGTCAGGACATCACATAAACCTCAGTATGGTCAGGACATCACATAAGCCTCAATATGAATGTGAAATGATGTCAGGACATCACATAAACCTCAGTATGAACACGAAATGTCAGGACATCACATAAACCTCTGTATGAATGTAAAATGATGTCATGACATCACAAAAACCTCAGTATGAACATGACATGATGTCAGGACATCACATAAACCTCCATTCATTCATTCATTCACATGTCCTTTGTGGAACTTTGCCTCCCTAGCAACATTTCTGTGGGCCTCTCTGTTGTGAGTAAGATGGCCTGCTGCTGATGCATCCATTTGCAGATCATCAATGATGTCTTGTAGCCATCTTCAGTTTGATCTTAGTCTCTTTCTTTTTCCCATTATGTCTTCCAAGACGGTCTTGTCTAGATTATCATAACGTTTAATGTGTCCAAAATATTTAAGTTTTCTCTCTTTAATCCTCTTTACTAGCCAGCCTTCTTCAATATTAAGCACTTGTAGTATAGATATATTTGTTCTTTTTTGTGTCCATGATATTTGAAGAACTCTTCTGTAGCATTTATATTCAAAGGCTTTTATGTGTTTCTCAGCTGTTTTGTTAAGTGTCCAGGTCTCACAGGCATATATAAACCTCAGTATGAATGTGAAATGATGTCAGTACATCACATAAGCCTCAGTATGAATGTAAAAGGTTGTCAGTACATCACATAAGCCTCAATATGAATGTGAAATGATGTCAAGACATCACATAAATGTCCATAAGCCTTCAACATCACATAAACAATATATGAATGTCTAAAAAAAAAACATGGAGGCACTAAACAAAAGACGGCCCAAAACCAGTTATTTCTTTACTTTCTACTACCATCATCACCATGGTTACTTTAATACCAGATAAAACATCACACATATCATCTGTTTATGTTGGAAACTGTCTTAGATTATTTGCTACCCATCAACTTTTCTACCATCTTACCAACAACAGATGTGGGCAACTCACAATTTTTCACATTAAAAAAAAAAGTGTCTCAGATTCACGTGTTCACCAAGTATTTAGCACTTTGTGAATCTTGTGTGTGTTACAAACACAGAAAGTGAGAAAACAAAATAAATAAGATAAATATTTCCCCTACAAAACTTTATCCTTCACATATTATGTCTGGTATGTGTTATATGAAAGATCCAAATATGAGATTTAATTTACAATCATACATCTTTCTACCAATATCTGTACAAATTCTGACAAACACAAACCCAGCCATATTTACACATCTGTGGGCGACTGGCATACAGACTGAAATATTTGTCAGAACTTACATACAGGCCACTAATCTTACGGTGCATGAGACAGTCACAATACAACATCTGCACCGAGCCTCGTCAACAAGCAATGACTGATAAAAGAATAATCAACTTATTTTATAGCCCCTCAAGAAAGAAGTACTGTTTCTATATTTACTCAGTAACTTGATGCAGCAAACAAGCCATGATATAAAAAGTTGCTGTGGACCACTAATCAGACGACACAAGACACTGTCTTTATACAGCAAAGCAAGAAGCAACTCTTGTTGCAAGAAGTGGCTGGAGCATGTGGTGGAACAACACAAACATGAAGAAAAATGCTTTGATCAAAGACAAAACTTGTATGTATATTTTAAGTCAAACGGCAAAACTTTTTTGTACAATAGTAACGTTGAGTGTGTCATACATTATGTCAAGGTTTTCGCTGTGAGTAATGTGACAGTCAGCAATTACTTCAGGACTTGTGTGCGTCACATTGATTGTATGAACTGACTGTCGACTATAACATTCTGTTTTCTGTGCAGCAAATAGTCAGAAGTAACCATCATCAACTTGTGCTTTTTAGTAAGTTGTGGTTAGTCGTTATACACAGCCATTACCAACATTCTTGTAGAAACAAACAGTTCCTGTGTGTACAAATAAACCTGCCACATAACAGGACAAGATCCAAATAAACCTGTCACATGATAAGACGGTGTACATAAACCTGTCACATGATAAGACGGTGTAAATAAACCTGTCACATGATAAGACAGTGTAAATAAACCTGTCACATGACAGGACAGGACACAAACTCATCACATGATAGGACAAGGCACAAATAAATCTGTCACCCACTGAACTTAAAAGTTGTTACCTGTTCCCACTACTGGATCAAAATGATGGAGAATGACAGGCCCTGACTGTCTGAGAAAGCTGTCAGTATTTTCTAATCATACACTAACAGTGATCAATTACCTGAAACAATATTTACCTGCAGTGGTAAGCAAGAGAAGCTAGCCACATACATGCTGTGGTAATCAAGAGAAGCTAGCCACATACATGCAGTGGTAATCAAGAGAAGCTAGCCACATACATGCAGTGGTAATCAAGAGAAGCTAGCCACATACATGCAGTGGTAATCAAGAGAAGCTAGCCACATACATGCAGTGGTAATCAAGAGAAGCTAGCCAGCCACATACATGCTGTGGTAATCAAGAGAAGCTAGCCACATACATGCTGTGGTAAGCAAGAGAAGCTAGCCACATACAGGCTGTGGTAAGCAAGAGAAGCTAGCCACATACAGGCTGTGGTAAGCAAGAGAAGCTAGCCACATACAGGCTGTGGTAAGCAAGAGAAGCTAGCCACATACATGCTGTGGTAAGCAAGACAAGCTAGCCACATACATGCTGTGGTAAGCAAGACAAGCTAGCCACATACATGCTGTGGTAAGCAAGACAAGCTAGCCACATACATGCTGTGGTAAGCAAGACAAGCTAGCCACATACAGGCTGTGGTAAGCAAGACAAGCTAGCCACATACAGGCTGTGGTAAACAAGACAAGCTAGCCACATACAGGCTGTGGTAAGCAAGACAAGCTAGCCACATACAGGCTGTGGTAAGCAAGAGAAGCTAGCCACATACATGCTGTGGTAAGCAAGACAAGCTAGCCACATACAGGCTGTGGTAAGTAAGAGAAGTAAGTAGCGGGTGAGTCATATTTGGAGAAAGGTGTGGTAAACCTACACACAATCACACCTGCTAGGTAGCACACTTGAAACGATAAGAGGAAAGTTGTAACCTGGAACAAGTGAGCAAAGCACCAGGAAGGAATGACCAGAAAAAAGGAGTGCAAGAATTTCCTTGGACAATTAAAAAACAAAAAAACTGACACGGTAATGTAGTGATTTCATGTTGTACTTGTTTTCTGCCTGACAATCTTGGACTACATTCATCATCATCCTGTGCTCACCAATGCTTAAAATATGTTGCTGCATCTGAGGAAAATATCTCTTTATTTTATGATCAGATAAGGAATGACTGATAATCTGAATGAAAACAATGTTAATGACAACAAAGTTCTGGTCACAAATATTTAACAATGAACCTGGACTGTCACAAAATATGAGCATCATCATACAGCATATGTGAACATATCATGTGTGACATATACCAGGGATTTATATATTTTTATGTCATATGACTGCAAGTTTCAACAATAAACTCACTCAATGACTTCACATATAAAAAAATGCAATGGTTTCTTGCCAAGTAGCTGCTCAACCATCATCACAGGCAAGTGTTTCCTACATCTCATGTCTGCTGTGCGTCTTGTCGAGAACTTCTCATTTTATCATCTAATTCCCCTAGTTTCTGCTTGTCTGGTTTGTTCCAACAGACATTTCATGTGTTCCATTCATATCACACATCATCACCACCAACTGTATATCAAGATTCACTTAACATTCAGCTGACATGCACTCTGTGATACATCAATTAATCAACACTTACATGACATGACTTACATGGTAACTGACACATACAACACTCATATGACAAGTTGCAGTTTACCCTATCTTACTCTGACAGCAACATTTGCTTCAAGTTCTGTCCTCAGTCTCTGTGGTTTCTTTGTTATCACTGCTAGAGGCTGGGCCATGTGATGGGGCTGGTACAGGCTGAGATGGCTGCTGTTTAGGGCTGGAGTTTTGGCTGGCTGGAGGTGGGACCTGACTGGGACCACCACTGTTTACTGCGGGTTGCGAGGCTGGGTTCAGACTCTGAGGCGAGCCCATACCTCCACTTGGCCGAGGCCGTGGACTCTGCATGGGCGGCGGCGAGGTCCGAGCAGGAACCGCTGAAGATGGTGTCATGGAGGCCGGCTGGGACGGCTGGTGCTGCTGCGCTGAGACCAGGTATTCAATTTGGGAAGGCTGCGCTGAAGAGCTCCCGTCTTCTGAAGGGTGCACATCATGATCATCTGCAATCTCCGTCTCTTCTTGTTCCTGTTGATAAAGACATCAAACTCCAGTCAGCCACAAACAAACTACATTCAATACTTTCCACAAACAAACTACATTCAATACTTTCCACAAACAAACTTCGTTCAATACTTTCCACAAACAAACTTCATTCAATACTTTCCACAAACAAACTAATTCAATACTTTCTACGAACAAACTACATTCAATACTTTCCACAAACAAACTAATTCAATACTTTCCACAAACAAACTAATTCAATACTTTCTACAAACAAACTAACTCAATACTTTCTACAAACAAACTAATTCAATATTTTCCACAAACAAACTAATTCAATACTTTCTACAAAAAAACTAGTTCAATACTTTCTACAAACAAACTAGTTCAATACTTTCTACAAACAAACTAATTCAATACTTTCCACAAACAAACTACTTTCAATACTTTCTACAAACAAACTACTTTCAATACTTTCTACAAACAAACTACATTCAATACTTTCCACAAACAAACTAATTCAATACTTTCCACAAACAAACTAATTCAATACTTTCTACAAACAAACTACATTCAATACTTTCTACAAACAAACTAATTCAATACTTTCCACAAACAAACTACTTTCAATACTTTCCACAAACAAACTACTTTCAATACTTTCTACAAACAAACTACTTTCAATACTTTCTAGACTTATACACATCTACTAAGACTGGTGCCATGGGGTGTAATGATTAGCACAACTGCTTGCCAATCAGAATGTTCCTGGTTTGATTTTCCACTCATAATTTTGTCAACCCAGTTTTAAAAAAAAATAGGCACCCGGGCTTTCCACAGGAAAACAAAAGGCAGCGAGGACGAGTGCTAGCATCCCTACCTCACATGCTGTAGAAGCACTATTACTTCACAAGGCATGCAAATGCCACCAGACAAAGCTACACATAAACTTTTCATAATTTCTGTCTACATATTTTACTAATGATTTCCATGAACTCGTTTCACTGAAAAATTCACCTGTTATTAGCATGCAGATTCATAAAATCATGTGCTCAGCTAGCAAAAGATATATAAAACAAGGTAGCAATGTCTTACATCATCTGGGCACAGCTCAAATGCTTTGGCCAGTGTCATCCTAGCACTGTGGGATCTCTCTAGAAAGTACCTACACGAGAAACAACAAAAACACACACGAATAATCAGATCTTTCCATAATGAGTTCCTGAATGATTAATCTCACAACACAATCAAAAAACCAAATTCTCATCAAAATGAACTGAAACTAAAACATCAAATTTCACAAATCAAATTCTTGACATTTCTATGAACAAAAAATGAAAAGTTTTATGATATTAATAAGTTCTTATACAAAGATATGAGTTCTATGTGATGCTGTTTTTCTTATGTTTTCCTTGTTTGTGGTTCATCTGAGTTTTTAAAGTTACCCATTACTTTTCTGTTTCACACACAGAAGATTTCTAACATGAAATATTTTTGTAATTATTCTGCAGAAAGTTAGTATTTTATACAGTTTCAGCTTATTATCACTCATATTTGTAATATTTTTGTGATCTATTATCAGGATTTTTCAAAAGTTCAGGATTTTGTCTATTATAGCAACAACAACAAAAAAAGTTCTGAAAACAAACAGCATGCCAAGAGAAGCTGTGATCTGTACATTTATTGGAACTTTTCAAATAAAGGGGTTTTTTTTTCTGAGCTAACTAATAACAAGACAAAATTATTTACAACAAATAAACAAAATTTATGTTTAAAAAAAACCCCATAATTTGAGCAAACATTAATGATAAAGCATAATTTCTGGTAAAATAACAATCAGTTTAAAAAAAAACCCATAATTTGAGCAAACATTAATGATAAAACATAATTTCTGGTAAAATAACAATCACATTTATGGCTATTAAAATAAAGGTACTTATTTGACAAGAAACAACCTTGTAGTGTACACACACACACACATATATCACATCCATGTTTTACCCGTTACTTGTTTCATTTGACTGGACTGGAGGTGACCAGTTGTTGTAGGTTGTGTACGGGGTATTGCCTTGATAAGGTCTCTGGTGACAGAGAGAAGTGCAACTGTTGTTACTTGGTCACTTTAAACAAAAATTTAAGGACGTGTGTCATTAATGACAAACACAAAAATGTCTTAAGTGTCATTCTGTCTGTCAGTGTGGGAGTAGTCTGTTGGTTGAAGGACTGTTCCTCCCACACAGTCAACTCTGCTCAAATCAGACAGCTTATAACATTTGTGTTTTGTCAAGAAGGCAATCAGCACTTCATCTCAACAACTGAAATATTACATCTCAACTACATCTCAACAAGTGACATACTACATCTCAACAAGTGACTTCTTCTTCATTCGCTTCTGCCACCAAGACTGCCCCATGATCCTACTGAATTTACTCCTGTGGCCCTTGAGAGGACCACATGAGGTTCAGAGTATCATGGGGATTGGGCTTGTATTCTCGGTGGGTCGCAGAAGCTGGATTGCGTGACACTGTGGTTTCCATTGCACCAGTTTAATCTAGAGTTGGACTTTCTCACCGGAAAACCTCGGTGTGATTAGGATAAGCACATATCCCCGTCGGGTGAGAGGTGGTTGCCTATCTAGACTGCCCTGGTCCAATGTCTCCAACTTCAGCGTTTTGTGGTTGTGGCCGCTATTCTTCCTAGTTGTGACCAGGACGGAGCTTTTGTCCAGGAGGATGAATCCTCGCCACTAGTAGGTTTCATCCTGAGTTAAGCCGCTTTAGGCGTAATATCCTAGTATGGGCGTGTTTAGGACGTGACCGACCTCTAGAGCGGAGGTACCGTGACATGAGTAGTCATCAAGTTTCAACCCTGGGTTAAGCCGGTTTAGGTATATTTCACCAGTATGGTTGTGTATAACGGACGTGGCCGACTTCTAGAGCAGAGGTGCTGTGGAATGAGCAGCTATCGTCGCGAGACTACTGAATATACAGATTAATCTTCACTTTATCCTTTCCATCACCTTTTCACAGCGGCACCACTTGGCAACCATGTTCGCATTTTCTTCATTGGACGGGAGGAGTTTCACCCCACGCATGGCAGACTAGGAATCTCACCAGCAATGTCTTAGTTTAACCCCTGGGTTAAGCACATTCATCAATCCGCTCGGTATGGGTGCACATAGGACGTGGCTGACCTCCAGAGCAGAGGTGCCATGATTTGAGTAGTCCTGACCTCCAGACTACTGATTACTTCACTCAATCCTTTCTTTCACCTTTTCAACAGTGGCACCACACAGCAACCTCGTTCGCACCTTTCTTCACTGGCCAGGAGGAGCCCCACTCCACGCACACAAGACTCTCATCTACCCGAAGCGACTGGTTTTCAGGTGCCAGATATTCGCCTTCGCCCCTTTCCTGTCAGTCTGAACAGTTCTACCACAAGAAGGCCAGGAGTTGGACTTGTATCAGAGGCTATTTGAGACACATGCCTTGGAGACATTTAATTGGAGTGGAGAGCGTATCCTCCACCCCACCTCTGGCTATAACAGTCCTTAGAACCTCAACAAGTGACAAACTACATCTCAACAAGTGACATACTACATCTCAACAAGTGACATACTACATCTCAACAGGTGACAAACTACATCTCAACAACTGACATGCTACATCTCAACATGCTATATCTCAACAACTGACATGCTACATCTCAACAAGCAACATACTACATCTCAACAAGTGATATATTACACCTCAACAAGTGACATGCTACATCTCAACAAGTGATATACTACATCTCAACAACTGATATGCCATATCTCAACAAGTGATAAATTAAACAACTTACATGCTATATCTCAACAAGTGACATACAACATCTCAACAACTAACACGCTACATCTCAACAAGTGATATATTACATCTCAACAACTTACATGCTACATCTCAACAAGTGATATATTACATCTCAACAATTGACATGCTACATCTCAACAAGTGACATATTACATCTCAACAAGTGATATACTACATCTCAACCAGTGATATATTATATCTCAACATACTACATCTCAATGACTGAAAGACTACATCTTAACAAGTGACATAAATACAAGGGGCGTTCAGAAAGTAATGCACCACATCAGTTTTTTTTTTCAGCTAATAATGAAGATAGAAGCATGAAATTTTGCACACTTTAAATATGGCATGTGCTGATTATTGGGAACCAAACTGCACTGCAACTGGCCAAAGAACATTGCTGCCCTAACCGTTGAAATGGAGCGTGTTAGCAACGTGTGGTATAAGCAGCGAATTGCGATTGAATTTCTCATTGCAGAAAAGGAAACTGTTGTGAACATTCACAGGTGTCTATGTGATGTGTATGGAAGCTTTGCAGTCGACAGGAGTACAGTCAGTCGCTGGGTTCAGAGAATCAAAGAATCAATAAGTGGAGATAAGGAGTTGCATGACTGGCCGCGCTGTGGACGTCCTGCCACAGTCACCAAGGCAGAAATGTTGAGATGCGCTGAAGGCATTATTCTTACTGAAAGGCGTATCACTACTCAACAACTGGCCTTAGAGCTGTCAGTCAGCTTTGGTAGTGCAAATGCAGTTATAAAAGCCTCTTGGATTTTCTAAGGTTTGCACAAGATGGGTTCCGTGAAATCTCACAAATGACCATCGACTGCAACAAAGGAAACCTATTTCTTCTGAATTGTTGGAGCATTTCAATGCTGATGGAGAGAACTTTTTGACTAAGATTGTAACAGATGATGAAACCTGGGCACATCATTTTGAACCTGAGAAGAAAAGACAGTCAATGGAGTGGCATCATCCACAATCACCACGAAGAAAGAAATTCAAAACAACTCCTTCAGCTGGAAAGGTCATGGATCACTGTCTTCTGGGACACTGAAGGTATGATTCTTGTGGATGTTATGCCAAGAGGAGAAACAATCAATTAGCAAGCTTACACTAAGACACTGAAAAAACTCGATCAACGTTTTCGCAGAGTTCGGCCGCACAAGAATCCAGCAGACCTGCTTCTCCTTCACGACAATGCATGCCCTCACACAAGTCTGGCAACACGGGAAGCAACCACCAAATTGAGTTGGATTGTACTACCCTATTCACCCTATAGTCCTGATTTGGCACCCTCTGATTTCCATCTGTTTGGTCCACTTAAAGATGCACTCTGAGGGGTAAGATTTGAAGATGACGAAGGAGTGATTCATGCAGCAAAGACTAAATAATCAAGAAAAAATCTGGTACGGGCTAGGAATACATGCACTTGTTTCGCGCTAGTGTAAAGCCATACAAGTTGATGGGGATTATACTGAATAATACGGATGTTTACATGAGACATATCCATGAATATTGTGTATAAATTTCATGCTGTTTTAATAAACAGCTTCTGAGAAAAATGATGTGGTGCATTACTTTCTGTACACCCTTCGTAGACTCAAACATCTGATGAATGATAACCTCAATGACTGAGGTGGGAGATGACATACTTACCCTCTCCATCTCATCATTCAACCAATCAATAGCCCATGCCCATTTGCGTTTTATGTCACCGTTGGTCTGTAGCATTGCAGCAGCTGGAGCACAGCTACAACAACAGAATAAGTTCATATCACTACAAACTGATATATCACTACAAATTGAGATACAAACTGATATCATCATCATCATCATCAGGTGACGTGCTGACTGGCGTTGGCTATTATGCTTCTCCAGAGTACATGATCCTTCATGCAGGACATCAGCTCAGTTGGTGATCTCCTCTCACACCATCCCATCAGACTGTCCAGTATCACTTCTCTTGGTCTTCCTCTTGATCTTCTTCCTTCTATTTTTCCCGTTATAATATTTTCAATGCCCCCTCTTCTCACTGCATGTCCTATGAAAGTAAATTGTCTCTCTCTTATTTTTTTGACAAGATTTTTTGTCTCTCCAGCTCTTCTCATATATTCTTTATACCTGGTTCTGTAATGATCATTCTTAGAATATTCTCGATGTACAGAGAAAAAAGGTCTAGAGATAGTACACATGCTTGCTGCACTCCATTTTATTGGTTGATATTTTCCAGTTTTATTTTCAACTCAAACTGCTGCTTCTTGCTGCCAGTATAGATGTTTTACAATCCTCAGGTCTTTGCCGTCTATACTGATGTCTTCAAGCATTTTAATAATTTCATTATGTTTCACCTTGTCGAATGCCTTGGTGTAATCAATGAAGCATAAGTAGAGATCTTTCTGTACTTCTAAAAGTCTTTCTGTTAGTGTTCGTAAAGCATAAATGGCATTGTGTGTTCCCTTTCCTTCAACAAATCCAAACTGTTCATCTGCTATTTCCATTTTTATCTTTTTCCTTGTTCTTCTCATAATAATTCTCAGAAGTAGCTTTGTTATGTGACATGAGAGGCTGATAGTCCTGTGGTCCTCACATTCCTTTGCACCTGGTTTCTTTGGTAGTGTTATAAATGTGGATTTAAGCAAGTCACTAGGCATATAACCACTGTTGTAAATGTCATTCAGTAACTTGGTTATTATTTTTATTCCCATCTCCTCTAGTGCCTTTATTTCTTCTATTGTTATATTATCAGGCCTAGTCCCTTTTCTTTTCCTCATGTGTTTGATGGCATCTATGATTTCATCTTCAAGTATGTCTTTCTCCTCCATATAGCTCACCGATGTATTCTGTCCACAATGTCTTCTTTTCCCATTAACATTTTACCCTCTTTTGATTTCAGGCATCCTGTGGTATATTTTGTCTTCCTGCCTGTGAGTTCACTAATTCATTTGTGCATGTTTTTGCTGTCTTTACTATGGGAGTCCTCTATTTGTCTGCACTGTTCATTTAACCACACTTCCTTTGCTTCTCTGCATTTTCGTCTTATTTCTTTAGTGATCCTGCTATTTTTACTCCTCCTTCTCTTGTCCATCAGTCCCAAGATGTCACCTGTCATCCATTTATTCTTGGGGGCTTGTGTTCTTGGTGATATTATCTCCTTTACAGTCTGGTGGATAGAATCTCTTAACATTGCCCATTCAAACTGATATATCACTACAAATTGATAGCTTAACCCTACAAGTTCCTTACTCTCTGCTGAGAAAAGAAGAGGTCCTCTATTTCAAATGTCTATCACTGCAGCACATATCCAAATATACAGATCTATTCAGTCACTTCACATAGACAGGCTGTCTGCTGGTATAAACTGGGACATCTCAAAATTCTGTCAAACAGACCCAAGTCCTGATTTGTCTTTTCATAGCCATTCCACAGAACACATTTACATTAGTAGAAGAATGGTTGGTATCTGTGCTGTCTTTCCACTATTTTGACTTTTTTCTCCTCATATTTTTTAACATCTTTACATTTTTGTGTTCTACTGAACTTTTACCCCACATGAATCTGAACTTGTCATATTTTCCCTAACAACAAGTGGATCACAGATGCTGGTGCTGGGTTAACAAACCAGGGCCCGAGGTGAGCTTATGTGGGGACGCTGCTGAAAGAACAAACTCAGTGATGTTCCTGAGGTTCGATCACAGTTTCAAAGATCACGTAGACCACATTTAAAGCCAAGAAAGGATTAGCTACAGTTAAAAAAAAAAAAAAATGACCTGGAAAAACTGGTGCTAGTTTTATTACATTACGGGCTGGTCTATTCAGTAACTGAGCCCACACTGGCAATCTTAAGACCGGCTCCCACATGGACACAAAGGCTCGACTGAACAGAAAATGAAGCAATGCATATTATTATTGGGCGCAACAGAGACACATCCTACAAGGCCGTGAGGTATCTGCCTGACTTTTCTACCACAGGAATAAAATATAATTAGCCAGGGCACAGGCCAACCCCATTCTGAGCACAAGCCGCACCAATTACACAATGAACTGTTAAGAGGTAGATCATGAGCAAGGCCATGCAGAAGATGTCATATATGAGATAGAATGAAGGAGCTGACAGTGAAGATGTCATACATGAGATAGAATGAAGGAGCTGACAGTGAAGATGTCATACATGAGATAGAATGAAGGAACTGACAGTGAAGATGTCATACATGAGGTAGAATGAAGGAGCTGACAGTGAAGATGTCATACATGAGATAGAATGAAGGAGCTGACAGTGAAGATGTCATACATGAGATAGAATGAAGGAGCTGACAGTGAAGATGTCATACATGAGATAGAATGAAGGAACTGACAGTGAAGATGTCATACATGAGGTAGAATGAAGGAGCTGACAGTGAAACTTGCTGTGAGTGACTGCTCAAAAACTCCAGAAGAAGAACGGTCAACAACACAGGACAGGAGCAATTATTTTCAGCTAAAAAAGGAAGAAGAGATTAGAGCACCTGTGGGTGTGTCCACAGAGGAAAGATGATGCTCTTTCATAAATTAGTTTTACTTTTGATGTAAAGAAGCAGCTATTTCATGGTTTTTTACAATGAAGACTCAAACTATCCAATAACTGATAATTTCAATGATGAAGACTCAAACCATCAAATAACTGATAATTTCAATGATGAAGACTCAAACCATCAAATAACTGATAATTTCAATGATGAAGACTCAAACTATCAAATAACTGATAATTTCAATGATGAAGACTCAAACTATCAAATAACTGATAATTTCAATGATGAAGACTCAAACATTGGGTGACTGACAAGAAGATTACTGAAGACTCCACTGTCCGATGACTGAATATTTCAAGACTTACTGCGTGAACAAAGACACCATCAACTTGATGCACTGGTATGCCCGTTTCTGGTAGTGGTTTTTTGACCTCTGTATGGTGTCAAACAGACCATCTCTGTCATCTGGGATACCCTTCAGAGCATTATGTATACGGTGTGTCTGCCATGAGTCTTCCAGTAACAACATCTGAAGCAGGAGATCCATGTATGGCCTCAGCTCGTACGTGTATGAGTAGGCAACCTGTCAATTGAAACAAAAAAGATTTGGGGTTGAACAACATCATACTTCATACGTGTAAGGTCATAAACTAAAGATCTGGATAAATACATGATATATGTTGGGACATGTAACCCAGGTCATAAACAGAAAGATTTGCTGGAAGAAATATATCACAACTCATGCGTGGGGATAAGTAACCTAGGTTGTAAACAGAAAGATTTGCTGGATGAAATACATCATAACTCATGTGTGGGGATATGTAATCCAGGTCATAAACAGAAAGATTTGCTGGAAGAAATACATCATAACTCATGTGTGGGGATATGTAATCCAGGTCATAAACAAAAAGATTTGCTGGAAGAAATACATCATAACCCATGTGTGGGGATATGTAATCCAGGTCATAAACAGAAAGATTTGCTGGATGAAATACATCATAGCTCATGTGTAGGGATATGTACCAGAAAGATTTGCTGGATGAAATACATCATAACTCATGTGTGGGGACAAGTAACCTAGGTCGTAAACAGAAAGATTTGCTGGATGAAATACATCATAACTCATGTGTGGGGACAAGTAACCTAGGTCGTAAACAGAAAGATTTGCTGGATGAAATACATCATAGCTCATGTGTGGGGATATGTACCAGAAAGATTTGCTGGAAGAAATACATCATAACTCATGTGTGGGGATATGTAACCTAGGTCATATATAGAAAGATTTGCTGGATAAAATACATCATAACTCATATGTGTTGGGATATGTAACCTAGGTCACATACAGAATGATTTGCCGGATTAAACATATCAAGAGTTCATATATGTATCAAATCACAGAATACTAATGAATATCAATATGATGATGTATCTGGTGGTGTTATTATCTGTGTTATCAACTGTATCATCCGTACTGTTCTATACTGTCCTTTTCATTTATCACTAATGTCATCAACTTCTACAATCTTCCTGACAAGACTGGCTAAACTGATTTCCTTTTTTTTTTTTGTTTGTTATAAAACTGAGCTATACAATATAAACCATAATACAAAGGTCCCATCCACTGTATGAACTTTTACCACACAAACATCTGTTTTGATTCATTCTGTGAACTTTACTGCAGGAAGAAATTTTGCTCACACAGCCTATGTTGGCTGTACATCTCTTGAAGGAACTGAAAGACATCCCAACAAAAAAAAACCTGAAAAAAATAAAAAACAACTGGACTATTCTAGAAAACTTCACTTCTGAATAAGTGATACCCTTACAGAACTATTACACAGAGCACAACATGTAAAACTTGCCTGCCATAACAACTCGCTCAGAACCACAGAGGAGAAGTGAGGGTTCTCCCAAGAACAATACTGAAAAAAAAAACATGTTCCATTAACAGTGAACCAACTCTTTTACCAACAGTACAAACTGTCCGATGACTGAATATTTCAAGACTTACTGCGTGAACAAAGACACCATCAACTTGATGCACTGGTATGCCCGTTTCTGGTAGTGGTTTTTTGACCTCTGTATGGTGTCAAACAGACCATCTCTGTCATCTGGGATACCCTTCAGAGCATTATGTATACGGTGTGTCTGCCATGAGTCTTCCAGTAACAACATCTGAAGCAGGAGATCCATGTATGGCCTCAGCTCGTACGTGTATGAGTAGGCAACCTGTCAATTGAAACAAAAAAGATTTGGGGTTGAACAACATCATACTTCATACGTGTAAGGTCATAAACTAAAGATCTGGATAAAATACATGATATATGTTGGGACATGTAACCCAGGTCATAAACAGAAAGATTTGCTGGAAGAAATATATCACAACTCATGCGTGGGGATAAGTAACCTAGGTTGTAAACAGAAAGATTTGCTGGATGAAATACATCATAACTCATGTGTGGGGATATGTAATCCAGGTCATAAACAGAAAGATTTGCTGGAAGAAATACATCATAACTCATGTGTGGGGATATGTAATCCAGGTCATAAACAAAAAGATTTGCTGGAAGAAATACATCATAACTCATGTGGGGATATGTAATCCAGGTCATAAACAGAAAGATTTGCTGGATGAAATACATCATAGCTCATGTGTAGGGATATGTACCAGAAAGATTTGCTGGATGAAATACATCATAACTCATGTGTGGGGACAAGTAACCTAGGTCGTAAACAGAAAGATTTGCTGGATGAAATACATCATAACTCATGTGTGGGGACAAGTAACCTAGGTCGTAAACAGAAAGATTTGCTGGATGAAATACATCATAACTCATGTGTGGGGATATGTACCAGAAAGATTTGCTGGAAGAAATACATCATAACTCATGTGTGGGGACAAGTAACCTAGGTCGTAAACAGAAAGATTTGCTGGATGAAATACATCATAACTCATATGTGTTGGGATATGTAACCTAGGTCACATACAGAATGATTTGCCGGATTAAACATATCAAGAGTTCATATATGTATCAAATCACAGAATACTAATGAATATCAATATGATGATGTATCTGGTGGTGTTATTATCTGTGTTATCAACTGTATCATCCGTACTGTTCTATACTGTCCTTTTCATTTATCACTAATGTCATCAACTTCTACAATCTTCCTGACAAGACTGGCTAAACTGATTTCCTTTTTTTTTTTGTTTGTTATAAAACTGAGCTATACAATATAAACCATAATACAAAGGTCCCATCCACTGTATGAACTTTTACCACACAAACATCTGTTTTGATTCATTCTGTGAACTTTACTGCAGGAAGAAATTTTGCTCACACAGCCTATGTTGGCTGTACATCTCTTGAAGGAACTGAAAGACATCCCAACAAAAAAAAACCTGAAAAAAATAAAAAACAACTGGACTATTCTAGAAAACTTCACTTCTGAATAAGTGATACCCTTACAGAACTATTACACAGAGCACAACATGTAAAACTTGCCTGCCATAACAACTCGCTCAGAACCACAGAGGAGAAGTGAGGGTTCTCCCAAGAACAATACTGAAAAAAAAAACATGTTCCATTAACAGTGAACCAACTCTTTTACCAACAGTACAAACTGTCCAATAAAGACAAGATGTATTCAGTCATGTTACTTACGTTAACAAGTGCAGCTCTTTCTGGCTCAGATACTGACTGTCGAGCAAGTTTCTCTCATGGTTGATTGTGCTAATATCTGACGTGCAATTGGACAAATGTTTGTACTGCAGTCAGTGACTGACTGCATGTCTGTACTGCACAGTTTGTGACTGGCCGCATGTTTGTACTGCACAGTCAGTGACTGGCCGCATGTTTGTACTGCACAGTTTGTGACTGGTCTCATGTTTGTACTGCACAGTTTGTGACTGGTCTCATGTTTGTACTGCACAGTCAGTGACTGGTCTCATGTTTGTACTGCACAGTTTGTGACTGGTCTCATGTTTGTACTGCACAGTTTGTGACTGGTCTCATGTTTGTACTGCACAGTTTGTGACTGGTCTCATGTTTGTACTGCACAGTTTGTGACTGGTCTCATGTTTGTACTGCACAGTCAGTGACTGGTCTCATGTCTGCACTGCACAGTCAGTGACTGGTCTCATGTTTGTACTGCACAGTCAGTGACTGGTCTCATGTCTGCACTGCACAGTCAGTGACTGGTCTCATGTTTGTACTGCACAGTCAGTGATTGGTCTCATGTCTGCACTGCACAGTCAGTGACTGGTCTCATGTCTGCACTGCACAGTCAGTGACTGGTCTCATGTCTGCACTGCACAGTCTGTGACTGGTCTCATGTCTGTACTGCAGTGACTTGAATTACTTGTCTTAAGTCTGGCCCTCATTATCTCCACAAATAATGTGTTCATCCTTCGGAGTGGCTCACTATAGCTTATGGTTTTCCATCAGTTCTTCCCATGGTTTTCCATCAGTTCTTCCCATGGTTTTCCATCAGTTCTTCCCATGGTTTTCCATCAGTTCTTCCCATGGTTTTCCATCTGTTCTTCCCATGGTTTTGCATCAGTTCTTCCCATGGTTTTGCATCTGTTCTTCCCATGGTTTTGCATCTGTTCTTCCCATGGTTTTCCATCTGTTCTTCCCATGGTTTTCCATCAGTTCTTCCCATGGTTTTCCATCAGTTCTTACCATGGTTTTCCATCAGTTCTTCCCATGGTTTTCCATCAGTTCTTCCCATGGTTTTACATCAGTTCTTACCATGGTTTTCCATCGGTTCTTACCATGGTTTTCCATCGGTTCTTCCCATGGTTTTCCATCGGTTCTTACCATGGTTTTCCATCTGTTCTTCCCATGGTTTTCCATCAGTTCTTCCCATGGTTTTCCATCAGTTCTTCCCATGGTTTTACATCGGTTCTTCCCATGGTTTTCCATCAGTTCTTCCCATGGTTTTCCATCGGTTCTTCCCATGGTTTTCCATCAGTTCTTCCCATGGTTTTCCATCAGTTCTTACCATGGTTTTCCATCAGTTCTTACCATGGTTTTCCATCAGTTCTTCCCATGGTTTCCCATCAGTTCTTCCCATGGTTTTACATCTGTTCTTCCCATGGATTTCCATCAGTTCTTCCCATGGTTTTCCATCAGTTCTTCCCATGGTTTTCCATCAGTTCTTCCCATGGTTTTCCATCAGTTCTTACCATGGTTTTCCATCAGTTCTTACCATGGTTTTACATCGGTTCTTTCCATGGTTTTCCATCAGTTCTTACCATGGTTTTCCATCAGTTCTTCCCATGGTTTCCCATCAGTTCTTCCCATGGTTTTACATCTGTTCTTCCCATGGATTTCCATCAGTTCTTCCCATGGTTTTCCATCAGTTCTTCCCATGGTTTTCCATCAGTTCTTCCCATGGTTTTCCATCAGTTCTTACCATGGTTTTCCATCAGTTCTTACCATGGTTTTACATCGGTTCTTTCCATGGTTTTCCATCAGTTCTTCCCATGGTTTTCCATCAGTTCTTCCCATGGTTTTCCATCAGTTCTTACCATGGTTTTCCATCAGTTCTTCCCATGGTTTTCCATCAGTTCTTACCATGGTTTTCCATCAGTTCTTCCCATGGTTTTACATCTGTTCTTCCCATGGTTTTCCATCAGTTCTTACCATGGTTTTCCATCTGTTCTTCCCATGGTTTTCCATCAGTTCTTCCCATGGTTTTCCACCAGTTCTTCCCATAAGTAACACATCATATGAAAAACTCATCAAAACTGGCCTAATATCTTATAAATGTGAAACATTCCATCTTTCATCCAATTTCTTCTTTCATCTTTGGTGTAGAAATGAAAACCTATGGATTTTTATCACGGAAGAGACTTTGGTCAAAGTTCAGATCAATCTATTTACCTCCACTGGTTGAATCATTACATAAGACTGAAACTATTATCAAAAGGGAGATAATGCTGATTTGTGTCATGACGAGTGGTCTCATCATTCATTTACAAAGTCAACAAAGAAAAATAACAATGACAAAGCTTGCAAGTGTAATTTTATTCATCTTCATGGTTTCTTTGCATTAAATTGGTATAGCAGAATATTCCCGTCTTTTTGCAAATACTTATTTTGCTATGTCTGAATTATGGAGCTGAACATTTTATCTGGCAGAATATTTTCTCTGTGGTGTCCAGTCAGTTTTTTTTCATCCATTCACATATTTCAGCAACTTATCAGACAATGTCTTCACTCAACAACATATAACACTAGCTAATGAAGTAATCAAGGTCAGATATGGACAAATGTTATATTTACCTTCAGCAACTTGCTGCTTTCATCCACCATATTAGCCTCCTCAATGATCTTCTTCACATAGACGCTGCGACCATACAATATTTCAGCCACCTGGTGTTGTATTGGCATAAGGGGTTTCCCAGTGATGCTGTCTCCATAAGGATTAGGCAAAGGTAGTTGTCCCTGGAAACACAAATGGTTCACACTTTCATTGAAACAGTGTCTTTCCAACAGTAGCCCAAATATCAAATGGTTCACATTTCTATAAAAAAAAGTGTCTTTACAATGCAACAGTAACACAAAAGTAAAATGGTTTACACTTCTAAAAAAAAAACAATAAGCCAAACTTGTGCACACAGGAAACAACAAGGATTTCATGCGAGAAAGTAACAGAACACAGTACAGTATGGTTCAGTCACTAGGATGTCTCTTGCCTAATGTTAGGCTCCCCTGTAGGCATCTCGGTTGCAAGCATAACTGTATGGTAGGACAAGCAACTGTCTAGCCATGATACATGGACTCTGGTATGACAAGCAACTGTCTAGCCATGATACATGGACTCTGGTAGGACAAGCAACTGTCTAGCCATGATACATGGACTCTGGTAGGACAAGCAACTGTCTAGCCATGATACATGGACTCTGGTATGACAAGCAACTGTCTAGCCATGATACATGGACTCTAGTAGGACAAGCAACTGTCTAGCCATGATACATGGACTCTGGTAGGACAAGCAACTGTCTAGCCATGATACATGGACTCTGGTATGACAAGCAACTGTCTAGCCATGATACATGGACTCTGGTAGGACAAGCAACTGTCTAGCCATGATACATGGACTCTGGTAGGACAAGCAACTGTCTAGCCATGATACATGGACTCTGGTAGGACAAGCAACTGTCTAGCCATGATACATGGACTCTGGTATGACAAGCAACTGTCTAGCCATGATACATGGACTCTGGTATGACAAGCAACTGTCTAGCCATGATACATGGACTCTGGTATGACAAGCAACTGTCTAGCCATGATACATGGACTCTGGTAGGACAAGCAACTGTCTAGCCATGATACATGGACTCTGGTAGGACAAGCAACTGTCTAGCCATGATACATGGACTCTGGTAGGACAAGCAACTGTCTAGCCATGATACATGGACTCTGGTATGACAAGCAACTGTCTAGCCATGATACATGGACTCTGGTAAGGCAAGCAACTGTCTAGCCATCTCTGGTAGGACAAGCAACTGTCTAGCCATGATACATGGACTCTGGTAGGACAAGCAACTGTCTAGCCATGATACATGGACTCTGGTAGGACAAGCAACTGTCTAGCCATGATACATGGACTCTGGTAGGACAAGCAACTGTCTAGCCATGATACATGGACTCTGGTAGGACAAGCAACTGTCTAGCCATGATACAATGATGACGAAGAAATATGAAATAGAAGAAAAGAGTTACATTCTTCAGAACAAACTGAAGCTCACCAAAAAAAAAAAAAAAAAGGTGAATGTGAAGAGACAGAGGAAAGAGATGTTTATAACGACAGAGGTGAAAAAATAAAAGAACAAAGCAGAAGAGAAAGCAGTTAGAAAAGCCTGCAAAAACTTACGGTAACCGATGACTGACACCGCGCCGACACGTCGCAGCATCTCACCAGCTGGGACACTACCGAGTACAGCTTGCTCAAGTCCGCGTACTGGTATTTGATGGGTGGTCCCGAACCCTCGTCTAGAGCTGCCAGCATGAACTGGGCAGGCACCCGTAACTTCAGGAGCTGCAGTTTCTGTGGGACAAAGTTGAAAGCCTCAGCTCCAGCTGTCTACACAACAACGTACTTCTTTGTGTTAAACAAATGCTAACACAAGAATACATTTATAAGTGACTGGCCAATGATAATACAAAAAGCAATGATAATGTTAACTTTATTGGATACTCTTGATAATGAGGTATGTATATGAGTTGTGTTGGTTATCCACTATTCATTTACATATATTCTTGATGTTTTGGCTACCCTGGGTGCTTGAGTGGAGGAGTATGTAGTCCACTTGTCTCTCATGGCAAAGGTTGAGGGGAATCTAGCTGGAGTCACTCAGCTGCATAAATGGCTATCTGGCTATTTCTATAACTGGGGGGTGGCCAGGACATGATGCTGACCACATCACCCTCTGGTGAGCTGACAGGTAAAGTAAAATATGAGCATTAACACTGTATCCCTCAGGTGTGTCTGCATGTGATCTTTATCTTTTTTTTTTTTTTTACCTTGGCTATCCTGGTATTTAATATCTTTTTTTTTTACCTTGGCTATCCTGGTATTTAATTACATATCTTTTTTAACCTGGTTATCCTGGTATTTAATTATGTACCTTTTTTATCTTGGCTATCCTGGTATTTAATTATATATATTCAAAATGTTTTAACTCCCCTGATATCATGTAACATGTGGCCAAGACGTGTTGGCTCCCTTGATATCATGACCAAGACGTGTTGGCTCCCTTGATATCATGACCAAGACGTGTTGGCTCCCTTGATATCATGACCAAGACGTTTTGGCTCCCCTGATATCATGTAACACATGACCAAGACGTGTTGGTTCCCCTGATATCATGTAACATTGCCAAGACATGTTGGCTCACCTGATATCACGTAACACATGGCCAAGAAATTCTGTGCTAGCAGGATCTTAGCTCTGATGGAACAACATCATGACCTGACAATGCAAGCTGTCAATCTATTGAAAACACTGATCAGGAACTGAGCATCATAGAGTTAACGTCTATTCCCAACAATGAAGCCTCTGATCAGGAACTGAGCATCATAGAGTTAACGTCTATTCCCAACAATGAAGCCTCTGATCAGGAACTGAGCATCATAGAGTTAACATCTATTCCCAACAATGAAGCCTCTGATCAGGAACTGAGCATCATAGAGTTAACATCTATTCCCAACAATGAAGCCTCTGATCAGGACCTGAGCATCATAGAGTTAACATCTATTCCCAACAATGAAGCCTCTGATCAGGAACTGAGCATCATAGAGTTAACATCTATTCCCAACAATGAAGCCTCTGATCAGGAACCGAGTGTCATAGAGTTAACGTCTATTCCCAACAATGAAGCCTCTGATCAGGAACTGAGCATCATAGAGTTAATGTCTGATCCTAACAACGAAGCCTCGATTAGGAACTGAGTGTCATAGAGTTAATGTCTGATCCTAACAACGAAGCCTCGATTAGGAACTGAGTGTCATAGAGTTAATGTCTGATCCCAACAATGAAGCCTCTATCAGGAAATGAGTGTCATAGAGTTAACGTCTGATCCCTGCAATGAAGCCTCTATCAGGAACTGAGTGTCTGGGAGTTAACATCTGATCCCAGGGTGCTAGTGCAAGGATATCTGGCAACTGCTGATTAGGCTGAGCTGTGATTTTAGATTTTGTTATAATACACAACAACATAATAAACTGATCATTTCAAGTGCGGGGATAACTTACAATTTTCAGGTTGACCTCCACATTGCTGGGGTTCATGTTAAGATACAGGTGGAACAGATGAAAGTACTGCTGTAGGTGTCTACCATGTTCTGAGATGTCCTTCTTCAAGAGAGACAAGGCAGCCACTAACAGATGCTCACTCAAGCTGGCACCTGGCTCATGCTGTGTGTTGGCTGCAAACAAAAATTTCACCTCCAGCATGAATGAAGCAAACAAAACCAACATTACAAACATACGAGATAACTGAAAAACTCATCACATATCTGTCTTAAAGATATGTCACAAAGTATAAAGAAGAGTAAACAGAGATCAGTGTTAACTTGTACACACTTTACACAGTTTAGTACTTTTTCTTCTGTCCGTGCTTTTCTCCGATGTTTTGTTCTGTCTGTGCTTTTCTTTGATGTTTTGTTCTGTCTGTGCTTTTCTCTGATGTTTTGTTCTGTCTGTGCTTTTCTCTGACGTTTTGTTCAGTCTGTGCTTTTCTCTGATGTTTTGTTCTGTCTGTGCTTTTCTTTGATGTTTTGTTCTGTCTGTGCTTTTCTCTGATGTTTTGTTCTGTCTGTGCTTTTCTCTGATGTTTTGTTCTGTCTGTGCTTTTCTCTGATGTTTTGTTCTGTCTGTGCTTTTCTCTGATGTTTTGTTCTGTCTGCTTTTCTTTGATGTTTTGTTCTGTCTGTGCTTTTCTCTGATGTTTTGTTCTGTCTGTGCTTTTCTTTGATGTTTTGTTCTGTCTGTGCTTTTCTCTGATGTTTTGTTCTGTCTGTGCTTTTCTCTGATGTTTTGTTCTGTCTGTGCTTTTCTCTGATGTTTTGTTCTGTCTGTGCTTTTCTCTGATGTTCTGTTCTGTCTGTGCTTTTCTTTGATGTTTTGTTCTGTCTGTTTTTCTTTGATGTTTTATTCTGTCTGTTTTTCTTTGATGTTTTGTTCTGTCTGTGCTTTTCTGATGTTTTGTTCTGTCTGTTTTTCTTTGATGTTTTGTTCTGTCTGTGCTTTTCTCTGATGTTTTGTTCTGTCTGTGCTTTTCTCTGATGTTTTGTTCTGTCTGTGCTTTTCTCTGATGTTTTGTTCTGTCTGTGCTTTTCTCTGATGTTTTGTTCTGTCTGTGCTTTTCTCTGATGTTTTGTTCTGTCTGTGCTTTTCTCTGATGTTTTGTTCTGTCTGCTTTTCTTTGATGTTTTGTTCTGTCTGTGCTTTTCTCTGATGTTTTGTTCTGTCTGTGCTTTTCTCTGATGTTTTGTTCTGTCTGTGCTTTTCTCTGATGTTTTGTTCTGTCTGTGCTTTTCTCTGATGTTTTGTTCTGTCTGTGCTTTTCTCTGATGTTTTGTTCTGTCTGTGCTTTTCTCTGATGTTTTGTTCTGTCTGTGCTTTTCTCTGATGTTTTTTCTGTCTGTGCTTTTCTTTGATGTTTTGTTCTGTCTGTTTTTCTTTGATGTTTTATTCTGTCTGTTTTTCTTTAATGTTTTATTCTGTCTGTTTTTCTTTGATGTTTTGTTCTGTCTGTTTTTCTTTGATGTTTTGTTCTGTCTGTTTTTCTCTGATGTTTTGTTCTGTCTGTGCTTTTCTCTGATGTTTTGTTCTGTCTGTGCTTTTCTCTGATGTTTTGTTCTGTCTGTGCTTTTCTCTGATGTTTTTTCTGTCTGTGCTTTTCTCTGATGTTTTGTTCTGTCTGTGCTTTTCTCTGATGTTCTGTTCTGTCTGTGCTTTTCTTTGATGTTTTGTTCTGTCTGTTTTTCTTTGATGTTTTATTCTGTCTGTTTTTCTTTGATGTTTTTTCTGTCTGTTTTTCTTTGATGTTTTATTCTGTCTGTTTTTCTTTGATGTTTTGTTCTGTCTGTGCTTTTCTTGATGTTTTGTTCTGTCTGTTTTTCTTTGATGTTTTGTTCTGTCTGTGCTTTTCTCTGATGTTTTGTTCTGTCTGTGCTTTTCTCTGATGTTTTGTTCTGTCTGTGCTTTTCTCTGATGTTTTGTTCTGTCTGTGCTTTTCTCTGATGTTTTGTTCTGTCTGTGCTTTTCTCTGATGTTTTGTTCTGTCTGTGCTTTTCTCTGATGTTTTGTTCTGTCTGCTTTTCTTTGATGTTTTGTTCTGTCTGTGCTTTTCTCTGATGTTTTGTTCTGTCTGTGCTTTTCTCTGATGTTTTGTTCTGTCTGTGCTTTTCTCTGATGTTTTGTTCTGTCTGTGCTTTTCTCTGATGTTTTGTTCTGTCTGTGCTTTTCTCTGATGTTTTGTTCTGTCTGTGCTTTTCTCTGATGTTTTGTTCTGTCTGTGCTTTTCTCTGATGTTCTGTTCTGTCTGTGCTTTTCTTTGATGTTTTGTTCTGTCTGTTTTTCTTTGATGTTTTATTCTGTCTGTTTTTCTTTAATGTTTTATTCTGTCTGTTTTTCTTTGATGTTTTGTTCTGTCTGTTTTTCTTTGATGTTTTGTTCTGTCTGTTTTTCTCTGATGTTTTGTTCTGTCTGTGCTTTTCTCTGATGTTTTGTTCTGTCTGTGCTTTTCTCTGATGTTTTGTTCTGTCTGTGCTTTTCTCTGATGTTTTGTTCTGTCTGTGCTTTTCTCTGATGTTTTGTTCTGTCTGTGCTTTTCTCTGATGTTTTGTTCTGTCTGTGCTTTTCTCTGATGTTTTGTTCTGTCTGCTTTTCTCTGATGTTTTGTTCTGTCTGTGCTTTTCTCTGATGTTTTGTTCTGTCTGTGCTTTTCTCTGATGTTTTGTTCTGTCTGTGCTTTTCTCTGATGTTTTGTTCTGTCTGTGCTTTTCTCTGATGTTTTGTTCTGTCTGTGCTTTTCTTGATGTTTTGTTCTGTCTGTTTTTCTTTGATGTTTTATTCTGTCTGTTTTTCTTTGATGTTTTATTCTGTCTGTTTTTCTTTGATGTTTTGTTCTGTCTGTTTTTCTTTGATGTTTTGTTCTGTCTGTTTTTCTCTGATGTTTTGTTCTGTCTGTTTTTCTCTGATGTTTTGTTCTGTCTGTGCTTTTCTGATGTTTTGTTCTGTCTGTGCTTTTCTCTGATGTTTTGTTCTGTCTGTGCTTTTCTCTGATGTTTTGTTCTGTCTGTGCTTTTCTCTGATGTTTTGTTCTGTCTGTGCTTTTCTCTGATGTTTTGTTCTGTCTGCTTTTCTCTGATGTTTTGTTCTGTCTGTGCTTTTCTCTGATGTTTTGTTCTGTCTGTGCTTTTCTCTGATGTTTTGTTCTGTCTGTGCTTTTCTCTGATGTTTTGTTCTGTCTGTGCTTTTCTCTGATGTTTTGTTCTGTCTGTGCTTTTCTTTGATGCTTTGTTCTGTCTGTTTTTCTTTGATGTTTTATTCTGTCTGTTTTTCTTTAATGTTTTATTCTGTCTGTTTTTCTTTGATGTTTTGTTCTGTCTGTTTTTCTTTGATGTTTTGTTCTGTCTGTGCTTTTCTGTGATGTTTAGTTGTGCCTGTGATCTTCTCTCCTGCAGCTAGTGGAAGAAAGAAGAGAATGAAGGAAAGACTTTTCACTCACCTGACAATGGCAGGGGTGGGCAAGGCCCGTCACCCAGGCTCAGGTTGGTCAGCACCACAAAAATCTTCACAAAAGTTCCCCGAACCTGCACATGAACACACGAATCTCATTAATGTCAGCACCATTTTAGTCGAGCTATTTCCTTCTTCTAGAACCTCTCTCAACACAGATCATCAATTCTTTATGTTCAATCATTCACGCATAATTACCGGAAAAAACAGAAATGACTCATCGTTAATGCACTTTTAACAAAGCAGAACCAATGAAGAACTATTTGTACAGTGAAGGCACAACATCATCACTGCCGGTTAGCTTACCTCCGACGACGGACACTCCAGCAGATACTCCGTTAGGATGTTGGGATTTTTAAAAATGACATTCACGGCAAACCAGGAGCGGACACTCTTGCTGGTTCGTAAGTGAATGTGAAGTGCGTCCGACCAGTCCGAAGCCGGGCCCCTGTGTCAGCAGTAAAGAAACCTGAATGTAGCCTGGCAACTATTTATGTACTAACCGTCTCTATGACACCTAATCACTTTAGACAAATTATTCAAGGTTTCTCATATTCCATTTATCCATCTTTTATGCAGTCAGCTTATCCTAGTGCATGCCAGTATGACTGCTTTCTAGGCTACACCCATCCATCTATTTTAGTTACACTAAGCTGAAGACCCTTGTTTTTTTCTGTGCTGATTTCTACTTTTCTAATTATCTACCAATGATAAAATACTAACCTAACAGCATGATACAGATGATAAAATAATCTAACAGCATCATACAGATGATAAAATAATCTAACAGCATCATACAGATGATAAAATAATCTAACAGCATCATACAGATGATAAAATAATCTAACAGCATCATACAGATGATAAAATAATCTAACAGCATCATACAGATGATAAAATAATCTAACAGCATCATACAGATGATAAAATAATCTAACAGCATCATACAGATGATAAAATAATCTAACAGCATCATACAGATGATAAAATAATCTAACAGCATCATACAGATGATAAAATAATCTAACAGCATCATACAGATGATAAAATAATCTAACAGCATCATACAGATGATAAAATAATCTAACAGCATCATACAGATGATAAAATAATCTAACAGCATCATACAGATGATAAAATAATCTAACAGCATCATACAGATGATAAAATAATCTAACAGCATCATACAGATGATAAAATAATCTAACAGCATCATACAGATGTGCTTTTCTCTGATGTTTTGTTCTGTCTGTGCTTTTCTCTGATGTTTTGTTCTGTCTGTGCTTTTCTCTGATGTTTTGTTCTGTCTGTGCTTTTCTCTGATGTTTTGTTCTGTCTGCTTTTCTCTGATGTTTTGTTCTGTCTGTGCTTTTCTCTGATGTTTTGTTCTGTCTGTGCTTTTCTCTGATGTTTTGTTCTGTCTGTGCTTTTCTCTGATGTTTTGTTCTGTCTGTGCTTTTCTCTGATGTTTTGTTCTGTCTGTGCTTTCTTTGATGCTTTGTTCTGTCTGTTTTTCTTTGATGTTTTATTCTGTCTGTTTTTCTTTAATGTTTTATTCTGTCTGTTTTTCTTTGATGTTTTGTTCTGTCTGTTTTTCTTTGATGTTTTGTTCTGTCTGTGCTTTTCTGTGATGTTTAGTTGTGCCTGTGATCTTCTCTCCTGCAGCTAGTGGAAGAAAGAAGAGAATGAAGGAAAGACTTTTCACTCACCTGACAATGGCAGGGGTGGGCAAGGCCCGTCACCCAGGCTCAGGTTGGTCAGCACCACAAAAATCTTCACAAAAGTTCCCCGAACCTGCACATGAACACACGAATCTCATTAATGTCAGCACCATTTTAGTCGAGCTATTTCCTTCTTCTAGAACCTCTCTCAACACAGATCATCAATTCTTTATGTTCAATCATTCACGCATAATTACCGGAAAAAACAGAAATGACTCATCGTTAATGCACTTTTAACAAAGCAGAACCAATGAAGAACTATTTGTACAGTGAAGGCACAACATCATCACTGCCGGTTAGCTTACCTCCGACGACGGACACTCCAGCAGATACTCCGTTAGGATGTTGGGATTTTTAAAAATGACATTCACGGCAAACCAGGAGCGGACACTCTTGCTGGTTCGTAAGTGAATGTGAAGTGCGTCCGACCAGTCCGAAGCCGGGCCCCTGTGTCAGCAGTAAAGAAACCTGAATGTAGCCTGGCAACTATTTATGTACTAACCGTCTCTATGACACCTAATCACTTTAGACAAATTATTCAAGGTTTCTCATATTCCATTTATCCATCTTTTATGCAGTCAGCTTATCCTAGTGCATGCCAGTATGACTGCTTTCTAGGCTACACCCATCCATCTATTTTAGTTACACTAAGCTGAAGACCCTTGTTTTTTTCTGTGCTGATTTCTACTTTTCTAATTATCTACCAATGATAAAATACTAACCTAACAGCATGATATGGATGATAAACTAACCTAACAGCATGATATGAATGATAAACTAACCTAACAGCATGATATGAATGATAAACTAACCTAACAGCATGATATGAATGATAAACTAACCTAACAGCATGATATGAATGATAAACTAACCTAACAGCATGATATAGATGATAAACTAACCTAACAGCATGATATGAATGATAAACTAACCTAACAGCATGATATAGATGATAAACTAACCTAGCAGCAGGATATAGATGATAAACTAACCTAACAGCATGATATAGATGATAAACTAACCTAACAGCATGATATAGATGATAAACTAACCTAACAGCATGATATAGATGATAAACTAACCTAGCAGCAGGATATAGATGATAAACTAACCTAACAGTATAATACACATGATAAACTAATCTAACAGCATGATACAGATGATAATCTAACACCATCATACAGATGATAAAATAATCTAACAGCATCATACAGATGATAAAATAATCTAACAGCATCATACAGATAATAAACTAATCTAACAGCATGATACAGATGATAAAATAATCTAACAGCATCATACAGATGATAAAATAATCTAACAGCATCATACAGATGATAAAATAATCTAACAGCATGACACAGGTGACAAACTAACCTAACAGCATGATACAGATGATAATCTAACAGTATGACAGAGATGATGCCGCAGACAAAAAAGAAAAAGCTGAATAAAGGGGAACCCACCTGAGAGATTTCTTGGTCTTAAAACCTACACTGAACAGAAACTTGGACGCCAGTTCTGTGCTGATCATGGAAATTTGTTCAATCTCTGGCGTCTGCATGAAAACATTCTATATTTTATGCAGGGCAAGCAAGAAAAAGAAATTTTGTTAGTCAATCACTCTTCTTCACAACAAATCAGTGCCTCATCTTTCACAAATTATCCCAACAAAATCTCTGTTACATAGACTCTTTCCTATTGTAGCTGCACTTCTCTCTGTACAACATGAAAAGATAAAGGTAAAGGTAATCCTGTCATGCCTTAGAAGTATATGGGGATATGGTGTTAGTGCCCATATTTTCCTTGACCTGCCAGCACACTAGAGGGTGATATGGTCAGTATCACGCTTGGCCGTCTTTCCTTCCCCGACTACAGAAGAAGTCGGGCGCCCATTTCTCCAGCTGGGTGACTCGGGTGCCTCCGGCCAGATTCAAATCCCTGACCTTTCGCCATGAGAGACCAGTGCACTAACCACTTTGCCACTCAGACACCCATGAAAAGATAGCAGAGTATATTTTGTTTCTGAGGTGCCCTTCATAATCTATCTTGTTCATGATCTATCTTGTCTTTGAACCAGCGCCATGAGATATCAAATCTTAGCACACGCAGTCCTAGGTACATCTTACATATTTTCTTCAGTCTGTTCCCCATATTACATTCCAAGTCATGCCTTCCGCAAGGGTTCGGTGGTCATCAGACCTTGCTGACAATACAAGCCTAAAATCTCAGCTAATTATGGTAATGTAGATGAATGGCTAATGTAATAGATTACATACAACTTTTCCCTCCTGGATACTCTGGTTGATGATGAACTGGTTACAGACAACAAGCTTCTTGATGAATGTGAAGTACTCCACTGAGAACTGGCTCTTCTCATGCATGAAGCGAATGTTGCCACGCCTGACCACCTTCTCAATTGCTTGAGGCATCTTCACATTTGTGCAACTGGCTGTGGAGACAGGAACAAAAAGAAACTCTTCAACCTCCCTCACAGTTTACTTACTGGCTTCCTCTCAGAGGAAACCTGGATCAAGATGTCTGGTATATAAATAAGGTCATTAATCATGATCATCATCATGATCATCATCATCATCATCATCCAGTGCCAGCTCCGTCTCTTGTTCTGACAGGCACTGGGACAAGCTGAACCCAGCACATCCACCTCTTGTTTACCAATCTACGTGATCATTATACCATGAGAAACAATGTTGACAAACAGATAAACAAACGGAACTAATATTTCAATAAAACACCTTCATCAGGGACAGTAATTTATTACCCAGGTATTACTGTACAGCTCCTCTGAGTACAAGAGTACACTGAACAGCACATTTTCTCTAGTCTTTAAGGTGATCATGCAGCTAAATGTTTCAGTGAACATTAATACAGACTTTGTCCAAACCATGATCTTATAGAACTTTATCGGTGAACATTAATACAGACTCTGTTCATAGTCTGTTTACCAAACCATGATCTTATAGAACTTTATCACAAATAATTTCTTTGTCTAGCATAGGTTCCCTTCATTTATCACAAATTATCCCAACAAAATCTCTGTTACATAGACTCTTTCCTATTGTAGCTGCACTTCTCTCTGTACAACATGAAAAGATAAAGGTAAAGGTAATCCTGTCATGCCTTAGAAGTATATGGGGATATGGTGTTAGTGCCCATATTTTCCTTGACCTGCCAGCACACTAGAGGGTGATATGGTCAGTATCACGCTTGGCCGTCTTTCCTTCCCCGACTACAGAAGAAGTCGGGCGCCCATTTCTCCAGCTGGGTGACTCGGGTGCCTCCGGCCAGATTCAAATCCCTGACCTTTCGCCATGAGAGACCAGTGCACTAACCACTTTGCCACTCAGACACCCATGAAAAGATAGCAGAGTATATTTTGTTTCTGAGGTGCCCTTCATAATCTATCTTGTTCATGATCTATCTTGTCTTTGAACCAGCGCCATGAGATATCAAATCTTAGCACACGCAGTCCTAGGTACATCTTACATATTTTCTTCAGTCTGTTCCCCATATTACATTCCAAGTCATGCCTTCCGCAAGGGTTCGGTGGTCATCAGACCTTGCTGACAATACAAGCCTAAAATCTCAGCTAATTATGGTAATGTAGATGAATGGCTAATGTAATAGATTACATACAACTTTTCCCTCCTGGATACTCTGGTTGATGATGAACTGGTTACAGACAACAAGCTTCTTGATGAATGTGAAGTACTCCACTGAGAACTGGCTCTTCTCATGCATGAAGCGAATGTTGCCACGCCTGACCACCTTCTCAATTGCTTGAGGCATCTTCACATTTGTGCAACTGGCTGTGGAGACAGGAACAAAAAGAAACTCTTCAACCTCCCTCACAGTTTACTTACTGGCTTCCTCTCAGAGGAAACCTGGATCAAGATGTCTGGTATATAAATAAGGTCATTAATCATGATCATCATCATGATCATCATCATCATCATCATCCAGTGCCAGCTCCGTCTCTTGTTCTGACAGGCACTGGGACAAGCTGAACCCAGCACATCCACCTCTTGTTTACCAATCTACGTGATCATTATACCATGAGAAACAATGTTGACAAACAGATAAACAAACGGAACTAATATTTCAATAAAACACCTTCATCAGGGACAGTAATTTATTACCCAGGTATTACTGTACAGCTCCTCTGAGTACAAGAGTACACTGAACAGCACATTTTCTCTAGTCTTTAAGGTGATCATGCAGCTAAATGTTTCAGTGAACATTAATACAGACTTTGTCCAAACCATGATCTTATAGAACTTTATCGGTGAACATTAAATACAGACTCTGTTCATAGTCTGTTTACCAAACCATGATCTTATAGAACTTTATCACAAATAATTTCTTTGTCTAGCATAGGTTCCCTTCATTTATCACATATGATCAAAATGAGATCTCAGAAAGTGATCTTTGGTGTTCAATACTATTTTATTAAAAAAAACAGATTTCTTTCTTTTTATTTGTTAGTCTGTAAGCACTTCAAATATTTGTTTGTCAAATCAAGAATACAAAAACAGAAGGAGAAAGGATAGCAGGGTAAAGATATACCAAGAGATGACTCCAATACCTAAAGAAAAACTCTTCTACAACAGAAAAGCCAGACTACCTAATGAAAGACTTGTGATATCTTTGACAATCTCCTCCACCGCATCATCCACTCTCTCATAGAACAGAATGTAGGCATTCCACCATCGCTTCTGGCGCCGGAAGGCAGATCTGAGAAGCAGAAAAAATAGAAATATCTTCTAGCATTCTTTCTTGCAGTTTCCTACGACAGGACAAATCAAAACATATAAACACTATCCTCTAACAGTGGAAAAAAAAATGTCATCTTAACATATGCACACATCAATATTCAACACTAGAGAAAACTCAACTTCAAACAATGTCTGTAATATCTTATAGCACAGGATTAATTACATATATTTTTTTTAATTTACTTCTAAATTTTCTTTCTTGACAAGTGAAGAATGTCAGCTTTATGGCAACCAACATGCTAGCTTTGTTTTATTTACATATTGATATATATATATATATATATATACAAAAAGTTATGTATGATTCAGTTACACATATCTATTAAGTCATGCATGATTGAGTCATAAATATTTAAGAATGTTATGAGAAAAGAGAAACACAGGACACAAACAAAATGTTTAGCACTGCAACAAAAGCTAAAGCACAGATAAGAAGACTATGATTTCAGCTGGAGATGTAGGAGAGAGAAGATGGATTAAAAGAGTCATGATTTTACCTCTTTAGCATGTGATCATACACCTCCCCAAGATACTCTCCACCAAAGCACTGGTTCTTCATTTCCTCCTCATCATCCATCTTACATTCAGTAACATCTCCATCATCAAACTTGTACCACTTTGGTGCTGGCTCATTTGGACCTCTAGAACAAAATATTCAGACACCCATCAAACAATTACATCTTCATATGTTCATTATTACAGCAAGAGGCTCATGGACTAACACAGTAAAAAAAAAAAAAAAACAAGAATCAAGACTTTATCCTGGGGATCCAAAGCCTAATGAAAGTAAAAGAAGGAAACATCCTACATCATGTCAGCTAGGCCAGGATTTTTAACATTTGGAATAAAAAACACATGAAAACTATATCAATAGTGCCAGTGTCTGCAATACTACCAGAAGTTGGGTGTGGGGTAGGGGGGGTAGGGGAGGTAGTGCTGGTGGTTTGTGTGTGCGTGCGTGTGTGGGAGGTGCTGGTGTGTATGTGTGTGCGCACTGAGGTGGTGCTACTGAAGAAACAACCCTATACTTATATGTATGGCAGTATCTGGGAATGAAGAAACAATCCTACACTTATATGTATGGCAGTATCTGGGAATGAAGAAACAATCCTACACTTATATGTATGACAGTATCTGGGAATGAAGAAACAATCCTATACTTATATGTATGGCAGTATCTGGGAATGAAGAAACAATCCTATACTTATATGTATGGCAGTATCTGGGAATGAAGAAACAATCCTATACTTATATGTATGGCAGTATCTGGGAATGAAGAAACAATCCTATACTTATATGTATGGCAGTATCTGGGAATGAAGAAACAATCCTACACTTACATGTATGGCAGTATCTGGGAATGAAGAAACAACCCTATACTTATATGTATGGCAGTATCTGGTACTGAAGAAACAACCCTATATTTATATATATGGCAGTATTTGGGAATGAAGAAACAATCCTGCACTTATATGTATGGCAGTATCTGGGAATGAAGAAACAACCCTATACTTATATGTATGGCAGTATCTGGGAATGGAGAAACAATCCTACACTTATATGTATGGCAGTATCTGGGAATGAAGAAACAAATCTACACTTATATGTATGGCAGTATCTGGGAATGAAGAAACAACCCTATACTTATATGTATGGCAGTATCTGGGAATGAAGAAACAATCCTACACTTATATGTATGGCAGTATCTGGGAATGAAGAAACAAATCTACACTTATATGTATGGCAGTATCTGGGAATGAAGAAACAATCCTATCTGGGAATGAAGAAACAATCCTACACTTATATGCATGGCAGTATCTGGGAATGAAGAAACAATCCTACACTTATATGTATGGCAGTATCTGGTACTGAAGAAACAACCCTACACTTATATGTATGGCAGTATCTGGTACTGAAGAAACAACCCTACACTTATATGTATGGCAGTATCTGGTACTGAAGAAACAACCCTACACTTATATGTATGGCAGTATCTGGGACTGAAGAAACAATCCTACATTTATATGCACGGCAGTATCTGGTACTGAAGAAACGATCATACACTTATATGTATGGCAGTATCTGGGAATGAAGAAACAATCCTGCACTTATATGTATGGCAGTATCTGGGAATGAAGAAACAATCCTGCACTTATATGTATGGCAGTATCTGGGAATGAAGAAACAACCCTACACCTATATGTATGGCAGTATCTGGGACTGAAGAAACAACTCCTTACTTACATATATGGCAGTATGTGAAACACTACAGATTGGCATGAGTGGTACTTTTTTAAAAAAACCCTACCTTCTATTTGTTTCAAATAATGGTGGAATCTATGGATTTAATCAAATAAAATAACAGTTACATCAACAAGAGAATTATTAATGCTGGAGGATCCATGGATTGTGCCATGTCTCAGTTATTGGTGATCCATAAACTTGAAGTGAGAGGGAAAAAAAAATGAGTCTTACTTTCATTACTCTGTAACTGTCTTTTATCTTCTTAATGGAAAATGAATGTTAGCAACACAAAAACATAAGGTCTACTGGCTATAAAAATAGTTCAGTAATTCTTACCATAAAAAATAATACTTTCCAAAGAAAGGGAAATATGAACATCATATGTAAGTTTTTCACACAATGTTAACAAACAGTTTTCTCAGATGGACCTAAGTTTTACAAAACTCTCACACATGGCCCAAGCTCAAGAAAAGTTTGAAACCTCTGATCCTGAGGATGAATTAAATCTTCTTCTTCTTCTTCGTTCACTTCTAGACCGCCCCGTGATCCTACTGAATTTACTCCTGTGGTCCTTGATCAAGAGGTCCTGTGGTCCCCGAGAGGTCCACAAGAGATCCCCGAGAGGACCACAAGAGGTTCAGAGTATCGCAGGGCTTGGACCTGTATTCTCAGTGGGTCGCAGAAGCGGGATTGCGTGACACTGTGGTTTTCGTTGCACCATTTTAATCTAGAGTTGGACTTTCTCACCGGAAAACCTCAATGTGTTTTGGATATCAGTATACGCCCACCAGGTGAGAGGTGGTTGCCCATCCAGCCTAGAGTTGGACTTTCTGGCCGAAAAACCTCGACGTGTTTTGAATATCAGTATATCTCCACCAGGTGAGAGGTGGTTGCCCATCCAGTCCAGCATTGGACCTTCTCACCAGAAAACCTCAGCGTGATTAGGATATGCCATATATCCCCGCTGGGTGAGAGGTGGTTGCCCATCTAGACATATCGATTAAACTTCACTTTATCCTTTCCATCACATTTTCACAGTGGCACCGCACAGCAACTCTAATCGCATTTTCTTCATTGGCTAGGAGGAGTTTCACCCCATGCGTGGCATCCGAAGAATCTTGCCAGCAGTGTGATAAATTAAATGAAAAAATTCACACTGTTCTAAATGTTTCAGAAATGAAAGTTTAGCTCTTATGCAGGTGTAGTGGGGATGATAATGGAAATCAGGTGGTGAATGACGATGATAATGAAAGACCACTGTGGCTGTCTTAACATCTTACAACAAGGTGAGCTTTGACATGATGGTATCACCACTATATCATGTGCTAGATGTTGTCAATGTGAGCTCTGCCATGATGGGAACATCCCTAGATCATGTGCTAGATGTTGTCAATGTGAGCTCTGCCATGATGGGAACATCCCTAGATCATGTGCTAGATGTTGTCAAGGTGAGCTCTGCCATGATGGGAACATCCCTAGATCATGTGCTAGATGTTGTCAATGTGAGCTCTGCCATGATGGGAACATCCCTAGATCATGTGCTAGATGTTGTCAAGGTGAGCTCTGCCATGATGGGAACATCCCTAGATCATGTGCTAGATGTTGTCAATGTGAGCTCTGCCATGATGGGAACATCCCTAGATCATGTGCTAGATGTTGTCAATGTGAGCTCTGCCATGATGGGAACATCCCTAGATCATGTGCTAGATGTTGTCAATGTGAGCTCTGCCATGATGGGAACATCCCTAGATCATGTGCTAGATGTTGTCAAGGTGAGCTCTGCCATGATGGGAACATCCCTAGATCATGTGCCAGGTGTTGTCAGGGAAGCTGCAGGTGAGGCAAACAGATAAAAGTGTGAGAGATGATGGCATACTGACAGAACATAGTGCTGCTGACCTGTGTAGAATGTAAGAGTAATAATGACCACCACTAGCTTGACCACTGTGGACCAGTACACCCACTAATCTGTAGCTTGTGCTCTGGGCTTCATCAAACTCATCAATTATCTCTCCTGCAGGAAATGTCAGACAGCACAATTAGTACATACATGCCAACACCATCATCTTCATAATTTACTGTCAGGACTCACCCCCCACCCCCTCAATCCAATAAAAGAAATAAAACTCACAGCCAATGCTATAAAACTCTTTGGTTAGGGACCTGGTTACAGTTTCAGAGCACAGACCACAAAGCAAGTTTCCTAGCAAAACCTGCAGTGTTGGAGTAATGAGCTCCATTCCAGTGCTGAGGCTTAAGGAGCACTGGCAGTCTGTTTCATGGAGAACAGGGTCTTCACCAGCTAACTCTACATTGTCACTCAGATTTCTGCTTCCTTCATATAAGCATCCATGATATATCTAGTGTCTTTACAACAAGCCTGAGTCTAACAAACCCAACAAATCATATATTGCTGATAAGCATTGCACTGATGCTTGGCAAGTGAAGATTTCATATTAAACCTTATTCTGAAGCACATCACTAGTCGAGGAAGCAAAGACTTGACTTGTGAACTGTAAACTACTTCCATATTTTCACACATAAAACAACCAATGTGGTAAACACCACTATAATCAGCCTTACATCTAATACAGATGATCAAAACTTACCTTCAAGTTTTGCTAAACCCTGCACTGTGTAAGGTTCCATATTCAACTCTTTTGGAAACTCAAAGTAATCGTTGAACTTGATTGCACATTCCCTGACAAATTGTGAAACAAAAACATAACACTCTGCATTCTGTAAGCCACTTTTCTTTTCTACAAAACTGATTCGCCATTGTCTACGTTTATGATTTCCAGGCACAAATAAGAACAATTCTACTTGGTCACCATTTCATGCCCAAAATAATTCAAGACATGGAAGTTGTGAACAATTTTAACAGAGCTAGGAATAAATAAAATAAAATAATAATAATTGTTCATTTCATCTTAGAAGACTATATTAAAACCGGCAGATGTTGGTTGTTTATGGAAGCTATTGGGTATCATTTTGCTCAGAAACTTTTACAACTGATTATACAAGTACTCGACTGGCAAATAATTTAAATATAATCAACAATCAATAGTCATGAACTTTTGCAGAAATGATTAAGACACTACAACGTACATTTAGGAGGTATGTGTGAAGAAGTTCGAACTCAGAGACAGTCCTAGAGTCAAAGAGTCTCACGGCTTCACTGTATATGCTCTACCTACTGAACCACCAGGTCAAGCAAGTATGTGTCGTGCTTGACAGGGGTGGCACACAGGATATCTCATTACAGCAAACAAATAAATGAAACATTACAACAAGCAGATACATGAGACATTACAACAGATTCTTTCACAAAACATATACAAAGCACAGAATATGGCATGCTGGTTATAAAGGATAAAGGTAACAAAAAAGTACAAAACAAAAGTAAGTGACATGATAGTCACAGATCAGAAACTTACTTTAATTCAACCCTTATATAACCCCAAGTCATAAGAAAATAATAACAACTACTTACAAGAGATGCATACAAAAAAAAGGACAACTGCTGTAATGAATGAACCATTTCCACACACCAGGGATTCTCAAACAGTGAAAACTGAGACCACAGACTCAAACTGTTGGAATATTAATATTTTAATATTTATTCATATATTAATCTTTCTTAATCTACAATGTAGATAAATCTGTCCTGTTCTTTCTACATTGTAAATCAATATTCCAACAGTTTTAGTCTGTTAGTCTTTGGCCCAATCTTCCACTGGTTGAGAACCCTTGCCCTAGCCACCAACTTGTCATGTGATATTTATGACTCACATACATAATTTATAGGTAAAGGTAATTCTCTCATGCCTTAGAGGCACATAGGGATATGGTGTTAGTGCCCATATTTTCCTTGACCTGTCAGCACACTAGAGTGATATGGTCAGTATCACGCCTGGCTGCTTTTCCTTCCCCAACTCTTGAAGAAGTTGGGTACCCATTTCTACAGCTGGGTGACTGGGGTGTCTCCGGCCGGAATCGAACCCCTAACCTTTGCCATGAGAGACCAGTGCACTAACCATTTCGCCACTCAGACACCCACATAATTTATAATATAAAAATAACGTTACTCTACAGAAAACACACAGAGATGAAATCATTCTTCTCTCTTCACACAAGACACACTCATATACCTGCATCAATTCATATGATTTTGCCTCAACTCTAAAATGTACAAACTAGTGACATTCATACATTTGAAGGCCAAGTCCTGACAGAAAAAAGACGAGGACATAATCTACAAAAGATCAATGTCTTTTCTTGTAGTTCTGACCAACTGCAGCAAAACTGTTGGGAGACTTCTCATGGAGAAAACACAGCAGAGGAAACAAGGCAAGTCTGATGTGATTTTTCCAGCAAGAGTTCATGAAAGGGCCTTATTTCACCTGGCTGCCCAAACATTTTGTTAAAGAAAACAAATCTTTCCCTGAGATCGCACAGCCTTACTTTTCCCAGTCATAGTCAACATGAAAGAGCCTTATTTCACCTGGCCACATAAACATTTTGTTAAAGAAAACAAATCTGTCCCTGAGATCGCACAGCCTTACTTTTCCCAGTCATAGTCAACATGAAAGAGCCTTATTTCACCTGGCCACATAAACATTTTGTTAAAGAAAACAAATCTGTCCCTGAGATCGCACAGCCTTACCTTTCCCAGTCATAGTCAAAACGTTTTAGCTGTATGGCCAGGATTTTTGGCAGCTTCCGTATTACAAGTCGCTTTACCGTATCAACCTAAAAGAAAATGGACACTTGACGGTAAAGAACATGATAAAATCATACAAATATTATTATGATCAACAAAACAATTTTATTACACCAGTAAGAATTTTTACAGGTCACTGAGAGGTGTGAGGACAGACTTTTCTGATGAGTTATCACCCTTCTTCCTCTCTCTGTTTCCTACAATAAAACCTCCAAAGACTGCCCTGGCAGTAGTCAGATCCTAGTGAAAGCTGATGTGTTTCTACAAAAAAAAAGGAGAGTTACTATGTCTAAAAGTGAACAGGCTGGCTTGTGATGTCAGACACTTTATGTGAACAATGAAAGCCATTTCCAAACAAACAAACAAACAAAACTTCAGTCCAAGCTACAATGCTGCAGTGGAGGGAGAAAGAAGCTACATTTTTAAGCACATACAAAAAATCTCAGACATCTTATCTGGAAAATGATTTTCTGTTACCCCAAATGCAAATGTGTTAACAAACACTTAGGACAACATGATATTTATCAAGATAAGTATCAGAAATATTAAAGCAGAAAAGAAAGTTCACCTTTTTGTTACACTTCTCACAAAAGTAAGCATTCTCTCCTTCCAGCAGATCACCCTTAACATACTGCTCTAAGGATTCAAACAGGTTGGCATGGTTACGAATGTCAACATTCAGTGTTGTGAAGGCCTCTTCTCGTTGGTACCTGTGGAAACGATGTGGTACTTGTAAAATTAATGGTCTTTTCCTATAACTTCTATTAATGGTCTTTTCCTATAACTTCTATTAATGGTATTTTCCTATAACTTCTATTAATGGTCTTTTCCTATAACTTCTATTAATGGTCTTTTCCTATAACTTCTATTAATGGTCTTTTCCTATAACTTCTGTTAATGGTCTTTTCCTATAACTTCTATTAATGGTCTTTTCCTATGTTATAATGTCTGTCATACTAACATCTAGAATTGTGTATCTTTCAACAAAACTGTCTGTATAGAAATGTGCTTTTGGTTATGAGGAGAACTTGACTTCTACTTTTCCAATCATCAGGTTTATGAGTTTTCACTCTTCTTCCCTCGTGTCAATAATGAAATGTACAGGTCCTCTTCAGCTGTTCTATATCTCCATACAGAATATTGGTGACTGAGAAGTTTGGTGGTATCAGGTTCTTCCGAAGGTCCTTCAATGCACTGCAGTCCAGCAGATGGTGTTTAACAGTTTCTTCTTCTTGTCTGTTGCAGCCCATGCAGTATGGTGTGTGGTCAGTGGTCACTCTGTGTAAGTGCTTATTGAGGGTGATGTGTCCTGATCTCAACCTGAAAATTGTGCATTGGTATCTATGACATAAGCTGTTGATGTGGTCTCTGGGGTTAGGCTTTGGCAGGTGTGTACATAGGGATCTTCCAGTTGGACTACTGGCCCAGCTGTCCATCCACTGCTGCTTGCAGTTGTGTATAATGTGTTTAGCTGTTCTCATGTTGGTGGAGACGTGGGGCTGTGACATGGTGGCTCCAGTCTGTCAGCACGTTCATTTTCTCTGATATCTATGTGCCCTGGTATCTACTGTAGGATGGTCTTGATGTCATAGGAGGAGAGTTGGTTTATTGCACTGAGTATGTCGGATGTAATGTGATCAGCTGATGATATCCAGTTTTCAAGGGCCTGGAGAGCAGACTGGGAGTCTGAGAAAATAACAAGGTTTTTTTTGGGTGGGAGGCAGTGTTTTTGTATTTGGTGGGGGTGGCTGCCAGGGCTGCTAATCTTGCCTGCATCTCTGCATCATAACTGGAGCAGCGAGACCCACAAGGAGCAGAAATGTGGCTTGTCTTGTCTGGAAACATTATGAGTACCCCATATCCTGCATTGTCTGTTTCCTTGATTGCTGACCCATCAGTGTATGCATGGATCCAGTCCTTGGGGTAGGATTCTATGGTCTCCAGTGCAAACAGCTTTAGGGAGTTGGGATCTGATGATCTGTTCATTAATTTGTTCTTGAGTCTGGTGTTAATTTGAGGAAGTGTGTAGTTTGTGTTTGGTGGGATGTCTGGTACTTTTGTAAGTTCTTCTCTGTCTTCAGGGAGCTTGTGTCTTGTGTTTAACTGTTCTGCTATGTGCACTGGAGTTTTCAGTTTCAGTCTATTATTATGCTTCCATTTATCAACCACTGTTCTGTTAGGATGGTCTGGGTGCATGTGTTTATATCTTTCTACTGCCTCAATGATTGACTTTTCATGTCTTATATCTAATGGCTCTATGTTTGCATCAATTTCACATGCAGCTGTGGGTGTTGATCTCATTGCCCCACAAATGAAATGAACGACTTGGTTCTGGATTCTGTCTGCTTGTGTACGAGAGCTCTTTGATGCTGTGACCTGCAGGGGGATGTTGTAATCTATTATAGATCTAACATATCCTGTGTACAGTTGTCTGAGTGTTGCTTTGTCAGCTCCCCAGGATGTACTTGTAAGCCACTTGAATAAGTTTAGTCTTTTAGATGCTTTTTCTGTTAATCAATCTATGAACTTCTTAAAGTTCAATTTTCTGTCTAGTTTCACACCAAGGTATGTTGGATTTTTTCTTTCATGATTTGAGCACCATCAAGAGTTATTTTCAGTTCAGTCGTTGCTAGTTTGTTGCTAAGAGTAAAGACTATATGCAGTTTTACTAACATTGATCTTCAACTTCCAGAAAGTGCAATAGGCTGATATGGTGAGGAGGGCTCTATTAATTCTCTCAGCAGCCAGCTTCAAGTCTGCTCCACTAGTTCATATGACAAAGTCATCTGCAAACATGGCTTTGTGGGTGTTCAATAAGTCAGGGAGGTCATTTATAAAGATTAGGAACAAGGTGCAGCTAAGAGCAGAACCTTGTGGCAGACCTTCCTCTAGGGTGCATTTGTTTGACAGTCTGTTACTGACCTGAGCTTGTATGGTCCTGTCACTCAGGTAGTTTTTAACCCAATGATACATTTTCCATATATGCTCATGTTTTGCATCTTTAACAGTAGACCTTTTTGCCAGACACTGTCATATGCAGCTGGAAGTCTATAAGGACAGCTACAGAGTTTCTCTTGTGTAAAAACTGTCTTTTACATTCTGAGTGAGGAGAAATAGCTGGTCTTTGGGTCTTGATCCTTTGTGGAAGCCTGCCTGAAAGTTACTGAGGGACCCGAGGATTCCAACCACCAGTACAGCCTATTGTTAAGCATTCGTTCTGCTAGCTTACAAATGTTGGAAGTCAGTGAGACTGGTCTAAAGCTTTTTAGGTCATCTTCTGGCTTTCCTTTTTTCAGGATAGGTCTAACTATGGCTGACTTCCAAGATTTTGGTAGTACTCCACTTTGCCAGGTCTTGTTAATGAAGTTGAGCAATGTGGACTCTCCTACAGGGCCCAGATGAAGGATCATTTCATTTGATATTTTGTCTGGTCCTGGTGCTTTTCTTAGCTGTAGCTTACCCATAGCACTCTGGAGTTCATGGATGGTAAAGTTTTCCTAAAAAAGTGGAATATTTGCCAAGTTAGATTTCTCTTTACTTCTCAGAACTTTTCCCAGCGCCTTGTCAAGTACTTTCCTGTTGGAGGATTTGTTTGTGGCAGCAAAGAATTTGTTAAAAGTACTGGCTTTGTCTGAATCACTTGAGAGGACTCAACCAGAGATTCACATTGGTTTAGGGCTAGTTTGTTTTTTTCCTGACATGTTATCTAAGAGTTTCCAAGCCTTCTTTACTTCAGTTTTAAGGTTGAGATTGCTGCATGTGCTTAACCACTTCTCTTTCTTTGCTTTTTTAGTTTCGAGTCTTACCTTAGTTGTTAGTTTATTGTACTCTATTCTGTTTTCTGGAGTAGGGTTTTTCTCTGCATTCTTCCTGGCTCCTCTTCTTTCTTTTGACTAAGTCTTCCAGAGATTTTGTCCAGAAGGGGCTATATTTCTTTCTGCATCCTCGGGGGATTGTTTTGTAGGCTACCCCAAGTATGGCTTGGATTATGTTGGTGTAGAGTGTGTCAGTGTTTGTGTTGTCATTTAATTTTGATAGGTTTTCATGTGTTTGTGTTCTGAATTTTTCCCAATCTGCTTTTCTATAATTCCAGCGAGAGGGGGTTTGTGTGGTCTTTGGTTTCATGTGTGAGAAATCTGTAGAAGAATGGGGGGATGGTCGCTTCCTATGTCATCAGGCACTCTCAGAATACAATCGTTGTGGATGTCTGCTGAGACAATGGTGAGGTCAGGTCTGTATGTGCATCCAGTGGCTCTGTGGAGGAGTGTTGGTGAGGAGGAGGAGTCTTGCAATATCATCATGTTGCTGGTGCTGCATAGCTCTTTAATGTTGTTTCCTATAGGGTTTGGGTCTTTGTACCCAATGATGGTAGATGTGCATTAAAATCTCCTGCAATGATAGTTTTCTGCATGTCTGTGCTGTGTATGTTGATTTGACTGTTAGAATTTGGGGGACAATAAACATTATACAAAGTGTACTGCAGTTCATCATGCCATACTGTTATCTCTTGGATATCATTCTCATTGCACTTTCTATTTTTAACTTCACCTTGGATGTCATTTCTCAAGAGTGTGGCAATAACCCTGCATTTACCACATTTATATTTGTACATGGTGTGTCCAGTCACTGAGTGATCTTTTCCCATATAGAAGGGTTTCCTGTATGATCGCAATATGGATGTAGAGTTTTTTGTTATGTCAGTTTACCATGGACATAACACATGCTCCTCTAGCTTTTCTTTCCTTTCCAGCTCATGCACTCAGAACTGGTACTCAAATAAGCATCTGTGCATGTACTGACAGGTTTGTGAACAATATTCTGTTGTATTTCTCCATGTTGGTTGACGTTTCCCAGTTTCAGACTGGTTTCCTTAATGCAGTGTGAAAGGAATAAAAAATTCTACAACTGAACTGACTGAAGTACAATGTTATTACCAAGTTCACATAGTTTTCAGGAGAAAGTGGTTCATAACTGATTCAATAACTCCCATGCATAATGGGCTGTAAGGAGAAACCAAGAAGTTCTATATCTCACCTGTGCTAACAGCCACACTTACAGAAACTGAGAGACAGCCTCTAGAGTCAGTCTTCCCTTAACAAGACAGCCACACTTACGAAACTGAGAGACAGTCTTTAGAGTCAGTCTTCCCTTAACAAGACAGCCACACTTACAGAAACTGAGAGACAGTCTCTAGAGTCAGTCTTCCCTTGATGAGGTGACACAACATTTAACAAAAACAGACATTTACAGAAGCAGTAGTCCTTGACGAGACAGCCAGAGTAACTATAGATAATTAAGAAAGATGTACAGAACTTTGACGAGGCAGCCAGAATAACAAGATAAAGTGAAAGATGTACAGAATTTTGACGAGACAGGCAGAATAACTGAGAGAAGATGTACAGAATTTTGACGAGACAGGCAGAATAACTGAGAGAAGATGTACAGAATTTTGACGAGACAGGCAGAATAACTGAGAGAAGATGTACAGAATTTTGACGAGACAGGCAGAATAACTGAGAGAAGATGTACAGAATTTTGACGAGACAGGCAGAATGACTGAGAGAAGATGTACAGAATTTTGACGAGACAGGCAGAATGACTGAGAGAAGATGTACAGAATTTTGACGAGACAGGCAGAATAACTGAGAGAAGATGTACAGAATTTTGACGAGACAGGCAGAATAACTGAGAGAAGATGTACAGAACTTTGACGAGACAGGCAGAATAACTGAGAGATGTACAGAACTTTGACGAGACAGGCAGAATAACTGAGAGAAGATGTACAGAACTTTGATGAGACAGGCAGAATGACTGAGAGAAGATGTACAGAACTTTGATGAGACCGGCAGAATGATGGAGAGAAGGTGCACAGAAGCAGCCCTACCTATGTGGACAGTCTTTACATATCTTCTGGTCAGCAAAAGAGCCACCCATGACCTGCGAGAGAATACTTGGCTGATCCAGAGCTTTCAAGGCTTCGTCCAGGCTGTCCACCAAGCTGTTGAAGAATTCTAGGGCGTCGTGTTGTTCTCTTAAATTTACAGCCTCTCCCCAAAGTCTGAGAAATTTAAAAAAAAAAAAGCTGATTTTATCATGGTTTATTTTCTTCGCACAAAATATATACCAAACAAAGTTTGCTTCTCTTGTTGAGTGCTTATCTTTTTGCTGAGTGCTTATCTTTTTGTTGAGTGCTTATCTTTTTGTTGAGTGCTCATCTTTTCTTGTCAGTTTTGGACTTGACTCCTCCTCCTCCCCCTCAGATAAATCCTGCTCCCTCATGCTGTCTCTCTGTGTGGTTGTCTTTGCTGTCTCTCTGTGTGGTTGTCTTTGCTGTCTCTCTGTGTGGTTGTCTTTGCTGTCTCTCTGTGTGGCTCAGTCTTTGCTGTCTCTCTGTGTGGCTCAGTCTTTGCCGTCTCTCTGTGTGGTTGTCTTTGCCGTCTCTCTGTGTGGTTGTCTTTGCTGTCTCTCTGTGTGGCTCAGTCTTTGCCGTCTCTCTGTGTGGTTGTCTTTGCTGTCTCTCTGTGTGGCTCAGTCTTTGCTGTCTCTCTGTGTGGCTCAGTCTTTGCCGTCTCTCTGTGTGGTTGTCTTTGCTGTCTCTCTGTGTGGTTGTCTTTGCCGTCTCTCTGTGTGGCTCAGTCTTTGCCGTCTCTCTGTGTGGTTGTCTTTGCTGTCTCTCTGTGTGGCTCAGTCTTTGCTGTCTCTGTGTGTGGTTGTCTTTGCTGTCTCTCTGTGTGGCTCAGTCTTTGCCGTCTCTCTGTGTGGTTGTCTTTGCTGTCTCTCTGTGTGGTTGTCTTTGCCGTCTCTCTGTGTGGTTGTCTTTGCTGTCTCTGTGTGGTTGTCTTTGCTGTCTCTCTGTGAGGTTGTCTTTGCTGTCTCTCTGTGTGGTTGTCTTTGCTGTCTCTCTGTGTGGTTGTCTTTGCTGTCTCTCTGTGTGGTTGTCTTTGCTGTCTCTGTGTGGTTGTCTTTGCTGTCTCTGTGTGGTTGTCTTTGCTGTCTCTCTGTGAGGTTGTCTTTGCTGTCTCTCTGTGTGGCTCAGTCTTTGCTGTCTCTCTGTGTGGTTGTCTTTGCTGTCTCTGTGTGGTTGTCTTTGCTGTCTCTCTGTGTGGCTCAGTCTTTGCTGTCTCTCTGTGTGGTTGTCTTTGCTGTCTCTCTGTGTGGTTGTCTTTGCTGTCTCTCTGTGTGATTGTCTTTGCTGTCTCTCTGTGTGGCTCAGTCTTTGCTGTCTCTATGTGTGGTTGTCTTTGCTGTCTTTCTGTGTGGCTCAGTCTTTGCTGTCTCTCTGTGTGGCTCAGTCATTGCTGTCTCTCTGTGTGGCTCAGTCGTTGCTGTCTCTCTGTGTGGCTCAGTCTTTGCTGTCTCTCTCTGTGTGGCTCAGTCATTGCTGTCTCTCTTTGTGGCTCAGTCTTTGCTGTCTCTCTGTGTGGTTGTCTTTGCTGTCTCTCTGTGTGGCTCAGTCTTTGCTGTCTCTCTCTGTGTGGCTCAGTCTTTGCTGTCTCTCTCTGTGTGGCTCAGTCTTTGCTGTCTCTCTGTGTGGCTCAGTCTTTGCTGTCTCTCTGTGTGTTTGTCTTTGCTGTCTTTCTGTGTGGCTCAGTCATTGCTCTCTGTGTGGCTCAGTCATTGCTGTCTCTCTGTGTGGTTGTCTTTGCTGTCTCTCTGTGTGGCTCAGTCTTTGCTGTCTCTATGTGTGGTTGTCTTTGCTGTCTTTCTGTGTGGCTCAGTCATTGCTGTCTCTCTGTGTGGCTCAGTCATTGCTGTCTCTGTGTGGCTCAGTCTTTGCTGTCTCTCTGTGTGGTTGTCTTTGCTGTCTTTCTGTGTGGCTCAGTCATTGCTGTCTCTCTGTGTGGCTCAGTCATTGCTGTCTCTCTGTGTGGTTGTCTTTGCTGTCTCTCTGTGTGGCTCAGTCTTTGCTGTCTCTCTGTGTGGTTGTCTTTGCTGTCTCTCTGTGTGGTTGTCTTTGCTGTCTCTCTGTGTGGTTGTCTTTGCTGTCTCTCTGTGTGGCTCAGTCTTTGCTGTCTCTGTGGCTCAGTCTTTGCTGTCTCTCTGTGTGGTTGTCTTTGCTGTCTCTCTGTGTGGCTCAGTCTTTGCTGTCTCTCTGTGTGGTTGTCTTTGCTGTCTCTCTGTGTGGCTCAGTCTTTGCTGTCTCTCTGTGTGGTTGTCTTTGCTGTCTCTCTGTGTGGTTGTCTTTGCTGTCTCTCTGTGTGGCTCAGTCTTTGCTGTCTCTCTGTGTGGCTCAGTCTTTGCTGTCTCTGTGGCTCAGTCTTTGCTGTCTCTATGTGTGGTTGTCTTTGCTGTCTCTCTGTGTGGCTCAGTCTTTGCTGTCTCTCTGTGTGTGGCTCAGTCTTTGCTGTCTCTCTGTGTGGCTCAGTCTTTGCTGTCTCTGTGTGTGGCTCAGTCTTTGCTGTCTCTGTGTGTGGCTCAGTCTTTGCTGTCTCTGTGTGTGGCTCAGTCTTTGCTGTCTCTGCGTGTGGCTCAGTCTTTCACAAGTCTTCACAGCTGATAGAAAAACCTCTTACACAAGACTAACACATCTCCACGTATCTTTAGTCCAGCCCACCTCCTTCCATCCACAAAATGACCATAAATTATGTGCTGGGGGGGTGTGGCTGTTATCCATTCTTTCTACACATATATTTATTAGTTAACTCAATATCAACACAATGTCATCCATATTTTTTTTTACTGTTACAACATCATAAAATAATGTTAAAAATTAATGACAGCACAAAAAAGGAAAACGTGTTGTAAGATCTCTGGAACAAAAACCCTGAATAAAAGGATGGAGTTACTTGAAATGTTTCCAGAAACCCATTGGAACAAAATACTGAAGCTTGCTGCCTGCCAAATGAGCAAATATCACTTGTATTTGTCTGAATACACCCATGTTGTATGCCTTCCTTTCATCCTCCTTGAAGTGGGCTTGTCCCTCGCCGTCTTCTCTATCCTTTCCCTGGCCTGCCATCGGGTAGGACATCTCAAATGTCTACAAGCACAGACAAAAGCAACAAAGTAAGAGTATTCCAGCAAGTTTCTATGACATACATACACAGCAAGAGATGAAAGCAATGAATTAAAATTTTTACTTAATGACAGCACCATTTCAAATCTGATTATTATTTATATAACTGAAATCTTTTTACTGCAGGATATGACAAAATAATCTTTGTGTCATTCTGTGTCTTCATCTGGAGGGTCTTGTGTCAGTTATATGTCTGCATCTGGAGGGTCTTGTGTCAGTTATACATCTGCATCTGGAGGGTCTTGTGTCAGTTATGTCTATATCTGGAGGGTCTTGTGTCAGTTATGTCTATATCTGGAGGGTCTTGTGTCAGTTATGTCTATATCTGGAGGGTCTTGTGTCAGTTATATGTCTGCATCTGGAGGGTCTTGTGTCAGTTATATGTCTGCATCTGGAGGGTCTTGTGTCAGTTATATGTCTGCATCTGGAGGGTCTTGTGTCAGTTATACATCTGCATCTGGAGGGTCTTGTGTCAGTTATGTCTATATCTGGAGGGTCTTGTGTCAGTTATGTCTATATCTGGAGGGTCTTCTGTCCATTATATGTCTGCATCTGGAGGGTCAGTTATATGTCTATATCTGGAAGGTCTTGTGTCAGTTATGTTTATATCTGGAGGGTCTTGTGTCAGTTATGTCTATATCTGGAGGGTCTTGTGTCAAGTATATGTCTATATCTGGAGGGTCTCGTGTCAGATATGTCTATATCTGGAGGGTCTTGTGTCAGTTATATGTATATATCTGGAGGGTCTTGTGTCAAGTATATGTCTATATCTGGAGGGTCTCGTGTCAGATATGTCTATATCTGGAGGGTCTTGTGTCAGTTATATGCCTACATCTGGAGGGTCGTGTGTCAGTTATATGCCTATATCTGGAGGGTCGTGTGTCAGTTATATGCCTATATCTGGAGGGTCGTGTGTCAGTTATATCTCTACATCTAGAGGGCCTTGTTCTGGTTACATGTCTACATCTGGAGGGTTCTTGTTTCAAATATATATCTAAACCTGGAGGTTTCTCAACATTTTTCTGTGCCATGGCAGACCTAAAAAAAAAAAAAAAGGAAGTAAGATTCACCTTTTAATGCAAAATCTGCCCTTGGCTTTTTCCACATGGAGAATGAATACATGGCTCAAACAAGACAGACTAACAAGAAAATTATGTTCATGATATATCGGTCCATTTTTGATTTGATAATTTCCACTTGCTTCAGATGAACATGATGTTTCAAAAAAGCAATGAAATGTTGGCTGGCCTGTCTGTAATTACAGGATATTGAGAGGGACATAAATAACAAAGAAACTGCACGGAGAGCTGTGAAAAGACCCTTCTTTCACTGGAATGTCAGGGGCAAAGTCGCACTACTCAAGCCGAAGTCGGACATGTCGGGCCAACAGGCAACACAATGCCCTTTTTAGGGCAAACAACAAAGAAGAAGACTGAAATGTTAACTGAAAATACATCTTCAAAGTATTAAATAGATTTTGACACAATCCTTCCAGATTCTACTGCTGTAGGCTGTTATACTTTCTTCTCTGAGCTGCATGTTTAAACTCTTAAGTGCATATGGTCAGTCTGTGCTCTGATGGAGGACTGGGTGTTATGTCAACATTTCTTTAACAAACATATCTAATCAGCAAAAGCATTTGTCATTGCAGAACAACATACAAGATAGAAGAAAGAACCAGTCACTGCTTATCATTCTGTCAGAGCAGGACATTTGAACAAAAAGTCTGAGAACCACTGAGCTCAATATCAGCCCTTTTTGCACCCAGGCCTCCCTATAAGGCTTCTTGCTGTTGTTTATGCATTGACTCCCAGGCCTCCCTATAAGGCTTCTTGCTGTTTATGCATTGACTCCCAGACCTCCCTATAAGGCTTCTTGCTGTTTATGCATTGACTCCCAGGCCTCCCTATAAGGCTTCTTGCTGTTTATGCATTGACTCCCAGACCTCCCTATAAGGCTTCTTGCTGTTTATGCATTGACTCCCAGACCTCCCTATAAGGCTTCTTGCTGTTTATGCATTGACACCCAGGCCTCCCTATAAGGCTTCTTGCTGTTTATGCATTGACTCCCAGACCTCCCTATAAGGCTTCCGATTTTTTTCACTGAAAACTCGATGTAACTTTTCATTTAACCAGTCAGAACTCTTCTCAATCCAAAGTTGAACTAGTGTTTAGTTTCCTATCATGCCAGATTATGAACAACATGGCGAAATGGACCAACTGGAGTGTAATTTTCAAGTTTTTTTCGAGATCGCTTGGTAGAATGGTCACACTGATCGACTAGACCTATCTTACTATATGTGTTTCTCACAGCTGTAGACCTGTTAGATTTATTGGATATCAAAAACATCCCCAAATATCGATGAAAACAATGTTTCTGTGTTGACCTATATATTTTGTATGGGATTCTGACACAGTTAAAGGTAAGTACAACTTAGATCATTGCTCAGCCCTAAAAAAAAATTTTAGCACCCAAAAAATTGTTCCATCTTTTCATATCAGTTTTTTTTCCTTTTGTTTTTTTTTTATGACAAATAATTTCATTTATGGAATTTTCACTCATTTCCATTTATTTTAATACGAGATACACACGTGTTGAAGAAGGAATCTGTTTGTTACGATGACTTTTACGAAGGGACCCACTTGATATCAAGACGCCCGCTCGGTTATGTAACGTCCCCGTCGGTACAAAAAGGAAGGGCCGTGTTTTAACTCTGGTATCAAAGGAGTTAATTACAGATGAGCTACTGGGAACCAGGGAGTTAAGAAGGAACTGCTGTTTTCATGGCATATCAAGTTTAATCTTTACAAAAGACTTGCATTAACTCATGCTAAACCTTTCAGCAAACACTGACTCAAATAACCACCCACTACTTCCAAAACAGAAACAGAGCTATATGTTCTCATCACAGCCTCCTCTCACATTTACCAGAAATTATACTGGACTGTGGATGTCCCCAAATGTTGCAACAATTATTTTCTCTCATTTGTTTCCATCTACACATTTTGTTCTTTTCTACTTCATTAAAACTAGTTTTGCTGGAAATGTTTTGCTCTGGAAAAGAAAAATCATGCTATTTTCCTACAATATGTATAAAAAATTATGACTTTACCAAGGCAAGGTTATGACTATACCATGACAGTGTTATGACTTTGTCTCAGTTTTCTGTCATCTATGTTCAGCAAGCACATGTGCTCCAAGGCAGACTAACACAGCTAAAACACAAAGCTGACATGTTGTGGTGTCAGTGAGAGAAAAGACATGATGAAATCTTTAGTTATCCGTGTTACACTTACGTTTTCCTTCTCATTGTTCCCCATAGACATGTTGCTCTCCTTCTCTATACTCAGCATCTCTTCTTCTATATTATCTGCTGCACCCTCCACACACAGAATTCCATTACGGATAGGCTCAATCATAAACAGCTGTAAAACATATTTAAAGATAGGCTCCATCATAAACAGCTGTAAAACATATTTGAAGATAGGCTCAATCATAAACAGATGTAAAACATATTTAAAAATTGCCACAATCATAAACACCCAGGAAAGACTGATATAAATATCATATTTACTATTATATTTCACAGTCATTCACTTTATTTTCACATGCTAAAAATGTTTTAAATACTACCCTAAGGTAAGAACGAGTTCATGTAAAATCTACCACCACTAACCTGCTGTAAGAATGAGTCCATGTAACATGTAACACCACTAACCTGCTGTAAGATTGAGTTGATGTAACATGTACCACCACTAACCTGCTGTAAGATTGAGTTGATGTAACATGTACCACTACTAATCTGCTGTAATAATGAGTTGATGTAACATGTACCACTACTAATCTGCTGTAATAATGAGTCCATGTAACATGTACCACTACTAATCTGCTGTAATAATGAGTTGATGTAACATGTACCACCACTAACCTGCTGTAAGAACGAGTCCATGTGACATGTAACATCACTAACCTGCTGTAAGAACGAGTCCATGTGACATGTAACATCACTAACCTGCTGTAAGATTGAGTTGATGTAACATGTACCACCACTAACCTGCTGTAAGATTGAGTTGATGTAACATGTACCACTACTAATCTGCTGTAATAATGAGTTGATGTAACATGTACCACCACTAACCTGCTGTAAGAACAAGTCCATGTGACATGTAACATCACTAACCTGCTGTAAGAACGAGTCCATGTAACATGTACCACCACTAACCTGCTGTAAGATTGAGTTGATGTAACATGTACCACTACTAATCTGCTGTAATAATGAGTTGATGTAACATGTACAACCACTAACCTGCTGTAAGACTGAGTTCATGTAACATGTACCACCACTAACCTGCTGTAAGACTGAGTTCATCTAACATGTAACACCACTAACCTGCTGTAAGACTGAGTTCATGTAACATGTACCACCACTAACCTGCTGTAAGACTGAGTTCATGTAACATGTAGTACCACTAACCTGCTGTAAGAATGAGTTCATGTAACATGTAACACCACTAACCTGCTGTAAGAATGAGTTCATGTAACATGTAACACCACTAACCTGCTGTAAGACTGAGTTGATGTAACATGTAGCACCACTAACCTGCTGTAAGACTGAATTCATGTAACATGTAGCACCAGCATTTTTCAATCCCACAAAGCCCTTGAGAGGTCTTGGACCAACCAGTGGCATGTACTCCCAGTCCATTAAACTCTGGTTATCTGCAGAATCAGGGAAATGTCACCAGAAAACTAACACAAGAACAGAGATAAGTAACTGTCATCAGAAAAGTAAGACAAGAACACAGATAAGTAACCAACATCAGAAAAGTAATACAAGAACACAGATAAGTAACTGTCATCAGAAATGTAATACAAGAACACACGTAACTGTCATCAGAAATGTAATACAAGAACACACGTAACTGTCATCAGAAATGTAATAGAAGAACACAGTTAAGGAACTGTCATCAAAAAAGTAATACAAAAACACAGATAAGTAACTGTCATCCAAAAAAGTAATACAAGAACATAGTATATGTCACATATAAAAGCAATCAATTTCTCCATATGAAACAAATGATATAAATTTACCTGTATAATACATGTCAATAATCATATTGGCCAAGTACTGTAAATTCTGTACACAGTCTACACACAATGCCACTAGCACATCATAAGCAGCCACAACTGTGTGGGAGGTAGAACATGCTGGGACGGCATGTTCTGCAGGGAACTCTGCTTCATTCTTTCGGCACTGAGTTACAAGCTTGGATGCTGGGAAGATGAAGTCTTCCACAAGTGTCTGTGAGTGAAAATACACTGCTAACTTAAATCTCTTTTATGAAGCATTCTTCTCTTTCTTAAGTTAACAAGGACTGTGTTATATTGGCAATGTCATTATCAGGGACATTCAAACTGTGTTCGATGAACAATGAAGTTATCTGGGACGGCAAAATATGCTAATGAGAAATGCAGCTATCAGGGACAGCAAAGTCTGCTACACTGGCAATCCAGTTATCAGAGACAGAAAAGTGTTATATGAGCAATGAAGTTATCAGGAACAGTAAAGCATATTGTATGAGAAATGAAGTTATCATGAACAGCAAAGAATGTTATATGAGCAATGAAGTTATCAGGAACAGCAAAGAATGTTATATCAGCAATGAAGTTATCAGGAACAACAAAGAATGTTATATTAGCAATGAAGTTATCAGGAAGAACAAAGAATGTTATATTAGCAATGAAGTTATCAGGAACAGAAAAGCATATTGCAAAATGTGCTATATGGATGAGGTATCAGGACAGCAAAATGTGCTATATGGACAATAAGTTTCTCAGGACAACAAAATGTGCTATAAGGACAATGAGTTTATCAGGACAGTAAAATGTACTACACGTAACAATGCAGTTATTAGAGATAGCAAAATGTACTACATGTAAAATGCAGTTATTAGAGACAGCAAAATGTACTACTTGTTACAATGCAGTTATTAGAGACAGCAAAATGTACTACATGTTACAATGTAGTTATTAGAGACAGCAAAATTTACTACACGTTACAATGCAGTTATTAGAGACAGCTGAACATTTCTTTCTACTGTCATTAGCAACAGGTCACTGTGATCCATTAGTCTGGCCAAAGTGTAGGGCTCAATGTGACCCCATGGTATTGGAGTCTTTAGAGAACACTGGTTCTCGAGTCCCAGAATGGGCCTTTGTGCAAGCCAGTGTATCACACTATCAATTCATCATGAAGTCCAATGTTTCAAGACTAATGACATCAGTTTAAGATTCACAAAGCGCATCAAAGATGATGAAGAAACATGTTACTATTCAACTACTTCCTTGAAATTTTTCTCTGCAACATTCCATCATCTTCTTCTTCCTCCAATTCTGTTATAATATTCCTCTCTTATTCCTGCCCACCTAAATCCAATTATCCTTACAACCTTGATGCCTTTTTCTTCTCAACCAATACTCAATAATTATCTCCACAATTTACTGGCCATTATGTAAGTAGCAAAGAATTATGGGTATCCATATTTTCAGAAATCTACAATGGCTTTAAAAAAACCACACAAATCACCAGGTAACTTACACAAAATCACCTGGTTACTTACTCGTATAAGCTGTGCACCACCACTCTTGCAGCCTATCTGGTGCTTCCGTTCTGGCGTCTGGAATGATAGCAACTCTTTGGTGACAAACATCCTTCCCTCCAGCAGAGCATCTTCCACTTGGACCTCTCTGCACTTCTGGCACTGATTCTGTAAAATGGAAGGAAGTATAGTTGCACCTTGATAAATCAGAGCAAACAGTAATACACCAAATGGAAGAATAGTTCAGAACAGCAACATGGCTTTTCGAAGCAAATTAAGAGACTTTCTAACTCAACTTTAGTGATCTGTAGTCCATGGCTAAAAGAAAAAAAAGGAACCTGACACTGGAGTTCTTCTTGTGATGAAGATTTTGTCAACAATATCAATCAAGTGCCATGCCGCACGGCGTAGGCGGTCATTTCTCTCCACAATTCCCTGTCTTTTGAGGTGATTATAAGCTTCACCTGTGCTTTCTTCCTAGCCAACTGACAGCCCATCCAGTAACTTCTCTCTGTCTCTTCTTCCTTCAATTTTTCCAGTTGCCACAATGTTTTCTAATTTTCCTCTTCTCAGGAAATGCCTTACAAATATCGACTGTTTCTGATCTTTGCTACAATTTGCCTTTTAACTCCAGTGTCTCTTAAGACTTCTTCATTGGTTTTCTTGGCTGTCCATGGCACCTTCAACATCCTTCTCATAAACCACACTGGCCTCCACTTCTTGCTGTACTCTTTTATTCATGGACCATGCTTCACATCCATAAAACAGAATTGGCTCAATGTAACATTTAAGAACTTGGAATCTTGTTTCCACTGATATGGATCTGTTGCACAGGATGTGTCTCATTTTCTGGAATGCTGATTTGGCCTGAGCACGTCTGCTTTTTATTTCATTGTGACATTTCCCATCAGCTGTTATAATCATTCCTAGGTACTTGAATCTATCAACTTCTTTCAGATTTGTGCCATCGATGGTAATGCTACATTTTGGTGGTATTCTTTTCTTTGAGATGACCATCACTTCAGTCTTCTTTTTGTTCTGGCTGAGACCTTTATTTTTACTTTCACGAACCACAATGTCCAGAAGACCTGTAGCTCATTTTCACTTTTAGCAATCAGAACTGTGTCATATGCATATCTTAAGTTGTTAAGGTTGTACCCGCCAGGTGATATTCCTGGCATGCTCTCTATATTACTCATGTTTCCACTGTCAACAATATGAGGCCACTTATCATGGTGATCAGGGTAAAGAAAACCAAAATAAGGAACCTGCAGGGCAAGGCACATTCAGCATGGTTAAACACAGCAAAGTCACTGTACACACAACTGTTGGGGCATTAAGGGAAAACAGCATTCACATAAAAACTAGTCCAACACATCAGGCTTTGAAAATACAAAAAAAAAAAAAACATTTAAAAACCAACAAGAATTATAAAACAAGAACAATAAAACAAAGATTTATGAAAATTGTCTATTTTCCAAGCCTCCTTCTACAACTAAGAAACAGTTTTCTCCTTCATCCTCTGAGACACTGGTCCAGGTAGTCCATAGCTGTGTAACTAAAGTTGTATTTACAAGTAACATCTTTTGAATAGAAACAAGTAAAGGTTTATCTTTATGTGGTTCACAACTTATATATAGTTGGAAAAGTGGTCTCAGGATGTAAAACGTTTGGGAACCACTGTTCCAAGACACTGGTAGCAATGACTAAACACCATTAGGTCCACTATTTCTGAATGATTGTCCTCACTCTGACAACTTACCCTGACATTCATCAACCAAGCAATCTCATTATTCAGCTGCGGTTCCACTGTCATGGTCCCCTCTTTAGATACATGGCTCAACAATCTGAGAAAAAAATGACAGAGTAATGAAAAAAAAAAAACATGACTTCTTGTGCTCATGATATGATGTGATCAAGAAATGTAAGAGAAAATCTATAAAAGTGAGCATGACACTGCCAAAAGGTTTCTTGCAGTAAAGTTCTCTTACTTGTGCAGAATTCATATTTACTTGTTTGCTTGTTACATATTTTTAATTTATATATTCCAAAATCTAGTTTCTGATTAGTTTTAGTGTGATCCATGTAATCAAATATCTTATATCCTTCCCTTGCCGTTACATGTCACATAGGGCTCGCAAGGTAGTTCGCTAATTTTTCCTGTCTTCGGCGAGTCTTTCAACCTCATCAAGGGATTTTATGCCTGTTAATTTGGCCTCTCTTAACAATGTCCTCTTCAGAGTTTCATGTGGATTGCCTCTTTTTCTTTGGCCTGTTGTGTTCCACTTGATAGTTTGTTTTGGGATTCTCTGATTGTTTCTTCTCATCAAGTGACCAACATATGTCCATCTCCTTTTCCTGATCACCCATGAGACTGGTTGTTATTCAGTCATCTGTCTTATCTCTGCATTGTTCTTAAATTCCTTCCACTTGATGCCGAGTATTTTCCTTAGGCATTTGTTTTCAAAAGAGTCTAATTTCTTTTCTATTTCTTTAGTTGTTTTCCAGCTTTCGCATGCATAAATGAGGGTGGATATTACATTTGAATTGAATAGTCTTAACTTGGTTTTTGTGCTTATAACTTTTGAATTCCATATGTTCTCAAGATTCTTGAAGACTGATGCTGCTTTTGCAATTCCAATTTCCTTTCTGGTGTCACTATCCTGGTCTATGTAGCTGCCATGGTATGTAAATTGATTGACTTCTTCAATATCTATCCCTTCTACGTGTATTTTTCCATTTTGATTAATGGGAATTTTCATTATTTTTGTTTTGTCCTTGTTAACTTCAAGTCCTATTTTACTAGCCAATGAAGACAGGCTATCTGTTTTTTTTCTTGCATGGAATTCGCATTGTTACTGATAAGAGTTATGTCATCAGCAAAATCAAGATCTTCTAGTCAAGTCCCATGTACCGAGTCAATACCTGTGTTACCTGTGCAGCATTTTTTCATTATGAAGTCTATTGTAATTTCGAAAAGCAAAGGAGACAGTATACATCCTTGTTTCACACCTGTTTCAATCTGGAACCATTCGCTCATCCCTTCTTCTGTTTTGACTGCACAAATATGTCCACTGTAGAAGTCCTTAATGATGTTGACAATTTTAGATGGTATTCCATATAGACTTAAAACTCTCCGTAATGAATCTTTGTGTATGCTATCAAATGCTTTTTAAAGTCTATGAAGTTCAGTATTAATGGTTTCTTCTTTTCAATATGTTCTTCAAGTATTATTCTTAGAGTAAAGATCTGGTCGTGACAGTTTCTCCCTTTTTGAAATCCTGCTTGTTCTTCTCTCATTGCGGTATCCACTAAGTCTATTCAAAATACTTTTGACACAACCGATATTAAGGTTGCTCCTCTCCAATTGTTACAGTCACTAAGGTTGCCTTTTTTTAGTATTTTAACAATGATTGCTTTTTTCCATTTAGAAGGGACCTTTTCTTCTTTCCAAATCTTGTTAAACATTCTCTGTAGTTGTCTCATGTTGTCACTATTGATAGCTTTTAGCATTTCGGGTGTTATTTCATCTTCACCTGCAGCTTTTTTTGTTAGCCATTAAATTCACTGCTGTTTCAATTTCATGCAATTTAATTTCATCTAGGTTGACATTTAGTTGTGGGGCTGGTAAGTCGGTTTCAAGGTTTAACAATTCTTTTGGGTGTGGTCGATTAAGAATTTCTTGGAAGTGTTAGCCCATCTTTGCTTTTGGTCTTTGCTTGATGTTAATAGGGTTCCAGTTTAGCTAAGGATTAGTCTTTTTTTAGATGTAATAGTACCTGTTAGCCTCTTTTGTATGTTATATAAAGTTTTGCTGTCTCATGTTTTTGTTGTTTTCTCTGCCTCTTTTGCCTTATTGTCCATGTATTCTCTTTTATCCCTTCTAGCTGAACTTTTTTACTTTATTGTCTATTTCTTTGTGTGCTGCTTTCGCCAGATCTTTTCCAAGATATGCCTTTACAATTAAACATGGCTAATCTGCCTGCTCATCTTTCATGTATGTATTTCCATGTGTTTTCTGATATCCATGCTTTTCTATTTGGTTTTTTCAGTCCAGCGCTTGCTTTTGCTGCTGTGATTATGGCTGTGCTGTAAGTATTCCTCAGTTAGCGGGGTAGGGGTATCCCCTATCAAAGGAGAAGTAAGACGCCTCCTTACCTCCGTCAGCCTACGGGACACCCTTGGGCAAGGTGGAGTACCCTTATAGCCCCCTGATCAGGGTGACGTGAAGCCATGGGAGCAGGTGGTGGATGAAATGGGAGAGCAGCTGACAGATAATGTTGGTTATGGTCACCATTCTATGATGGTAGGCAGATGATCTCAATGTAGGGACAATGGCTACGATCACTGACTAGTACAGTCACTGCCCGGAAGGAAAGCAATGGTAAACTATCTTCTGGAAACATACCAAGAAACCCAAACAGCAACATGGAAAGTCAAATAGGAAAAAGATCTGGTGGTGAGTCCCCCAGGCCAGATAGATCTAATTTTAACACTGGGGAAGAGTGTGAGGTCAGTACTAGTAATTGTGGTGACGGACAAAATCCTGACGGTGTTACCAAGGAAAACCCCTGCATCAAACTAAAAAGAAAAATAAGAGGAACATGGAATGTGAGAAGTATGTATGAGGGAAAATATCAAGTAATAAGTGACGAGATGAAAAGAACGGGGATACACATTTTGGGAATCTGTGAACATCAATGGAAAGGATCAGGACAATTTAAGAGCGAGAATGATAATATCTTTATATACTCTGATGGAGAAGTAGGAGGAAAGAATGGAGTGGCTTTTTATTTGGACAAATCAACATCAGAAGCATTACTAGGCTACAATCCAGTAAGTGATAGAATCCTAACAATCAGACTAAAGGGCATTCCTAGAAATGTAACTATCATATATGCACCTACATCAGCAGTAGAAGAAGAAATAGAAAACTTTTATAACACACTGCAAACGACAATAGACCAGGTACGGAAAAATGATATTGTATTAATAATGGGGGATTTTAATGCAAAAATTGGTACAGAAAGAGCAGAAAATGAAGGACATGTTGTAGGGAAATTTAGCATAGGATATAGAAATGAGGCAGGTGACAATCTAATGGAGTTTTGCATGGAAAATGAGCTAATGATCGCTAACACACTTTTTAAACAACATCCAAGAAGACTTTACACATGGACATCACCTGATGATAAAACCAGGAATCAAATAGATTACATTTTAGTGCAAAGAAGGTGGAGGTCAAGTATAACATCAGCAAAAACTTTACCAGGTGCTGATTGTGACACGGACCATGAGTTATTAATAGCAGACATGAAGATAAAGATAAAAAAGACAGTTGCGGGATCAAGACCACTCTGCTTTGATCTTACAAATATACCAGAACAATACGGTATAGAAGTGAAGAACCATTTCGAAATCCTGATGGCTGTACAAGAGGAGATGACACCAGATGAATTGGCTACGCAGGCCAAAGATATCTTAATAACAACAGCTAAAGACATGGTTCCAGTAAAGGAAACACAAAAGAATGGATGGATTACAGCAGGTACACTAGAACTGATAAAACAACGTAGAGAAATGAAGACGCAATGGAAAGTGACAAACAACAACAAAGAGAAACATAAAACTTTAACAAGAGAAGTACGAAGAAACATAAGAAAAGACCCACTGGTAAATACTGCAACAACTTTGATGCAGAAGTTAGGGCAATTATTGCTGCAGTTGAAAAACTATCAGACTCCAGAATTGATATATGTCCTGTAGTAATTCTCACAGATGCAAGATCAGTACTGGAAGCTCTTCAGTGCAACAAACTACCAGACCTTAAGGATGCCTTGTCAAAAATTGGCTTACAACATGGAGTCACTTTGCAATGGATTCCCTCCCACTGTGGGATACCAGGCAATGAGAAAGCTGACCATCTGGCCAAAGAGGGCACTGAAATGGAGCAACCAGACATACCAGTCACTTATAATCAGAAGAAAAGCATGATAAAAACCTACAGGAAGCCACAAACACCACCACATGATGACTATCACATGCTAAACAGAAAGGAACAAGTCACCATCTTCCGTCTCCGAACAGGACACAGCCGACTCCGAAGTCATATGTATACAAATTTTAAGGTTGGTACTACTAATCTATGTACATGTGCCCAGGTGCCCCAAACTGTGGAACATATCCTCCAGAACTGCATCAACTACGAGACACTGAGAAATAATTACTGGCCCAGTGAAACCACTAAAGAAGATAAGCTCTACGGTTCCATACATGAATTACAAAAAACAGTGAAATTTATCCAAGAGACAGGACTGCAGATATAGACAGACAGTGCGAACGAAGAAGAAGAAGATAAGAAAAGACAAAAAACAATACATTCAAGATTGTTGTGAAAGAATAGAAGAACATCAGAAGTGTGGAAGAGATAGTGAAATGTTTAAAGAAATGAAGACACTGACGAGAAATGTCACACTTAAGCTAAATGTAATTTGTGATGAGATGGGGAATACCTTGACAGAGACAGAGGAAATTCTAGAAAGATGGAAGGAATATTGCAAAGGAATATATGAAACAACCGACTGTGGAAACAGAAATCAACAGTGTGAATTATTATTGGAGGAGAAAGAACCCGAACCGACAATATAAGAAGTTTTATGGGCAATAAAGAATCTGAAAAATGGTAAATCACCAGGATGTGATGAGATAACAGCTGAATTTATTAAAGCAGGAGGAAAGGAGTGTGCAACAATCTATCATGCACTGTGCAAAAAGATATGGCATTCAGGTATTTGGCCAAAAGAATGGAAAAGAACTGTATTCATACCACCGCCAAAAAAGGGTAACCTTAAATTATGCACAAACTACAGAACTGTTGCCCTGATTAGTCATGCCAGTAAAATTCTGTTAAAAATCATAATGGGAAGACTTCGTAAGAAAATAGAAGAAGAAGTCAATATGGTCCAAGCTGGTTTCAGGCAAGGAAGAGGATCAAGAGATCATATATTCAATCTAAGATTAATAATAGAGAAATGCAGAGAGTTTAATGTGAATCTATATTTATCCTTTATAGACTACTCAAAGGCATTTGAATGTGTACAACACCAGAAACTTTGGGAAATAATGGAAAAAATGGGATTTCCAACACATTTGACACAACTAACATCACTACTGTATCTAGACCAACAAACGGCAGTAAGAATAAATGGTGAAACAACAACTTGGTATGACATAAAACAAGGGGTCCATCAGGGGTGCATATTGTCACCTTACTTATTTAACTTGTATGCTGAAAATATAATGAGGAATGTTAGAGAAGATGTAGACAAAGAATATTACGATGCCATAACAATTGGAGGTTATGAAATACCAGAGATTAGATATGCTGATGACACAGTGTTACTGTCCACAACACAAAGAGGAATGGAAAAACTAATTATGTCAGTCCATAAGAACAGCGAAGAGCAGAACCTTTATCTTAATGCAAAGAAAACTAAATTGATGACAACTGACAAAACAAACAAGGCAGCTGAAATATATATCAATGAGGAAAAATTGGAAGAAGTGGAGAGTTTTGAATATCTTGGATCACTACTAACTAATAATGGAGATACAATGAGGGAAATTAAAAGGAGGACATCTATCGCTCTTCAGAAAGTAAAACAAATAAAGAATCTGTGAAGAGGAGCAGACAGAACTACAAAAATAAGATTTTTAAGGGCATGCATCTTTCCCATTGCAACATATGCCTGTGAGACCTGGACACTTAACAAAACAGCTGAGAAACACATAAATGCCTTTGAATGTAAATGCTACAGAAGAGTTCTAAATATCGTGGACACAAAAAAGAACAAATATATCTATACTACAAGAGCTTAATATTGAAGAAGGCTGGCTAGTAAAGAGGATTAAAGAGAGAAAACTTCAATATTTTGGACACATTAAACGTCATGATAATTTAGAGAAGACCGTATTGGAAGGATACATAATTGGAAAAAGAAAAAGAGGAAGACCAAAACGAAGATGGCTGGAAGACATCGTTGACGATACGCAAATGGATGCCGCAGCAGCAGGCCATCATGCTCACAACCGAGAGGCCTACAGGAGTGCTGTTTGGGAGGCAAAGTTCCGCAAGGGACATGCAAATAAATGGATGAATGAATGTAAGTATTCCATAATTCATCTATACCTACCTCCTCTACGTCATTCGGTGTTGTGGAATGATTGGCAAGTTCCTGATTGAAATTACTGTTAGTATTTTCTTCTAGTAGGCTGTGGCTGTTTATCTTTCTATGTATTGATTTCTTGTGTTGACTTTTCAGTTTTAGTTTTATTTTCCCTATGCACACTGTTGACATCTGCACCCCTATAAGTCCTTACGTCTATCAGAGATGTTCTGTATTGCTTTCTAATACAAATATGATCTATCTGGTTTCTAGTTTTATCATCTGGAGATATCCATGTTGTTTTATGTAACTCTTTGTGTGGAAATATTGTGCCTCCAATGACCATGCCCTCTGTTAGACATATTTCAATTAATCTTTCTCCGTTCTGATTAGCCATGTCAATTCCTTCTTTCCCCATTACTTTTTCAACGTTGGTGTTATCTTTCCATACCTTAGCGTTGAAGTCCCCCATAGCAATTAGGATGTCATGTTTAGGGACTCTGTTGATGATTTGTTGTAATTGGTGATAGAAATCATCTTTCACCTCATCATCTGCATCGTTCGTGGGCGCATAACACTGTATTATTGTCATTCTTCCGTGTCTTAGGTTTATCGTGCTCTTATTATACGACTGTTCACTGGTTCCCATTCTACAAGGCTCTTTGCTGCTACATTTGACCTAATAATACCTACCCCATCTCGATGTTTACCGTCGTTTCTGCCTGAATGTATTAACTTACCGTTTTCCGCCGATCTTTTACCTGCTTCTGGCCATCACATTTCACTGATGCCCAGTATGTCTAGGTGGTATCTCTCCATTTCTTTGATGACCTGAGTAGTTTTTATTTGTGCTGCCATCATTCTTACATTCCAGAATCCAATCTTTGTCACATGTTTGGGGTCAACAAATGAGCTCCTCGGAGTTAGCATCCCTGATGCTCTGTTGGTTTCTCGGCGAGTTTCTGTAACAATATCTTTTTTTTCCCGCCTGGAGTGGCCTCTAGATAGGTTCCAGGAAAAGGTTGTTAGCCTTATGCCCAACTCCCAGTACTGGGTATGTGACACATCAAGTGGAATTTCGCTGATTTCTGCATACCGGCGAGAGCGTTAAAAAAACGTCCGCCATCTTACACATCACACCGGAAGCAAATAGGCAAGATATAAACACTGTCAGATTCACTGCAGCACACAAGGTTCACAGCTCACAAAAAAAAAAAAAAAAGTCATGAAAGATTGAATAATATATGTAGTAATAATAACAATCAAGTAATAAAAAGCAAGAGCAGAAAAAAAGGCGAAGGACAGGCATTTGTGGAAAACCCTTGCGGAAGCCCCATGTGCCCTGGGCACTTAAGGTTGAGAGAGAGAGAGAGAATAAAAAGCAGAGAGAACACTGTAATTGTGATGAAACTTACTTGCACAACAAGGTGAAGTACTCATGTGACTGCCGGGCATTGTCTTTCACTGTTGTCTGAAAGAAATAATCACCAATAAATTAAATTCTTTGGACTTTACTGGCAACAGCTAACATTTCATAACCTCTACTCCAAAGTTTCACTCTTTGTACAAACATTTCATAACCTCTACTCCAAAGTTTCATTATTTGTACAAACATTTCATAACCCTACTCCAAAGTTTCACTCTTTGTACAAACATTTCATAACCCTACTCCAAAGTTTCATTCTTTATACAAACATTTCATAACGCTACTACAAAGTTTCATTCTTTATACAAACATTTCATAACGCTACTCCAAAGCTTCACTCTTTGTACAAACATTTCATAACCCTACTCCAAACTTTCACTCTTTGTACAAATATTTCATAACCCTACTCCAAACTTTCACTCTTTGTACAAACATTTCATATCGCTACTCCAAAGTTTCATTCTTTGTACAAACATTTCATAATGCTACTCCAAACTTTCACTCTTTGTACAAACATTTCATAACGCTACTCCAAAGTTTCATTCTTTGTACAAACAATTCATAACTCTACTCCAAAGTTTCATTCTTTGTACAAACATTTCATAACCCTACTCCAAAGTTTCACTCTCTGTACATGTGTATTTTATTCCGATGTGCAACACAGATGAATACACAGGAAAATGTCAAAAGTGGGACTTTGCTTTTTCATAGAAATGGGTGAAGATCTGCTGATATTCTCAACTAAATAGTTCTGTGAATTGCTACAAGCCTTAAACCTACCACCTTCTCTCTTGAAAACAATGCTACACTTACAAACTTCCTCACATATAAAACAATCATTGGCTTAAAAATGTCTATTAGACATACCTCCAATTTTGTAAACAAAAGTGTCACCAGCCACTTGATGTTGCGTGGATTTACATTACAACGACAAAACATCAGGAAAAACTGCTCCGCAGCACAGATTCGTATACTACGGCTGAAAAATAAATAAGCCATTTGCTAGTAAGTTGCACAATATTCTACATGAAGGATGTAAGGAAACAGATGAAGGTTGCTGTTAACAAGGAACACCAGACAGATGAAAGAACCTCACTTACAACTACCATCTCTGAATGGCAAAAACATTCATCAGTTACTGACAAAATGTTCAGTTTCTAGAATATAACGAACTGGCAAAATATGTGCTTATCACCATCAGTGCGTGTCATGGTCTGAGCAACTAAAGGCAGAAACTCTCTATTCTGATTGGTCTGCACAAGTACATGTTCAATCCAATGACTGACAACTCCCGTGCTTTATCTCAACACAACCTATTTCCAACATTATTCTTGATGCTCTGACCTTAAAACCTACCCCCCTCCTTCTCTGTGTGTACACACACATGTACATGCATATATACATGTATACACACACATACACGCATGCACATGCACACACACTTATCTGTTTCTTCTTCAGCTTTCCCAGCCATTAAGTCTCATTGCTGCAGATAAAGTTCGCCTCCAATTCTCTCGGTTCCTAATCTTCTCTCACCAGTTGGTGACACCAATTTCCTTTACATCCTCTTCTATGTTGTCTTTCCATCTCTGTTTCCATCTACTCCTTGGTAGTTTCCTTCATCTCTTGTACATACATCATTTTCGTTTGTTCTCTTCCATTCTTTCTACATGGCCCAACCAGCATAATCTGTTCTCTTTCAAGACAATTATAATTCATTGGGATACAAATAAGCTGTTCAGTGTTCTTTCTAGCTCTCCATTCTCCACTGTTGGTATCCTTTATGGGCCCAAAGATTCTTCTTATGATCTTGTTTTAAGTCTCATATTTTCCTCTTGACAGCAAAACCTGTCCCAAGTTCATGTCTTACATTGGTAATACCTCCATATATTAGTACCATTTCTCCTATGACTGTCATATCTTCTCCAAGACATCTGATTTCCTGTAATGCTGTAATGTCCATGTCGTACCTACTTAGCTCATCTGCTAATTCTTTAGCAAGTATATATATATAATATATATACACACACACACACACACACACATACATAAATACGTGTATATATCTATTTATATATTATGATGAGGGGTGTCCAAAAGTGTAAGTTTACAAGGCGTATAATGTCCATTAAAGTAATGTCATGGTCATGGTTACGGAATTTTCCATATTTGTCATCTGGCAATATTATGCCAAATGGTAGCACTGTGTAGCATAGTAGCATAATCTAGGCAGCATCTGTTAGCTACAGATGCAGGGCCAAGTAGAGTAAGGGGTTCAAGTACAGGTGGTACAGTTTCTGAACACAAAGCAAGGTGTCATCTGCTGAAATTCATCACCAGTTGGTGGAAGCCTATGGAGACTGTGATTAGCTGACAGTGTGTGCAGTAAAATGGTGTGCAAGTTTTGAACCGGCCAAGTGACATCAGTGACACAGCATGGAATAGTAGACCCACAACAGCAGATATGGCACCAAACAATACATATGTCGAACATGTGATATTATAGAACAGAGGACTTACTATGAATGAACTAATGCATGACTTGCATCTGTAATGTAGAACAGCATCCAGAACGACTGTGCACTGGGGATTTCATAAGGTATGTGCACAATACGTCCTGCAAGCCTTTTCCAATGACCACAAGATGAAGAGAATGGCACATGCCATGTCATTCCTCCAACAATATGCCATTTTACGACCAAGACTTTCTGGAATGCACTGTCACTGGTGATGAGACATGGGTTCGTCATAGCCCCCCATAAATGAAACATGCAAGCACGAAATGGAACACTCAGGTTCCTCATGAACCAGGAAATGAAAGGTTGTGCCATCTGGTGGCTGTTGTATTTCAGGGATCAGCAAGGCATGCTGCTCATTGATTTCATGGAAAGGGGAGCAACAATTAATGCAGCTGTGTATGATGCAACACTGAAACGTTTACATGCTGCAGTCAGACGTTCTGGGCTGTGACAGAAGCTGTGTTGCTCCTCCATTATAACACTCACCCACACACGGCCGCTTCAACCAGGGAACTCTTGTGACACTTCCAGTGGGAGAATCACCATACAGTCCCAATCTGGCACCAAGTGATTTTTACCTCTTCCCAGTTCTCAAAGAACATTTTGGTGGCTGCAGATTTCAGACTGATGAGGATGTTGAAACAGTGGCTCTATGTCACGAGGATGTTGAAACAGTGGTGATACAGTGACTCTATGTCACAAGGATGTTGAAACAGTGGCTCTATGTCACGAGGATGTTGAAACAGTGGTGATACAGTGACTCTATGTCATGAGGATGTTGAAACAGTGGCTCTATGTCACGAGGATGTTGAAACAGTGGTGATACAGTGACTCTATGTCACGAGGATGTTGAAACAGTGGCTCTATGTCATGAGGATGTTGAAACAGTGGCTCTATGTCACGAGGATGTTGAAACAGTGGTGATACAGTGACTCTATGTCACGAGGATGTTGAAACAGTGACTCTATGTCACGAGGATGTTGAAACAGTGGTGATACAGTGACTCTATGTCATGAGGATGTTGAAACAGTGGCTCTATGTCACGAGGATGTTGAAACAGTGGCTCTATGTCACGAGGATGTTGAAACAGTGGCTCTATGTCACGAGGATGTTGAAACAGTGGCTCTATGTCCAGGACACCACATTTTATGTGCTGGGCATTGAAAAACTCATTCTGTGCTTAGACAAATGCCTCACTGTCATGGTGACCACATGGAAAAATGTGTCCACCATAGAACACAGAGTACAGTATGTTATGTCCAAATAAATTTGCTTTTGAGACAATAACTCTTGTAAACTTACTTTTGGGATGGCCTTCATATATGTGTGTGTGTGTGTGTGTGTGTGTGTGTATATATATATCAGTGTATATATCGAAATTAGGAACAGAATAGGCCAAGCAAAGAATACACTTCAGAGTATAAGAAACATATTATGCAACACATCCTTATCAATGAATGTTAGAAAACAAGTCCTAAAATGCTATATTGAACCTATCTTATTATATGGAAGTGAATCATGGACAGTAGGCAGGTCTGCACAAAAATCATTGGAAGCAGCAGAAATGTGGTTTATTAGAAGAATGTTGCGAATCCCCTGGATAGCAAAAATAACTAATGAAAAATGTATGAGAAGAGCTGGAGATACAAAAAAAAATCTTGTCAAAAAAATAAGAGAGAGACAATGTACTTTCTTAGGATATGCAATGAGAAGAGGGAGCATTGAAAATATGCAGGAAAAACAGAGGGAAGAAGATCCAGAGGAAGACCAAGAGAAATGATACTGGACAGTCTGACGGGATGGTGTGAGAGGAGATTACCAACTGAGCTGGTGGCCTGCATGAAGGATCGTGTACTCAGGAGAAGCATATTAGCCAACGCCAGTCAGCACGACACCTGATGATGGTGATATATATATATATATATATATATATCAACCACATCCAAAAGAATTGATAAACCTTGAAACCGACTTACCAATCCCACAACTAAATGTCAACCTAGATGAAATTACACTGAACGAAATTGAAACAGCAGTGAATCTAATGGCTAACAACAAATCTGCAGGTGAAGATGAAATAACACCCGAAATGTTAAAAGCTATTAACAGTGACAATGTGAGCCAACAACGTAAATGTTTAATAAAGTTTGGAAAGAAGAAAAGGTCCCTTCTAAATGGAAAAAAGGAATCATTGTTAAAATATCGAAAAAAAAGGCAACCTTATTGACTGCGATAAGAAAAGTAACCTTACTATCAGTCGTGTCAAAAGTACTTTGCAAAGTTACTCTGAATAGAATTACAGATATAGTGGATGCTGCAATGAGAGAAGAACAAGCAGGATTTTGAAAAGGGAGAAGCTGTCTCGACCAGATCTTGACTCTTAGAATAATACTTGAAGAACATATTGAAAAGCAGAAACCATTAATCCTGAACTTCAGAGATTTTAAAAGGCATTTGATAGCATACACAGAGATCCATTGTGGAGAATTTCAA